>CM059186.1:27899618-28531605 GCA_030323885.1 Branchipolynoe longqiensis
ATGCATGGTGTTGACGGGGTCGACTACATCCAACTTAAAGCTGCATAGTCTTGCACCTGGTCCTTTCATAATGCCTGGTGTTGACAGGGCCGACTACATCCAACTTAAAGCTGCATAGTCTTGCACCTGGTCCTTTCATAATGCCTGGTGTTGACAGGGCCGACTACATCCAACTTAAAGCTGCATAGTCTTGCGCCTGGTCCTTTCATGCCGTGTTTGTATGGCGATACATCCAACTTAAAGCTGCATAGTCTTGCACCTGGTCCTTTCATAATGCCTGGGTGTTGACAGGGCCGACTACATCCAACTTAAAGCAGCATAGTCTTGCACCTCGGTCCTTTCATAATGCTGGTGTTAAAGGGGTCAGACTACATCCAACTTAGCAGCATAGTCTTGCACCTGGTCCTTTCATAATGCCTGGTGTGACAGGCCGACTACATCCAACTTAAAGCTGCATAGTCTTGCACTGGTCCTTTCATAATGCCTGGTGTTGACAGGGCCGACTACATCCAACTTAAAGCTGCATAGTCTTGCACCTGGTCCTTTCATAATGCCTGGTGTTGACAGGGCCGACTACATCCAACTTAAAGCAGCATAGTCTTGCACCTGGTCCTTTCATAATGCCTGGTGTTAACGGGGTCAACTACATCCAACTTAAAGCTGCATAGTCTTGCACCTGGTCCTTTCATAATGCCTGGTGTTGACAGGGCCGACTACATCCAACTTAAAGCAGCATAGTCTTGCACCTGGTCCTTTCATAATGCCTGGTGTTGACAGGGCCGACTACATCCAACTTAAAGCTGCATAGTCTTGCACCTGGTCCTTTCATAATGCCTGGTGTTGACGGCGGCCGACTACATCCAACTTAAAGCTGCATAGTCTTGCACCTCGTCCTTTCATAATGCCTGGTATTGATGGTGGGCGACTACATCCAAATTAAAGCAGCATAGTCTTGCACCTGGTCCTTTCATAATGCCTGGTGTTAACGGGGTCAACTACCTCCAAATTAAAGCTGCATAGTCTTGCACCTGGTCCTTTCATAATGCCTGATATGGACGGTGGCCGACTACATCCAAATTAAAGCAGCATAGTCTTGCACCTGGTCCTTTCATAATGCCTGGTGTTAACGGGGTCAACTACATCCAACTTAAAGCTGCATAGTCTTGCACCTGGTCCTTTCATAATGCCTGGTGTTGACAGGGCCGACTACATCCAACTTAAAGCTGCATAGTCTTGCACCTGGTCCTTTCATAATGCCTGGTGTTGACAGGGCCGACTACATCCAACTTAAAGCTGCATAGTCTTGCACCTGGTCCTTTCATAATGCCTGGTGTTGACAGGGCCACTACATCCAACTTAAAGCTGCATAGTCTTGCACCTGGTCCTTTCATAATGCTGGTGTTGACAGGGCCGACTACATCCAACTTAAAGCTGCATAGTCTTGCACCTGGTCCTTTCATAATGCCTGGTGTTGACAAGGGCCGACTACATCCAACTTAAAGCTGCATAGTCTTGCACCTGGTCCTTTCATAATGCCTGGTGTTGACAGGGCCGACTACATCCAACTTAAAGCTGCATAGTCTTGCACCTGGTCCTTTCATAATGCCTGGTGTTGACAGGGCCGACTACATCCAACTTAAAGCAGCATAGTCACCCAACACAAACCAGACGTGACGCCCCGAATAATTTGAGAGCACCCCGCCTCCCAATCTTGGTAGGTGGTGCGATTCAAACCCTCAGGTTCGAACCCTGGTCGAGTCAAATTAATTACTTTTAAATTTATACTTGTCACTACCTAGTCTGGTGGACGACATTACTAGGATAGGGCAAGGAATAGTGGAATGAGGAAGGCCAATTGTCAACGGTTGAAATTGCCCCGGCTTCATCAACTAATGTAGCAACAAAAACTCTGGATGGCATTTTTCAATTTAAATCTCTGGTTGCCATTTTGGCTGAAACGGGAGTGACTTGATCAGATTATAGTGATCGTCAACTGCTGAGTTTTGTATCCCAACAACATCCAAAGTCATATCAGAGCCGGGTGCAACTTTACACTGTGATAGTGCGCACTCATGTTGGTTTTATAGCACTGCCCCTCTGATATACCATACCCTGCATCATTATTTAATGCCACTCAGTCAAGTTATTCCAAACGGTTGCCCTATCCCAGCCTGATAAGTTATCAACTTTGTAAATCTTTGGTTTGACTCGGCCTGGGATCGATCCCACGAACTCCGATTTTGTTTCACTGATTAGGAATTTGTTGTTGTTGGTTGTTGTTTTACGTCATAACGACGTCTAAGGTGATATCAGGACGGGTATCGACATGTGATAGTGCGCACTCCTGGCGATTTTATGGTGCTGTCCCACTGGGAAATCAGGCCGCCAGCACCATGACCCGATATCATACTCAATCACATTATCCTGACACTGAGCTAACCAGTTCTTTCCCTATCCTAATAATGCTTATTATGAATTTAGATTTTTCGTAGATGACGTGAGGTCAGTTGGTAAGTGGTCTCAGTAGGTCGTCTCCACCGGGACTAGCAGGGTTACATTTGTTTGTCTGTTGTTTTACGTCCTAGCAACATATAAAGGTCGCATTCCTTACACGCGTAATGCGAATGCGAATGCGAATGCGACAAAAAATCGAAACGCCTTGAAACCTATGAGGTACATTCCTTACACGCGTAATGCGAATGCGAATGCGAATGCGAATGAAAATCCATTATCCCGATCGCTCCATGTAGCGATCGGTGCGTAATGCGTTATGCGTCAAGCTGGGTGTGAATAGAAACCTGAGTCTGATGTGTCCATTAGTTTAACACCAGGAGAGGTGACTGAGCATTACGGAACAGTCACACACAGGGGTGCTGATTGGAAACACATGGTGAGCTGGGCACCCGGGAGACATATGGTTAGGGGAAAGCTAAAAATGCTACCATATGCACAGAAATATGAATACTTATCTATAATTTGGCTATAATAAAGGTAGGAACCCCCATGTGACATACAAAAAGTTACATAGATATACATGCAATATTTGGTCATATACAGAGCAGTATGGAGAATAATTGTTTATTTTTATTTTTTAAATATAGCCAGTCGTGTGCTGCATAACGCATTACGCATAACGTGTGTAAGGAATGATGGCATTCGCATACCGCATAACGCATTACGCATTACGCCTGTAAGGAATGCGACCTTAAGGTCATATCAGGATGGTGCAGGGTTACATGACCAAGTTAGAATAGTTAAAATTGTATAATCCGATGGTTTTCAGCTTCTGCCGTATCTTTTCAGATACATGTCATGACCATACTATAAAAAGGTTCTATCTGACAAAGTGACCGAATTGGTGGTATGGATGTAAAAATGTTCTATCTACAAAAGGCTATCATGCAGTAGTTACACAACTGTTTCTCAACTGGTATTTTTCACTGAGATATATTAAAAATAATATTGTTCTATCTGCTTTGCTTTACACAGCTTCAGTCCTCGTTATCTCGAAAGCACCATTTTGTCAGATAGAACCTTTTTATAGTAAGGTCGCGATGTATTAAAGTTGCATAGTCCAATGGTTTTGAGCTTGTGTCATTTTCTGAGATAAAAATATTAGTTTGATCATTATAATCTATCTTTCTTTAGTTTGAAGTCACTTTTATTTTAAATGGCTAACTTTTGAGATATTTGAAGTGCAAATATGTGAAATTAATGCCAAAACTCTGGCCCCATATGCGTTAGCAGTAAAAGGTTCTATTAAATTGACTCAGTGTTCCCTTCTATGTAGCGACAAATGCTTAATAAGTGCATCAGTATCTAAATCAGATATGTAGAATCAAATTTAGATAATTGCTTCGCTTTTGAAAATTTACTGTTTTCATACGGACTATGCAAATTTAACTTAAGTTGATTGCTACAATTTACTGTTGAAGTTTAAAGTAATTTTTTTTCATTTCGAATTGTTAAATGTTTTGGGAGATATTTGAAGTCAAAACAAGCCAAATTAATTTGGGCTTTGTTTTAAGCGCTTTTGAGAATAGCAGTGTAGCTGGTTGGTTGGTTGCTGGAGTTTTACGTCCTGGCAACATCTAAGGTCATATCAGGACGGGTACCAACTTGTGACAGTCTGTACTCATGCCAACTTTATGGTGCTGCCCCACTGGGAGACCAGGCTACCAGCACCATGACCTGATATCCCACTCAGTCATATTATCCTGAGTCAACCAGTCCTTGCCCTATCCTAATAATGCCAAGTGCCTGGCTAGGAAGCGACAAGTATCAATTTTGTAAGTCATTGGTTTGACTCGACTGGGAATCGAACTCCTGATCTCCTGCACCAAAGGCCTGCGCTCTACCAATTCGGTCACCACGTCCGGCCAGCAGTGTAGCACATGCACACCAAACTGAAATAATTGCTTAAAGTTGCATGGTCCGATGAAATATATATTTTTCGAAACGACACTACTTATCTACATTTGATTCATTATACCCAACTTAGATATTGGTGTGTTAACTAGTAGTTTGGGACAGCATACACACAATAATCAGTGAAGTTACTACCTCATCCCATTGGACACTTACGTTGAGGACACCATTAGGCAGGGAGGCCACAAACGAATTAGGTAAATCTTGTGACCTGATTTGTCTTGCCTGCATTCCCAATAGCATATATGGGATAAGTCAGGTTCTAACACATACACAATACTAGGTCAACTGACATCACATATCCCACTCAGTCACATTACCCTGACACTGAGCCAACCAGTCCTTGTCCTATCCTAATAATGCCGAGCGCCAGGCTAGGAAGCGACTATCAATTTTTAAGTCATTGGTTTGACTCGACCAGGGTTCGAACCCACGACCCCACGATTTACCAACACGGGAGACGGACGCTCTAACTTTTCGGCCATCCCATCTGGTCTCTCCTGTGCGGATTTGTTTGTTTGTTTGTTGTTGTTTTACATCCTTGAAACATCTAAGGTCATATCAGGACGGGTACCAACTTGTGACAGTGCACACTCATGGTGACTTTATAGTGCTGTCCCACTGGGAAACCAGGCTGCCCCCACCATGACCTGATATCCCACTCAGTCACATTATCCTGACACCGAGCGAACCAGTCCCTGCCCTATCCTATTAATGCCAAGCACCAGGCGAGGAAGCAACAAGTATCAATTTTTAAGTCATTGGTTTGACTCGACCAGGGTTCGACCCCACGATCTACCAACACGGGAAACGGACGCTCTAACTCATTCGGCCATCCCGTCTGGTCTCTCCTGTGCGGAAGATCGGGAGTTCAATTCCCGGTCGAGTCAAACCATTGACTTACAAAATTGATACTTGTGGCTAACTAGCCTGGCACTCGCCATTATTAGGATAGTGCAAGGACTGATTAGCTCAGTATCAGGATAATGTGAGTGAGTGAGAAATCAGATCATGGTGACGGCAGCCTGGTCTCCCAGTGGGACAGCACTATAAAGTCATCATGAGTGCGCACTGGCTCAAATCTTGATTTCGCTTTAGGCTTTTGTTGCCGAAATAATATTTCACAAGCCATACTCAAGACTAGTTAACACTATGGATTACAGATCAATTCAAACAAACACAGCGTCCTGTGTTGAGGTTTAAATCGTGCACAAACTCCACAGATATGAATAGAGAGCATTGTGGCTCGTGCTATTTATAGACCACTTATGTCTGTTCTATTGATGGGAAACCACTCTCTCTCTCTCTTTTTATTTTTTTTATTTATTAAACTAAAACCAGTGGATATTGAACTGCAAACAACTTTTATGGGCCTGTCACACTACGATGTATAGCTTTAGCATATGCCGATGTATGTGATTTTCGACCAACATGTCAGTGTATGTCGTCATACGTTACGTATACGTTGGGCATACGTAGGGTATGTACCGGTTACGATGTTATACGTCGTCTTACGTTGCCATGCGTCGAGGCTCCGAAAAAATGTTGTGCATGCTAAAAATTTCCAACATGTGTCAACGTGTGACTCGTACATTGAACTACGCTGCATGTACATTCGGGATACGTCAGCTTACATTGGGAGTATGTTAGGGATACATTGGTATACGTTGCTGCACATTAGCCATACGTTCAGCTGGTGGGAACGTGCAGTCCCCGTACAGTCCGCATACAGTCCACATACTGCCAATGGATGCATTACGTACTCCTAACATACTTCAAATATATGCCTGCTGTATCTCCAGTGTATTTAACGTATATGCCACACTTCTAGCGATGGGGTAAAGTATGTAACATTGGTCAGCATTCCATGAGTGTATGCGAGCATTTTGCGAATGTTTTGTGAGGCACATGAATGCTCTCATACACTAGCAATACGTCAGAGATATGTTCTGCATATGTTACGTACGTTGTGTGTATGTTGTGTATACACCCATTGTTATCCCCCGCCGCTGAAAAGTTTGACGAATGCCGACGTACTGGCAAATTTTCTAACGTTGAGCACGCGCTGACGCCGTACGTCGTAGTGTGACAGGGCCTTAGTCGAAAGATCAATTAACAGAGAAACATTATGTTGTTCACAATGTTTTGTTTGTTATTGGGGTTTTATGTCCTGGCAACATCATATCAGGACGGATACCAACTTATGACAGTGTGCGCTCATGACGACTTTATAGTGCTGCCTCACTGGGGAACCAGACTGCCAGCACCATGACCCGATTTCCTACTCAATCACATTGGCAAAATTATTTTTTGGATGTTTGTAACTTCAAATATCTCAAAAGTTAACATTTAAAAGAAGAGAAAATTTATTTCAAACTAAAGTAAGGTAGATTATAACGATCAATCTAATATATTCATCTCAGAAAATGACAGAAACTCAAAACCATCGGACTATGCAACTTTAATTCTACCTGGTGAATGGCAGTGTTCCATACAGAGCCGACTTAATAAATCCATGACACATTTGAAAAAGAATTAAAATTCTGCATGTCGATCTAAAATAGCCTGGATTTAGATCAAGAGTAAAAGGTATTTTGGATCAAAGTAAGAGTTACTTTGCTGTTTCGTTGGTCTCACTTTAATCATGTTTTCAATCTTTACGATTTTTCATAGCAAGTATAGAGAAAATGGTGTGTTTCTGAAGGCATTGCATTAAAACCTTTCAAATTCAAGCCAGTTATTGTTGACAAATTTGACATGTCTTGCATTTAGATCTAGACAATTCTGATATAGATCTGGAGATCTATGTTGAGAAGTAAATAGATAGAAAGCTGCAATTTAATGTTTGCCTGCGCTTACATTGCTGGTCAAGAAGCTATGGCAACATTACACATTGATAGCCAGCTTTTGAGTATTTTAATTATATTTTTGCTATTTATGAATGGTTGGTTGGTTGTTGGGGCTTTATATCCTACCAACATCTAAGTTCATATGACGGGTACCGATTTGTAACAGCATGCACTCATGGCAACCTTATAGTGCTGCCTCATTGAGAGACCGGGTTGCCAGCACTGCGACCTAATGCCCCACTCAGCCACATTATCCTGATACTGACAAAACTAGTCCTTGCCATATCCTATTATTGCCAAGTGCCAGGCTAGGTAGTGACATGTACCAATTCTGTAAGTCATTGATTTGACTCGGCCAGGGTTTGAGCTCACAACTTCCCACACAGGAATCCAGCCAGCGCTCTTACTGTTAGGTTGGTTGGTTGTTGGAGTTTTACGTCCTTACTCTTAGGTCATTCAAAGGTAGGTCATCCAATGGTCAGTACATACAAACATAGTAGTCCTGCAACCCATGTGCTCCACACACATACAAAGGCTCAATATTCACCAATTTGCCTAGAAAGTTAGAAAATATTCTCATCAAATATCCCTCAGTGAAGATTTGTTTGTTTGTTGTTGTTTTACATCCTAGCAACATCTAAGGTCATCAGGACGGGTAGCGCTAGTGACAACGCGCACTCATGGTGAATTTATAGTGCTGCCCCACTGGGAGACCAGGGCGCCAGCACCATGACCTGATATCCCACTCAGTCACATTATCCTGTCAGGGAATCAACCAGTCCTTGTTATCCTAATAATGCTGAATGCCTGGCTAGGAAGCGACGAGTATCAATTTTTAAGTCATTGGGTTGACTCGACCATGGTTCAAACCCACAAACCCATGGATTCGGATCCACCGATCTCCCAAAACAGGAGACGGACACTCAACTCATTCGCCATCCCGTCTGGTCCCATCAGCGAAGATAAATCCGAAGAAAACGCTTGGTGCACTCTTAGTAAAGCAGCCTCTTGACCGTGGCTTTAATCGACTACTGCGCAGGCGCGCAATGACGGCATTTCCTTGGACGTGGCAACGTTGTGTACTGTCCCGCTCCTTCGTGACGTCAGAGCACTTCCAGTTTCCACAGCTCGAGCAAACTCGATACGTTCACCACACATGTGTGTGAATGGCAACGGTTATTTGGAACGACCCCCGCCAAAATATTGAATTCATTGATTTCCATACCCTGTCTTCGTGAATGTCCATTGTTTGCAAATTTCATTCTGTTTTTCTTTTGCAATAATTGATGTTTCATAGTGAGGTCAACGCATTGCATTTTCTATACTCTACAGTACACCGGGTGTAAAGATGTATAACATTTTTCGAAACCAAAACACTTAATCTTTGTTTGTTTGTTGTTGTTTTACATCCTAGCAACATCTAATGTCATATCAGGACGGACACTTGATCTAGATTTTATTGTACATATCCAACTCAGATACAGATAAAGCAATCATTGTCGCATAGAAGGACTTCCGACGGTTTTGAGTTTTTGTAATTTCTCTGAGATAAATACATGTATACATATTAGATTGATCATTATTATCTACTTTACTTTATTAGTTTCAGGTAAATTTGATTTATTATGGTAAACTTTTGAGATATTTGAAGGGCAAGCATGTCAAATTAGATTTTGCAAGCACACCAAAACTCTGTCATCATAGACTTCTGCAGTAACAGGTTCTATTTAATTGACTCAGTATTATTCCCTTCTATGCAGACATAAACTTTTAATGAAACGGTCAATATCTAACTTATACCCCTGTCACACTACGACGTAACGAGCCAACGTAAGCCTGACGTGGGCACTTTTCATCATTACGTTGATGTACGTTGGGTTACGTTATGATGATGTCAGAATGACGTTAGACTGACATCGAGCTACGTCACGTTACATCGTGTTACGTCGGCGCGCATCAAGGTTTTGAACCTGTTCAAAACTTTTGACGTGACTCAAACATAAGGGTTTACATTCGCCGTACGTTCTGTACATGTTCAGTGAACGTCAATTACGTTAAACGGACATTAGTCAAACGCTGCTCACTACGTTCTACTACGTTCCACTACGTCGACCCACATTAATGCCGGTGGAAACGTCCACGCGGCGTAATGGGAACGTCAAGAGATCGTCAGAAGAATGTCAGGAGAATGTCATGAGAACGTATGCCGAATGTACGTCCAACATACGTTCAGCGTTTCGCCACCGTGTAATGACATATGTAACGTCACGTAACGTAAAGCAACGTAATACTGGTGATGGAATAATGTTCATAACGTTCCGTGAGCGTAATTATGTTGTCCTCTCTCGTTGAATGACGATATCACTACGCTTTACCGACGTTACGTTCTCGTCAACTACGCTGCATCCACATTCAACTTGTGCCCAAATTTGCATACTACGCCGAGAAGTTCGACATTTTTCACATTCTCCCTACGCTAACATCGTCACATCGTAGTGTGACAGGGCCTTTAGATATGTCAAATCAAATCTAGATAATTGATTTGGTTTTGAAATTCGATACTTCATCGGACTATGCCGCTTTAAGAACCTGCCACTGCTGAAGCCTATGTCATCCAGCATTGTCATGTGCATGCCAAAATTTAATTTCACTAATAATATATCCAAAGTTAATCATTAAGAATCCAAGTTACTTCAAACTGAAGTAAAGTAATTAATAATGATCAGTATATACATATGTGTGTATATATATACTGTTCCTTTCTCTATCTTAGCAATGCAGTGCGCCATGCTTTTAAGATTGATTGATTGAGTGATTGGTGGTTGCTTTATGCCGTTTCGGCAGCATAGGCCATATTCACGGTGAGAAATTAGTTTTTTGTTCAAACCATCGCTTTTACATGTAAAAGCAGACAATCAATTATGTGCCAATAGACATTCATTAAATTAGAAAGCTCACAATCATATATTTGTGGTCAAGGATTTTAAAGTAATTTCTTTGATTCGGCAACATTTCAAACCCAGAGGTTGATAGCAGCAAATTGCTGCTTAAGCAGTCCACTAGTTTAGATACTCATCCAAGAATGCCAGAAATGTGGGTTTGAGACTGGCTCTAGATAGGCATAGTATCCCATACGTTTGCAGTATTCTGCACAACATGAGGTTCGGAATAGCATGGCCCACTTCAAATATTAGATGCTACATTAGAGCTGCATATTCCGATGAAGTAGAGGTCAGCCCAGTTGGGGTCTGACCGGTGGTGACCCGTGCCGCCACCTAGCGCATCAAATTTTCAAAACAAAAGCAATTATTCAGACTTGATTATGGGTATCTGACATAGATATTGGTGCATTTATCAAACATTTGACACCACATAGAAGATAATGCTGAGGCAATTTAAAGTTGCATAATCAGATGCTTTTGAGTTTTTGCTATTTTGTGAGATAAATATATTATACTAATGTTATAATCTACTTTACTTTAGTTTGAAGTAACTTTGATTTTAAATGGCTAAGTTTTGAGATATTTGATGTCAAAACATGCCAAAATAATTTTGGCAATCACACCAAAACTCTGACACCATAGATTTCAATAGCGACGGTTTCTATTGATTGACGTATTATGCCCTTCTATGCAGCAACAAATGATTAATAAGTGCACCAGTGTCTAAGTTGAATATGTAGAATCAAATCTAGATAAGTGTTTTGGTTTTGAAAACTTTATTTTTTTGTTGTGGGGGTGATGAAAATGGGAAATACTGCGCCTAGAGCGGGACTCGAACCCACATCTCTTTGCATTCCGGGCCAGTGTGCTAACCATTACACCACCTAGGCTCCCTGATATCAATACACTCCCCACGCCTACCTGTCTATGTGGTTACTTGCCTGAGAGGTCAGTGCAGACCACTACACTCGTCCCCCTGGAATTGTAAGTCTTGTAATGCTTACAATTACATACATACAGGCAATGCACTAACACATACATACACAGGGTAGGTTCAACAACCATACAGCGCAAAGCTTGTACAGGATCCTGGTCACGGCACCAATGTAATGGCCCACGGCCCTCCGACTCTCACTCTTTCACACGGAAGAACACCAAGATTCAATTCAGTGTACGCTTCACCTTGGGTTTATTGAACCATCTGCTCTCCGCGGCGTCAGTAGTTGTCTGACCCGCCCCCTGACTCGCCAGATCCCACATCGACTCTATAGGTGTGTGTGGGGGGGTGGGTCAACCACACGCAGTAGAGGTCAGCCCAGTTGGGGTCTGACCGGTGGTGACCCGTGCCGCCACCTAGCGCAGTGTAGTGGTACTGCGCTGGTGGCGTCGTAGTCTCCGCTGCTACCGCGTGATAGTAGAGCTCATGTTCAGACTACTACATTTTCATCGGACTATACAACTTTAACAGAACCTGTTACTACAGAAGCCTATGGTGTCAGAGTTTTGGCGCGCTTGCCAACATTAATTTTGCATATTTCCACTTCAAATATCTCAGAAGCTAGCCATTTAAAATATAAGTTACTTCAACCTAAAGTGAGGTCAATTATACAAAACAATTTAGTATGTTTATCTCAGAAAATTACAGAAACTCAAAACCATCGGACTATACAATTCACTTCAATTCATGAGTAACCTTTTCCACGAAAGATTATTAAAATATAAATGTCTTAAGAAAAGAAAGTCATTAAAAAAATATACATTTGTAATTTTTAAAAAGCTTGCATTATTTACTGAAGCCTCTAGAGCACACTGCTTTTCGTATCATTGGCACATTTGTAATAGGAAAAGAACATATTTGATTACTCTTAAAGAAGCAAAAGAAATGCATGAAGTGCGAAGACTGAGATTAAAATAACCAATTCCGTAAATTTGGTTTTTCCTCAGCTTTTCCAGCAGGCATTCATACATAATAATTAGGATTAAATTTAGATTATGTCGATCCTTTTTTTCTCTCCAGATTATTAACGGTTGAACCTAATTAATAATAGCTTTGAGGATTTAACATGAATCCGAAATAAATATTAAAGAGGGCAATATCTCATTGAAGAATATTATTACATAAGGATTCTGAAAACTGTCAGGCTGCTCTAAAAATAGTATTATGACGTCAGGATGAGAAAGACAAATTTCCATATTTATTAAATGGACCAGACAGGATGGCCGAATGAGTTCAGCGTCCGTCTCCAGTTTTGGTAGATCATGGGATTCGAACACACGGTTTCGATGCCTGGTCTAGTCAAACCCATGACTTAAAAAATTATACTTGTCGCTAGCCAGGCGGTCGGCATTATTAGGATAGCACAAGGATTGGCTGGCTCATTGTTAGGATAATGTGACCGAGTGGAATATCAGGTCATGGTGCTGGTGGCCTGTTCTCCAAGTGGGGCAGCACTATAAAGTCACCATTAGTGCACACTGTCATAAGTCAGTAACCGTCCTGATATGACCTTAGATGTTGCTAGGACGTAAAACTCCAACAACCAACCAGCAGAAATCTATGGTGACAGAGATTTTACGTTTGCATCTTAAAAGTTAGTCATTTAAAATAAAAAAAGTGACTTCAAACTAAAGCAAGGTTATTTATACCGATCACTTTAGTATGATTATCTCAGAAAAAAATGACAGAAAGTCAAAACCATTGGACTATGCAACTTTAAGTGCCCAGCGTTGAAAACAAGCACCCTCACAGGAGCTTATACGCTATCGACAGAATAAATAACTTGTAACCAAAAAAAAAAGAAAAAAGAAAAAAAAAGAAAAAGAAGAGAACAAAAAAAAGACTCAACGAAAAAGAAAGGAGAATGTAGGCCTATATCATCAACATCGTGCTTCTTTCATTTTCCCTTTCTTCATCCACTGTAATTAAGCTTCATAGAAAGTGTAACTACATATAATGAGGATGTTGAAATAAACTTTGTGAAATTAATTCAATTCTAATGTGATTTCAATGGCCTTGTAAACCTATTGTAAAATTCAAAAAGCATTCTCGGTTTTCCAGAGCGCCGAATGAACCCTGCAACCCTCCGCCATCCAGGCACGGCCTCATACCGGTGGGACAAGCACAGGGTCCCTCCAACCGATCCTTTGGACCCACCTGTCAAGGAAACCGTTGCTCAATTGCCTACTTCTAAAGCTTTCACACGAAAACCACACCGCATAGCCAACATTGGTTGTTGGAGTTTTACGTCCTGGCAACATCTAAGGTCGTAACAGGATAGTTACTGATTTGGGACAGTGCACATTTGTGGTGACTTTATAGTGCTGCCCCACTGGGAAATCAGGCCACCAGCATCATGACCTGATATCCCACTCAATCACATTATCCTGACACTGAGCTAACCAATCCTTACCCTATCCTATTAATGCCGAAGCGACAAGTATAAATTTTATAAGTCATTGAGTTGACTCGACCGGGAACTGAATTCCCGATCTCCCGCACGGGAGGCCTGCGTTCTAAAGATTCGGCCACCACGTTCGGTATCTGCCAAGGAAACCATTGTTCAATTGCCTACTTCGAAAGCATTTACCCGAAAACCACACCACGGAGCCAGGAAACGAAGCGAAAAGCTGCCATTTACACATATTCAGCGCCACATCGACCCCAGTAAGCGCCTCCAACGCGGCCTGTCTGCATTCAGAATGCACTGCATCCACCCGAAAACTGCCCTATTTGTTTTCCTAAGAGCTGGAGGCACGCGATGCCCTTTGAAACCAGCAGACATGGGGTGCGTCCAGCAAGGCGCCCCCAGTGTGGGCGAGCACTGCAACGTGTGTGTATGTATGAGAGTGTGTGTGTGTGCGCGTGTGTGCGTGTGCGTGTGTGTGTGTGCGTGTGCGTATTGTTAGGAGCAGGAAGGGGAGACTTTGAATGTGCACGCATGTTGTTAGCATGTTAAGGCCTGTCACACCATACCGGATTGAGCAACAGACATAAACCAGACAAAGAATTGTCTGGTCTGTTGGTGTCTGGTATAAAAATGTACGGAAATGTGTCAAACTGTTGCAACGGCCACCGTACGAAACGGACGCTAAACGGACAAGGAACGTACATTAACGAATAGCCAACAGACGAGAACTGGTTGAGAACTGAACGACAACCGAATGTCTAACGGACGGACCGGACACCAACCGGACACCTACCGGACTGTTCATGGATGCGCCAAAAACCGACGGACCGAATTCCCGGGGCACCGTCAACGGACTCTTCAGGATACAAACCGGACACCTAACGGATGAGTAACGGACATGAACCGGACAAAATGGATTAAACGGACTTAAACCGGACACCAACCGTATACCTCAGTCCGGCGGTGTCTGGTACAAGTTTTGTGCATGTTCAAAACTTGCTAACGTACACACCGGACACCACCGGACATGTACCATATATAAACCGTACATTGCCATATTTCACCGGACAGTGTCCCTTTTCTATCCGGTTCCTCAATCTGGTGAGGTCTGACTGGGGCTCCAGCCCCAGAATGTCAAGAAGTGTGGGTTTGAATACTGCTGTGTGTGTGCTGCCAGTTGTTGTTTTACGTCCTAGCAACATATAATGCCATATTAGGACGGGTACCGACTTGTGACAACGCACATGCATGGCGACTTTATAGTGCTGCCCCACTGGGAAACCAAGCTGCCAGCACCATAACCCGATATCCCACACAGTCACATTATCCCTCCCCGTCCTGATATGACCTTAGATGTTGCTAGGACGTAAAACAACAACAAACAAACAAACATTATCCTGAAACTGTGCTAACCAGTCCTTGTCCTATCCTATTAATGTCGAGCGCCAGGCTAGATAGCGACAAGTATCAATTATATAACTTACGTCATCGGTTTGGCTCGGATGGGATTCGAACGCTCGGCCTTCCGCACCCAAAGCTTGTGCTCTATCGATTCGGCCACCACAGTCAGTCATATAGACATGCATGCATATATAATAACATAAACCTATCAGCATGCATGCATACAAACATGCCTATATATAGGATGCTTTATCTCCCTGGGCTGTGATAGCCCAGTGGCTACAACCCGAGGTAAAAAATATATATATACAATGATGAAAGTGGTGTCCAGCAAAAATCGCGGAAATCAAACTGAGATTATTACACCGACAAGGAATTTCCGCGATAAAGCGGATTTCGCCCATTGACTTAGCACTGTCAGGGAATCGCGGAAAAATGCCGGAAGTGAGGTTTCAACTATCATTGTTGTGAACACTTTCTTGCTTGGGTTTTATGTTCTAGCAACATCTAAGGTCATATCAGAACGGGATTCGAACAAACCAATTGTTGACATAGACATTGTGATTCTTGACATTTTGTTTAACATTAATCGGTAAATATTAAAAATCGCGGAAATCCGCGAATTCGCGGAGATCTTTCATCCCTGTATATATAACCGACCACCTCCACAGAGTGACCACTCCCCTATATTGATTGTTTTATTTGGGTCCAAAACGATCGCCTATATAATACCATTGTAGCAAAATGACAAACTCCCTAAACTGACCACCACCCTAAATGGACCATTTAAAGTCAGTCCCATGGTCGGTCGATTTGGAGAGGTTTTACTGTGCATACATATGCACACACATACACATATATATATACACATCGGTCGATTTAGAGAGGTTTTACTATACATACATATGCACACACATACACATGTAGTGGTCTGCACTGACCTCTCAGGCAAGGAGCCGCATAGACAGGTAGGCATGGGTAGTGTGTTGATATCAGGGAGCCTAGGTGGTGTAATGGTTAGCACACTGGCCCGGAATGCAAAGAGATGTGGGTTCGAGTCCCGCTCTAGGCACAGTATTTCCCATTTTCATCACCCCCCATGACACTGGTTGCCGTGACCATGATCCTGTACAAGCTATGCGCTGTATAGTTGTTGAACCTACCCTGTGTATGTAAGTGCGTTGCATTGCCTGTATGTATGTAATTGTAAGTATTAAAAGACTTACAATTCCAGGGGGACGAGTGTAGTGGTCTGCACTGACCTCTCAGGCAAGGAGCCGCATAGACAGGTAGGCATGGGTAGTGTGTTGATATCAGGGAGCCTAGGTGGTGTAATGGTTAGCACACTGGCCCGGAATGCAAAGAGATGTGGGTTCGAGTCCCGCTCTAGGCACAGTATTTCCCATTTTCATCACCCCCATGACACACATATATATACACATCGGTCGATTTAGAGAGGTTTTACTGTACATAGATATGCACACACATACACACATATATATACACATCGATCAAATTAGAGAGGTTTTAGTGTATATATACCGTATATATGTCCCTATAGAAGCATGCTACCCAATAGAAGCACACCCCCAATTTCAAGATTGAAAGCACGCACAAATGTACGATCATATTCAGACTGAATGCACATAAAATAAGACAATCCCACTTTATTTCAGAGGCACGACAAAAACAAATAAAAAATGTCCAATCATATTCAGACTGAATGCACATAAAATAAGACAATCCCACTTTATTTCAGAGGCACAACAAAAACAAATCCATGAAATTCTTTAACTTTGAATCGACGCGCATCCATGTATCTGCACTCGCACAGTGCACGTCTATTGGGACATATACGGTATATATGCAGACACACATGCACACACAAAGGCCACACACCTTTCATTACATGATGAACATCTGCATGGTGTATGGGCGTACAAGAGAAGTACAGGTGCATTTAAGTACCCTGATGGGACCTGCTAGGCGGGAGGAGAAAGAATGAATGTAATCGTCAGGGAAATTGTGTGTATGTATAGTTGATGCAGAAGTACATGTTGTGTGATGTGTCGGTGGCGTGCTTATTTTCAATCTGCCGGCTTCATAGTGGGCGAGTGCTTCAGACTTTTGCACGCACTGGCCAGCAGGGTGTAGTCTAATGAAGGCCATGCTTCACTGCAGGATACATGCGTCTGTTCTAATGGAGGCCGAACCCCATGACAGGACACATGCGTGTGTTCTAATGGAGGACATACCTCATGACAGAACACATGCGTGTGTTCTAATGGAGGACATACCTCATGACAGAACACATGCGTGTGTTCTAATGGAGGACATACCTCATAACAGAACACATGTGTGTGTTCTAATGGAGGCCATACCCCATGATAAGACACATGTGTGTGTTCTATCGGAGGTCATACCCCATGACAAGATATATCTGGGTGTTTTCTAATGGAGGCTATACCTCATGACAGGACATATGCATTTGTTCTAATGGAGGCCATAACCCATAATAAGACACATGTGTGTGTTCTAATGGAGGCCATACCCATTGACAGGACACATGCATGTGTTCTAATGGAGGCCATGCCCCATGACAAGACATATGTGTGTGTTCTAATGGAGGCCAAACCCCATGATAAGACACATGTGTGTGTTCTAATAGAGGCCGAACCCCATGACAAGACACATGCATGTGTTCATATGGAGGCCATACTACATGAGAAGATACATGCATGTGTTCTAATGGAGGCCAAACCCCATGAGAAGACACATGTGTGTGTTCTAATGGAGGCCGAACCCGATGACAAGACACATGCATGTGTTCATATGGAGGCCATACGGCATGATAAGACACATGCGTGTGTTCTAATGGAGGCCAAACCCCATGAGAAGACACATGTGTGTGTTCTAATGGAGGCCAAAACCCATGACAGGACACATGCGTGTGTTCATGCCCTGCAGCTGGACACATATGATGTGTCCTAACGGTACGTGTTCTAATGGTGAAAGTGACCTGCACCAGGTCACACACGGGTGCCATATGCGTGTGTTCTATAGGCGCCCGTTCCCTGCATTCTAACACTGCTGTTGCCCTACATCAATCCCTATAACCTGTGGTGCTGGTGCCTTGCGCCAGGCCACACAGACGCGTTCTAAAGGAGCCCATGTCCCATAATAGACTGTCTGTCCATGAGGCCGCACAATAAGTCACGCCGCCCGACTGAACACGCCTCGGCCAACTTACTCACTAACCCGGCCACAATTGTGCGCCATTCGATTGGCTTCAGTAGTGGCTTCCCACCCGAGTCTGCCAACTCACTTCACTGCCATCCTCCAATTCAGTAACAGAGTGCTCAGTATAGTTCCGAATCACTGGCTCAGCGCCCAACATCCGCTGGGCAACAACACAAGGGACTCTCCACTCTCCATGCAGAGTTGGGGACACACTAATCCACTTGTTGCCATCAGCAAATTACTATCGAACTGATGGTGCTGGTTTTTTTATTTTTTATTTTATTTATACACTGCATTTAAACTTTGCATTGGGTTATTAAAAGCACGTTGCATGTCCATGTTCTGATTACAATCACAGTGTTTTATGAGAGGTTGGCGTGATGGCGACGGGTACCAGCACAATTTAGATACACCGGAAGTACTGCACATGCAAATGACTCATGGGATACATTTGGAACATAAAGCCAGATACACCTATTGAATCCAACCATGTGCTCATGTATCATCAGAACCGGATGACACCTGAATTCATCAAGCCCGATTGAAAACGAAAGGTAATTCCACAAATCGCTTGTAAAGTCTTCAAGCACGAATAGTAGGCCTACACAACTAGCGAACTGCAACAGAAACTATCGCTCGACTAAGAGTTCTAATAGAATCTGAGTAAGGGAAACAATTTGCTTCAGTTGTTAATAGGCTTTAATGTAAAAGAATAATATGCAATATAAAAGACATCGCCATCAGCTCTCAATAGAGAACTAGTTCTACGCCAATAGACTAGATCGTCATTCCAGCCGCGCAGTGCATTGTGGGATGCGTAAAAGCAAAACAACCCCATGAGAAGCACATGGCACATGCTAATACACTGGGTGCAGCTATGAAATGTGCTAGATTCGGCTCATCTCAGCTCTTGTTTGAAACATAGAATACCAACTAAAAAGAATATATATAATAAATTAAGATGTTAATCTTTTATCTAGCATTGCAGTTACACTAATCGAATCAGCACATTTAGATCTAGAAAAATCTGGTCACTCAGACTAGTGTTAGAGCCATAGCCAGAGTCAGTTTTACTGTTTTTATTCGTTTTTATTTCTATCCCATGGTTAATGACATATGTAGAGGTAGGAAATGAGTAGGGTTAATCAGACATTGGTTATATATTTCTCTGAAACAAGTTTCTGTTGACACATTTGGCATTTCAATATTTAGAACAAGAATTAATAATGGTGATGTGGAAATCAACCTCAAACTCTTGTAAAAGTGACATGATTTTGTGTGGAACTGTATGTTTCTTAGCTCAAAATGCTTAACTATGGCTAGTTTTGTCTTAGATATATTCATTATATCATTATATTGCATGTGTGCATCCATGTTTATGCCAAATTGTTATGTTTAAAAAAACTAATTTTGAATAAAATCGAAGTTTTGCCTTACACGTATCGGCAAACTCAATGGCCGTACACATTTGTTTTTCTCTCGACGCCGTTTTCAGCACTATTTATAGTACTGCCACATTGGGAGAACAGGCCACCAGCACCATGACCTGATATCCCACTGAGTCACATTATCCTGATACTGAGCTAACTAGTTCTTGCCCTATCCTAGTAATACTGAGTGTCATCCAAGGTAGCGACAAGTATCAATTTAGTAAGTTATAGGTTTGACTTGGCTGGGGTTCGAACTCGCGACCTTCCACACGGAAAGCCTACGCTCTTACCGATTCGGCCACCGCATCCTCTCAAGCTAGCTCTCAAGTTGGTAGTTAATACTTCCTTTCTACCAGCATTAGCTAATATATGATTGATATATGGAAGTTGCATAGTCAAATTGTTTGGAGTGTATACCATATTTTTGTTAGATAAATATATTTAGTTCATTATAATCTACAATCTACTTTACTTTATTTTGAACTAACTTCGATTAAAAACGACTAAATGTTGATGATAGTTTTAATGAAAACATGCTATATCAATTGTAGTGTCCATCTCGAATGCAGAGTTGTGCAGAGAGAAGGTGCGACTGCCCCCGGGCATCCATATCGGGACATTATTTAATGGCCCTGTCACATTACGACGTAACAGGCCAGCGAGTGGGGAACGTAGAAATCACTTATTTACGTTGAGATACGTCAAAATTCTCTGCGTTTCAGGGCCAAGTTGGACGTCAGTGCAACGTAGTGGACATACGCAAAACGTCGATCCAACGTAGTGGTAACGCATGAGAACATTAAAAAAACGCTCACGGAACGCTTGCAGAATGCCGGTGAACGTTACATACGTTATTCGATCGCCAGAGGTACGCATTTATACATTAAATATGTCAAAACATGGTGGAGAAATGGCAAACGTACATTAGACATACGTTAGACGTACATTATGCGTATGTTTTCAATACGTTGTCAATACGCGGACTGTACGTTTCTGCTGGCTTTAATTACACCTGACGTAGTTCAATGTATGTATAACATACGTGTAATATATGTCTAGTATACTCAACGTATGTCTAACGTATACATAGCATATGCTAACATATAAGCCACACATTGTCTTACGTCGAGCTACGTCAAAAGTTTTGGACATGTCCAAAACCTTGACACGCGCTGGCGTAACTCGACATAACCTGGCGTATCTCAACGTAACTCAACGTCTGCCTAACGTATGCATGACATAACCCGCCGTACCTCAACGTAATTACCAAAATTCACCTATGTCGGCTCATGTTAGCTCGTTACGTCATAGTGTGGTGTTCTCTGTGGCGGAGTGGTTAGAGTGTCTGACTTTTTTCTAGGTCGGACTCCTAACCTGAAGGTCAGTGGTTCGATTCCCCGTGCCCCCATCTCTGCCAATTTGTATTTCCACTACTGTGTATAACTTACAGCGACATCAAAGGCCAGTTGCTCTCATACCATGTCTATGTGGTGTGGGAGGTTAAAAATCCCTTGGGTCGGTAAAGGTGTAGGCTCGGGCTTTCTATCGACAAACTGTCTAATGGTGAAAACAAGCCTATTCAGGCTTATCCATGATAGGCAGTATAAATCTTCAACAACAACAACAACAAAAAGTCACAGGCCTATAAAATGTCTTCTTTGCTCACATTTCTCTGTACGAGACCCTATACTTGAGTTTTAGGAGCATACAATCAAGCAGTTGGTCCCGGGCATCACAAAACCTCTGCACGCCACTGGTTATATATAAATCAAGGACCAGTTCCGGTTCCGCTGATAGATGAAACTGTGGACAGAACGTGTCGCTGTAATTGCAACGTCATATAGAATCAGAGTTTACTCAACGTCAAACTGTCAGGCCAGGTGAGATAGCCGACGGAGAACCAAATGCAATAAGTGGTGCGTGCATCTGCTGGCTATGACTATGCATGATACTCCACGCGTGTTAGTTCCAACATGTATATATATATAGTATAGTTATACGAGTCTTACCTTGGTACAGATGATGGATAACTGTTGTTTTACCGAGGTATAAGCCTCGGATAGATGTGGGCTAGGGAGAGGTAAGCACGTCCGGTACCAGCAATCTTAACCTACTTATTGAGGATAAAAATGACTTTCAAACAATGGATACTATTACTTTACCGAAAAGGTACACCAACGGAATAGATGTGGCAGGGTGTGGCGGGAGGGCCCTAGCCCACATCTATCCGAGGCTTATACCTCGGTAAAACAACAGTTATCCATCATCTGTACCAAGGTAAGACTCGTATAACTATACTATTTTACCTCGGTAAACAGCCTCAGGCTAGCCTCAGGCTAGGGAGACCTTTACATAATTCATTTTTATCCTTAATATCATTCTTTCTTATTATTATAACATTCTAAATTGTTGTTCTCACCTATTCTTGTTAGTTGGCGAGAAGACGCTTTGCAACGCCGGTAGGCTTTTCTAGTCGTTTATTATAATGTTTTGCAAACGACTTAGCCGTCTTCCAGCCTGCATGCGCTAGTATTCTTTTCACAGAAATACCAAGCACCCGTGCCTTGGAGACCATGGCTCCTCTAGTTGAGTGGGAAGAGTATTTACTCGTATCCACTCCAGCCAATTTCAACACCGTAATTGTCCATCTGGCAAGTGTGTCTCGTGAAATCGCCTTATGTGGCTTTATAAAGCTCACTAATAGTTGTTGTGATGCACGTAAATCCTTTGTCTTGTATATATAAGCCCGTATGGCCGACACAACACATAATTTCCGATCATTCGGAAAACAGTCTAAGTGAACCGTTGATAAAGGGTCACCTAACGTGTTCGATTTAAGCAATTTTTCTAAATCAAACGTAGCTTGTTGCTTGTCTATTTCTAATCCAGTTAAGGATAAAGCAACAATCGTCTGTCCTCTGTGTCCGGTTACTAACAATAACAGGACCGCGACCTTAAAACCTAACTGTTTTATATCTAACCACGAGTTGTGAGGCCAAGCCTGAAACAACTTAAATACTATAGAAACATCCCAAAACCGACTATACTTTGGTTTTGGAGGATTCCTTTGATAAATTGAACGAAGTAAATAACAAATAACATGATGTTTTCCAACTGTTTCGCCATCAATTCTAGGTAATATAATTGATAACGCACACCTCGCCGCATTAATCGATCCAAAGGAAAGTCCTTCATCCTCTAGAGAACGAAGAAACCGAGCTACTTGTGAAATCTTTGGATTTGTTGGCTTAACTTTCATTAACAAACAATGTACACCCCATTTCTTTAAATAGGTTGTATACATTTTGACAGTTCCTGGCCTCCAGGCATCCGATACTATCCTATCCTCAGTAATTCTGTCTAATCCAAATTGCTGTAGCTGCTTCCTTAGAAAAGGAATGCCAATAGGGGCGTCGTTGATACGTCGCCGTGAACCACTAGCGGTCCGTGGTGCGTCAGATTCCCGAGTTTTCTTGGGAATCGTATACGATCTTTTGCCAGTTGTGAAACTGCTGGCAGCCAAGGTTGCGTGTCCCAATCGGGCACCACCAGTATCGCATGTGTCCCTTCCAAGCCGATTTTTCTCACTACTCGGCTGATAATGCTAAATGGTGGGAAAATATAAAAATAATTATTTTCCCAGGTAATAGCAAACGCATCTACTTTCCAAGCATCCGGTTCAGGATGCCAAGAAACATAACAGGGTAACTTGTTATTATTTCGTGATGCAAATAAGTCAACTTCAGGTGTACCCCATTTTTCACAAACGAAGTTAAACAAATGTGTAGAGAGAGACCACTCTAAATGGTCATGGAAATTTCTACTTTTATAATCTGCAAGTGTATTTTGTGACCCTGGAATATGCGCTACAGTCAGCCAGACTTGTTGAGCCTGTGCCCAGTTCCAAATCAGTTTAGATAACTGATTGCAAGACTTTGATTTGGTTCCACCCATGTTACGAATATATGCCATGGCAGTAGTATTATCAGTTAGTATTCTAACCTGTGATTTATTTATCTTTACTAAACTACGTAAGCCCAGATAAATAGCACGCAACTCTAGTGCATTAATATAGTCTGATTTTTCATCATCAAGCCATCTACCTCCTGTTGTGACCCCATCTCGATGAGCTCCCCAACCTTCTAACGAAGCATCAGTAGTAATTACTGTATTAGGTTCCGCCATGCGGATTGGATTTGGTGAACTTGCTATATGTCGCATCCACCATCCAATATCCTGTAACCCTTCTTGCGAAATAAACATCTTTCGCTCAAAATTGCCTTTAGTTCGTGTTAACGCTAAATTTTTATCTATTTCTAGCGACTTAATATGGGCCTTCCCATATAACACAGCAGGTGCATATGAGGTCATTATGCCAATAAGAACAGCAACCTGTCTAATTTTTGGCTTTGATAACTTAATAAGCTGAGTCGCTGTAGTCATAAACTTAATTAGTTTTTGTTCTGTTATCGACACTGTAAGGGACTGTGTATCCAGAATAAACCCTAAACATTTGAGTTGTTTTGCTGGTTTAAACACTGACTTTTGTTGATGTACATAAAACCCCAATTTAGTGAGTAATGCACATAAATCCAAAACTGCATTCACACAACCAATTTGTGTTGATGCTATAATAAAAGAATCATCTATGTATGGAAACATTATATGACCCTTCCTCGCCATTACCGAGAAAACAGGTTTAAGCAATTTAGTAAATAAACGTGGCGCACAAGCTAAGCCATTCGGCATACAGGTAAACTCATAGAGTTGGTTATCCCAAATAAATCGAAGAAATTTTCGGTATTGTTCCATTATGGGAAGCGTATAATATGCATCCTGTAAATCAACACTAGCCATCCACGCATCTGGTGTAATCAGATCCCGTGCCGTATCTAGAGAGAACATTTTAAAATGTCGATATTCCACCCTTTTATTAAGGATTGTTAAATCCAGGATCATTCGAACATCACCATTAGGCTTCGGTCTCGAGAAAATGTTTGAAATAAACTGTCCTGAACAGTGTGTCACTTTTTGTATAATTCCTTTCTCAAAGAATTTATGTACCTGTTTAGTTAGTGCGTCTCGTACAACTGGTTGAATGTTATATGGAAAAGGTATTATACTTTGTACAGGAATTTGTGTAAAGGGAATTTGAACACCCCTAACTATTTCTATAATTTCTTGGTCACTAGTAATTTTGTGCCACTCAGAAATATGATTACTAATATTACCAGCCACAAAGTTGCTTACAGTTTGTGTGTTTTTAGAGGCTGCAGGGACTTGTAAAGTTTGTGTTTGGACCTCTACTTGGACCCGCCCCTGGGGAAAGGTCTCGACGAGTTGAACCCTCGACCTATTGGCCGTGCGGTGTTGTCGGTCCAGCCTGGGCGAGCGCCCCGGCCCCGAAACCCTTGACCAAAGTTTGAACTCGGTCTGGTTCCTCTGGTGAACCGTCGTGGACGAAAATCCCCTCGTGACTTTTTGAAACGAGGAACTTCCTGTTTCTTCTTGCCATCCATGTTTTTGCCACTCTTGGCTGCAGTCTCTACCTCTTTATAGAGGTATTGTAGTTGACCGCCAAACATCTTGGTATTATCTAAAGGTTTCCCTTTAATCGGCTCTGGAGCAAGATAGAGCGTAAACTCCTTCCCCTCATTATCGGTAACCTTCTTAGAGCGAGCCACTTCTTTGCCAGCATCTGTGCAAACTGACTTGAAGACATTTTCATATCTTCGAAACGACAGGTAATTACCTGCCGCCGCTAGTACTGCAATGCCTTTGTCCATTGTCTTAGCCAAAGACGAGAACTTATTTTCACTCTGCATCCTATTAGCCACAGGAACAATAGCTGTTAGGGTAGCCAACACTGCCTTATGCACTGTGTGCAACACATCCTCAAACTTCTTACGGTCATCCGTCATATTGACATCCCGATCCATTTCTTTAATGATGGAGTTGGGAACACCCTTTATGCCTGTTAACTCATCTCCTAACTTGGAGATAACCTCCGCCGGTTTGAACGTGCGAAAATGACCATTCACGGTCTCGCGCATAAGCGTAGTGGTTTTAACCCGCTTAGCCTTTGGCTTCTCCACCTTCTTAGCCACTTTAGTGCCAATGTCCGCATAGACCCCTTCATATACGGTGTCTGAGTCTGATTCCGTAGAAGTAGACTCAGTGGATGACTCAGAAGAAGAATATTTCCTCTTCCTCTTCTTCTTTTTGGACTTAGTCTTCCGCTTTTTGCGCAAACCAGACTCTGCCCGCTCCTTGGTGAATTCATCACCCGAAGAAATCACCTGTTTCTTCTTCTTCCTCCGTTTAGGAGAAGGAGGAGGAGGAGCCTTAAGCTCCACCGCCGAGTCTGTGTCCAAGAAATCCTCAAATGAATCCTCTTGGACACTCGGCCTACGCCGCTTCCGAGACACAGGCGATTTGGCAGTCAAGATGTGGCTTTCCAATCTTGCAAAGCGAGCCTCCCAATCTGGAGGCGCAGGCACATCAGGCACTGCGTCCTCGTCCGGGTCGGAGAGGATATGCGCCCGGGGCTGTGTCGACGGCCCTGCCGACAACACGGGTGAGGAGTCGTACTCCTCGTCCACTCCACTCGGAACCCGCCCCTCGGCTGCTGCTGCACCGCGCTTACTCCGCTTCGTGGCCATCGGGAACTGAAACAAACATTTTTGATCAGTCCCGGTATATATATATGTCACAATATGGTTGTTTCAAACTCATTTGGACATCTATTGGTGTTAAAGAACGTGTTTATACCGTTATAACACAGGCGTAATAAGCTAAATTTGTGCGTGGGTTGTGGGTCAAGCCCAAACCTTACGCGGGGTCGGGACCAGTGTATCGGCCCGCCCATCCCTCTGTTCCGCACACTTCTCCCACCTGTGACTACTACGTCAACAAGTTGGAGAAAATGCTACGAAACTTGGAGAAACGCCTGAAAAAGTTTTGTCTAGGGGAGTCTATAAAAGAAACCCAGGAGCATCTCCAACATTACTCTCTATTAGAGTACGAGAGAATTTCCACATGAGATAGGGCGAAACCCACATCTCTACCCATAGTCACACGGTGACCCGGGTGTTGACATAACCGCTAATGACCGGTTTGGTTCCTTCGCGAAACCCACTCGAGTGTTCTATCCTTGGTTGTTTATAACCAAATAACTCGTCCAAATTGGACCAACGAA
Organism: Branchipolynoe longqiensis; assembly: GCA_030323885.1. Taxonomy (NCBI): domain Eukaryota; kingdom Metazoa; phylum Annelida; class Polychaeta; order Phyllodocida; family Polynoidae; genus Branchipolynoe; species Branchipolynoe longqiensis. The sequence continues at coordinate 27,926,514 of CM059186.1, forward strand.
AGTCTAAACTTTCCATATTGATGCTCTAATGCATCATAATTAAGCTAACCACAGTTTTTATTATACTTACTGCGTATTTGCTTGTATGTAGACTAATTTTGCCGGAGCAACCCAACGACACGTTATCCAGTCGTGAGTTGTATATGCTAATTGCTGGTACCGGACGTGCTTACCTCTCCCTAGCCTGAGGCTAGCCTGAGGCTGTTTACCGAGGTAAAATATGTATATATATATATATATGCTCTCTAATCTATTATGACCAGACGGGATGGCCGAATGAGTTAGAGCCATCGTGGGTTCGAACCCTGGTCGAGTCAAACCAATGACTTAAAAATTGATACTTGTCACTTCCTAGCCAGGCGCTCGGCATTATTGGGATAGGGCAGGGACTGGTTGGCTCAGTGTCAGGATAATGTGACTGAGGGGGATATCAGGTCATGGTGCCGGCGGCTTGGTTTCCCAGTGGGACTGCACTATAAAGTTGCCATGAGTGTGCACTGTTACATGACCTTAGATGTTGCTAGGACATAAAACAACAACAACAAACAAATAATATATTATGGGAATATAAGCAAGGACACTACCACTTATTAGTTATTACCTACTATCCTACTGTCATAGGAGTTAGTTCCTGCTTCTGCCACTATGGTGCCACCTGTGAGTGGCTCCTGGCCAGCCTGATACCAGCTGTGTCTGGTCACTACTGCCTCCAGACCTGCTCGGATGGTCAGATTGAATATCTACTCTTCCCAACCACTCTGGTCACTTGTTATTCTGTTAACCAGGGGCCAACTGTTTATATATATACAGTAAAACCTCTCTAAATCGACCGACCATGGGCCCGACTTTATGTGTTCCATTTAGGGAAGTGGTCGGTTTAGGGAGTTAGAATATCCTTACAATGGTAAGGTTAGGACCCAAATAAAGCGATCGATATAGGGGAGTGGTCGATCTGTGGAGGTGCTCGATTAGAGAGGTTTTACTGTATGTATATAAACAGTTGGGATGAAAGTGGTCTCCGGCAAAAAAAAAACGCGGAAATAAAAGAGAGTGAATTTCTACGAAAAGGCGGCTTGCCCCCAGCCACATAGGATTAGTCACTGGGTTGACTCAACTGACTTGCACTGACAGTGCACACTCATCAGGGATGAAAGTGGTCTGAAGCTAAAACAGCGGAAATCTATCATGTGATTTATTTAGTTAAATAAGGTTACTCCAATAATAGTATTTTATTCATTTTACTGTCATACCCGACAGGGTGGCTGAATGAAGTTGAGCGCCTAACTTCCAATTTGGTAGATCATGGGATTCAAACTCTCATCTTCAAACCCTGGTTGAGTCAAACCAATGACTTAAAAATTAAGTCCTGGGACTACCGAGCCTCGCGTTTGGCATTACTAGGATATGGCAAGGAGCAGTGGAATAGGGGAAGACAAATTGTTTGTGATTGTAAATTCCTGTGGTAAATCAATTATGAAGGTCTACCAAAAAAAAACTGAATGAGTAATTAATAAACAAAAATGAGTGACCAAAACCAATAGAACGACTAGTCATTGCTTCAGAGCAAATACTGTTATTTTGTATGGACTTACAAATAGGAAAAGAGTGCTAAAGTTGAAAAAAAAAGTGAGTGAGCGAATGCAGACAGTTCCAAGTGTCACTGTGACTGTCAACAATGTAGCTAAGCGTGTGAGCGAAAACGAATGAATGTTAATAAACAAAAAAACAAGCAACTTAGAAGTAACAGAGTGACTATTCATTGCTTCAGATCTGATAATTGTTACTCATTATAGTGACTTAATAATAGTGGTGGTGAGTGATCATGGTGAGAAAACAAGAAGGGAATTTGACGGCGATGTGAGTGATAATACAGTCATAACAAGTATACTAGAACGCTCTCCAAGCATAGTCTGTACTGACTGATCTGTACAATGTTGTTTGGATATTGCTGGGAGAGTAGTGCAAGGAACTTGACTTCCGGCATTTTTCCAGGATTCCCTGAGAGTGCTAAGATTATGGGAGAATGTCTGCGCTATCGCGGAAATTCAAGTTTAATCATCATAGCAGCTGGCCACCAAGCCAAGTGGTCGCCGACACAACACCGGCCATCACACGCCTGAGGAACAGTTAAATGTAGTATAGAATTCTGTGTTAATATTAGGTAGTAGATAAAAAAATATAATATTAGATTGCCTGTTTCTTGGCGTTTTAGGTCCAAAATGTTAGAAAGAACCAAAATAGCCGATTTTCCATCAATCCTGGAAATCAGCGAAATTGCGGAGAACCTTCATCCCTGACTCATGGTGACATTATAGTGCTGCCCCACTGGGAGACCTGGCTGCCAGCACCATGACCTAATATCCCACTCAGTCACATTATCCTGACACTATTCCAACCAGTCTTTGCCCTATCCTAATAATGCCAAGTGCCTGGCTAGAAAGACACAAGTATCAATTTTTAGGTCATTGTATTTGACTCGACCAGGGTTTGAACCCACAAACTCATGGGTTCAGATCACCCGATCTCCCAAAACAGGAGACGGATGCTCAACTCATTTGGCCATCCAGTCTGGTTTCCACACGGAAAGTGAGTGCTCAACTCATTGGGCCATCCCGTCAATCCCAATATGAGTAACACTGAAGTGAAGACACACTGTACCATCAGAATTACTTTATTTTTTAAATATTTAAATCAGCAATCAAAGAGATTGTCGCTGACCATACAAATATACGGGGTAACCACACACACACACACACACACACACACACACACACACACACACACACACACACACACACACACACACACACACACACACACATACACGAGTACACACACATATGCATATGCACCATGACAAACTGGGCAGAGTGGCATATTCCATTTTGTTCTGCATCGTCAGCAAAACACCTTTAGACATATACGGACACGGACACGGACACGGACACTGACACAGACACGGATACGGATGGCACTACGGTGTGTCGTTTCAGCACCACTCTCTGAGTCCAACGCCACCTCATCGTGCCACACACATCTTTCCCCTCCCCCACCCTCCCCCACAACCTCCAACCCCCACCCCCATCCCCTCACACCCCCCCCCCTCACTCCCCCCAAACCACATACGTAATGGACAGGCCGGCTGATCTTGGCAAGCCCCAGATTCGCCGCCCGCAGCCATGGCTAAAATGCGCTGCGCATGCGCCAACCAACCCCCCTCCCCACCCCAACCCACCCACCCTCCCACTTCAAAGGGCGCCCCCTGTCGGGCAGCGGCGCCCATTAGCCGCCTCGCTTTGATTGTGTCTCATCCCAGATGGCCGTGCCACGTCTACTCCCCACCACGCCACCTGTCTCAAGGTCTGGCGATCACTCAATGTCTTAGCATCTCTCGCCCCCTCACCCACCCTCAACAAACCCCTTCCCTTCCCCCGCCCCCCCCCCCCATCGCCCTCCTCTCAGCCCTCTCCTCCCACCACCACCCCCTTATGTGTACATGTTGTATACATGGGTTACGTGCATAGGCATAGGATTTGTGCATGCGCATGTTGGGTAGGGAACAGGAAGGCAGGTTAGTGTGGGTGTGGAGGAGATGTTGTTTGTTTGTTTATTGGGGTTCTACATTCTAGCAACATCTAATGGCATACCCGGACAGGAACCAACTTGTGACAGCGTACACTCATGTATACTTTTTTTTTTTATACTGCTGCCCCACTAGGTGACTGGGCCGTCAACACTTTGAACCCTAATATCTCACGCAGTTGCTACATCATGATACTGAGCAAACCAGTTGTTGTTGGATCCTATTAAAGCTGAGTTACCAGGATAGGTAGTGACAAGTATACATTTTGTTAAGTGATTGGTTTGACTCGACAGCAAACCGAACTCCCGATCTCCCGCACGCAAGAGAGGAGCTTTGGGTGCGAACACCCCGGGTATTCATATCGGGGTGAAAAATATTCCGATAAAACGCATTGATGGGGGAATGCAAATGGTCTATAATGGTAAATTGTATATAGTGCCAGGTGATTGAATGTATTTATTTAGTTGATGGTGATCCTTTACTTATGGTCAATAGTCATAATGTATTAGGTAGATAGTGTGAAAGAGGCACTAGAGAAAGTGTGTAAGGGGCACTTAGAGCTCTACTCACAACCCCCTCCCCCCTCTGTTAGTCACGGATCACCACACACTCAACTCAGGCAGGTGGTGGCCAAGCAGCCACACTGCATGGTGGTGGTGTGCAGATCACGGTAGCCATGGTGACACAGGAATGCTTGATGTTCATTGGTGGAACTGTAAATGCTTGATTCTCATTGGAGAACACAGGTGGTATGCCATACCAGATCCATGTACCACTATATAATAATAAACCTGAGGGCATTGTCTCTCTCTCTCTACTTTCATTCTTTATACTCTTCCTTTCTCTTCTTGGCTGAATTGATTTCATTATAGCCTGCCTACACAAACCACAGATTCCAGCTGAGGACTTTACAGGGGCATATTTAAAATGTCCTCCATGCTCACATTTCTCAGTTGGGCCGTAATCGATTAACACGACCTGGGCGACTCGGGTCACCCGAGTCGTCAAAATTTCAAATCGAACACCGCGAGTGGAGTAGAGAAATACACGTGTCGTGTGCAAAATGACCCGACCCCAGTAACCCACCTCTTGGCTGGGGTTTGCTAGGAGCGATGACGTCACATCTGTGCTGGTACCTGTAGGATAACCGCTACCAGTTCAACTCCGACATGTTGTTTTAATGCTCTTTTTTTTAATAACCCAGATTGTCAGCTTCTACAATCATAAAATACTTTAAATCCTATTTTGCTGTACATATATCGGTTATTGAAACAAAATATTAAGTTTTAGATTAAGCCACCATTTTGTCCACCCCAAGCGTATTGGTTTATTCAACCAGAGTCTGTAGGATGTGTGCATGCGCCAAAAAGTGGCTCGGGTGACCCGAGTTGATTCATCGATTATGCCCTACAAGACCCGATACTTGAGTTTTAGGGGCATTCACACATACAATCACTGAGTTGGTCCTGGGAACCACGAAACCTATGTATGCCACTGAGTCTGTGCTGGTGCCGCAGTCTTTGACACGTCATGCCTCTCCATGTCGATGATTGTCTAAGGAAAAGGCCCAGGGCCCGTCACAGCGTTCCATCAGTCGTGACGTCAGTGACGCGTTCAGACATGCGTTGTACGTGTCGGTCATATCAGTGCAGAGGTGTATTTATGTTGTGGACGGAAATACATCAGGGGCCGTATGCACGAATCGGGGTTAGGCTTAGCCGGAGTTAAGGCACTAGCCGCGGTTAGCTACCTCAGGGTAGCGGGGGGTTGGAGAAATGTGTCGATCGGCATTCACCAATGTACTAGCCGGGGCGGATAGCTAACCGTGAGTTCATTTATAGATTTGGGAATTCCCTCGATTTGACAATATGAATAACGCCGCCAATGCAGCGGGAGCGTTAATAACGGTTCGATTTTAGGGATAATTTGATTAAAATTTCACTTATGGCGTATGTAATTCTGTTAAATATGACAGCATTTAATAGATTTGGGCCTAATATATTGCCGCCGATTCGGCGACGGCGGCGGAGATGTGTGTTTTGTTGAATACTACCCGATAGGCATAGGGACTCCCCCCCCCCCCTCCTCACCCCCACCAACACTCACCCGCAAAACACACACACGCACAGACCAACACACCACTCCCAGCTGGTTCAGTTCTTACTCTTGCTTAAAGCGGCATAGTCCGATGAAGCATCAAATTTTCAAAACCAAAGCAATTATTTATAACTAATTCTACATATCTAACTTAGATAACACTCTTATCTGGTATGAATAGGGTAAATAAATTCATTACACAACAAAAGATACTGCGGCACTTATTAAGCATTTGTTGCCAAATAGAAGGGAATACTGAGACAGTTTAATAGGAGCTGTTACTGCTGAAGACTATGGTGTCAGAGTTTTGGCAAGCTTGCCAAAATTAATTTACACGTCTGCACTTCAAATATCTCAAAACTTAGTCATATAAAATAGAAGTTACTTCAAGCTAAAGTAAGGTAGATTGTAACAATCAATTTAATGTATTTATCCAGAAAAATGAAAGAAACTGGAAACTATCGGACTATGCAGCTTAAAAGCTGCATAGTCCGATGAAAGCATCAGGTTTTCGAAACCAAAGTACTTACATAAATTTGATTTTGCTTGTTTGTTGCTTTACGTCCTAGCAACATCTAAGACCATATCAGGACGGGTACCGAACTGTGACAGTGCACACTCATGACCACTTTATAGTGCTGCCCCACTGGGAGACTAGGCTGCCCGCACCATGACCCGATATCCCACTCAGTCAGACACATTATCCTGACACTGTGTAAACCAGTCCTTGTCCTATCCTAGTAATACGATCACACGGGATGGTCAAATGAGTTAGAGCGTCCGTCTCCCGTGTTGGTAGATCGTGGGTTCGAACCCTGGTCGAGTCAAACCAATGACTTGACAATTGCTACTTGTTGCTTCCTAGCCTGGCGCTCGATATTAGTAGGATAGGGCAAGGACTGGTTGGATCAGTGTCAGGATAATGTGACTGAGTGGGATATCAGGTCTTGGTGCTGGTGGCCTGGTCTTCCAATGGGGCAGCACTATAAAGTCGCCATAAGTGCGCACTGTCACAAGTCGGTAGAAGTTTTGTGCATGTTCAAAACTTGTACCGGACACCACCGGACAACGCCGGATGGGTACCAGACATGTACCGGACATGTACCAGACATCGCCATACAGTGCCGGACAGTGTCCGGTTCTCGTCCGGTTCCCCAGTCTGGTATGTTTAGTCTTGTACCAATTTGAAGCACCATGAAAGTAGCAATGAGTCCACATTATTACACACACACAAACTAATTATTAGACATTATTACACATACAAAAAATTCAAGTAAAGCATATTATACATAACACAAGAATATGTTATGCATATCAAACACACACAAAACACAAAATATTACAAATAACCCAAAATATATTCAAGATGATAGACGAAAGATGACGTAGAGGACAACTTGAAACTCACTGTCAGAAGAAGGATGCCAATACTAATTCAACAGGGAGGTCAGGAACTTTGGTGACGAACAGTCATGAATATTCCCGGTAGAATGAACACGTCCTGAATGACCAGCAGGGATGTCTGTGTGTGTGTTCGTTGGAATTTTACGTTCTGGCAACATCTAAGATTATATCAGGACGGAAACCGGCTTCTGATACTGCACACTCATGGTGACTTCATAGTGCTGCCCCACTGGGGAATCAGGCTGCCAACACCATGACCCGATGTCCCACGCAGTCACATTATCCTGACACTGAGCCAACCAGTCCTTACCCTATCCTATTAATGCCAAGCACCAGGCTAGGAAGTGCCACAAGTATCAATTTTGAAGTCATTGGTTTGACTCGACCGGGAACCGAACTGCCGACCTGCAGCACGCGAGGCTCACGCTCTACCGATTAGGCCACAGCGCCCGGTACCGAACAGGGATGAAAGTGGTCTCAGGCAAAAAAAAGCGGAAATCAAGCCGAGATTATTATACCGATCGCGAATTTCCGTGAAAACCCGGATTCCCCCCCCCCCCCCCCATTAGGATCAGCACTGTCAGAGAATAGCGGGAAAATGATTGCACACTGTCACAAGTTGGTAACCGTCCTGATATGACCTCAGATGTTGCTAGGACATAAAACCCCAACAAACAAACAAGGCTGAGTACTCAATTTTGGCGTTTTTCTTATCAGTGCACACATGCGAGTACTAGTACCCAAAATTGTGTACACTTAGCGCAATAACGCTTCCTACAGTGATGACCGGGCGCGGTGGCCGAATTGGTAAAGCACAGGCCTCACGTGCGTGAGATCGGGAGTTCGGTTCCCGGTCAAGTCAAACAATGACTTATCAAATGTATACTTGTCGCTTCCTAGCCTGGCGTTCGGCATTAAAAGGGTAGGGCAAGGACCGGTTAGCTCAGTGTCAGGATAATGTGACTGAGTGAGATATCGAGTCAGGGTGCTGGAGGCCTGATTTCCCAGTCGGGCAGCACTATAAAGTCGCCATGAGTGTGCATTGTCACAAGTCGGTACCCGTCCTGATGACCTTAGATGTTGCCAGAACGTAAAACTCAAACAACCAACCAGCCACACAACTGGACTGGGTGGGGTTTTTTTTGTGTTTTTTTTTTTGTACATACATATATATATATATAAAATCGGCAGATAACAACAGTCGACAGTCAATGAAAGGGAGACCACCAATGCGTGATTTTCCACTGGCACGTTGCTTATCAGCTGATGGCTAAATGTGAGCGTATTTGATTGGCAGATGGAAGTGCCAACCATTGCCAGCATTAATAATCTCCAACCGACTGAGTGATAAGCGCTAACCTGCTAACCTAGTTCTGAAAACGAAAACAAAACCAGGAAATCCCGTCAGGATTGACTTGTCAATTCCCCACTCCATTTAAAGAGGCGATTCAATGAGTGAGCGATAATGAAGGCGTTTCATCATTATCACGAGGTCAATTTAAAAAATTTGGATTCGGCATTTTACTGGAGGAAATTTCCAACTGCTTTGCTCAATCACACTCCGACTAATCACGCCACACAGCTGCTTCGGCTTCCTGATTGGCTCACACTAACCGTCGATTAAACCTCAACCAATCAGGGTCGCCTCCTTACTCCCACAGCACACCCATACTCCTTATTCACACCCCTAAAGGCCCTGTCACATTATGACGTTTCTTCCGGCGTGCCGCCAACGCGCAAAATATTATCAACGCGTTGAGAAACGTCCAACTTTTCGGCATTTCAGGGGGTAGTTTGACGGGCCGCAGTGTGTTAGTAGTGTGCTAATAGCGTGTTATTAGCGCGCCGTCAAGGGGTCTCGACGTGGTGGCCAGGAAAACCCAAACAAAGGGTGATTAACCTAATTCACTGGCAGGTCGGTCGGCGCATCGCGACGTGCCACCAACGATTTGCCAGCGAGGTGTGTGCGTGTTACCAGCGCGCAATCCAACACGTTGGTGCGCGTCGGCACGTGTCGAAAGTTTTGTGCATGCACAAAACCTTGACGCGGCCCGACGCACGCCAACGTGTGGGTCCAAACGTTGCTGGCACTCAACGTGTACCGATGCGCCGCTAACACATTCGTAACGCCCCGTTAACGCGTCCTGACGTTTCGCCCATAAAGGCAACATGTCGGCACGCGTCGAAGCGCGTTCCTGAGAAACGTCGTAATGTGACAGGGCCTTTAGCTGCGTCCCTCCTCACCAGACCGCCACCATTCTCGCCAAGCTAATTTGTTTTCCCCACCCACCACTCTGCGTGATTGGGCTTAAGACCACATCTAATTTACAACAACTTATGCAAGTTTAAATATATCCTAATTGATATATCAGTGCTCATTTAGTTAATATTTACCTGGTTATCTAAGCAATGATGAGACGCTTAATCACCAACACCTCATACTGATGGCTACCTGCATAATTAATTTCGCATTTAACCACCGGGCGCGGTGGCCGAATCGGTAGAGCGCAGGCCTCAAGTGCGGAAGGTCGGGAATTCAATTTCTGGTCGAGTCAAACCAATGACTTACAAAATTGATACTTGTCACTCCCTAGCCTGGTGTTCGGCATAATTAGCATAGGGCAGGGACTGGTTAGCTCAGTGTCAGGATAATGTGACTGGGTGGGATATTGGGTCATGGTGCTGGCGGTCTAATTTCCCAGTAGGGCAGCACTATAAAGTTGACATGAGTGTGCACTGTTATAAGTCGGTACCCATCCTGATATGACCCTAGATGTTGCCTGGATGTAAACCTCCAACAACCAACCAACCAACTGCATAGTCCGATGAAAGGATATTTTCTAAACAAAAACAATTAATTACGTCCACACCTTAGATGCTGCTGCATTTATTGCTGCATAGAAGGAATAAAAGGTACATTTAATAACTAAATCACTGACCTAGATGTTATCCTACATATCCAAGGTAGTTACTGGTACACTTAGTAGACATTTACTGCTGCATAGAAGGGGCTACTAAGTCAATTTAATACAATCTGTCAGTGATGAAGTCCATGGTTTCCAGAATTTGTATGTGCGCGCAAAAGTTAATCTGGCATGTTTTCACTTCAAACATCTCCAAATTAACCGTGTTGGTACACCATGGGGTCGTGGGTTCGAACCCTGGTCGAGTCAAACCAATGACTTAAAAATACATACTTGTCGCTTCCTAGCCAGATGCTCGGCATTATTAGGATAGGGCAAGGACTGGTTGGCTCAGTGTCAGGATAATGTGACTGAGTGGGATATCAGGTCATGGTGCTGGTGGCCTGGTCTCCCAGTGGGGCACCCATGAGTGCGCACTGTCACAAGTTGGTGCCCATCCTGGTATTACCTTAGATGTTGCTAGGATGTAAAACAACAAAAACAAACCAAAGTTAACCCTTCAAAATAGTTATTTCAGGGAAACGTAAAGTAGATTACAATTAGTAAGCTAATATATTTATTTAAATATTGTTAGAAACACAAAACTATCGAAATATGCAAAGTTAAACATATATTAATGAATAACAGTCCCCTTTAATCTAGATCATCATTTATTCTTTCCCCAATTGATTGTGATAATAGCTGGAACACGTGTACGTACAGTGAGAGCCTGTTAGAACGCGATTGTTGGAGTCCATAAAATATCAGCGCAAAAACAGCAGGGTCATGCTAAATCAGGGTTCAGTTGACAGAATTACCCTTCGATTAAGGAATTCTGGATCCAATGATTCATCGCATTGTATCATAATCTGAGCTAAATCGGGGTGCGCTAAAACGGGGTTCTACTGTACATCAGTTTATTATGTATGTTCGTTTATTGCTTAAACAGCACAGTTGCCAGTTTGTTTGTTTGTTTGTTGTTGTTTTACGTCCTAGCAACATCCAGTTGCCAGATAGAATGACCTGGTATTTAACTGTTTTGAGAGTCGGTGCCAGATTCAATGTTCATGGTGATTGAATGTTGTTGGTGGGTTTTTGGAGTTTTGCATCCTGGCAACATTTAGGGTCATATCAGGACGGGTGCCGAGTTGTTACAGTGCACACTCATGGCAGGTGACTTTAAATTATAGTGCTGCCCGACTGGGAGACCAGGCCGCCAGCACCATGACCTGATATCCCTTTCAGTCATATTATCCTGACACTGACCCAACCAGTCTTTACCCAATCCTAATAATGCCAAGCATCTGGCTAGGAAGCGACAAGTATCAATGTTTAAGTCATTGGTTTGTCTCAACAAGGGTTCGAACCCGTGGTTTCGAATTCCACGATTTTGGTGAATTGCTGTTAAGCGAGGCAAGGCGACATATTCAATTGCCTCTCAGCCTAACCAGGCTGAAGCACAAAACGGTCACCAACCTACCGCCTTATCGGTTATTCGGACAGGAAAACACATAATCGTCTGCGACAGGAGGTGGTGGAGATGGGTGGGGGGGGGGGGGAGGGTGACCCTAATTCTGACAGTGTCCCACTGTCAACAATCATGTTGTCACTGCAATGTGACCCTGAATGTGACATTTTTCTACCGTCACAAATCCCTTTAGCAATTCAGGGCGACAATAAATTTGACAGTTGTCCACGGTCGACAATCCATTTACAAAAGCAAGGTGACCGTGAAGGTGGCAGGAGCCATGATTATTGTAGTTGTTTTCTCTTACCTACACTATTACTTTATTATCAGACAGGATGTCCCAATGAGTTGAGCGTCCGTTTCCCATTTTGGTTCGAACCCATGGGTTCAAACTCTGGTAGAGTCAAACCAATGATTTAAACATTGACTCTTCATTGAAGACCAATTGTCCTTGATTAACATTTCCACTTCTTAATCAATGAATGAATGTAAGAAATAATAAAGAAGTACATTCTTTTTTAAATTCATGATGATTATATCGTTGTTGGTCGGCTCGGGAAAAGACACATACACTAAAAAAAATACATAAGTTTTAATTAATTATTTTGGTTAAACTGTCAGGGAGGTTATATTGAGGACTCAGTTCTTACAGTGTTGGTAATTATAGAATGGTGCTTGAAAACATGAAAGCAAAGCGCTTTAGTAAATCCTCAAATGCAACAGCAGTGGCGGTTCCCATGCCTAGCATGCTATGAAGCATATATATGATATATAATTAAGCTTACCCCCTCCCCCCCCCTGGCCAAGTCTCGACCCCTCACCTCCTTCTAAGGTTGTTGGTTGTTTTACGTCCTAGCAACATATAAGGTCATATCAGGATGGGTACCGACTTGTGACAGTGCACACTCATGGTGACTTTATAGTGCTACCCTAGTGGGAAATCAGGCCACCAGCACCATGACCTGATATCCCACTCAGTCACATTATCCTGACACTGAGCCAACCAGTCCTTGCCTTATCCTGAGCGGCTAGCTAGGAAGTGACAAGTATCAATTTTTAAGTCATTGGTTTGACAGGAACTCATGGGTTCGGATCCACCGATCTCCCAAAACAGGGGACGGACGCTCAACTCATTCGGCCACCCCATCTGGGCCGCGTTCAGGGTGCGTCTCGGAGGCGCCGCAGAGACATCTCAGCGATGGTTTTTGGCCTATTTGCGTTCAGGGTGCGTCTTGGAGATGCCTCCCTTTTCAGATAGGAGACAAATAGTGCCTCGAAAATGCCCGCCGTATTCAGTAGTTTCAGCCAATCACAGCGCAGCTTTTCCATTGCAAATGGCCACCACCTGTGGAGGCCGGCATTTTCGAGGCGGCCGACAGCTAAATGCGATATCAGGTCATGTCCTGTTGCCCTGGTCTCCCTGTGGGGCAGTACTATAAAGTCACCATGAGTGCGCACTGTCACAAGTTGGTACCCCTCCCGATATGATTAGGATGCGACAAAAGTTGTATCAATTTTGTAAGTCATTGGTTTGACTCGACAGGGAATTGAACTCCCGGCCTGTTCTCTACAGATTTGTACCGCACCTGGTTTGTGTTATTTTTGTGTGGATTTTGTTAGTGTCGTAATTACTAGCATAATTAATCTAATAGTTTTTCCCGGAATCGGCTTCCCCCGTAATGGATCTCCCCCGTAATGGGCTTCCCCGGTAATGGGCATCCCCGTAATGAGTCTCCCCCATAATGGGCATCCCCGCAATGAGTCTCGCCCATAATGGGCTTCCCCCATAATGAGTCTCCCCCATAATGGGCTTCCCCCATAATAAGTATCCCCCATAATGGGCTTCCCCCGTAATGGATCTCTCCCGTAATGAGGTTCCCTCGTAATGGGCTTCCCCCGTAATGGGTATCCCCCGTAATGAGTCTCCCCCATAATGGGCTTCCCCTGTAATGGGTTTCCCCGGAATGCGCTTACCCCGTAATGGGTCTCCGCCGTAATCGGATGTTGCCAGTAATGTCTCCGCCGTAATGGGATTCGCCCGTAATGGGTCTCCCCCGTAATGGGCTTCCCCCGTAATGGGTCTCCGACGTAATGTGATTCCCCGTAATGGGTCTCCCCCGTAATGGGCTTCCCCCGTAATGGGTCTCCGCCGTAATGGGATTCCCCTGTAAAGCGATTCCCCCGTAATGGGCTTCCCCCGTAATGGGTCTCCGCCGTAATGGGATTCCCCTGTAAAGCGATTCCCCCGTAATGGGCTTCCCCCGTAATGGGTCTCCGCCGTAATGGGATTCCCCTGTAAAGCGATTCCCCCGTAATGGGCTTCCCCCGTAATGGGCTTCTGACGTAATGGGATTCCCCCATAATGGGCTTCCCCCCTAATGGGTCTCCGATGTAATGTGATTCCCCCGTAATGGGCTTCCCATGTAATCAGCTTTCCCCGTCATGGGTTTTCCTAGAGTGTGACCTGAATTGAAAAGGGTGTGTGGAGGTGTTCCGCGTGTAGGATACAAGGCGTGTACAGATCACGCTAGACGGCGAGCTTATTACGATGAGATGATTGATGGCTTTTATTTATTGCCGAGACTTGATATATATCTGCATCCACTTAATTGATTAGATCTCAACGTAGGGCAAGCAGCATACCTAACACATGGATGATGGATTGCAGTGATGTGCAAATGGTGCAATCATTTGCATTGTTGCTGTAGAAGTGGCATATACCAAAACATCATATATCATTATTAACATAAACAAATAACCCTCTATGGGTGATAACGAATGAGCGTGACCTCGACCAATCCTTAGTCAGAGTGACCTTGAATGTCACAGTGTTCCGCTGCCACCAGTCCTTTTCCCAAATAGCGAAATAGCGAATGGTAGACAGGAAGTGTGAACACTTATTTGTCTCTCATTTTTGCAACAAAGAGTGGCTTTGAATGTGAGTGTTCCACTTGTAAAAATATACGGTCTTTCAGTCATGGCAGACGAGTTGGGGAAAAACATTAATATCTCGGGCGACAGAGTTGGGGACATTGTTATGTAACAGAGAAGCAATGGGTGCCAACTCGCTATGTGACATAAGAAAGCTATGTGTAAATGTTATGGCGCCCAGTGACCGTGATTGTGATATGATGTCCAGATAAAAAGATACTGTTACTTATTACATGCACCAGGAAGGGTGCAAATGGAGTGGGAGCATCTACATATATTTACTGTAACTGTATGCTGACTACTTGTTACCACAGGACCGCTGGGCAAGCACACCAGCCATTATGCATACATTATGGAAACCACCTGCACTGGGGTTGAGTGCCAGGTAACCCTGTTGGGCACCGCCCACCCAGGCTGCAGGGGGTGTCTTATTGGCTGGCTGTGTGAGCCCAGACACCTTATATTCCTTGTTTTGTATTTGTTGCAATTAGTGGTGGGTGTTACTGTATATTGACTGCACTATCCTTGCACTTGCTATTCAGACACACTCATTCTAGAAGTACTGAGAGAAGCAGTCCAAAATACTGAGCTATGTGCAACAACCATTGGACCCAGGTTCAATGGGATATAGGCACTGATTTGATATGAGTAAGCAGGAACCATGTGGGTCTGTGTAGCAGGTTGTAAGCGAGTCAGGGTGGCAGGTCTCTAGTAGGTGACCAAGAGTTGTAGCCAATAAAGCTCAACCTTATCACTGTCAATCTTGTGTGACTTGTCTACCTTTCTTCCTTATGAGTTGCTTAGAGTACTTTGAAGGGGGGGGGGGGGGGGGACTGGCAGAGAGTTGTCAGGAACCACCCGAGTAGCAGTGAGTAAAGAAGAGTAACTGAGACGGCCATCAGTCAACTTTTCACACTGTCACCAATCTAATCCTTTTACCAACACAGATTGACCCTGACTGTGACAGTTTTCCACTGTCACCAATCCACTTACCAACAAAGAGTGACCTTGAATGTGACTGTGTTCCACTGTCGACGGTCCTTTTACAAATGTTGAGTGACCCTAAATGTGTTCCACTGTCACCAATCCTTTTACCAAAGCAGGATGACCATCCCGGAACCATTTTGTTGGGTTTATATCACAGATTTGCCATGCAAGTTATGCAAATCGCAATGCAATCACAAAGCACATTGTGCAAAATTGGGAACCATTTTCAGGGACATAGCCAGGATTTTCACGGGGTGGGAACGTTTTGGGGTGATACTGTCGGCCCCCCCCCCATGTTTGTTCGTGTTAGCGTCATGTCAGTCCATTCGCGTCGCATCTACCTAACCCACCCACCAAACTCTGTGTCAATCAAGGATAATAAATATACACATTTCATTTTAACTCTTTATTCATATAAATATATATTATATACATTCAGACTGACTGAAGAAAGTGGAACATAGATAGGACTTATGACCCAAACAATATTGCCCTTATATTGGATCCTACATGGGATACCTTCATCAATGACCAATCTAAATGGAGATTACAATTATATTATCCAATTAAAACTGATTGATAATGTGTTATCTTGGGAATGTGCAAGTTACTTCAAAGGGGTCTTTGGAAGGGGTAATAATTTCAATTGGGAGGTGTGAAAAAGCATAAAGGGGTCTTTGAAAGGTGTAATAATTTCAATTGGGAGGTGTGAAAAAGCATAAAGGGGTCTTTGAAAGGTGTAATAATTTCAATTGGGAGGTGTGAAAAAGCATAAAGGGGTCTTTGAAAGGTGTAATAATTTCAATTGGGAGGTGTGAAAAAGCATAAAGGGGTCTTTGAAAGGTGTAATAATTTCAATTGGGAGGTGTGAAAAAGCATAAAGGGGTCTTGGGCTGAGGTGCGGGACGGCTGAGGATAATGGGACCGAGGTAGGGGTGGGCTGAATATGGGGCTGAGGTGGGGGAGGCGGGGCTGAATGCAAAACATTTGTCTTCTTTCCCTTTCTCCTTCCCTTTCTCGTTCTCTTTCCTTTTCCGTCTATTACCAATTTAAACAAATTAATCCAGATTGAGAAGCAAACAAAACAAAATATTCCTTACCCTGCCTGACAAATAATCTGGATGCTTGCAGATAAACAAGATTGCTTTCTCCCCAGAATAGTTCATTAGGGAACAACAGCGTTGTATATATTGAGAAGGAAACATCGATTCACAAAGCAATGTACTATTTTGACATCGCATATTGTCTGCCAGAATATATGAGAATTATCAAATAACGGTTTACCAACAGCTTCATAGATGGTTCCGATAGAAGTGTGTAGGTCTATCGGGTAAAAAGCACACGCATACACACAAATAAAAAGCTACTGCACATACTGCGAAGGCAAAAGGCAATCGAGAGGTTACTACTGTACGGAAGGTCTCTGGTGGTTTGGACACCGGAGTCAGCAGTTTGAATCTGAGCGATATTAGAGACATCATACACTAGTTTGAATCTTGGCGATATTAGAGGCATCGCACAGTAAGCAGATTGAATCTGGGCAATATTAGAGACATTGTACAGTCAGCTGTTTGAATCAGGGCAATATTAGCGACATTGTACAGTCAGCAGTTTGAATCTGGGCAATATTAGAGACATTGTACAGTCAGCTGTTTGAATCAGGGCAATATTAGAGACATTGTACAGTCAGCAGTTTGAATCTGGGCAATATTAGAGACATTTTACAGTCAGCTGTTTGAATCAGGGCAATATTAGAGACATTGTACAGTCAGCAGTTTAAATCTGGGCAATATTAGAGACATTGTACAGTCAGCAGTTTGAATCTGGGCAATATTAGAGACATTGTACAGTCAGCAGTTTGAATCTGGGCAATATTAGAGACATTGTACAATCAGCAGTTTGAATCTGGGCAATATTAGAGACATTGTACAGTCAGCTGTTTGAATCAGGGAAATATTAGAGACATTGTACAGTCAGCAGTTTAAATCTGGGCAATATTAGAGACATTGTACAGTCAGCAGTTTGAATCTGGGCAATATTAGAGACATTGTACAGTCAGCAGTTTGAATCTGGGCAATATTAGAGACATTGTACAGTCAGCAGTTTGAATCTGGGCGATATTAGAGACAATGTACAGTCAGCAGTTTGAATCCTAGAGATATTAGGGACATCTTACAGTCAGCGGTTTGAATCTGGTTAATATTAGAGACATTGTACAGTCAGCAGTTTGAATCTGGGCGATATTAGAGACATCATACGGTCAGCAATTTGAATCTGGGCGATATTAGGGACATCATACAGTCAGCAATTTGAATCTGGATGATATTAGAGACATCTTACAGTCAGCAATTTGAATCTGGACGATATTAGAGACATCATGCAGTCAGCAGTTTGAATCTGGGTGATATTAGAGACATCGTACAGTCAGCAGTTGGAATCTGGGCGACATTAGAGACATCGTACAGTCAGCAGTCTGAATCTGGGTGACATTAAAGACATCGTACAGTCAGCAGTTTGAATCTTAGCGATATTAGGGACATCTTACAGTCATCGGTTTGAATCTGGTTAATATTAGAGACATCGTTCAGTCAGCAGTTTGATTCTGGGCGATATTAAAGACATCGTACAGTCAGCAGTTTGAATCCTGGCAATATTAGGGACATCTTACAGTCAGCGGATTGAATCTGGTTAATATTAGAGACATCGTTCAGTAAGCAACTTGATTCTGGGCGATATTAAAGGCATTATGCAACAGAAACTTTCAACCTGGGCGATATTAGAGGCATCATGCAGCAGGCAGATTTAATCTGAACATTAGGGGCAATTCATAGTTTTTTTTGTTGTGGCTTTATGTCCCAGAAACAGCTACGGTATCAAGATGGGTACCAACTTGTGACAGTGCACTCATGTTGACTTTATAGTGCTTCCCCACTGGGAGAGCAGGCTGCTGGCACAATGACCCAACATCCCACTCTGACAGGTTATCCCAATACTGAGCTAACTAGTCCTTCCCCCCTATCCTAGCAACAGGCTAGGTAGTAACAGGTTTCAATGTTGTCTATCCATATCTCCACCACGTATTACTGTACCATTCCTTGATGTGTGCCTCAGGAAATTTGAATTGTTTAAATAACTATAATGTCACATAGCCGGGAGACCAGTACCATGGCACTCGAAAACTAACTGACATTACATTTAATAATATATATAGATATATTGAGAGAGATAGACACACACACACAATCTCGATATGTATATGATTAAATGTAATATATATATATATATATATATATATATATACATATATATATATATACACATACATATACACAGGCAGTGGACATATATATATATATGCATTTATTTATCCATACATGTATTAAATGCAATATATATATAGATCTATACATAAATGCAATATATATATATACAAATATAATATGTGAGTGTGGGTTTGTAATCCTCATTTAAAATTGGTTGGTTGCTTGTTGGAGTTTTACATCCTGTCAACATCTAAGGTCATAACAGAACGGGTACCGACTTGTGACAGTGTCCACTTATGGTGACTTTATAGTGCTGCCCCACTGGGAGACCAGGCCGCCAGCACCATGACCTGATATCCCACTCAGTCATATTATACTGACATTGAGCTAACTAGTCCTTGCCCTATCCTAATAATGCTGAACATCTACTAGGAAGCGACAAGTATCAATTTTATACATCATTGCTTTGACTCGGCCTGGATTAAAATCATTGGTTTGACTTGACCAGGGATCAAACCCATGGGTTCGAATCCCACGATCTACCAACACGGGAGGCGGGCGCTCAACTCATTCGTCCATTCCGTCTCCTCATTTAAAGTCATTCATAGCAATATTGGTTCGATCTCGCAGCTTTCAGTGTTGTCAAATTTATTTTCCGCATTCTTGAATGACTTTCAAACTCCAATCTCATTTCACCGCAATCATTAAAAGTTTTCTTTTAGACAAGCGATTCCGCAACCAAACAAACAAATCCATATTTCCGTATTCAGCGTTCGATTCCCCCGACAAATACGCAAGAATATAGAGGGTGCACAGGTATGTACATACCGATACCGTTGAAAATTGCATCACCTCAGGCCCGGCACAATGCATTGCCATTGTGGCGTGGCGTCTGCGGGCATAGTGCGCATGTGCAGTGCATGCAACATGGCGACTATGGAACCCTGGGGAACTTAGGGGGGCATTACCGTGGAGTTGTTGCCTGTATGAGACATCGAGGTACACACAGTGTCATGCCACATGCGCGTCAATCACCCAGCAGCTGACGTGCACGCATAATAGGGCCTCTTCTATTTCCCTCCAGGTATGGGTGATGAACGCCACATTAGTGCAATTATGGGATGTCATGATATAGCCCAGTCATATATATATATATATATATATATATATATATATATATATATATATGTGATGTATATGTATTATGCGAGTATAAAGGTGCGGAAGGGAATTATTATTATTATTGTTCTATTTCATTATCTACCAACCATTATCCTCTATGTATTCACCTCCTATCCTATATACTGGTACTGGTGGCGCCACCTTCGGCCCCGACCCTAACTACGGGCGTTCCCATTGTCATTCGCGCACTGGAATTTATATCAATATATACATATGCGCACACAGCAATACACACAGTACCAGCAGGGATAGACAAACAGGTTGGTTGGTTGTTGGAGTTTTACGTCCTGGCAACATCTAAGGTCATACTAGGACGGGTATCGACTTAATTGTGAAAGTGCGACTTTATAGTGCTGCCCCACGGGGTTGGTTGGTTGGTTGTTGGAGTGTTATGTCATGTCAACATCTAAGGCCGTATCAGGACGGGTACCGACTTGTGACAGTGCACACTCATGGCAAATTCATGGTGCTGCCCCACTTGGAGACCAGGCCATTGGTACCATGACCTGATCTCCCACTCAGTCACATTATCCTAACACTGAGCCAACCAGTCCTTGCCCTATCCTAATAATGCCAAGCGTCTGCCTAGGAAGTAACATGTATCAATTTTGAAGTCATTGGTTTGACTCGACCAGGGTTCGATCCCGTGGATTCTAATCCCACAATCTACCAAAACGGGAGACAGACGCTCAACTCATTTTGGCCATCCCACCTATATATATATGAGTCAGCCTCACGAAAATGGGCCAATCGGTGGTCAATTGAAGATGTCGGTGTCGCAATTCTTAAAAGTGTAGTGCATTTCTTTGTTTCATATTAAATTATCCTAGAAACAAATAAGGTTGTTGTATTTTCTCGACCTTTACATTCAGGAAAAATTTAAGGACTTTCCAACACCTCTGTCAATGCTAAACTATAATTATACCGATCGACGCCGACATCCATGCTCGACGACGAATGAGTGGGTTATGGCCGGTGCACACCTACCGTTTACGATTCGCGCACTAAAACTCGCGACTCGACCCGACCCGCTTAAAACTGAAAACGGGCCGATTCGTTTTTCGAGTCGCGAATCGCAATCGTAAACGGCCTCTTTTAGCACTAAAAACTGAGTTTTATGCGCGAATTGCAATCGGTAGGTGTACGCGGGGGGCGCACACCTAGCGATTTTTGGGCAGTTTTAGATCGTATACGGTAGGTGGGTGCAGAAAAACGGTAGGTGTGCACCGGCCATTACAGGAGCATAATCCAATGGAGGCACAACATTATTGGAACCAAAACACTCACCCAAATTTGATTCTATATATCTTAACCTAGATACTAGTGTATTTATTAAGCATTTATTATTGTACAGAAGGAATGCTAAGTTAGTTTAGAGTTTCATGGTCCGGTGGTTTTGAGTTTCTGCCATCTTCTGGTATAAATATATTAGGTTGATCTTTATTACCTACCTTACTTTAGTTTGAAGTAACTTTTATTTTAAATGGCTAACCTTGGAGATATTTGAAGTGCAAATATAGAAAGTTAATTTTGACAAGCATGCCAAAACTCTGACACCACAGGCTTCTGCAGTAACAGATTCTATTAAATTGACTCAGTATCCCCTTAGACTATGTGGCAATAAGTACATCAATATCTAAGTTCGATGTGCAGAATCAAATCTAGATTATTATTTTGGTTTAATAAACGTAATAATAATAAAATATTTATTTCCACATGATCAATGTACACACAAGTTGATATTTATATCAGTAATTGTTTCACATGAAAAAGGAGAAAGCAGAAGTACAATACTTAGGAGGTGCTTTCCCCATTTAAAAATAACACAGATACATTGCTTATACCATAGAAATAATAAATAGAAAAATAAAAGTTAAAAGCATATCAACATTACCCTCAATACTGCAAATTACATCTCAATATTTATGTACTAGAATATATATTTTCCCTCCGGTAAAGCTTAAATATTTTATTTTCTTATGAAAATTTGATGCTTTCATCGAATTATGCAGCTTTAATATATATAACCTGTCCTTAATTCGAACGTGAAGAACAACATTAACTTAGCATGTTTTCAATTCAAAGAGCTCCAAAATTAACCCTTTAAAATAAATAAATACTTTAACCTAGAAGTAAAGTAGATTCTAATTCTCACCCTAATATATTAATCTAAAAAGATATGTGGCAGGAACTTCCAAATCATGTGACTGTGCAACATTAAAGCTGCATAGTCCGATGAAAAGATCAAATTTTCATAACCAAAACACTGACCTCGATTTGATTCTACATATCTAACTTAAATACTGATGTACTTATTAACCATGTGTGGTCACATAGACGGGAAGAGGAGGTCAATATAATAGGACCTATTACTGCAGAAACCTATTGTGTCTGAGATTTGGCATGCTTGCCAAAATTAATAAGACATGTTTGCACTTCAAATATCTCAAAAGTTAGCCATTTTAAATAAATGTTAGTTCAAACTAATACCCCTGTCACACTACGACGCAACGAGCAAACGTAAGCCTGACGTTTTTTTTTGTATTTTTTGTATTTTCTGTATTTTTATTGAGGCTGTATTTATTCTGTCCATAACATGTAAGCCTGGGTACCCAGGCTTGTTTTCAATGCTGGCCAGAGGTAGTGTTGGTGTTGTCTTACCAAACAGTAGCTGCTGATAAGTTATTTGATTGTCTGCATTTCAGTAGCAGATAGATAGTCTGTTGGTACGTTTAGTAGTCTATGTTAGTTTTTTTGGGCCCTCTTGGCATTGTATTTTTGTTCTATTCTTATTACTATGTTAGTTGTTTTCTTAAGGTTCTATGTTAGTGTTTTGGGGTTTTCTTGGGAAGAGTTTTCCGCTTTTTTCTACTTAATTCTATACTAGCCTATTTTATTTACATGTCCATAGGCTTGTACGTAATAGGTGGTTGAGTTATGTTTGTTTGAAATTGATTTGATTTATATTGTTGTTGGATATGTTATCTGGCTTTTATATTTACGGTTATCCCACCCTGGGCTGTCTAGTTGGTGGGCCGTGACATATCACCTGCCCCCTTGTGGTGCAGTTCAGTTGGGGTTCCCAGTTTTTATTTTGCACCAGATATTTTTTGTACGTTTTTATGTCAGGGATTTGTCTTTCTTTCACCGTTTGCGCATTCCATGCCTTGGCGGCCATTTCCAGTGTGCTCCTTTCATGGGCTTTGATCTGGCTTCTGGTCTGTCTTAGTAGTGGTGCCTTGCTTGCTCTGGTGTCCCTTAGTGGTTGGGTTAGACGCTTAATGTCTTGGCTATATCCATATGCTAATGTTTTTAGGTGGATTATCCTTCTGTTTTCTAGTAGCTTTACTTTAGTTCTTTTGTGTAGGTCATAAGTGGGGTGTAGTTTGTCTACTTTCAGGCATATTTTCAAGGCCCTATTTTGTAGTATCTGCAATTTTTTTAGTAGCTCTTTTTTAGCACCCATGTAGATTACATCCCCATAGTCAAAGTAGGGGAGTACCATGCCTTTGAAGATTTTTATTGACATATCTTGTGTCATATAGTTTCTTAGTTTAGCAAATAGCCATAGTTTGTGATTTACTTTTTGTATGATTTTTGTTAAACACAGATTGTAGTTTAGCTGGCTATCCAGTTCTAGGCCTAGGTATTTGTAGTGATTTACACTTTCCAGTGTTTGGTTTCCTAGTGTGCATTGTAGGTTTCTTCCTGTGATTGCTGTATGTGAGATGAGTACTGTTTTAGATTTATTTGCATTGATGGTTATTTTATTGGATTCACACCAGCTGTCCAGTTTTAGCAGGAGGTTGTTCAGTTTGGTAGCTACCTCCTCTACTGTGCTTCCTTCTGCATATATGACAGTGTCATCCGCATATAGCTGGAGACATTCTGTCTCCAGCCATTTTTCTAGATCATTTATGTATAGTATAAATAGCAGTGGTCCCAGGACTGATCCTTGGGGTACACCACAGGTGATAGTTTGTTGGTCTGAGAGTGTACCATTTACTTTAGTTTTTTGCTGCCTGTTGTTTAGGTAGCATTTTATCCAGTTTATTGATTTGGATTTAATGCCCATGTTGTTTAATTTTCTTATTAATATGCTGTGGTCTACAGTGTCAAAGGCTTTGCTGAAGTCGATGAACGCTGCTCCAACTAATTTCTTTTGGTTCAATGATGCCAGCACATCACTTGTTAGGTTTGCTATTGTTTTTGATGTGGAGTGGAGTTTTCTGAAACCTCCTTGCCTCTTGTTTAGTATATTTGTTTTTTCCAGGTGCGCATTTATGTGCCTGTGGAATATTTTTTCAATTACCTTGCCTGGTGTTTGCAAGATTGATATTGGTCTGTAGTTCCCCATGTTTTGTTTGTCACCACTTTTGTATATGGGGGTGATGGTTGCCATCTTCCATGCTGTGATGAAGTGTCCCTGCTCAAATGATATGTTGAACAGGTCGACCATGGTATCTGGGATGGCTTGGAGTGCCTCTTTTAGTATTTTTGTGGGGATTCCATCTATTCCACTTGGTTTGTTTTCATCTATGTCATTTATTAGCTGTGTTAGTTCGTTTAGGTCAGTTTTGCAGGTGGGGATTTCATCCTGGATATTTTCTGACTTGTTTTCCCAGATTCTTGTGAATTTCTTTGATAACCTTTGTCCTACCGTGGCAAAGTGTGTATTTAGTTTGTTTGCTGCATCACTATCTGTGTGCGTATTACCATCCTTATCCTGGAAGCTTATCCGTTCTTCTATCTTATTTTTTGGGGAATAGTAAGCTTACATTTTTCCAGAACTTATTTGCATTGCTTCCCCAGTCCTTGTCTTGTTTTATTATATATTTCTTTTTTGCTGCCCTTACTGCTTTGAGGGAGTTGTTTCTGGCAGTATTATAGGCCCTTTTATCCTCTGGGTCTTTAGTACGTTTCACTTTGTCACCTAGCCTTCGTTTTGTTGCAATATGCGTTAACAGTTCCCTGTCTACCCACGGGTCTTGGTTTCTCTGTATTTTTAGTTTCTTTATGGGACACATCTCATCTATCGTGATCACGTTTCGTCATTACGTTGACGTACGTTGCATTATGTTATGATGACGTCAGAATGATGTTAGACTGACGTCGAGCTACGTCACGTTGCGTCGTGTTACATCGGCGCGCGTCAAAGTTTTGAACCCGTTCAAAACTTTCGATGTAACTCAAACATAAGGGTTTACGTTCACGTACGTTCTGTATACATTTGGCGAACGTCAATGACGTTAAACGGACGTTAGTCAAACGCTGCTCACTACGTTGACCCACATTAAAACCGGTGGAAACGTCCACGCGGCGTAATGGGAATGTCAGGAGAACGTACGTTCAATGTTTCGGCAATGTGTCATGACGTATGTAATGTCACGTAACGTAGTTCTGGCGATGGAATAACCTTCATAACGTTCCGTGAGCATAATGACATTGTCCACTCTTGTTGAATGACGGTATTACTATGCTTTACCGATGTTACGCTCTCGTCAACTACGCTGCATCCACGTTCAACTTGTGCCCAAATTTGCATACTATGCCGAGAAGTTCAACGTTCTTCACGTTCTCCCTACGCTCACGTCGTTACGTCGTAGTGTGACAGGGCCTTTAAGTAAGATAGATTATAGCGATCAATGCAATATATTTATCTCAGTACATGACAAAAACTCAAAACCATCAGACTATGCAAATTTAAGAATATCTGCTGATTAATCAATGCATCTGATTGCCGCCAGGATTAGTCACCCCCTCCGGAAAACAAGCAAACCTACCACAACAAAACCAACAACAACAAAAACACCAGCAACAACAACACTAAAACCAAAATCAAAACAATCTGGCAGATGAACAGAGGTGCCCGACTGGTTGGCTAGCTCCTGTAATACAGATATTCCAAGTTACGCTGGTTCCTGGTTCCTCAGTAAGGACCAAAGCTGCGATCCAGCATGCAAGGTCACAGCTTCAGCTTACAGACAGGAAGTTGGGGGTTGGTGGCCCTGCCAGCTCTGCCCTTTATTAAAATCCCTATATGTTAAACTCGCTTTGTACATATGTATACCATACGTCTCCTGATGAACAAACTTGGTAGGTTTGTTGCCATACATTTGCTTTAAATGTAGATTGTGGTGAAATTTATCTCCGCAAATATTTTACGTTATTTCACATTTTATATCGTGTACTTATATTCACCACATGCCTCACCTTCCATTGGGGGGCCAGACGCGGTGGCCGAATCGGTCAGGCTATTCGTGCGGAAGGTCGGGGGTTCGAATCCCATGCGAGTCAAATCAATGATTTATAAATACAATTGATACTTGTCGCTACCTATCCTGGCGCTCGGCATTACTAGGAATGGGCAAGGGTTGATTAGCTCAGTTTTAGAATAATGTGACTGAGTGGGATATCAAGTAATGGTACTGGTAGCCAGGTCAGTCTCCCAGTCCCAGAGGGGCACAACTATAAAGTCACCATGAGTGTGCATTTTCAGAAATCGGAACCTATCTTGATATGATCTTAGATGTTGCTAGGACGTAAAACCCTAACAAACAGCCCTACTGAGTCGCGTCCTTCCTGAGAGACCAGCAGATCTCGGAAACCCCGTCTGACCCAAACCATCTTACAAGGCACAGTGAAAGGGAGGAGAGATACTTGAGGTGGGCGAAGGAAGAGGTGGGAAAACAACGCCAGGGAATGGACAGGCCTGGAGTTCAGCAAGTCCCAGAGCGCAGTGGAGAACAGGGGAAAATAGAGGAAACTGGTTGCAAAGTAATCTGTGGTGCCCCAACAACCTTCGTGGTTAGGGGATTGATGATGGTGATGATGGAACACATGTGTTCATTCCAACCCACACTTACATTGTGGCAACACATCGCAAGTGATTATTCATTTATTGATATTGGTTTATTGTGCTTTTAAATCCTGGCAACAGGTCATTTCAGAACGGGGTACTGACTTCTAACCACTGTCTCCAGTTTTAGTAGACCGTGGGATTCGAACCCATGGGTTCGAACCCTGGTCGAGTAAAACCAAAATTGATTCTTGTCGCTTCCTAGCCAGGGGATTGGCATTATTGCGATAGAGCAAGGACTTGTTAGCTCAGTGCCAGGATAATGTGACTGAGAGGGATATCAGGTCATAGTGTTGGTGGCCTGGTCTCCCAGTGGGGCAGCACTATAAAGTTGCATGAGTGCATACTGTCACAAGTCGGAACCCGTCCTGATATGACCTTAGATGTTGCCAGGATGTAAAACTCCAACAATCAACTGGGATACCGTGTCGCCGGCAGGTTGACCGATATCCCGATGAGTCACATTTATCGTGATCGTGTACCAAAGATTGCACCAGGTGCGGTGGCCGAGTCGGTAGAGCACAGGCCTCGCGTGCGGAAGGAAGATCGGGAGTTCGCGAGTTCGGTTCCCGGTCGAGTCAAACCAATGACTTAAAAATGTATACTTGTCGCTTCCTAGCCTGGTGTTTGGCATTATTAGGATAGGGCAAGGACTGGTTAGCTCGGTGTCAGGATAATGTGACTGAGTGGGATATCGGGTCATGGTGGTGGTGGCCTGATTTCCCAGTGGGGCAGCACTATAAAACCGCCATGAGTGTGTACTGTCACAAGTCGGTACCCATCCTGATATGACCTTAGATGTTGCTAGGATGTAAAACAAAGACAAACAAACAAACCAAAGATTGCTTGCCCTATCCTAATTTTCCCGAGCGCTTAGCAAGGTAGTGACAAACTTGAATATTAGGAAAGTCTTTGGTTTGACTCGGTCCGGGGATTGCTCAATACAAATGACATCCGAGACTGGAAGCAAGTGCTCTATTCAGTGAATCTGGTCATCCAACCCTTTAAACATTCTATACACAATGCTTGGTATTTTTTTGTTTCACTTAGGGATGAGACCCCCCCCCCCCCAACAGCTACAACAAAGCAGAAATCTGACAGTACTATAAAAGTATATGAGAGAAAATGAAACACATGACCAAGAAGAAAAGAAATCGGATGAAAAAAAAATCGGAAATCCGCAGAAAATCGGAAATTCCCGATCCTTGTTTACCGGTAGGTGTATCTTGCTAAAAGCAGTGTTGGTGCCAATTGCGCCAATAATGGCGCTAGTTGAGGAATACAGAATGACACATGGGAAAAAGAAGCGGAAGTGCTCATTTGCAGTCATTGCTGGGGGTGTGGGGAACAGCAAAGCAACCCTCCCCCCTCTCCCATGACAATAGTCCCTCTCAACTACTTTATTTACCAGGCGCGGTGGCCGAATCGGTATAGCGCGGACCTCACGTGCGGGAGATCGGGAGTTCGGTTCCCAGTCGAGTCAAACCAATGATTTATAAAATTGATACTTGTTGCTTCCTAACCTGGCGCTTGGCATTAATTAATAGGATCGAGCAAGGACTGGTTAGCTCAGTGTCAGGACAATGTGACTGAGTGGGATATCGGGTCATATGTGCCGCCAGCCTGATTTCCCCATGGGGCAGCACTATAAAGTCGCCATGACTGTGCAATGTCACCAGTCGGTACCCAACCTGATATGACCTTAGATGTTCCCCAGATGTAAAACTCCATCATCATCATCATCATCATGCTGTCAGTCGCGATGCGACAAAGACTGCTTTCATTACTTGACTGTCGCTCTCCATTTAGCTCTCTGCTGTGAGAGTGATGTCCATGAGTCGGTCTTAATGTCTCTCAGCCTCAGGTTTCTCTTGATGGTATCCTTGAACCAGAGACGAGGCGCCCTCTCTTTCTGTAACCAGAAGACAGTTGAGAGTAGAGGTGTCCAGTCCACCGGAGATTCTTTTTGATCAGAAGATCTTCCATCGAGGGCAGCCCTGTTCGTTCGAGTATTTCCTTATTTGTCACTTTGTCCTTCCAGGTTAGCCTCATGATCGAATGCAGATGTCGCATCATGAAGGCATGCAGCTTTTTCACCTGTCGTCTATACACTGTCCAGGCCTCGGCTCCGTATAGTGAATTCCGGAACATAGTTCAGCTTGTTTCTGTCAACCATGATATCCTCCTCTCGGGTTCTTGTAGAGTTGGGTTGGTACAGCACCTCCGTCTTCTTGATGTTATTCTTCAGGCCAAACTTCTTTGATGCATCGAAGAAAGCATCCACTATTTTCTGGATCTCTTCAGCAGAGTGGGCAACCTGTGCACTGTCATCTGTGAATAGCAGCTCTCTCACCAGTATCCGAGTAGTCTTGGTCTTCGCTCTGAAGTGTGTGCCGTTGAATAGGTCAGGGCTCTGTCTGGACTGTATATATTTCATGAAAGCTGCCTGCAAAAGTGTTGAAGTGCTGCTGACTTTTGTAAGTTACCCGCGGCACTCTCTCGGGGAGCAAATAGAGGTCTCACACCGGCAAGAACATGTCGCAAAACTATCTGTCCCTGCAATGGCTGGTCAGGAGATGTTGGGAGTTCCATACATCAACCGCCCTTGATGCTACCACAGTGACATGGTTTTTTGTTTAGGGTTTGCTCCCTTAGCCTTCGGTTCTGTCAAGAACCTGTACCACAAGGCAGTGGTTTACAACTCTGCAGGGCAGGGGCGTCAAACTCCCTGAGGTATTGCAATACCTGCATATGTAAAACTCCAACAACTAACTAACCACTCTACTTCACCTCCTCCATGGATTGGCCGGCCTCCACCTCAGTAGCCAATCAGAGCACACCTTACCCTCACACTCCTTGCACCATGCTTCCCAGCAAACCCGACACTTTTCCAGTCAGAGCAAGATCTCTTTTCAACCCACTCACCCACTACCCTTGACTCAGTGTATGTATGTGTATATGTGTGTGTGCATATGTATATGAGGATATATGGTTGGTTGTTGGAGTTATACGTCCTTGCAACATCTAAGGTCATATTAGGATGGGTGCCGACTTGTGAGAGTGTGCACTCATGGCGACTTTATAGTGTTTTCCCACTGGGAAATCAGGCGGTCGGCACCATGACCCGATATCCCAATCAGTCAGATTATCCTGGCACTGAGCTAACCAGTCCTTGCCCTATCCTATTAGTGCCGAGTGACATCATAGGAAGCGACAAGTATAATTTTGTAGGTGATTGCTTCGACTCTACCAGGGATCGAACCCATGGGTTTGAATCCCACAATCTACCAAGACAGGAGGAGGACGCTCAACTCATTCGGCCATCCCGTCTGGTGCACATGTATGTGAGGGTGTATGTGTGTATAATGAGACTGCCTCAAAATGTGCTAAGCAATATGGGACAAAACTTTGTCCATTGTAATGATCAACATACTATCTGCTTATGCATTTGCTCAGGATAAACTGATTTGTTTTTTACATGGTGTTTCATAATCCCAATAGAATACATATTGATTTGAAGCAAATGTCCTTGTGTTTTCAGTGTAACCGTTTCTGTGCTGTTTTTTTTCAATCGTTACAATGGACCAACAAAATAGAGTTATCACCTTTTGAGACAGGCTCATATATATTTTGTTGTTGTTAGTGATGAATGTATTTACCCTGCTCATATGTGCATGCGCATATACATATATATATGTATGTGTGTATCTGCGGGTAGGTGTGTGCGTGGAGGGTGTGGGGAGGAGTGGTGCCACTTGTCGACAGAATGGCGTGTACTGTTGGCGATAACAGTAAGAGAATTGCCTCAATCTGGGTTCACGGTATCAGCCTCATCCATCACTGGTATAAACCGATCAAGTCTCGGAATCTCTCACGAGAGGACAAGGGGGGTAATCTGCGCGCGCACGTTGGGTATGTGCGGGAGTGTGTATGTGTGTGTGTGTGGGGTGGGGGGGCCCAACGTTTTACAAGCAAGTTAGCCCTTTTCCCTTCCTCTGTGACCTCCAACCAAATAAAGTTAGTGACCTAAGAAGTGGTTCATTTGTTAAGGGATTTACACCCTAGCAACATATGAGGTCCTAGCATGACAATCTAAAGCTAAGATTCCATATATTATATGCGGTATGTGGTAGGCTTACACTAAAGCGACAACAAAATGGAAAAGCATGTAAACGCATGGTGGTACTTCCATATGTCCGGTTGCGAATGTGAATGCGTGGATGGCAAAGTGGATCGCTCAATGGACCGATTGGTGCGAATGCGAATGGCATACCACATACAGTATAACCCTGTTAAACCAAGCTTGGTTAAACCAAACGATCGGTTAATCCAAACTTTTTTCGGCGGCCCGGCAAAATACTACCATTTTATCATATCAAAAAGTTGTTTAAACCAAAGTCGGTTAATCCAAATTATCGGTTAATCCAAACAAAATTGTCGCACCCCAGATGTTTCATCTGAGACCCCACCGACTTTTTTTATATGATAAATGGTAGTATTTTGCCGGGCCGCCTACAAAAGTTTGGATTAACCGATCATTTGGTTTAACCGAGCATGGTTTAACAGGGTTGTACTGTATATACATAAAAAACAATAATCAAAGTGTCCACACACATTGTATATTACATGTGCAATACATGCTTACTCAAAGTCAAAGTCAAAGCCAAAGCTCGGTTAAACCAATGATCGGTTAATCCAAACAAATTTCTAGGGTCCCTTCAAGTTTGGTTTAACGGGGTTATTCTGTATATGGAATCTTAGCTTAAGAGGTCGGTACCTATGTGGCGTGACTGGATAGTTTGTTCATTGGGGATTTACATCCTGGCAACATCTAAGGTCAGCTGACTGTAAATCTCACGCCCTATGAAATACGCGTGTAATACAAACTCATCTAAGCCTCTGTAATTTTGTCCCCCTTTTCTTTTTTTCTCTTTCTTTTTAATGTAAAGCTTTTTATTCAAAACCGATGGGCTGTGCTTCCGGCCATTACATAATATTTACGCACTTATTAAAAGAATGGACTGACATAAAGAATGTACCCAAGGGAAATGCATTGTTGGTTGTTGGAGTTTTAAATCCTGCCAACATCTAAGGTCATATTAGGACGGGTACCGACTTGTGACAGTGCCGACTATTTCGCTGTGAACCGGACGCGGTGGCCGAATCGGTAGAGCGCAGGCTTCCCGTGTGGAAGGTCGGAAGTTCGAATCCCAGCCGAGTCAAACCGATGACTTATAAAATTGATACATGTCGCTACCTAGCCTCATGCTCGGCATTATTAGGATAGGACAAGGACTGGTTAGCTCAGTATCAGGATAATATGCCCGTGTGGGATATTGGGTTATGGTACTGGCGGCCTGGTCTCCTAGTGGGGCAGCACTGTAAAGTCGCCATGAATGAACACTGTCACAAGTCGGAACCTGTCCTGATATGACCGTCGAGGTTGCTAGGATGTCAAACAACAAACAAATCGAATTCGCTGAAGGTGATTGGTGTCATATTCAAATATGTCATACAATCGGCAATGCATGATGTATGAACTACATGGTATGCGGGTAATGCAGTACCTCGGATACCTTAGGTGCTAAAATACCTCAGGGAGTTTGATGCCCCTGCCTTGCAAAGTTGTAAACCACTGCCTTGTGGTACAAGTTCTGGTTCTTGATAGAATCAAAGGCTGAGGGAGCAAACCCTAACAGAAAACCAGGTTATCGTGGCAGCATTAAGGGCGGTGAGGAATGGAACTCCCAACATCTCCCGACAGCCACTGCAGGGACAAATAGTTTGCGCCTGTCTTGACATGTTCTTGCCGGTGTGAGACCGCTATTCGCTCCCTGAGAGAGTGCTGCTAGTAACTTGCAAAAGCCAGCAGCACTTCAACACTTTGCAAGCAGCTTTTATGAAATGTACAACCATACAAAGCGGCGGTTAAGTAATGAAAGCAGTCTTTGTCGCATTGCGACTGACAGCATGATGATGATGATGATGATGATGAACTACTCACTGAAATGAGTGTTTCTTTTGGTGAGCATAAATTGTTGCTGCTATATAACAGCCATGGTACTGTAATCAAGAGAGTGTGAGAGTGTTGTCTCACATAATAGGTTGGCTGTTGGAGTTTTACGTCCTAGCAACATATATAGTCATATCAAGGATTCTTATATATAAGGATGGCAAAGCGAGCCTGTTTGAGGCTCTCCCAGCATGCGAATACGGCCGCTATATTGGAAGCGTGATAATCCTCATCATTCATGTGCTATGAGCGATGATAGGGGCAATTCCCCATTAACTCCCATGTAAATTGGCAATATTGTTGTTGGATCATTTCATTCTCAAAGTTGTTCTGATTGCATTGCAAAATCGATAGAGCTCACTGAGAGCATTAAGAATATATATACTTTTGTTGCTCTGTGGTATATATTTATCGCGCTATGCTAATTTTTATTAACCAAAACTGCTGATTTATTTGACCAGTCAATTGGCCAGGGAAGCCAACCTAGTGGGCAGTCTGAATGGCCATATTTGATGGGCTGTAAAATCAAAATAGATGATTTAGTATATAATTAAACTACTTATCAATTTATTTAAATTCTGGTTCTAATGATTGGCACTTAATTTCTGGTTCTCGTTTATAGGAACAATAATCTAGAAATTTAGGTTTGGTATATAATTATTTGATCTATTTAAGGGCCTTTCAAACATGACCACCTTCATTTGCAGGGTTTCCTCCAAACTTAATCATTATTTTGTCTGGAAAATTAATTGACAGATAATTATGTTGTTGAAAAAGATTAATTGACAGATCATTACCTGGAAGGATATCAAATATACTTTTAAATAGGTGGAAATAACACATATTTGTGAAATTATGTGAGAAAACATTGGTCTTAATTAAGCCATAACAGCTCAAATATTGGGCACCATGGTATGTTCAGTTGGCTGGGAATCAGATTTGATAGATAACGTGGACTATTATCACACTTTCAAAATGGCAGCGCGTTTCGCAATTTAACCACGCATGTCATGACGTCACTTAACCATCTATCCCTCTACTATCTGTTGTCATATCAGGACGGGTCATTATATATATATTTAATGATATTTTATGTCACCACAAATAACCGTGCTGGCATGAATATTCAAATGGGCGGTCGGTCAGACACACGGACTCAATTAATCGTCCTGATATGACCTTAGATGTTGCCAAGACGTAAAACTCCAACAACCAACCAACCCTACAACCGACCAAATCGGCAGGGAACACCAATCAGGATCATTCACTTCCGTCAAGGCAGACGACAAAACGCCGCCACCTGGCGGGAAAGAAGTCGACAATTAAATATACACCGCTGACCTTCAGTCAAAAAGAAAGAAAGAAAGAAAGAAAGAAAGAAAGAAAGAAAGAAAGAAAGAAAGAAAGAAAGAAAGAAAGAAAGGCTAGAGCAAAGCAGCTGAAGACTCGCCAAGCTGTGTCTTGTTTTGCAAGCTCTGGGGTCGCCGCGGACAAGGCCAATCACACCATCAATCATCCTTCCGGGAACCAGCGCAGCCAATCACCCCATCAATCATCAATCATCATGCCGGGAACCAGCGCTGCCGTAGGTTTTTGTTAATATGCGTTTTAGTCCCGTGCCTGTACGCGCACTGTGTGCTGAACGCCAGTTGAAACAGGTGGAGGAGCTCAAACTGGGGGGGGGGGGGGGGCGGGAGGGGGGCGGGGAGGAAGGGGAGGGGGGGGGGGAGGGAGGAGGGGGGGAGGGGAGTCGTTGGAGAAGGGGATCATAGGAGGAGAGGGTGGTGGGTGGGAGGCGTGGGAGGGAGGGAAGGAGGGAGGGAGGGAGGGTGGAGGAGGGAGGGAAGGAGGGAGGGAGGGAGGAGGGAGGGGGGAGGGAGGGAGGGAGGGAGGGTGGGAGTGCAAGGATTGTAGAGGATGGGGATGGCGATGGGACCATGTGAGAGGGTGGGAGTGCAGGGATTATAGTGGGATGGGGATGGGCATGGGTCGATGTGAGAGGGTGGGAGGGCTGGTGGGAATGCAGGGAGTGTAGAGGATGGGGATTGGGATGGAGACGGGGATCATGTGAGAGGGTGGGAGGGAGGGTGGGAGTGCAGAGAGTGTAGAGGATTCGAATGGGATCAGGTAAGA
Organism: Branchipolynoe longqiensis; assembly: GCA_030323885.1. NCBI lineage: Eukaryota > Metazoa > Annelida > Polychaeta > Phyllodocida > Polynoidae > Branchipolynoe > Branchipolynoe longqiensis. The sequence continues at coordinate 27,961,337 of CM059186.1, forward strand.
GGGTGGGAGGAAGGTGGGGAGTGCAGGGATTATAGAGGATGGGGATGGGATCATGTGAGAGGGTGGGAGAGAGGGTGGGAGTGAAGGGATTATAGAAGGTGGCATCATGTGAGAGGGTGGTAGGGAGGGTGGGAGGGCAGGGATTATAGAGGATGGGCATATGGATGGGATCATGTGAGAGCGTGGGAGTGCAGGGATTGTAGAGGATGAATATAGGGATTAATAGAGGGTGGGAGGGAGGGTGGGAGTGTAGGGATTATAGAGGATGGGATCATGTGACAAGGTGGGATTGAGGGTGGGAGTGCAGGGATTATAGAGGATGGAGATGGGGTCATGTGAGGAGGTGGGGGGGAGGCTAATCGTGGAGCGGGTAGAGAGGGTGAGGATGTGAAGCCTTTCAGAGGAGGGAGGGGAGGAAGGGAGAGGAGGGGAGAAGAGGGGAAATGAGAGACCAGGCCACCAGCACCATCATCTGATATCCCACTCAGTCAGATTATCGTGAGACTGAGCCAAACAGTCCTTTCCCTATCCTAATGATGCCGACTGCCTGGCTATGAAGCGACAAGTATCAATCCATAAATCATTGGTTTGACTCGACCAGGGTTCGAACCCGTGGGTTCGAATCCAAAGATCTACCAAAAGGGGAAACAGGCACTCAACTCATTCGGCCATCCTGTCTGATGAGGGGTATACGGGAGAGGGCAGAGGGAGGGGTAAAGGCAGGACACAGAACGTAGGAATTAAATGCCCGTTATTGTAGCTCCCCAAACCCACACTAGGTGTTTATGGTTGAAGCGCTTATTTCCACTTATCACGTGACCGAGTGGTTGCTAACCAACTCCTCTATCACTCTATGCACGCCACCGACATTTGTGGTATTCCACAAGGTACATTTAAATTGTGCAGACATGTGTGTTCCTAATTATTCTCTCTCCTCCCCGTTTGCTATGTGTGTTGCTATGCACAATAATTTATATTAAATATAGATACATATATATACATATGCTGTATAAGTCATTATGCGAGTATAATAAGCCGGAAGATCCATCTACTCCACAGCGATTAAGTCATCAAATGGTCACCTACTCATTAGGTTATTTACTGATACCTCATGATATCCTCCCCGCATGGTGCCACCTGCTCGCCCACGCCTCAGAGCCCGCTATGCTTACTCAATGTACCGCTGAATATATATATATATATATATATATATAGATATATATATATATATTATTATATATATATATATATATATATGAGTCAGCCTGACGAAAATGGGCCAATTGGTGGTTTATTTTAAGATGTCGGGCGTCGCAATTCTTAAAGTGTAGTGCATTTCATTGTTTTATATTAAATTATCCTAGAAACAAATAAGGTTGTTGTATTTTCTCTACCTTTACATTCAGGATAAATTTAAGGACTTTGCAACACCTCTGTCAATGCTAAACCATAAGTATGCCGATCGAAGCTGACATCCAATGCTCGACGCCGACAACTTTAACAGATGTTGGCGTCACAATTCTTAAAGTGTAGTGCATTTCTTTGTTTTATATTAAATTATCCTAGAAACAAATAAGGGTGTTGTGTTTTCTCTACCTTTACATTCAGGATAAATTTAAGGACTTTCCAATACCTCTGTCAATGCTAAACTATAATTATACTGTATGACGCTGACATCCAATGATCGATGCCGACAACTTCCCCCAATTGGCCTCTTTTCGTGATCCTGACTCATATATATGCTGTATAAGCTATTATACGAATATAATAAGCCAGAAGATCCATCTACTCCCCAGCCACTAAGTCATCGTCTAGTCACCTACTCATTAGGTCATCTATTGTTACCTCACGACCTCCCCATGTGGCGCCACCTGCTCGCTCACACCTCAGCGGCCGTTATCCTCACCAACTATAATATTTGCCATACATAAATAAGGAAGAAATAGTGAGTATGAGTTATATTCTTTGGCTGGAACAACTAATGCCCCTTGCCTAAAATAACAAAATTTCAGGAGGTACAGTGAGGGCAGATTGAGAAACAGTTGATGCATGAGCAAACAGGTAGCACCCCTAATCGGATCTGAAACAGGATATTATATGCTGTGAGTACCTGTTAAGTGCTATTATATGCTTTGAGTACCTGTTAAAAGACCACGTTTATTGATCGATTGCATCACATCTACCACAATTTACTTGGAATACTCAATAACAAAACCAGTTACTGGTAATTGAAATATAAATATTTCATTAGGCTAATCTCAATTAGGTACACTGTCAATATTACACCAGGTACCTAATGGCTTTTATTTTTTAATGGTGATAACTTCATGATTCCTAAATGAAATGGTTCCCCAGTTGCGACACTTGTTTATCATTTTCGCTCACAACAAACACATTACAATCTCATATAAATAAGGTAAATAACGCTTATATTACTCACACATCATATATAATGGTCAATTATCATATATAATGTCCAGTTAACAAACAACAGGTTGCCTATCAACGCAGCTTTTGAATAATCTCCCTGGATAACTGTTTAAATCAAATCAAATACCCAAATGTTTGGGTTGTTGTCATCGGTTAAATTAGTTGCTTAAACTAAAGTCAAAGTTGCATAATCTGATGGTTCGGGGTTTCTGCCATTTTTCTGAGATAAATATATTAAATTGTTTGTTATAATGTTTGAAATACATTTTATTTTAAATGGCTAAGTTTGTGAGATATTTGAACTGCAAATATGACAAATTAGTTGTGGCGAGCACGCCCAAACTCTGACACCATAGACTTCAGCAGAAACAGGTTAAATTACATTGACTCATCATTCCCTTCTATGCGGTAACAAATGCCGAATAAGTGCATCATTATCTAAGTTAGATATGTAGAATCAATTCTAGATAATTGTCTTGGTTTTGAAAATTGGATGCTTCATCGGACTATGCAGCTTTAAGCTTAAGGGGAAATTTCAATCGTTGACATTTTCTATATGATGGAAATAGGATTTTATTATGACCTTTTCTATACGATGCAAAGCAATCAATAACATTTGACGGTGGTGTGTGTCGGTTATGTTGGTGGTGTGTGTCGGTTATGTTGGTGGTGTGTGTTGGTTATGTTGGTGGTGTGTGTCGGTTATGTTGGTGGTGTGTGTCGGTTATGTTGGTGGTGTGTGTCGGTTATGTTGATGATGTGTGTCGGTTATGTTGGTGGTGTGTGTCGGTTATGTTGGTGGTGTGTGTCGGTTGTGTTGATGGTGTGTGTCGGCTATGTTGATGTTGTGTGTCTGTTATGTTGATGGTGTGTGTCGGTTATGTTGGTGGTGTGTGTTGGTTATGTTGGTGGTGTGTGTTGGTTATGTTGATGGTGTGTGTCGGTTATGTTGGTGGTGTGTGTTGGTTATGTTGATGGTTTGTGTCGGTTATGATGGCGGTGTGTGTCGGTTATGTTGATGGTGTGTGTCAGTTATGTTGGTGGTTTGTGTCGGTTATGTTGGTGGTGTGTGTCGGTTATGTTGGTGGTGTGTGTCGGTTATGTTGATGGTGTGTGCCGCTTATGTTGATGGTGTGTGTCGGTTATGTTGGTGGTGTGTGTCGGTTATGTTGGTGGTGTTTGTTGGTTATGTTGGTGGTGTGTGTTGGTTATGTTGATGGTGTGTGTCAGTTATGTTGATGGTGTGTGTCGGTTACATTGATGGTGTGTCAGTTATGTTGATGGTGTGTGTCAGTTATGTTGATGGTGTGTGTCGGTTATGTTGATGGTGTGTGTCGGTTATGTTGATGGTGTGTGTCGGTTGTATTGATGGTGTGTGTCGGTTATGTTGATGGTGTGTGTCAGTTATGTTGATGGTGTGTGTCGGTTATGATGGTAGTGTGTGAGTTGTGATAGGTGTGTGTCAGTTATGATTGCAGTGTGTGATGGCTACACTCAGAGTCACACTCATGCACACATACACATATATGCACATAAAATCAAAAACACACTTTCAACCACGCACTCACACATTTACACAGTCATACTCAAACAAACACGCATACACTCAAGCACACACACACACACTACCACATATACACACACTCACTCATACTCACACACACACCTGCTCAGACATTCCTTTTAATCTACCTAAATATTTATTTGTATCGGCGTTTTTTGCTGGTGTTTTTTGTTGTTGTTGCTATAACCGAACGCCCCCAGCCACCCACCCACAACTCCCATCCCACCAACTAAATTGCTTCTGTGTCTATCGTCAGCCTATTAATATAGATTGTGCCTGTGGCATACTATAGCAGGAGGGTGCTCTCTGCCGAACTCCCTTGCTCCTCCCTCAGCTGGCAGCATTGATTAAGTATGATTGGGCCATTGAGGCAGTAACTTTTTCAGTTTACATTTAATTCTCGGGTGGATTGCCTTTATGTGAGCCCCTTTTTTCATACAGCCTTTCCCCCTGCAGGCAGAGTTGGTGGTAATTAGCATCTCGAACCCCTCTGGCTCTCCTCCTCCCCCTCCCTCCCCCCCCCCACCCCACCGTCCGACACACACCCCATCACATTCCCCCGCCCGACCTCGAGTTCCGCCACTGAGCGCGCTGGCCGAATCAGTAGAGCGCCGGTGTAGGACGTTCAAAACACTACTGTTAAGTTCAAAACTCTACCCTTACATATGTCCAAAACACTCCCCAAGTTCAAAACACGAGCATAATATGGCAGTGGGGGGGGGGGGGGGGCTGTAATGCCCTGGTACATGTATTGGTACATGTATTGGTATACGCTGATCATGGTGTGGCATTTGAAGCACGTACTAGGTGGTTTGGTTGTTGGAAGTTTGACGTCCTGGCAACATCTAGGGTCGTATCAGGACACACGTACTATTGTACTAGTAGTATGCGCTGATAGCGCTGTGGCGTCTGCACCACGTATTAGTATTCTCTGATGGTGCTGCGGCGATTTTAACACGTATTAGTATACGCTGATGGTGCTGCGGCATTTGATCACATATATAGTAGTATATGCTGCACACAGCCGCACCCATCTGCATTCTTCCCCACCCTACTGCATAATGCCCCACCTACTGCCTACTGCCTCACCCTACTACAAATGAAAATTACTATGCAGCAATTATTTTTTAAATGAGAGTAGTGTTTTGAACTTAAAGGTAGTGTTTTGAACTTAAGGATAGTGTTTTGAGCATTGCCACAGTAGTGTTTTGAACCTACCTTCAACTAGGTTGAAAACACCACCGTAGTGTTTTGAACGTAGGTTGAAAACACTACTGTAGTGTTTTTGTGGGGTAGTGTTTTGAACTTACTACACCGGCCTCGCGTGTGGGAGATCGGGAGTTTGGTTCCCAGTCGAGTCAACCCAATGACTTCTAAAATTGATACTTGTCGCTTCCTAGCCTGGCGTTGGGCATTAATAGGACAAGGCAAGGACTGGTTGGCTCAGTGTCAGGAGTGGGATATCGGGTCATGGTGCTGATGGCCTGGTATCCCAGTGGGGCAGCACTATAAAGTCACCATGAGTGAGCACTGTCACAAGTCGGTACCCATCCTGATATGGCCTTAGATGTTACCAGGACATAAAACTCCAACAACCAACCCCACCACACTCCCGCGCTCCACCCCTCCCCCCCTCCACCCCCCACCCACACAACCACCACACCCACCCACATCCCACCAACAAACACAGTCCGGACCGTTAAAGCCGTATAGTCCTAGGACAGCATAAAATTGTTGAAAGCAAAACACTTAGCCAGATTTGATGCTACATATCTAATTTAGATACTGGTGGACTTATTAAACCTTTGTTGCTGCATAGAAGGGAATACTAGGTCAATATAATGGAACATGCTACCACTGAAGCCTACAGTGTCAGTTTTTGATGGGTAGACCCAATTTAATTTTGCACATTTGCACTTCAAATATATCCAAAGTAAGCCATTTAAAATAAAAATTACTTCAAACTAAAGAAAAAATCCTCTGGTTCGACTGATACTGGTCTACATCAGGTGGAGGCGATGAGGCTACAGGTGGCGCCACCGGTACAGTGTTGGGTCCTACCGAGTATACAAATAATAATAATAATTCCCTTACTTATCTTTATACTCGCATAATTAGTTACACATCATATATATAAATATATATATATATAATTCTACATGAGTAAAGAAACAACAATGTGAATGGGTTGAATCTCTGGCTAAAGGTTAACCGCCAAAGAGAGCCCCCCCTCTGAGTAATTATACTCATATAATGCTTATACATCACATATAATATCTAGATATTGTTCGGTAGTAATGCACAGATTGTCATGTCTACGCAGTACCGGTCAATCACAGTTGGGTTAGTTGCACCGAATGAGCTCAGCTTCTTGTTTTTGCAGATTGTGGTTTTCGAACCGTGCTCATGACATATTAATGATTTAAAAATTGATACTTGTCACTACCTAGCCTGGTATTTGGCATTGTTCATGTTAGCGCTAACATGGATAATTTGTGGCGGGCGGGAAGTGGTAGGGTCTATCAATTCGCTCATTGGACTCTGCACTGCCACCTGTCGCATTCAGACTAAACTAACTTCAGTACTACAGCTGCCACCTAGTGTTCTCTCCGGTTCCTCCAGGGCAATACACCCACACATTTGGTGCCACCTGTCGGCTTGCAGTCATATTTCCTATGTTCTTATCATCTTGTTGCCACCTAGCGATTTTGGTCCTCCAGGTGCTGACGTCACAGCACATGCTATTTCAGCGGTCAGTCCCCACTTGGACACGAACCCACGACATTGAGCTGAACACTGGATTTTGTCGCTACCCACCCCGTAGCTACAACCGTACTGTGCAGCGGTAGGGTTGAAAGTGCTGAGTGGTCCCCGCTAATTGTCTATCTGTTGCTTTGAATTGAATAAAAGCATATTATACCACTTCAGGTCTCGTGAATTACTAGAATAGGGCGAGAACTAGAGGAATGAGGAAGAGCCATCTGTGATTGAAATTTTCCCCTGTTTAGTCAATGAATGCAAAAAAAAATGTAATTAATGCAAGAAAAAAAGGGAAGCAGGGGTGAAAACCCAGTTCGCCACCGCAAATATTGATGAGGCTGGCTGCGCTTGCGTACTTTAATATTCATATGGTAATCGAAGAAGACAAACATTTCCCGCTGGCGGCTGGCAGCAGGACAACATGCATACATTCACAAAATGCTAATCTTGTAAGCAAATACTGTACTACAAATCGCAATCCATCGCGTTCCTTTCCCTTCCTCTGTTCCTGCTTCCTTCCGATTTGCGTATTAACCGCTTTGTTTGTTACAGTTACACTGAACCCTCTCCTCCCCCCCGCCTGTCCGGCTACCCGCCTCCCCGAACAATCCGGACAACAGCCCTCAGCACTACTTCTTTGCACGCACCGGATGCGGTGGTCGAATCCGTAGAGCGCAGGCTTCCCGTGCGGAAGGTCGGAAGTTCGATTCCTGGCCGAGTCAAACCAGTGACTTACAAAATTGATATTTGTTGCTACCCGCTACCTAGCCTGGCATTCAGAATGAATAGGATAGGACAAGGACTGGTTAGCTTAGTATCAGGGTGTGACTGAGTGGGATATCGGGTCATGGTGGCGGTGGCCTGGTTTCCCAGTGGGGCAGCCCTATAAAGTCGCCATGAGTGGGCACTGTCACAAGTTGGTACCCGTCCTGATATGATCATAGATGTTGCTAGGGCGTAAAACCTCAACAAACACAATCCTAGCACCCAATCAGTCTCCATTCCGGACTTCTTATTTCTCAATATAAAGTTGTAAATTTGTGAAATTTTACAAAGAAAAGCCAAAATGTCGGCTTCAATTTTATTTATTTTTGGTATTATTTAATTTTTAAAGTGACTCAATAATTAGATCATTTATAGACAGGCCGAATCTGTTAAAAGACAATTAAGCCTAAATATATAAACAGAAGAGGATAAGTATAAGTATAAGTAACTATAAGTAAGTAAGTAAAAGTAATAATTGGTTAATAATTGGTTTTTAAAGCACCTTCCCTCAGATGAGCAAATGCTATGAGCAAGAGTTGAAAGAAAATTGCAAATCTGTGAAATGTCATAAAGTGAAGCCAAAATGTCAGTTTCAATTTTGTTTTGCGGTTGGTATTATTTAAATTTTAAAGTGACCCAGCAATAGGGTAATAATTGGGTTTAAATTAAATCACCTTCTCTTAGATGGACAAATGCAATGAACAAAAATTGAAGGAAAATGGTAAATCTATGAAATTTCATAAAGAAAAGCCTAAACGGTTTTTTTTGTTGGTATTATTTAAATTTCAAAATGACACAATGATTGGTTAATAATTGGTTTTAAAGCACCTTCACTTAGATGGGAAAATGTGATGAGGAGGAGTTGAAGGAGAATCATGAGGAGGAGGTGTAGTAGTGAAATTAATTTCAGAGGTATTCAGTGTGATGGGTTTATTAGCGTGGTTAAGGCTACACTTTGATGGTCCAGCTTCTACCTGGCCATGTGCCACCCAGCTCACATGCCAACACACTCCCCTCACACCCCCCACACCCCCTCCCCTCAAACCCCCCCCCCCCCCACCCACTGTCTGTGGCAGGTTCAGTTAGAACATCATTCCAAGGAGTCTGGTGACTACCTATATCATCGGGGTTTTTTAAGGTGCAAAATAATACTATGAATAATAAGCATAATTCTTGATCAAAATGATGTTCTTTATAATTAGGTATATATATATTTATATATATATAATATTGTATCTATAACACCCTGGTCGAATCAAACCAGTTACTTTATAATTGATACTTGTCGCTTTCTATCCAGACGCCCGGCATTATTAGGATAGGGCTAGGGCTGGTTGGCTCAGCGTTAGGATAATGTGACTGAGTGGGATATCAGGTCTTCCAGTGGGGCAGCACTATAAAGTGACCATGAGTGTACACTGTCACAAGTCAGTACCCGTCCTGATATGACCCCAGATGTTGCCAGGACGCAAAACCCCAACCCACCCACCTATATATATATATTAGTTACATGCCTGATATTACCTCAGATGTTGCCAGGACGTAAAACCCCCAACAACCAATCAACCGACATATACAGGCAGTAGGCCTAAATGTATGACAAAAATTGCCGATTTGTTAGTAAGACGTGCCGCTGGCCGGCCGCCAGCCTCCCTTCGATGTTATTCAATACTGCATAGCGACGATCGTCTGTCACCAGGGGGCATTGTCTACAAACACGCGTGCTTAAATACTCGCCAATAGCAACTTAAATTTGATTGAGTAAATGTTTTTGGTGGGCTTTTTTTTGTGGGTTTATTTGGTTCCTTATTTGTGTGTGTGTGTGTGTGTTCATTTCTCTTCTAAAGTCCCAAAGCAATTTGCACTATGAGCATTTGGTTGGTTGTTGGAGTTTTACATCCTGGTAACAAATAAGGTCATATCAGGACAGGTACCGACTTGTGACAGTGTGCACTCATGGTGACTTTATAGTGCTGCCCCACTAGGAGACCAGGCCACCAGCACCATGACCTGATATCCCACTCAGTCACATTACCCTGACACTGAGCCAACCAGTCCTTTCCCTATCCTAGTGTCGCGGGGTGATGAAAATGGGAAATATTGCACCTAGAGCGGGACTCAAACCCACATCTCTTTGCATTCCAGGCCAGTGTGCTAACCATTACACCACCTAGGCTCCCTGATATCACCACACTACCTACGCCTACCTGTCTATGTGGTTACTGTACTGAGAGGTCAGTGCAGACTACTACACTCGTCCCCCTGGAATTGTAAGTCTTTAAATGCTTACAATTACATACATACAGGAAATGCACTTACACATACATACACAGGGTAGGTTCAACAACCATACAGCGCGTAACTTGTATAGGATCATGGTCATGGCAAATAGTGTCATGGGGGTGATGAAAATAGGAAATATTGCGCCTAGAGCAGTACTCGAACCCACATCTCTTTGCATTCTGGGCCAGTGTGCTAACCATTACACCACCTAGGCTCCCTGATATTACCACACTACCCACACATACCTGTCTATGTTGTTACTTGCCTGAGAGGTCAGTGCAGCCTACTACATTAATAATGATGAGCGCCTAGCTAGGAAGCAACAAGTATCAGTTTTTAAGTCGTTGGTTTGAGTCGACCAAAGTTCGAACCCCACGATCTACCAAAACGGAAGACGGACGTTCAACTAATTCGGTCATACCGTCTGGTTCTATAAGCATTTAAGCACTGGAAAGGTTTGTTAAAGTTTCATAGTCCAATTATTTTGAGTCGCTGTCATTTTTCTGAGATAAATATATTAAATAGATTGTTATTATCTACCCTACTTTAGTTGGAAGTAACTTTGATTTTAAATGGCTATCTTTTGAGATATTTTAAATGAAACATTCAAAATTAATTTTGGCAAGCACGCCAAAACTCTGACACCATAGGCTTTCGTGGTAACATATTCTATTAAATTGACTCAGCATTCCCTTCTCTGTGGCAACAAATGCTTAGTAAATGCATCAGTATCTAAATTAGATAATGTAGGATCAAATCTAGCTAATGGTATTGGCTTTGAAAATTTGATGCTTTCATCAGACGCGGTGCCTGAATAGGTAGTTCGCAAGGTCGGGAGTTCAAATCCCAGCCGAGTCAAAACAATGAATTATTATAAAAATAAAGTTGCATAGTCCGATGAAAACATCAAATTCTTCAAACTTAAACACTTGTCGAGACTTACTTATACATATTCAACTTTGACACTGGTGCACTTAGTAAACATGTTTGGCTGCATAGGTCGTACATAACAAGTCAATTTAACAGAACTTGTTACTACTGAAGTCTATGGTGCCAGAGTTTTGGCATGCTTGCCAAAATTAATTTTGCATGTTTTGACATCAATTAGCCATTTAAAATAAAAGGTACTTCAAAGTAAACTGACATAGACTATAATGATTAGCATAATTTATTTATCTCAGAAAATGGCAGAAATTCAAAAGCATCAGACTATGCAACTTTAAATCAATACTTATCGCTACCTAGCCTGGCGCTCGACATTAATAGGATAGAACAAGGACTGGTTAGCAATGATGTGACTGTGAGGGATATTGGGTCATGGTGACGGTGGCCTGGTCTCCCATTGGTGCAGCCCTAAAAAGTCATCACCATGAGTGTGCACTGTCACAAATCGGTACCCAATCTGATATGACGCTAGATGTTGCTAGGACGTGAAACAGCAATAACAACACTCCAGGATAACGAAGTTATAAGTTTTATACATCACATATATATGTATATATATACATATGGTGTCTGAGTGTTCGAGCGGGAAGGTGCGAGTTCGAGCGGGAAGGTGCGAACACTGTGCATGCTGGGAAGACCCCCACCCCCCACCCTCCACCTCAACCTTACCGCCATGGAGAGAGAAGAGAGAAGAGAGTGGTGAGAGAGAAGAGAGAGAAGAGAGGAGAGAGGAGAGAGAGGTGAGAGAGAAGAGAGAAGAGACAGAGAGAGAAGGGAGAAGAGAGGAGAGAGAGGAGAGAATAGAGAGAAGAGACAGAGAGAGAAGGGAGAAGAGAGGAGAGAGAGGAGAGAAGAGAGAGCAGAGAGAGAAGAGAAAGAAGACAGAGAAGAAGAGAGAGAAGGGAGAAGACAGAAAAGAGAGCAGAGAAAGAGGGAAAGGAGAAGAAAGAGAAGAGAGAAGAAAGAGAAGAGACAAGAGAGAGGAGAGAAGAAAGAGAGGGGAGAGAAGAGAGAAAAGAGAGAGAAGAAAGAGAAGAAAGAGAAGAGAGAGAGGGGGCATTTGCAGTAAAGTAACTGGTAGCAAACATTGAATGGTCATTTTAACGGATTCAAAAAACAATCTCCATCGATTAGTATCAAATGGAGAGGGCTTTGGACGCTAATCCGGTTTAAGCTTTAGGATTAAACAAGCAATTTAGACCTACGACCGGTCCTCCACTCCCACTCCCCTAGTGTTTTATTGTCGTTGCTGTTGTTATAGTTCATGATATTCACTTATTAGCGGGGAAATCTCAAGGTCACGGCACCATGCTTATCAGCATTGCTTTACTGCTTTACTGGTTCTGTTGTTGTTATTATTAGTCTACTATTGTATTCAGGTATTAGCAGGAAGAATATCACATTATTAGTTTCCCCCCTTTCATTGCTCTCCATACACAGGGTTGCCAACTTGGGAGAATGAAAAACTGGAGGATCTTAAGGGATGTTATATTGGGGGGGGGGGTCTAGGGGTACTCCCCCAGAATTGTTTGAACTTTTTTTTATACAAATAATCTGTAAGATTGATACAATATTACTATATTAATTGTACTGCAAGGTTGCCAACATTTGAAAATGAAAAATCGGAAGATCGGTGTAAGGTGATGATGGGGCATAAAATATTGTACACCTTATGGTGAAACCGTAAGGGTTGGCAACACCGCATACAGGGAACCATATGAGCAGAAAATCAACCATCACAGCTTACATGACTGTATTTAAACGTCATGGACGAGTTGGTCGATTAAAGGGGGGGGGGGGGGGGGGGGCGGGGGGCAGGGTAGGGGGGGGGGCAGGAATACAGACTACTGAGTGCTTTGGCACATCTAGCACGGTGATAGGATTTGTTTGTTTGTTTGAGTTTTACATCCTGGCAACATTTAAGGTTATATTAGGATGCGGCGAGAGGGCGGTGGAGGGGTGGGAATGGTGGGATTAACTAGCAGATTACCTCGGTTTACTGCAGGACATGAGTAACAGTTTGTTTGTTTGTTTGTTTGTTTGTTTAACGACCCCCACCCCCACCCCCTCCAGCACAAAAAGTAAACATCGGCTACCGGGAGTCATAGACATGAGTAACAGAGTAAGAAGGGATTCGAAATAATCAAACTTTAAACAAAAAATCACTACGTTAGGATGTCCTGGTGATTCCCTTATACCTCAATCACACTAGGCTTACGACTGCCTGTGAAAACTTGCGACAAAAAAACAACCCGCAACAGATCACAAGTAGTCAAAAAAGGTCTCTATTTGGTCCTCACTGGTCGCTGCGCAGCTTGCGGTTATTTTTGTTCCAAGGAGGTTGCAGGTGTTGCACCAAAAACCTCTTTAAGACCAAAATGGTCGCCAGAAAGTCGCCAATGATTTTCATAGGTTGGCGATCAGTCGGGGACCATCGCTGACTGATCGGCAACTGGTTGCCAACTGATCGATGACTGTGGCGCTGCTGCCAAGCACCTGCGACCACTTGGCATTTATATATATATCTGCAATCGAACAACATTCAGTCGCAAACCAGTCACAATTCAATTCTTAACCAGTCCCCGACCTATCGCTGACCAATCATCAACTGATCGCGACCAATGGCCAACTAATCACCAACTAATCACCAACCAATCGTCAACTAGTTTTTTTCTGGTCTCCGGCGATCAGTCACCCACCTTTTTTGTCTGCTTTAGTCACAAGAAGGTTGCCGACTGATGTGATTTTCTTTTTGGTCACAAGAGGTCGCAAGCCTGGTGTCACGGGGGTCTTACCAAAGTGCATGTGGAACAAAAATATTTATTTCCACCCCCCTTCTTTTTTTTTTTAAAGAAGCCTGCTCCTATATCACCCTGTATAACTCTTTCGTGCTATGCTTTAACTTACCTTTCTGTCTCTCTTCTCCCCAGCCTGGACACCAGTGGTAAGTAGTTCCCGGATGTTGGTTGGTTTGTTTTGGGGGGTTTGATATCCCACTCAGTCACACTATCCTGGCACTGAGCCAACCAGTAATTGCCCTGTCCTAATAATGCCGAGCGCCTGGCTAGGAAGCGACAAATTTTCATTTTTAAGTTATTGGTTTGACCCGACCAGGGTTCCACGATCCACGATTTACCAAAACGAGAGACAGACGCTCAACTCATTCGGCCATCCCCTCTCTGTTCCCAGATGTGACTAATGTCTGCCGGGGCCATTCACACTACACCTGGGATGGGGTTCGCTGGTCCCTGAGGACGAACTGAAGCTTAGACCCGGCGTATTTACATGGCCGGAAGTGGGGTTGGTTCCCCCCCCCCTCCAGCCCTATCCTTCACTACAGGCCCAACATTTTTTTGAAGCCCACTTCTAACCCTGACACACATGGAACCTGATGGCCAAACTTTATAAGGGATTTTTTAAAGGAACTAGATTTGCTTCCAGTGTGAATTGTCCTAAAAAGTATACTTGTACTGATACCAGATTAGATAAATACCTTTTTTTCAGAATGGATGTTCACAGGGAAACACCCCCCTCTCCACCATCCCTCACATTGTCTCTGATCACCCACACTCTGAGCTAATTAGTGACCATAGTAAACAGCACACCCCACCTACCTACCTTTTGATGTATGAAGACAGGGCCCCCTGTTGTCCCACCAGTACACCACACACACCACACACACACACCACACACACACACCACACACACAGACACACACCACACACACACACACACACACACACACACACACACACTGGACGCGGTGCCCCAATCAGTATAGCGCAGGCTTCCTATATGGAAGATTGGGAGTTCGAATCCCTGTCGAGTCAAACCATTGACTTACAAAATTGATACTTGTCGCTCCCTAGCCTGGCACTCAGCATCACAGGGCAACGACTGGTTAGCCCAGTATCAGTATAATGTGACTGTTTGCGGATAGCACATCATGGTGCCGATGGCCTGGTTTCCCAGTGGGGCAGCACTATCAAGTCACCATGAGTGCGTACTGTCACAAGTCTGTACCTGTCTTGGTATGACCATAGATGTTGCTAGGACGTAAAACTCCAACAAACAATAAATAAACAAAGAGACAGACCCCACGGTGTTTGCTACCATTGTGCCTACCATGCCCCCTTGTAAGTTGTTTCTGGCTTGGGTGGGGTGGGGTGGGGTGGGATGGGGTGGGGTGGGGTGGGGTGGGGTGGGAGTGGGATGCTCACAGGTACATTTAAAGAGTCGGCAGCTACCTTGTATACACGTTCCATCAATTTTCTGGATCACTGCAGTGTGGTTCACCCAACCAGCAGCTTGATCAAGACTTGTTAGTCATTAACTTTGGTATCTCAGAATATACGTATTATCAACATTGTTCACAAGTGCAGAAACTGAACGCTGGGAGTATTTATAAATAAAGATATCAATAAATCAATAAATAAATGTCTTCATATTTTCTCACCGTTCTTGAGGAAAGCTCTATATTTTATTTGGACACATTTTTGGGGGAGGGTGGCGGCGAGTGGGTTAGAAATCAAAATAATTAGCAATTCACGGTTTCTCACCATTTGTGGTAAAAACTCTACAATCTATTTGGACACATTTGATGGGGGGATGGATTCGAAATAAAAAGATAAATGGCAATTCATGTTGTGTCATGATTAGATCCATCGATTCTTCATCCCCGAGGTAGCGGGCTATGATCGATAGGTATTTGAATAATATATTAGCACATTAGATTATGATGTAATTATATTTTTAATCCAGCCTTTCGACACTTTTTTCTATAGGATTGTATATCAAAAGGAGCGGGACGTAGCTCAGGCATTAGAGGGTCCACCTGTGAAGGTGTGGGTCATCCTATCGCTCCTGTTTAGTGGACACATTTGCATTTGGAGCTATTTTCCGTTCCAACCACTGGTCCACAACTGGTTCATCAAAGGCTGTGGTAAGTGCTGTCCTGTCTGCGGGAAAGAGCATATACAAGAATCCTTGCTGCTTATCGGAAAGAGTAGCCAATGTGGTGGCAGCAGGTTTCCTCCAAAGAAATATGTCAGAATGACCATATGTTTGACGTCCAATAGCCGATGATAAAAATCAATGTGCTCTAGAGGCGTCGTTAAATGAAACAAACTTTCCTTTTAGCGTCCCTGTCACAGCGACAGTGCTACGAGAGTAACTAGGTTCCTGCTCCTTCTGGCATTATATTCAATGGTTTTCCCCAAGATATTTACAACAAAGTTCCGTGGCATTATTAGACCAAAATAACCATATTTCATTGATTTTTCCATGATTTACATAATTACTAGAAGTCAGTATCCCTTGTGTTTCCTCGATACGATATGTAACAGCAGTTCTGATTGGATAGTGCCAGTACATGCAACTGGACCATGGTGGTTAGAGGCCCTGAGAGTACAAATATTTGCATGATGTGTATATATTATAAGGTTGACTTGTCAGGTGCAACAACAAAAATCAATTTCAAAAGTAGTGAAAAGAATTAAATGAATTCTGCTTTTTAATAAGGAGATGTGCAAAGTTCCACCATGATTTTCAGATTTAATCAATAAAAATCTCTGATTTTCAAGTCATGGAGAATGTTGTTTTGTGAAAGTTGTGTGTGTGTGTGTGAGTGAGTGTGTGAGAGAGAGAGAGAGAGAGAGAGAGAGAGAGAGAGAGAGAGAGAGAGAGAGAGACAGAGAGACAGAGAGTGTGTGGGTGTGTTATTTTTGGTATTTTTATGTTGTTTTTTGGTGTTGTTTTAGATTTCATGATATTCAATGGTTTTCAAGAGCTGCGGAAACCCGGTATCGATATCAGATCAGATATTTAAAATAAATACACCACGTTGTGCTTCAAAACTTCCTTCTAGATAGAAAAAAAATTAAGGAAGGACGAAAGGAAGAAAGGATGGAAGGAAGAAAGGAAGGAAGGAAGGAAGGAAGGAAGGAAGGAAGGAAGGAAGGAAGGAAGGAAGGAAGGAAGGAAGGAAGGAAGGAAGGAAAAAAAGAGAAAGAAAATAGAGACAAAATTGAGACACAAAAAAGAAAAAAGAACCAGCAGCCGCACACGGCGAGTGCGTGGTTCAGGGTCGACTCACCAGGTGGCGCACGACGGCTGGGTGGGCGTCGAGCCGGGCCCCGATGGTCTCCATGGTGATTCCGGCGTAGTTGAGGACGACCCAGGCGGCCAGGAAGTCCTCGGCGCCGTGCCAGTACAGGATGAAGGCGAAGGCGGCGAGCGACGCGGCCAGCTGGCGGGGCAGGCCGGCCCGCGACCCGCCCAGCGGGATGTACACGTGCCTGTCGGGCGCAGCGGGGTTTTACATTTAAAGAACAAAAAGTCAACTAAAAACAATATAAGCAATGCTGCCATTCTGGATTTTACACACAAAAAAAGTATAAAATTTTGTTTTGTTTTAAGGATCAAAATTGTGCACTCGCAATAGTCCCCATGAGAGCACACTGTTGGTTGCATGTAGATAGCTATTATAAAATGGTTTCAGATGTGACCAAGACAGACAACGACATTGAGATATAAAAAGATAAAGAGCTGAACCAGCGAAAAAAGCCAATTTCAAACCATGCGGCATCTAGTATCATCGAATATTGCCAATATTGCAGTGACTAGCAAGTGTAGTGAGCTGCACTCACCTCCACATGTGAACTACTATATACACACGAAGGATGGAAAGTTTATTTCACCAGCGAACCTAGATAGGCTAATTGTTAGGACACTAGACCCTGAATGGCAAAAGTGTAAGTTGACACACCACTCCTGCAAAGAGACTAGCAAAGCACGTCTCTCAATCTCATCAAATTCCTAACTCTAAGTCTGAAGAGTTTTTAATTACCAGATTGGCAATCTTTTGCAGAACAAAAAGTATAAAAAAGTATTTACACCTGAAAAAAGTAGTTTCACCTTGATAAAAGTATAATAATTTTTTTAAAGAATAAAGTAGCAGCTCTGAATAAGGCAGCAGGCTTTTACATTACAAAATATATATGGCAGCAAGATTTTATATTTCTTTTAAATTTAATTAAAAGAATATATGACAGCAGGGTTTTACGTTGATAAACAGGTAATTAAACAAATTTATTGCAGCAGGGTTTGACTTGTTATTTTACATTTAATTACAAAAATGTATGGCAGCAGGATTTTACGTTAAAGAAATTGATTAAAAAATATATATGGAAGCAGGGATTTTCATTTGAAAAAAAGTTAATTAAAAAAATATATGGTAGTAGGATTTTACTTTTTTATTAAAGTTAATTAAAAAATATAATATCCCCCTCAGTGCGACTGACACTGGTCAACATCTGGTGGACGCAAGGTGGGCCCAAGTTGGCGCCACCGGTGCAGTGTTGGGTCTTGCAAGTATAACAATATAATAATTTACGAAGGCAGAGGCACAGAGATTATAGTGGTTAATCTTTATTCAGGAGCAGAGAAGGATCATTACGTTCAAATCTACAATGGTTAGTTCAGTTCATTGTCGGTAAGTTCAATCAGTCAATTGGAGAGCAGGACTTGAACCCTCAACCATACCTGTTTTATCAAAAGTGGGTGGGGAAAGTTTGGGTAGGTGTTCCGTTGGTGGCGGCTGGATCAGGTGTGATGGTTTGAACCTGGAGGAGGTTGTGACCGTTTGGCGGGAGTTTAAAAAATGAGTTCGGGTGGACAGCCCTGGAGGTGGCTGGTGGGTTAGGTTGGCCATGATCCTCCAGGTGGTGTGGGGATCGGCGGCGGCCGTGGTTAGTTCAGTAGTTAAGAGTAGGAGGCGCCACCAGTCTTTTCATTCATGTGATCTCCGCCTAGTAAGTTACCCATGTTACGAATAACATGCATAATTTACGATGGCGGGGGCAGAGAGATTATAGTGGTTAATCTTTTTTCAGGAGCAGAGAAGGATAATTACGTTCAAATTTACAATGGTTAGTTCAGTTCACAGTGTCAGTAAGTTCAATCGGTCAATTGGTGGGCAGGACTCGAACCCTCAAACAACTTTGGGATGGGTTGAGTCCCGGCCGCCACCAGGAGGTCCCTAGGGACATAGTGGTGGACCGCTGCCGAGGTCCAGGAGCCCAGCCGCATGATCTCAGGGACCAAGCTGCCGGCCGCAGTGCAGGCTTGGGCCCCTCCCCTTCGTAGGCTGTGTAGTGCGTATTCCTCTGGGGCTTGGACACCAGTCGCTGCCAGTCCCATCCTGAGGGCAGCCTGCATCACCGGCGCCTGCAGTGGACGGTTCCCGGCCACGATGAATGCTGGGCCGCTCTGGCGTGGCTGCTGGAACTGGACATATCGATCCCAGGCTGCTCTGGCAGCACCTGGAACCATGATGTAGTATGCCTCTCCGCTCTCCACCTGGTCTTGGTGGTGCGGACCAGCACTGAGATAGTGGCCCGGATCTTGCGTTGAGCCGCTCGCAAGGAGGTTTCCCTGGCGGAACAGGGTCACGTAGCCGATGAGTAGAGTGGCCACAAGCACCCGGGCTGCTGGTCCCGCTGCCAGGAGGTAGTGGGTTAGCACTTTGATATGTTCGGGCGTGAGGGGCGGGGCTGGTCTGGGGGTGTGGTTCAACAGGCGTGCTATGCCCCTTTTCATTAGTGTCACGGGGTATGTGTCAAATGGAGCTGGAGATCCTCCAAACATGAGGACCCAGGTCCTGGGACCACTGATGTAGTTCATTGCGGCCAATGGAGATGCAAGTGCCTCTTTCAGGTGGAGTATGTATGCTAGATCATACTGCGTCGGGGCAAGAAGGTCAATCCGGTGGGTGGCAGCAAACTGTAGATACTTTTTTGCTTGTGCTGCTTTATTTTTCCAGGTCCCGCTCGCCAGCCCGGCGAAGTATACCTCCAGTATCCTGTCATGCAGTTGGTCGGAGTAGCCTGGGAATAGAGGAGCAATTTAGTATGATATTCCCAGGCGACCCTAAAGTCCATCAGTGAATACATTCTCGAACGAGACTTCAATTTCAGAAATATTCACTTTGTTAGTGAGGCGACCCACTCTGCTTCTGGCAGTGGCATAGAAGGCCCTCCTGCTGAGGGCATCGGCCAGGACTAGGTCCTTGCCAGGTTTGTGGCAGATCTCAATGTCACACCCGTTGGTTGCAGCGAAGAGCCATATTTCCCTGGCGCATGCCATGAGAGTGAGATCTCTTCCTGCACCAGATTTTATGATCTGCTGGCTTGCGGAGTTATCAGTGTTAATGATTATCATGTCATCAGGGTGTGGTGGTGCCAGTGCCCTCATCGCCACGACGAGGTTAATGGCCTCAAGGTGAGCAATGTTGCTGTATTTGTTTTTGACACTCTTGGGGTATGTTTTCCTATAGAAATGGCGCTGGGAAAATGCACCACCAGTGACAAGGGATGAGTCGCATTCGACTATCCATGGGTTCTTCGGGTCAGTCTTGAGGAGGACCAGCCTGTTGGATCTGGCTGAAAAGTCGAGGAACCACTTCACATCATCCCTGAGCTCGTCAGGGACATGGTGCTTGCCGGTGGTCGGTGTCTGTCATAGGGTCTCGAATATCCTGGACATGAAGCATCTCGCCGGCATGACGCACTTGGCTAGGTGCTGTAGCCTGCCAACCAGGGGCTGGATGTCCCTCCTGGACGCGGATGTTTTGTGTGTCCAGTTTCGGCACTCGTCCAGGGTGTCGTCCAACTTGTCTCGAGGGATCGTGACCTTCATGTCGTCTGCTGATATGTGAAAGCCCAGCCACTTGATGGATTTTGCGGGTGGGTGGCATTTGGCAGGGGAGAGCGCTAGACCGAGTTGCTCTGTGAGTCAGGATGTCTCTATAAGCTGCATCTGCCTCCTAGCGGTTGGGGGGCACTCCCACAAAGTCATCGAGGTAGTAATGCACATAGTGCCCTCTCTTTCCTGAGCAGGTACACTACGGCATTAGCTGTCCTGGCGCAGGCCATGGATGATGTATGACATCCAAATGGAGGGGCGATGTCGGTGTAATAAGCGCCGTCGAGGGTGATGCCGAGTAGTGGGGTTGAGAGGGGACAGGTGCGGAGTTGGCGGTATGCACGAGCCAAGTCCGCACACCAAAGGTAGCAGCCCTGTCCCAGACGTGCCACCTCGTCCACTGCGTCCATGACGTTCGGCAAGATGTACGCCCTGGGGATCTCCTGGTAGTAGCCCCTCATGATGACATCGTTGACACTGCCGTGGTGGGGCCAGCTGAGGTCCACGATGACATGCCTGCTGGTGGAGTCCTTCTTAGGGAGTGTCATCATGGGGCTCATTTAGGACCAGGGAAGGAAGGGAGGCTCGGCGAAGGGGCCGAGCATGGCGCCATGGCTTATCTCAGTGGTGACATAGTGCCTTATGCAGTCCATCTGTTCCAGGTCGTCAGTATCGTTGGTTGTTGAAGTTGTTGGTGGCACAGGCGCGGTGTAATCAGCCGGCCAGCCAAACTCAAGGAACACTACGACCTGGCTGTCATGGTAGTTGGTGCGGAGGTGTCTCCAGACGCAAATGTTGAGACCAGATGGCATCGGGATCCGTGCACTGATGTAGTTAGGCAGCGCCGTGATCCTGACTCTCTGGTATATGGCGAGGTAGTCGCGGTGGTTATCCCATAGATCTATGTATGGGTGGGGCCATATCCTGTTAAGGACGGGTCTATAGTCCAGGGGGCTGATTGGTGGGCATGATGGTGGGCGTGGCCTGATGTCGCCGTCTGCTCCCCGGTCGCTTTGTTGTCCCACCACGTCATTGCCGTATCTGCGGCCGGGCTAGCGGTGGGCGTCGTGCTTGTTGTTGTTATGGTGAGGGTGTCAAGGCCGCCCCCATGGGGGCTGTCATCTTGGATGCCAGCTGTGTCATCATTACGGTCGCCGCCATCTTGTGTGGTGGCTGCTGGGTGGGGGGTGAGCAGTAGCATCAGCTGGTGGCCATCTTGTGTTGGGGGCGCCCGTGGCGCCGCCTGTGATAACTTCGAGGAAGCTGGTGTCATTACGTGTGGGGTGTGGCCCAGCTGGGCTGCCGTGTGGGGTGACAGCATCTGTGACAGTGGTGTCAGTGCCGTCACGATCCCCACAGTTACTGTCAATACTGCACCTGATGCGCTTTACTACACAAGCCGGGGCTTGCTCACTTCTATGCTTATGTATGCGACGGGCCTGGGCGGTCACTTCCGCCGGTGATACACAGTCAATTACATGCTCATGTACAGTAGTACATGTATCACATTGTTCATTTGTACATACCGTGCTTATTTCACTGAGACTGGTGGGCACTTCTTCGGGCTCCTCGTCCACTAGGGGTGTGGTGTTGTACAGGGAGCCAGCACCCAAAAAACCCTGGGTGCTTTGTTGTCCGGCAGTGGTGGTTGTCTTTTTCTCGAGGAATCTCTTTTTGTTCAGGCATTCCTTCTCCTTGTGCATGTTTGCGTGGTGGTACTTATTAGCGCCCCATACGCACACATGCACCTTCCTGTCTGGCATCTGTCCATGTGTCGCTGTGAAACCACAGTGATTTCCCCAGTTCCATGGCTTGCCGTCAGTTTCGCGGTTGAAATCCTGACGGCTATCAGTTGAGCTGCCATTACTGTTGGCTACCTGCTGAGTGTTATTGTTTGTGGAGTGGCTAGATTTCCAGTTTTGCATTGTGATGCTGACACGCACCCCCACAGCAAACACATCTCATTGTGCATCTTTCACCGCATACTGGTCCAACCAGCCCTTTGGCAGTCGTCCTTCATCAATCAATGTAAACACCCTTTCTGACCAAAGGCGACATGACTCCCACTGCCAGTCCTTAGCAATGGTCACGATCTGATGGATGTGGTTGATGATTGGGTCAGTCCAGGGCCGCGTTCAGGGTCCGTCTCGGAGGCGTCTCAGCGACGTCTTGGCGATGCTTTTTGGCTTAAATCCGTTCAGGGTGCGTCTCGGCGACGTCTCGGCGATGCCTCCCTTTTCAATCAGGAGACAAAAAGCGCCTCGAAAATGGCCACCGTATCCAATAGTTTCAGCCTATCACAGCGCAGCATTTCGATTGCAGATGGCCGCCGCCTAAGGGGGCGGCCATTTTCGAGGCGACAAACTGCTTGTGCAGTTCAGACTAGCGTGACGTCAGTGCCATCTCCGAGGTGCCTCTGAGACGGACCCTGAACGCGGCCCTGGTCTCGGGGATTTCGGGGGCCCTCAACATAGTACACAGTGCCTCCAGGTACTCATGCCAGGTCGCCTCAGTTAAACCAATCTTCTCCCTCTTATCTCCCCGAATGAAAGGTGTGGAAGCCAAGAGGTTGTACCTTTTTTCTTAGCGCTGTGCCAGCTGCTACTAGTAGTTAGGAGATGTTGTCCGGACCGTCGTCATTGTCCACGTGGTCGCGGTTGCGACCGGCATGGTAGCGTGCGTGGCTTCCTCCTAGCACTGGAACGGAGTTGTAGAGGTCTCGGTATTGTTTTTCGTCAGATGTGGCACTCCTTTTATCCGACTTGTTTTTTCGTAATGTATTCCTGGTTGCTGGTGCCGTCCTCGACACGGCAAAGTCCTTGCTCACACTGGCGCCGCGTCGTTTGGTGGATGGCTCCGGCAGTGGTGCACATGCGCCGTCACTGTCACTGTCAGACTCCTCCGACAGGGTATCGTCATCATTTGGCACATATTTTCGATAAAATCGATAAAAAGAAACTATCACATTAATATATAACTCATTTGCAGATGCCTTTAATAACTCAGTCAAAATCATTGCTACCTGGGGAACAGAGAAGTAGGAAGCAGGAGGTGGGAATAACACAACTTTATTTTCAAGACAGGCAGGGTGACTGGCTGACTAGTGCAGCTCTACTCAATGCAGCTGTGAGTGACCGGTAACAAGGCCCGACATGCAAGTGAAGTTATGGTAATTAATAATAGTTACATGAGAAATATATACATTTTAATCACAATCACAGGACATTTTAATCATCATAAACAAATCATTTTTATCATAAGTCATGAATCAATCATTAATCAATCATCAAACAATCATCAAACAATCATCTAATCTACATCAATGCAGACATTTCAATAATATGAATTTCAATTTTTTATCAGGTCAATTTTTTTTAGATTTTTCATTCATTTAGTTTTTTGCTCAGGTTTATTTTTAAAGATCGAGTTAAGTGCATCAGTTGTGGGTGGGTGGGCTAAGAAGACGTGTTGCTGCTATGGTGGGCCATGTGCGAGTGGCTATTCCGAGGCTCGCAGGGGCGAGTCTGGGGTTGGGGTTTTGAGGTTGAAGTTGATTGGTCAAGGGGGTTTTTGTGGCTGGCCAGTGGGGTGATCACACTGGTTGGCCAGTGGGGTGGCAGGTGGAAAGGGCTGCTTACCTGTTCTCTGCACCCCCAGCAATGACAGCAAATGATCACCACCTGCTCATTTAACCCAACTAGAGAAAGTACACTGACCTCTTGATGAATAAATACACGTCACATATCTCTCGCTTTCTGTCTTTTTCTCTATTTGTTGCTAGTTGTTACATAAATCGGAATACAAATTATCACATTAATATATAAATAATTTGTAGATACCTTGAATAACTCACTCAAAAGCAGAATTGGATATCGAGAGCACACAGTGTGTACATTGATCATGTGGAAATAAATATATTATTATTATTATTACCTCTTGATGAATGAATATATATATCACATATATATTTTCCTTTCTCTCTTTCTCTCTCTCACTCTCTCTGTCTCTCTCTCTCAAAATAACTAAAGAAAGTACACTGACCTCTTAATGAATGAATATAATCCTCTGTCAAAGTACCTGCAAAGATACGAATTTAAGAAGTGTTTATATGTGGTATAAATGAATATTTATGCAAATATTATAAGGAAATGCTACTGGTAGTTGGTTGGGCTAATAGGTTCTTATGGTGTGTTCTATGGCTCTATGTTGTTGGAGCAGCTTGGTGATCCGGTTGGTTGTAATGAAGAGGGTGTAGTCAGCCTGGGCTGCAGGCAGCCGGTCAGATCAAGTCAGGAATACAGTAAAACCTCTCTAAATCGACCGACCATGGGACTGACTTTAAATGGTCCATTTAGGGAGGTGGTCGGTTTAGGGAGTTTTTCAGTTCATTACAATGGTATTGAATGGGCGATCGTTTGGGACCCAAATAAAGTGATCAATAGAAGGTAGTGGGCGATCGATGGAGGAGGTTTTATTGTATACATTTAATTGTTTGTTGGATGATGTTTTATTATTTAGATAGCCAGTTTGAGCATTCTGTGGTATCAAAGTAGACATTGGTGTCACCAGGGGGAAATCCTCAAAATAACAACATTGAAACCATTACATACGATTCAGTAATAGAAACAAATAACTGCAAAATTGGCTTGCCTTTATTTGGGGTACGGGTGGGAGGTGGGTGGATTGTGGCCAAATCGATAGAGCGCAGGCTTTGCATGTGGATGGTAGGGAGTTCAATTCCCAGTTGAGTCAAACCAATGACTTACAAAATTGATACTTGTCGCTACCTCTAGCCTGGCACTCTGCATTACTAGGATAGGGCAAGGACTGGTTAGCTCAATGTCAGGATAATGTGACTGAGTGGGATATCGGGTGATGGTGCCAGTCACCTGGTCTCCCAGGGGGCAGCACTATAAAGTCACCATGAGTGCGCATTGTCACCAATCGGTACCTGTTATGACCTAGATGTTGCCAGGACGTAAAACTCCAGCCAACAACGAGGATGTGAAGCCAGGCACTTGCACCATTTGACCCACATTCACACAAAAAACAACACATTCTCATCAACAGTGACAGATTATTCTCAGAGAAAAAGTAACAAGCCAATGACTGCCTTATTTCCCTGTCTGAAAAAAACACACCAACAAAACAATAACAAAGCAACAACAAAATGTCACCAAGGAAAACTCAACCTTCAATCATATTAAATTGTTTCCAATTTTACGCGCACACTGTATTAAAGCTGCATAGTCCGATGAAAACCTAAAGCTTTTGAAACCAAAATAATTATCTAGATTTGATTCTACATAGCTAACTTTGATACTGGCGCACTTATTAAACATGTGTCTCCGCATAGAAGGGAACACTAATACAATTTAATAGAACCTGTTACTGCAAAAGCATATGGTGTTCGAGATTTGGCATGCTTGACAAAATTAATTTAGCACGTTTGCACTTCAAATATTTCAAAAGTTAACCATTTAAAATAAAGGTTATTTCAAACTAAAGTAAGGTAGATTATAACGATCAGCCCAATATATTTATCTAAAGAAATGACAGAAACTCAAAACCATCAGACATTTGCACCCGCTGGGATCAAAACCGAGCACCTTCCATCTGGGGGATAATGTACTGTCGTGGGGGTGATGAAAATTGGAAATATTGCACCTAGAGCGGGACTCGAACCCACATCTCTTTGCATTCCGGGCCAGTGTGCTAACCATTACACCACCTAGGCTCCCTGATATCACCATACTACCCATGCCTACCTGTCTATGCGGCTCCTTGCCCGAGAGGTCAGTGCAGACCACTACACTCGTCCCCATGGAATTGTAAGTCTTTTAATGCTCACAATTACATACATACAGGCAGTGCACTTACACATACAAAGGGTATGTTCAACAACTATACAGCGCGTAGCTTGTATAGGATCATGGTCACTGCACCAGTGTCGTGGGGGTGATGAAAATGGGAAATATTGCGCCTAGAGCGGGACTCAAACCCACATCTCTTTGCATTCCAGGCCAGTGTGCTAACCATTACACCACCTAGGCTCCCTGATATCACCATACTACCCATGTCTACCTGTCTATGCGGCTCCTTGCCCGAGAGGTCAGTGCAGACCACTACACTACCTTTAAAATGAAGATGATAATTTTAATTAGACGATTTCCGTGGGGCATGCGCACTAAGCTGAAACTTGTGTTGCGGTTCAACTCTGGAAGCAAATGCTCAGTTTGCATAGTTATTATTTACTGCAATGACTATTGAACTCCCACGCATAAATACATTTTCTTTTTTAAACGAATGAAATAAGAAAGTTATCATCAGTGTGTGATATTGTCCAGGCTTCTTGTTCAGAATTATAAACATAGGTAGCTGCTAGGACGTAAAAGAACAAGAATAAAAACAACATAGGTAGCACATGTACTAGGACTTCGAAAGAAGCAAAGTTTACATGAGAATACAATTCACAGCAACAAACATGATTTAACAATTAATGTTGCTCTTTTCCATCTATTGTTTGGTGTCCCTGTAACAACTGTAATATCATGCTAGCTCCTACTTCCATGAACTCCTGCAAAAAGGTGAGTGGGTCAAATATTTTTTTTTTCCTCCAAATATGTTGTGGAGGGACCATGTGTTTAACCTGTATCATATAGGGGTCATTTGTAGACATTTTATTTTTGACCCATAATGTCACACTTATGAACCACCTTTTCTGAGCACAATATTTTAGTTATACTAGACTTACTTGTAAGTTGTGGTATTACTAAGATTCTTACGAATCTACGAATATGAAGGTAAGGATCAGGGGAGAGGTCAAGCCAGCGCAGACCTGGATGTAGCCTCAGTTTTCGAAGTTGGAGGGAACAAAAAACCTACTAATTACCCTTCAGAAAACCTACCCTCCCTATTACCCTGTTTTTCTGAACCGTCTTTTGATTATTATACTCGAATATTTGTGGTCCATAATCTTACAACACGGTGAGGGTGGGCGGGTGCCGGATACCAACTTTTCTCGGTTTACCTTGAACCCTAGTTCTGTGATGGTCTTGACTAGTACCGAGATCGCTTCATTGCACTCTTTGATGTTCTTACCAATTACAAAGCTGTCATCCAGTTAGGGGAATCCTACATGTCCCAAGTCATTTAACTTTGCATAGATAGGCTTCACTAATTTTGTGAAAATTCATGGTCCCGGTGACAAACCATTTGGCAACACTTGATACTCAAGTAGTTCATTCACCAAGCAGAATCTTAAGAACTTTCGCTGTGACTTATTTATTGTGATTGAATAATATGCATCTGCGAGGTCTGCACTCGCCATCCACATACCTGGCTCTATTAAGTCCAATGTTGTCTTCAAATTAAACATCTTAAAATGATCATATCTCACAATCTTGTTTAACTCAGTTAGAATTTCTCATTGGGTTTCGGTCTGAGGAAAATGCTCGAAACTCATCGTTGACAGTCTTCCTCCACAACCTTCAACACTTCTTTATCTATGAGACCTCTGGCAGTGTGCACTCATAGCGGTTTTATAGTCCTGCCCGATTGGGGGTCCAGGCCATCTGCACCATGACCTGATATCCCCACTCAGTCACATTATCCTGACACTGAGCAAATCAGTCCTTGCCCCATCCTAATAATGCCGAGCACCTGGCTAGGAAGTGACAAATATTAATTTTTAAGTCATTGCTATCACTCGACCAGGGCTCAAACCCATCGGTTCGAATCCCACGATCTACCAAAACGGCAGGCGGGCGCTCAACTCATTCGGTCACGGTGACGATATGACCTTAGATGTTGCTAGGACCCAAAACCCCCGACAAACAAACGAACAACACCAACACTACAACTGGCCAGCATTGAAAGCAAGCCTGGGTACCCGGGCTTATATGCTATGGACAGTATAAATACAGCCTCAATAAAAAAAATATATACAAAAAACAACCGGAAGGACTAGCGGCATGCAGTTGGCTTAGGTCGGCTGCTATCTCCTTGGTTACAGCGATGCCGGAGGGAGGTGGCGCAGGACTGGGATCCGTAACCACAACAGGTGATGAATGTCAATTACAGCAGGGCGCAGGCAACTACCAACAATTGAATGCACTGCAATATGTATACAATAGACTACATCACGGTTCCGACTGCGCATGCGCTGAAAACGGCGTTGGGAGCAAAGCAAAGGCGTACGGCCATTGAGTTTGCCAATACGTGCAGTGAAAAACGTCAGTTTTATTCAAAATTAATAGAAATCCAAAACCCTAACCGTATCAATTTAATATAATCTTTTTGTTAAACATGTTTTCTATATGTGTTGCAAGCGGTTTGTGTCAAGGTGGTGTGGTTTTATCAATATTTTATTTTTTCTGTATAGAGATTGCTCACTGCCATTGACAATGCATTGAGTACAGCGTACGGCCATTGAGTTTGCCGATACGCATAGGGCAAAACTGGCATATTATTCAAAATAAATAGAAATACATAACAATTTGGCACAAAAATGGATGGAAGGATGCAATATAATAATATAATGAATATGATTAAGACACAACTCTCCATAATTAAGCATTTTGAGCTAAGAAACATACATTTTCAGTCACTTTACAGGCTGATGTTTACATCACCATTGATTAGCCACCAGAAGTAATTCTTGTTCTAAATATTAAAATGTCAAATGTGTCAACAAGAACTTGTTTCAAAGAAATTATAACCAATATCTGATTAACCCTACTCATTTTCTATTTCTACATATGTCATTAACCATGGATATAAATAAAAACATGAATAAAATAAGTAAAACTGGCTATGGCCCTAACACTAGTCTGAGTGCCTAGATTTTTCTAAATCTAAATGCACATGGCATAAGATGTCCTGATTATATTGATGTAAATGCAATGCTGGATAAAAGATTAATATCTTAATTTATTATATATACTTTTTTAGTTGGTATTCATTGTTTCAAACAAGAGCTGAGATGAGCTGAAACTAGCACATTTCATAGCTGCACCCAGTGTATTAGCATGTGCCATGTGCTTCTAGGGGGTTTGTTTTGCTCTGACGCATCCCACAATGCACCGCGCTGCTGGAACCGTGATGTAGTCTATTCAGCCGCACGTACATAAATACATAGGAAAGCTGGTCTACAGTGAAATGTCACATTAATTAACTTCGACAACATATCAACTTGTTCACCTTAAAAGTGCACAGTCTGATGATTTTGAGTTTCTGCCAAAATAACGTTTTAAGGATAAATATATTACATTGGTTGGTTGATTGTTGGAGTTTTATGTCCTTGCAACATCAAAGGTCATATGAGGATGGGTACCGACTTGTGACAGTGCACACTCATGGCGACTTTATAGTGCTGCCCAATTATGAAATCAGGCCACCAGCACCATGACCCAATATCCCACTCAGCCACATTATCTTGACACTGAGCTAACCAGTCCTTGCCCTATCCTATTAATGCCGAGCACCAGGCAAGGAAGCGACAAGTATAAATTTGATAAGTCTTTGGTTTGACTCGACCGGGAACCAAACTCCCGATCTCCCACAAACGGGGCCCGCGTTCTACCGATTCGGCCGCCATGTCCGGTATATTAGATTGGCTATTGTTAGATTGGTCTATGATAGACTGGTTGTTGCTAGATTGGTCTATGTTATACTGGTTGTTGTTACATGGGTCTATGTTAGACTGGTTGTTGTTAGATTGGTCTATGTTAGATTGGTTGTTGTTAGATTGGTCCATATTAGACTGGTTGTTGCTAGGTTGGTCTATGTTATACTGGTTGTTGTTAGATTGGTCTATGTTAGATTGGTCATTATCAGATTGGTCTATATTAGACTGGTTGTTGTCAGATTGGTCTATATTAAACTGGGCATTGTTAGATTGGTCTATGTTAGATTGCTTGTTGCTATATTGGTCTATGTTACACTGGTTGTTGTTAAATTGGTCTATGGTAGATTGGTTGTTGTCAAATTGGTCTATGGTAGATTGGTCTATGCTAGATTGGTCTATGTTAGACTGGTCTATGTTAGATTGGTCTATGTTAGATTGGTCTATGTTAGACTGGTTGTTGCTAGATTGGTCTATGTTAGGCTGGTTGTTGTCAGATTGGTATATGTTAGACTGGTTGTTGTCAGATTGGTCTATGTTAGATTGGTTGTTGTTAGATTGGTCTATGTTAGATTGGTTGTTGTCAGATTGGTCTATGTTAAATTGGTCTATGTTAGATTGGTCTATGTTAGATTGGTCTATGTTAGATTGGTCTATGTTAGATTGGTATGTTAGATTGGTTGTTGTTAGATTGGTCTATGTTAGACTGGTTGTCGTCAGATTGGTCTATGTTAGATTGGTTGTTGTTCGATTGGTCTATATTAGACTGATTGTTGTTAGGTTGGTCTATGTTAGACTGGTTGTTGTTAGATTGGTCTATGTTAGATTGGTTGTTGTTAGATTGGTCTATGTTGGACTGGTTGTTGTTAGATTGGTCTGTGTTAGGTTGGTTGTTGTCAGATTGGTCTATGTTAGACTGGTTGTTGTCAGATTGGTCTATGTTAGATTGGTTGGTGTTCGATTGGTCTATATTAGACTGGTTGTTGTTAGGTTGGTCTATGTTAGACTGGTTGTTGTTAGATTGGTCTATGTTAGATTGGTTGTTGTTAGATTGGTCTATGTTATACTGGTTGTTGTTAGGTTGGTCTATGTTAGATTGGTTGTTGTCAGATTGGTCTATGTTAGATTGGTCTATGTCAGATTGGTCTATGTTAGATTGGTCTATGTTAGATTGGTCTATGTTAGATTGGTCTATGTTAGATTGATTGTTGTTAGATTGGTCTATGTTAGACTGGTTGTTGTTAGGTTGGTCTATGTTAGACTGGTTTTTGTTAGATTGGTCTATGTTAGATTGGTTGTTGCGAGATATATTACAATGGTTGTTGCTATGTTGGTCTATGTTAAACTGGTTGTGGTTAGATTGGTCTATGTTAGATTGGTTGTTGTCAGATTGGTCTATATTAGACTGGGTGGTGTTAGAGTGGTCTATGTTAGATTGGTTGTTGTTAGATTGGTCTATGTTAGACTGGTTGTTGTTAGATTGGTCTATGTATAGATTGGTTGTTGTCAGATTGGTCTATGTTAGATTGGTCTTAGATTGGTCTATGTTAGATTGGTCTATGTTAGATTGGTCTATGTTAGATTGGTTGTTGTTAGATTGGTCTAAGTTAGACTGGTTGTCGTTAGATTGGTCTAGGTTAGACTGGTTGTTGTTAGATTGGTCTATTTTAGACTTGTTGTTAGATTGGTCTATGTTAGACTGGTTGTTGTCAGATTGGTCTATGTTAGACTGGTTGTTGCTAGATTGGTCTATGATAGACTGGTTGTTGTTAGATTAGTCTATGTTAGACTGGTTGTTGTTAGATTGGTCTATGTTATACTGGTTGTAGTTAGATTGGTCTATGTTAGTTTGGTCGTTACTTTGGTAGTTTAGTTTGAAGTAACCTTTATTATAAAGGATCAACTTTGGGGAATATTCGAAGTGAAAACATGCTGAGACCAATTTTGACATGCACATCAGAATTCTAACACCACAGTCCTCAGCAGTAATAAGTTGAACAACATTGACTAAGCATTCACTTCTATGCAGAACAAAGGTTTACTAAATAATCCAAGTTCGATATATAGGCTCGAATCAAGGTAAGAGTTTTGGTTTTGAGAATATGATGCCGTCATCAGACTTATGTGCCCGAAGGGATGGCCGAATGAGTTGAGAGTCTGTCTCCTGTTTTGGTAGATCATGTCATTCAAACTCTGTTTGAGTCAAACCAATGACTTAAAAAATGTATAATTGTCGCTTCTTAGCCAGGCGTTCGGCATTATTAGGATAATACAAGGACTGGTTGGTTCAGTGTCAGGATAATGCAACTGAGTGGGATATCAGGTCATGGGACTGGTGGCCTGGTCTCCCAGTGGGACAGCACTATAAAGTTGTCATGAGTGCGCACTATCACAAGTCAGTACCCATCCTGATATAACCCTTAGATGTTCCCTGGACTAAAACTCCAACAACCAGTCAGTTTTTGTTGTATGTCATTTTCAATTACTATCCATGCATCATATAGGCATTTAAACCAAGACACGCTGTACACTTCGCTTCTAATTACACAGTGCTATAAAAACATACACGCAACCTGGTAAGACATATTTTATTTAAGAAAATCACACCAGCTGCCATAGTCTACTGCGTATTGAATTGTCATATGGAGCTGGCCATATTTAAAGTTGCATAGTCCGATGGTTTTGAGCTTCTGTAATTTTTCTGAGATAAATATATTAAATTAATTGTTATAATCTACCTTACTTTACTTTGAAGTAACTCTCATTTTAAATGGCTAACTTTAGAGATATTTGAAATGAAAATATGCTAAATTAATTTGGCCAAGCATGCTAAAACTCATTAAATCGGCTCATTATGAG
This sequence comes from Branchipolynoe longqiensis, assembly GCA_030323885.1. Lineage (NCBI taxonomy): Eukaryota > Metazoa > Annelida > Polychaeta > Phyllodocida > Polynoidae > Branchipolynoe > Branchipolynoe longqiensis. The sequence continues at coordinate 27,994,270 of CM059186.1, forward strand.
CTTCTGTGTGGCAACAAATGCTTAATAAGTGCATACATATCTATGTTAGATATGTTTTGTTTGTTTGTTGTTTTACGTCCTAGCAACATCTAAGGTTATATCAGGACGGGGTTAGATAGGTAAAACATGAGTGCCACCTATTAACCAGTTAGGTAAGGCATGGATGCCAGTTGATTACACCGAATGTAACATGAGTGCCACCTATCGACTAACTGGACCAGTTAAGCATGGCATGAGCGCCAGTCAACTACACCGAATGTAACATGAGTGCCACCTGTCAACTAATCTGTCATGATGGCACCCCGTTACCTGCCATTGGATGCTGAATGTGTGTGCACTTTATATTAGAAGCCCTTAGGTGGTGAGTGAGTGACCTGCGGCATTCTTTTAAAAAAAATGTAATAAACAGATTTTAGCCCCAGCCTCCATCTCAGGAACGCTGCCGTGACAAGACCAACTGGTTGTTTTTCGCTGAGACTGGAAATGATATTGTAATTGGTATTTCTTTAATGAGTAACTTTTTCTCTCTTTTTTTTGTCTTTCTTTTTTTTATTGATGTAAACCTATCTGTAAAGCTGCTGGTGAGTGTAAAATCAAAATTAGGTGAATGATTCGGTTTTAAAATGTGTGTGTCATCGGACTACATGCAGCTTTAAAGAAGACATAGCTTCGATAGAATCGATTATTGTGTTGCATAATTCATTATGTCAATATTATTTAGCTGCAGTGTTACACTTATGTACAGCTTCATATACACTGTATTATTATTTGATGAATCTTTTAAATTTAATAGTAGGCCTACCATGTTTTATTATTGTTACTATTAATATCATCATTGTTTACTATTATTATTAATTTGTTGGTAGTTCCCTACTGTCTCCATTAAACTTGTCAGAGTTATTATTATTATTATTATTATTATTATTATATTCATTGGTCGTTCTCTACCCCCTGCATTTCCTTGTCCGATGCACCTCAGAGCAACCTGAGCATACGCTCAAATGCGCCCAATCAGATTAAACTACATCCCCGTCCTGATATGACCTTAGATGTTGCTAGGACGTAAAACAACAACAAACAAACAAACAAACATCCAGTCGAGGTGCTGACTTGGAGCCCCATACTGCTGCTCCCCCTTTTCACGTAAATCCCCCCCCCCCCCCATTAAAAAACCTTTTAATGAAGGACGTATAGGCCCTTTTCTTAAAGTCCATCTGTTTTCAGATGGAACCACTGTGCCTAAAAGAACAATTAAATATATATTTATACATGGTTATTTATATATATATATAGATATATATATTATATATATATGTAATATATCAATGTAATATATATTTACTATATATAAATGTATTATGTGTGATTCATAACGTATTATACGAGTTTGCTTGTTGTTTTACATCCTAACAACATCTAAGGTCATATCAGGACGGAATATTATATGACACTGAGCTAAATGTTTGAGGAGAAATAAATCTTATCCCTTCCTCCTGTACTGCCGCATTGGGGGCGTACCCCCCACCCCCCTCCTCTCTGGGACGTTGTTTGTAACCTGGTAACCGGGTGCCTCCCTCCTTGCGCCACACCGGACGCAGTGGCCGAATCGGTAGAGCGTAGGCCTCCCATGCGGAAAATCAGGAGTTCACTTCCCGGTCGAGTCAAACCAATGACTTACAAAATGTATATTTGTTGCATCCTAGTCAGGTGCTTGACATTATTAGGATAGCGCAAGGACTGGTTGGCTCAGTGTCAGGATAATGTGACTGAGTGGAATATCAGGTCATGGTGCTGGAGACTTGGTCTCCCAGTGGGGCAGCACTATAAAGTCACCATAAGTGCACACTGTCACAACTTGGTACCCATCCTCATATGACCTTAGCTGTTGCTAGGACCTAAATCAACAAAAAACATATATATATATACTTATGTAATATACGAATGTAATATATATACATTATATATAAATGTGTGATGCATAAGGTATTATACGAGTATAAACGCTTGAGGGGAAATCAATCGTATCCCTTCCTCCTGCGCTGTCGCATTGGTGGAGTACCCCCCTCTCTGTGACGTTGTTTGTAACTGGGTGCCCCCCCCCCCGCGACACTCAGCCAGGAGATTTTTGTTCTTTTAATTTATCTATATATCTATTATATATATATATCATATATATTATATATTCTATATATATATACACACACACACTTTTTTTTTCTTGCTTATTTATATATAAGCAATTCCACTTTTAAAGATCCAGGTCAAAATGCTACATACATAATACAGATTCAACAGCCCACCCCTGTGGGTTATGTCTCGGGGTCAGTTGAGATCCCCATGAATAAGCAAAGGGGGGCAGCGTGTTGATAGGGGCGCCCTCTAATGGGCCCTGACAGAACGCGTCCATCTCCCTCCCACGGGCTGACGTGACATGCGCAGAAACCCTCCAGACAACAGGGCCTGCATGCCATCAGCGCCCACCCGGAAGTTCACCACAAACCGCCAGCACTGCACTTACCGGACTACTTACTGACCTATACATATATGTGTGAAAAGAGCTGTTTAATTTCCAATAAAATAGAGTGATGAAGAAAAAAGAGCGAAGAAAGAAAAGAGAAAAGAAAAGAAAAGAGAGAAGAAAAAGAAGAGAAGAAAAGAAAAGAGAAAAAAAGAAAAGAGAGAATAGAAGAAACATTATCCTGACACTGAGCTAACAAGTCATTCCCCTATCCTAATAATACTGTGTGCATGGCTAGGAAGCGACAAGTATCAATTGCTAAGTCATTGGTTTGACTCGACCAGGATTCAAACCCATGAACCCATGGGTTCAGGTCCCACAATCTACCAAAACAGGAGACGGACGCGCAACTCATCCGGCCATCCCGTCTGGTCCTTTCTCCAAAGAGTATGCGGCACACGGAGCTCCTTACCTAATAGATCAGTTCTTCTACTGCCATAAAAAAAGACAAATTGGTGTGAGATGGTCCATTGTCGCTGCTCCTGTTCTCCACTATGATGATGACCTTGACTAAGGGCGCCCTCTGGCGAGGTGTGCGGTAGGTCATAGCCTCTTGGCACTTGATTGGTTGTTGGAGTTTTACGTCCTGGTAACATCTAATGTCATATCAGGATGGTCACCGACTTGTGCCAGTGCGCACTCATGGCGACTTTTATAGTGCTGCCACCCTGGGAAATCAGGCCGATGGCACCATGACCCAATATCCCACTCAGTCACATTATCCTGACACTGAGCTAACCAGTTCTTGCTCTATCCTATTAATGCCAAGCATCAGGCTAGGAAGCGAAAAGTATCAATTTGTTAAGTCATTGGTTTGACTAGACTACAGTTCGAACCCATGGGCTCGAATCCCACGATCTACCGAAACGGGAGACGGACGCTGAACTCATTCGGCCATCCCGTCTGGTTCCGATTACAGGTTCTGACGAATGTCGAGAGTAACCGGCCTGAGGTGCTCACATTTCACAGACTTATTTCACAGACTGAAGAAACTTATTATGCCTCCCCCCCCCCCCCCCTGACCCCCCCCCCCCGCTTCTGGATGATTGGAGTCAGGACGCTGAGTGAATCTCACCCTCTAGAGGAGACGCATGGAACCATACTGGAGAATCGCGGAATTTTCCAAGTGGGTTGAGGGTTAGTTAGACTAACGCAGACTATTCAGTAGGTTGCCTAGAAACCGCTCGTCGTTCCAGCATTTCCAATTTGACATTAAAGCTGCATAGTCCGGTGAAAACATTTTTTTTTTTTTAAACCAAAACAATTATCTATATTTGATCCTACGTATCTAATTTAGATACTGGTGCACTTGATTGAGCATTTGTCACCACATAGAACGGAATACCGAGCCAATTTGATATAACCTGCTACTGCTAAAGCCTATGCTGGCAGAGTGTTGGCGTGCTTGCCCAAATTAATTTAGCGTGTTTGCTTTTCAAATATTTCAAAAGTTAACCATTTAAAATAAGTTACTTCAAACTAACGTAAGGTAGATTATAATGATCAGCCTAATATATTTATCTCAGAAAATGACAGAAACTCAAAATCATCGGACTATGCAACTTTAACCGATATTACCGCACTTTTGTTGCCCGAAGTCTGTCTGGAAACAACCAATCCCATTAACGCTATACAGTTTTACGTCCTAGCAACATCTAAGGTCATATCAGAATGGGCATCGACTTGTGGCAATTCACGTTTATGGCGATTTTCATAGTGTTGCTTCACTGGGAGACCGAGGTGCTGGGACCATGACCTGCTAAGCACACTTAGTCACATTATCTTGATCCCGAATAAACTCGTTGTTGACCTCTTCTATTAATGCCGAGTACCAGGCTAGACACGTACCAATTTTGGAAGTACTTGGTTTGACTCTGTCGGGATTTTATATATATATATATATATAATGTACTATATATAGTATTATATATGTGACGTATAACGCATTATACAAGTATAAATACAAGGGTAATATGTAGATCCTATATTTCCTTTTGCGCATTGGTGGAGTGCCCCCCCCCCTTCCCAGCTGTCGGGTAAATTGCGGTTGGCCGCCCCCCCCCTCGCATCACACCCTGGAGGAAAATTATATATATATATTATATATATGATATATATTACCTATTTTATATTATATATAATATTTGTGTGTACTATATAAACACTTTCAGGTACCCATAGATATAAAATTCTGCTATTAACATGCAGCAGAATATGAATTATTATGGTATGAAAGGGCCACGAGGGGCCATCGGCTACTGGATGTCGTATCTGTCGAGCTCTCGTCATTTTTTGTAGTTTCAACACTGGTACGCAGCTGTTCTTCGGGTGGGTCTCCCTAGACCTCAGGGCGGGCCGATGGCCCCTCGTGGCCCTTTCATACCATAATAATTCATATTCTGCTGCATGTTAATAGCAGAATTTTATATTATGATGGTAATCAGGCCACGAGGGCCATCCGCTACTTTGTATTGCGGCTGTGTACCTGTGTTGTTCTTATTTTTGACCATGTGAAAGAAACAATCGCGAGGCATTACTTTGCTTAGGTTCGCTTTATTGTTTTGTATCTATAAGTGGCCCTTGGGCCTTGTTACATGCGTTCTTGGATATCTTTTACATATGGTTATATATGGTTACATGAGTCAATTGTTCGTTGGTCTCTCGCTTGCTTCCCTCTCGTCCGCCCATATGGTCGGTATGAGGTTGGTTGTTACCGTCCCTCCCGAGGAGAGGGGTCGATCGTAGAAGCGCCTGAAGGTGGTTTCGCCTGTCCAACCCGCTGCCAGGATAATAGTGGCCAGGGGGACTTGTCTCCTTGCTGCCGCACTGGTGGTGGCGTGTCGACATGAGTACGGCGTGAACAGTGTCATGTCGATACCCGCCTCCACCATGGTGTTCCTCACATACCTTGACAGTGTTTCTTGTGAGGCCGCTACATGCGGGCTTCTAGTCGTTGCAAACACTGCCGGGTCTGCCCCTGTGAGCTCTTCCTTGTCCATGTAGGTTCTCAGGTGGGTGTAGACACATAGTTCTTCTTCCCCAAACTCCTTGAAGGAGAGGATGAGTGGGTTCCGTGCCGGGTCGTTGGATTTCATTTTCATTGAGTATCTCAACGTGCAGTGGCCCTGTCCCCACCTGAAGTCCTTGCGCTTCATCAAGCCCAGGGCCTGAAGCCTCTGCCCTGTGGCTAGTAGGAACAGGCAGGCAGTCCTTCTGTTTAACTGGTCCACACTGAGCAGGTGTGTCGGCCCCCACCCCTGTAAGTGTCTCAGCAATTGTCTGGGGTCCCATACCGCCTCGTACCTAGGCCGGCTGGGTTTCAGGTTTCCTATCCCTTTCAGCAACCTGCTCACTAGTGGGTGTTCCCCGAACGGCTTCCCCCCCACTGTCACGAACGTCGATAGTAACGATTTCACGGTATTGACGGTGGTCTTGGCTGCCCCTTCCGAGAATAGCCTCTCCAGGTATTCTATCCCTTCCTTGAGGGTCGGTTTTTCGGGCGTCGATGCCCGCCTTGTCGCAGTGTTGAGCCCATCTCCTCAGGATGAGAGTGTATTGTCTCTTGGTTGTGTTCGCCCATGAAGCTGTCAGCAGTTCCGCCGTTGCCTCATTGACACCTAGGGACCTGAACATGCCGGCTAGAGTCTCACCGCGTGGAGGCTCATCTTGTGGGCGAGTGGGAACAATTTCCCTCCCGCCCCCTTGATCCGTAGTGTCTCCGACTCCACTGGTATCCTCATGCCTGCTTGGTAGCCCCGTAGCTGCCGTAGCAGTGGGAACCACGGTTGTGTCGGCCAGTCCGGTGCGATGAGGACTCCCCTGGGCTCTTCCCCCCTCAGTTTCACCAGTACTCTGGATAGACAGCTGAAAGGTGGAAAGAAAAATCCGTTAATCTGTTGCCAGTTCAATGATAACGCGTCCGTTCCCTCTGCTTGCCTATCAAATTCTTTGGCTACATAACGGTCAAGTTGGTGGTTCTCCCGAGAAGCAAACATATCAATATCGGGTGTGTGCCTAGTGATTCGAAAATTGTTCTTACTACCTGGCTGTCTAATGACCACTCCCCTGCGTCTGTGAATACCCGTGAGGCCCAGTCTGCCTCCACGTTTTCCACTCCTGGGCAGAATCTCGTGGTTAATCGCAGATTTAGCTTCTCCGTAAGTGTCCAGATGTGCTCGGTCTCTTCCTGACAATCTTTGGACCTAGCCGAGCCCCCTTTTCCTATGCAAGCTACTGTTGTGGTGTTATCCGCGAAGACCCTTACGTGGCTATCTCTTAGCTTCTCCCCTGTGTGCTCTAGCATGCGCCTCACCGCTCTGAGTTCTAAGACGTTAATGTGTGTGGTGTTGCTAACCGTCTCATCCCATTGTTCCCCATAGTGCGCATTATGGGTTTGATCGAAATACCCCCACCCATGGGATGACGCGTCCGTGAATACACACACATCCACAGGTCTGTGTTCGTACTCCCTGTTGGCTACCTCTAAATTACTGAGCCAAAACATGAGACATTCTTTTACTCGTTTAGTCAATGTGCAGGGGCTCTCATAGTTGTTGTTGGAGTCCCGGATGTTCCAATTTAGTGCTCTCACTATTACTTTTGATCTAATTTTTGCCCATTTATTACCTGGGTCGGTCGCTACCAGTTTCCCCACTAGTGTCGCTAGATCTCTTATTTTCAGTTTGGTGTTATTCAATGTGTCTGTGATGCGCCTCTTTAACTCCTCACACTTTTCTGTCGGTATGTTCACTTTTATTGTAAGTGTGTCAATAGTGAACCCTAGGAACTGTAATTTCTGTGCTGGTGTTAGTACAGATTTTTCCCGGTTGATTGTGAATCCTAGGTGGGTTAGTAGGTCTAGCGTTAGGTTTACCGCTGCTCTGACTTCTGCCTGTGTTCGTCCTATTATGATAGTATCGTCTATATAGAAGCACAGCAGGATGTTGTGGTTTGTTCTGAGGTGGCTCATTACTGTCCTCATTATTTTCGTAAATACTCTGGGGCCCGAGCTGAGCCCATTTGGTAGTACTCTGAACCTGAACCTTCGTTCCTCAAAGATGAACTGTAGGAGATCTCTGTCTTTTTCCCTGATCTCTAGGCTGTGGTACGCCTGCGAGATGTCTATGCTGGCCAACCACGCCCCCTTGTGCACTAGCTGCATTACCGTCCCCAATTGTTCCATTTTGAAATGTCGGTAGACTACTAGTTCGTTGAGCTTTGACAGGTTCAGTATGGGTCTATAGTCACCGTCTTTCTTTGGTCTGAGAAAGAGGTGTGATACGAAGCATCTGTTGTTAGCAACTGTTTCTTCTATCACCCCTTGCATTAGCATTTCCCCTATTTTTTGTTTTAATATTATCTCTGACCCTTTGTCCCTGGAGGTCGGTAGGATATTTTGTTTGGGCAACCCTGTTAGCTCGATTTTGACTCCTTTCACCATCTGCTTTACCCAGGCATTGTCTGTTATTGCTGCCCACCTATGGCTTTGGCCTGTAACGCCTCCGGCCGAGAAGTGTTTTTGAGTGGTACTTACTTCACCTCCTATGTCCTCCTGTCTCCGCCTCGGCCCCTGTAGAAGCCCGCCGATCTGCCCCGCCCCCCTCGGTGGGGGCGTGTTTGGCTTCCGCCGCTTGGCCGGTGGGTGTAGGCTTTCGGCTCCTCCTGTCGGTGCCTGGGGGTGTTTTGTGGGAGGCGGCCCCTCCCCAGACCGCCCTTGTAGTTTCCCTGTTTGTACGCCTGTCGTTCGTAACTCCGGTGTCCCTGCCGGTTTCCTTGTGACCTCACAATGGCCAGTGCTGTTTTCCTGTCTGCCTCCAGGGTGGTCACTTTAGCACTTAAATCCTCGCCCAGCACATATTTGAAGCCCTGGTTTCCCTCTTTTTTGGCCAGTGGCTTCAGCTGTTGTAGTAGCGTCGGTCTCACATTGTCTCTCCTCATACCCACTATAGTGTTGCTCGTCCTGGCAAGTAGTTTGAGGGTAGTTACAAGTGCTGTTACTAGTTCCTTTGTATCCAGCGCCTTCCCGGTTTCGATGCTATCCAGGGCCCTGGCTACAGGTCTGGCCGCGAACTGGATGCCCCACTGGGCTGCTGCTAGTGCCGCGTCGTTTTCTTTTACTCGGGCGGGTAGAGTGGTCTCGATCTCTGGATTCATCCGGGTTTTGTGTAGTGCTTCTACGTTGGCTGGTCTGGGCAGCGTCGCGTACACCTCCGCCGTTTCTGCTTTGGTCATGGGATGGGACCATAGTGTATTAAGTAGCTTAGCCGTACTGTCCGCCAGCTTGTCGCCCTCTGCGTCCAGGGGGGCCTTCTCTGCCGGGATAAATTGTTCCAGGTAGGATCCCGCTGTTGTCGGTGCCGTCACTGTCACTGGTGCCGCCGTCGGTGGCGGCGCTGTCTGTGCAGGCGGCGCCATGTTATTGTTGGCGGCGGGCGGGTCGCGGTGAGCCGGAGCCCGGGCCACCTCCTCCCGCCTGACCCTTCCTGCCTCAGCCGGGTCGGTTGAGGTCATGGCTCCCCCCCTCCCTCGGGGTGTGAGGCCGGCTGGGGTCACCGGTCTAGACGTATACCCTGGCGGTTCCCCTGTGGGCGCGCTCCTGCCGTCCGCCCTCGGGCTGAAGGCGGAAGGCTGTGGTCTGAGCACCGTGTGCTCCTGTCCCGCCCTCCGTAGGGGCGGCGCGTCCTTCACCAGTGTCGGTGGGGAGGGTCCCAGTGGTGTGGATCCCTGGGACCAGTTGATCGAGTATCCTGCCCTGCGCTCTCGTATCTCCGCCTCCAGCTCTCTTTTCCGTACCTCCAACCTTTCCAGCTCCGCCACAGGTGTTGGGACGTAGTTAGGTCCTCTCCACTGGTCCCCGCAGGCGGGGTCCGGTGGCGGGCTGAAGGTCTGTGTTAGATCCGCCACTACCATCCTGAGTCCGTTGTGAAGTTCACCCAGGGGTGGTGGTGTGTAGGTGGGGGATGTGGAGGCCAGTACCAGCCTCCTTCCGGGTCCTTCCGTGGTTACCACCGTGCCTGGTGAAGGTGCCCGCTTGGACGGGAGCACACACCATGCGTTCCCGTCCTGCTCGTCCCTAGTCGGGGTCGCCCCCGTCTGGTCTCGGTCGTCCATCTCCACCTCTGAGTTACCGTCTGACTCGTGTGGTAGGGGCACAAAGAGCGGTCCCGCGTGCGGGCTCTCCCGTTGTCTCTCCGCTGACTCTATGTAGTCGGCGAGTAGGCTGGCCGTGGGTCCTGTGTTCTCCGTTCCTGTGCCCGTGGCTGGGGAAGGAGTCCTGGACATGTAGTGCGCCATAGCTCATATGGGAATGAGTGTGGATGCGCGGTTGAGCCGGCCCCAAACGCCCTTCCGGTTATAAGGCCAATTAGCTCTGAGGCCACCGCCTGTGATGTACCGCATTGGTATCGCGCCTAATTGGATTAGGTGCCAACGAGGAAGCTGCCAGCCGTCTCCCGGGTGGCTCCTCCTCGTACCTAATTAGATTAGGTGTCAGCTCAAAAGCCCGGGCCCGACCTCGGTCCGGCCCTGAGCACCTGCTCCTGTCCGTCCCGACACCCCCCCCACCCCCCCACGTCCCCCCCGAGCGCCTGCGCGCCCGGGAGGTGCCGTAGGTAAGGGTAGGGAGGGGGGGGGGGAAGGAGGGGTGCCCTCCCACGGGGGAAGGGCGAGGATCTCCAGGATCCTAGGCTGCAGCGCAAGCCTACCGAGCGGCACAATGCCGTCGGGGAAACCTCCGGGAGCCGTAGCCACCCGCGTGCAAGCACGAGGTTCCCAGCCATCCCAGCGGGAGGCTCATCGGAGAACTTCGTGTTCCTCCGGGTTATCCTGTAACTCAGCCGGTCCCCCGTGGGGATACTTACCTCCCGGCTGAGTGGAGCGCCCCGCCGGTCCCCGGGCGGCCTTGCCCGTCCCGGCCGGCTGCGCTCAGACGTCCAGCTCTCTTGATAGCTAATCCAAAAGTGACGAGAGCTCGACAGATACGACATCCAGTAGCGGATGGCCCTCGTGGCCTGATTACCATCATAATGCAGTCCGCCTATACACGCGTTCACAATAGGCCAGCTAAATTATGCATAGGCATTTTTTTTAAACCTCTATAATGTACCCCCCTGCCCTCCCCCGCCCTCCCCCTTTCCTGCCCCTTCCCTTCGTCTCCCTTCCCCCTTATCTGCTGACCTCGACGAACCATAAACACCCGACCCCCCCCCCCCCCCTCCCGGCCGGTGTCGCAGTTTCAGCGCCCGGTCAGTTTCCACCGGCCGTATAGACTCAAACTCAAGGCATTGTCAATGGTCGTGAGCAATCTTCATACAGAAAATACAGCAAAAATGAAATATCTCTAAAACTACACCACCTATTAACAAATCGCTTGGTACACATATAGAAAACATCTTTACCAAAAAGACTGTATTAAATTTATACGGTTAGGGTTCTTGATTTGTATTAATTTTGAATAAAACTAAGGTTTTGCACTGCGCGTACCGTCAAACTCAAGGCATTGTCAATGGTCGCTAGCAATCTTCATACAGAAAATACAGGAAAAGTGATATATCTCTAAAACCACACCACCTAGAAACAAATCGCTTTGTACACATGTAGAAAACATCTTTACCAAAAACATTATATTAAATTTATAAGGTTAGTGACGATGATGTTAGATTTTGACGCATGCGCATGAAACTGACAGGCAGCTGAAACTGACCGGGCGCTGAAACTGCGACACCGGCAAACCCACCCGCGACCCATTGCATAGCCTGCACACAGTCCAGGCCGCTACCACGTGACCGCCAAGCAAAGCTAACCGCACCGGTTGGCAGCGAGGCTGTAAAGTAGTCCTCTCCTTATGTCATTACATTGTGTCAAGTAGCGGTTACCGAGACTTACTACTAAATATGCTGACCCCCCCCCCCCCCCCCCCACAACGCCATCCCTGCCTATCCCCCACCCTGCCGGACGTGGTAGCGGAATCGGTAGAATCGGTAGAATCGGGAGTTCGATTCCCAGTCATGTGAAACCAATGACTTACAAAATTGATACTTGACGATTCCTAGCTTGGTGATCGGCATTAATAGGATAGGGCAAGGACTGCTGAGCTCAGTGTCAGGATAATGTGACTAAGTGGGATATCGGGTCATGGTGCTGGCGGCCTGATTTCCCAGTGGGGCAGCACTATAAAGTCGCCATGAGTGTGCAATGTCACAAGCTGACATCCGTTGTGATGATGTGTGCATGTGGATGTAAGAGCGGTGTTGGCAAGGCGCAGTCAGCCCTGCGTGTGCGTGCGTGCGTGCGTGTGTGTGTGTGTGTGTGTGTGTGAAGGTGTGTGGAAGTGAGTCTGTCCTCTTTGTGTGTAAATGTGTGTGCGCGTTTGTGTGTACGGACGGTGTGGGTACACCCAACTCTCTTTGCGTGTAAGTGTGTGGAGGTGTGTGTGTGTGTGAGTGCATGAAGGTATGTGTGGAGGTGTGTGTGGTGGTGTGTCCAGGCGGTGTGGGTACAACCAGCCCTATGTGTGTGTAAGTCATACCTGCCAACTTTTGTTAAACGAAAATCCTAATAATAGAAATCCATCCGAGCGAAGCGAGGCGCGCAAGCGTTCTAGTGGGGTCCGGGGGCAAGCCCCCCGGAAAAATTTGAAAAATACATCAACTTTACTCACTCTAGTATTTAGGCTGAAAACTGGTAATAATTTCTTTAATAATGTGCCTAAAATGTCTCTGAAAATGCACCAGAATGCACCATTTTTTTATGTATTTTTCAAATTTTTCCGGGGGGGCATGGGGATTTTGAAAAAGCGGAATAATATGTTCATAATTCGTAGGGCGGAATGAGAATAAAAAAATCGTAATTATTCCGCCAAAATCGTAATAGTTGGCAGGTATGGTAAGTGTGTGTCTGTGCGTGTGTGTGTGTGTGTGTGTGTGTGTGTGTGTGTGTGTGTGTGTGTGTGTGAAGGTGTGTGTGCCAGTAAAGGCATGTGTGCATGGGTGGTGTACCAGTCCTCTTTGTGTGTAAGTGTATGTGTAAGTGTGTGCATGTTTGTGTACGGGCAGTGCCTCTTTGTGTGTAAGTGTGTGTACGATTGTGTATAAGTATGTGCATGTGTGTACGGGTGGTGCCTCTCTGTGTGTAAGTGTATGTATAAATAAGTGTGTGCATGTGTGTATGGGCAGTGCCTCTTTGTGTGTAAGTGTGTGTAAGTATACGTGTGCATGTGTGTTTGGTCGGTGCCTCTTTCTGTGTAAGTGTGTGTACGATTTTGTATAAGTGTGTGCATGTGTGTACAGGCGGTGCCTCTTTGTGTGTAAGTGTATGTATAAATAAGTGTGCACATGTGTGTACAGGCGGTGCCTCTTTGTGTGTAAGTGTATGTATAAGTGTGCACATGTGTGTACAGGCGGTGCCTCTTTGTGTGTAAGTGTGTGTAAGTGTATGTGTAAGTGTGTGAAGGTGTGTATGGGTGGTGCCTCTTTGTGTGTAAAGTGTGTGTAAGTATACATGTGTGAAGGTGTGTATGGGTGTAGATAAAAGATTCACCCCGTACTTACAGTACAGGGGTGTACAACAACGTAGTCTAAATACGGGCGAAAATAGCTTTAGTATGGAACAGGAAGTAGAATGCCTGGCACCAGTGTCAAATGGTTACTTATATCAACACAGAGTTGGTGAAATGGGAGAGAATGCAAAAAGACAAGACGGTGGCCAGAGAACACCGTCGATTTCACTTTTAAATTGCATTAAAGTATATGTTTTATTATATTTTCCAACTCAAAAGTAGCAGGTAAATATGAAGACGTACATAAAGAATATATTGTGCTTCTTAAATTAAGAATTTACCAGCTCAGTTAATTAACCCAGCATGTCGAAATTCTTCGCCAGCTTTTCTAATGTATTGGTTTTCACCCCTGTACTGGAAGTACGGGGTGAATCTTTTATCTAGTATGGGTGGTGCCTCTTTGTGTGTAAGTGTGTGCAAGTACACATATGCATGTGTATACGGACGGTGCCTCTTTGTGTGTAAGTGCGTGTAAGTGTATATGTAAGTGTGTGAAGGTGTGTGCAGGCGGTCCCTCTTTGTCCGTCGGCTCCCTTAATGACTGCTTACGGGGTCGGTGATTCGGTGCGATAAGCGGTGTGGCTTTCGGCTGATAGGGGCGGGAAAATGGTGCCACTATGGGTAATTGGAAGCCTCTTGTCCGCCTCCTCCTCTCCCCCCCCCCCCCCACCCTTCTGACAATACAGCTGTGGAACACAAGTCTACACAACCTCTCCTCCTCCTACTCCTCATGCATGCACCCCCCCCCCCCCCCAACACACACAAACTCAACTTAGACAAGCCTGGATGGCACTCATACAGCGGTCTTAAATTCGTCGGCCTGGGAGGTTTTAGATAATTTCACTCTCCCAACAGACTGGCTCAACTAGCCTTTATAAAAATTATAGCCTATCTTCTCCCAACACAGATCGGGTCAGTCTTCATAGCCTCTCCTCTCCTCTCCAAACACTGGTTGGGTCAACATTCAGAGCCTTTCCAGTCCACAATGTAGACTGGATCAACCTTCACAGCGTCTGCTCTCCCAGCAGAGATCCGGTTAGTCCTTACATCCTCTCTTCTCCCAATAGAGAGCATCCATCATAGCCACCCTTTTCCCCAACACAGACTGGCAGTCTAGGATATATGACTTTTGAGCCAAGCACCGGACACGGTGTCCGAATCGGTAGAGCGCAGGCTTCCTGTGCGAAAGGTCGAAAGTTCGAATCTCAGCCGAGTCCTATGTATGACATATAAAATTGATACTTGTCACTACCTAGGCTGGCGTTCAGCATTAATACGATAGGACAAGGACCGGTTAGCATAGTGTCAGGATCATGTCTGTGTGGGATATCGGGTCATGGTGCACGCAGTCTAGTCTCCCAGTGGGGTTTTATTATATTATATTGTGGTTTGTTGGGCTTTTACATCTTAGATGTTGCTAGGACGTAAGACCCCAACAAACACAAACAAATCCAGTGGGGCAGCACTATAAAGTCACCATGAGTGTGAACTGTCACAAAGTGGTACCCATCATGATATGATCTTAGATGTTACTAGGATGTAAAGCAACAACACAAACAAAACGTTGAGCCAAGGTTCTTAGTTAGACGAGACATTGTGTGTAAGTAGTCTATGCTATAAGACATTGACTCGGGCTCATAGCTAGACTTGTGTCAGTAGTCTATGACCTGGGGCTTCGACTCGGGCGCCAAGACATAGAATTTAGAAGTGCAACACAAGGGGACTTTCACAATGTGTAAAAGTGTACGGATTTTCGGTTCGGAATTATATATTGGCAGAGAGCATTATTATCCTCGGCCGACGGAGTGGGGACCTAGGTTATGTAATAGAAAAGCAATGGGTGCCCCACTCGTTGTGTGACATATTAGGCTATGTGAAATATATGTTAATACATAGTGCCCGAGATTATGACGAGATGTTCCTATATAAGAGACAGTTGGTGTTTGGTGGGATGTTCCCTCTATGCACCAGTGAGGGTGCAAGTGGAGTAAGGACATTTTTAATATATATATTTATTGTAACTGTCTGCAACTACCTGTTACCACAGGGCCGATGGCCAAGCACCCCAGCCATTCTGCATACATTAGGGACACCACCTACAGCTGGGGTTGAGTGACAGCTGCCCATAGTGGGGGCGTCGCCTCCCAGGCTGTGGAGGGTGCCTGATTGGCTGGCTGTGGGAGGCCCAGTCACCTGCACCCCTTTGCCCCACCTGACTACGCAAGCCTCATTTTGATATTGATTATTCTAGACACTCTGAGAGATATGCTGCTACAGGCACTACTAGGCATTCTACTCTACTCCTGACCCTTGAGTGAGACACACTCTCTCTTGGGCAAGAACCCAGACACTCTGTCTGATGCTCCACCTTTCATATATATATATACAAACTGAGCTGTGTGCAACAACCATGGGACTTTGGTTCAATGGGCTGTAGGCACTGATTCATAGACATACTAAAGCGGTAATGAGACTCTATGTGGACAGAAGGTAAGGGGTCAGGGTGATAGGTCACTAGTAGGTGAACAGGAGTTGATGCCAATAAAGCACAACTTCTTCACTGTCAATCTTGCGTGACTTGTCTTCCCTTTCTTCCTTATGAGTTTGTTTGAGAGGGGCATCAGGTGTGAACTGACCGACCGTCATCAGAACGCACCTGAGGGAGAGTTTTGTGGTATCTCTGGGGCTCTGACGGCCGGGGCATCCAGTAATATTACAAACGGCTCTGGTTTGCATTGAATTGCTGTGTGGATTGAGAAACTTGACTTGGTAGGCTTGTTTGTTGATGTTTTACGTCCTACCAACATCTAAAATCATATCAGGATGGTGACTTTATAGTGCTGCCCCACTGGGATATCAGCCACCAGCACCATGACCTGATATCCCACTCAGTCACATTATCCTGACATTGAGCAAACCAGTCCTTGCCCTATCATAATAATGCCAAGCGCCTAACTAGGAAGTGATAAGTATCAATTTTGTAAGTCATTCATTTGACTCGACTCAGACTCCAGATCTTTCGCATGGGAATCCTGCACTCTAGCGATTCGGCCAGCGCGTCCGGTCACTTGACTTGGTAGGTCAGGCTCATGAAAACTAGCCATTTACTGCACTTCACCGGGTCACACGTCACTTACCTCCAACGGGGCGTGGTGGCCCAATCGGTAGAGCGCGGGCCTCGCGTGCGGAGATCAGTAGTTCGGTTCTCGATCGAGTCAAACCAAATGACTTCTCAAAAAGATACTTGTCGCTTCCTACCTTGGCACTCAGCATTATTAGGATAGGGCAAGGACTGGTTAGCTCGGTGTCAGGATAATGTGACTGGGATACCAGGTCATGGTGCCGGCAGCCTGATTTCCCAGTGGGACAGCACTATAAAGTTGCCATGAGTGCACACGGTCACAAGTCGGTACCAAAGACCCTATAATACTAAGACGGCTCACTCCCTATCTCTCCCATGGTAATGTAAATTTCGCAGTGCCACCTTGTGGTGGGTTTGATCAGCCCGCCTGCTGGTTGGTGTTTCACATGTAAACACATACAATTATATTATACATGAGATAGGTAAGTACACATCAATATGAAATTGCTATGAACAAATACACAGCATCATCATCATCATCGCCATCATCACACATCTTTCACATTCATATATACATTTATACATATAATATAGCAACTGTTTAACCAAGAGAACAGTCAGCGCACCAAGTGGTAGGTTTGATCATTTTGATTACACAGTACAGGCTGAGTGAGCCGTCTTAGTATTATAGGGTCTTTGTCGATACCCATCCTGATATGACCTTAGATGTTGCCAGTATGTAAAACTTCAACAACCAACCAATCACTTGCCTCCTGCCCATTGGAGCTTCTCACCGTTTACCCAGCGACGGAACACGACACGGGTCTGTTCTGCCTTGCCACAACCCGCCTGTAAGAACTAGCGGAGCTTAATTGAAGGGAAGCAAATACAGAAGGACCGGAGAGGTTATCATCACCTGAATGCCATTCTATGTCCAGAGTCGAAAACTAGATGACCCTGCAAGGCACCGGCCGGGTACAGGCCTGGATCATGCAGACTTACTACAGCCTTAAGTGGAAAACTAGATGACCCTGCAAGGCACCGGCCGGGTACAGGCTTAGATCATGCAGACTTACTACAGCCTTAAGTGGAAAACTAGATGACCCTGCAAGGCACCGGCCGGGTACAGGCTTAGATCATGCAGACTTACTACAGCCTTAAGTGGAAAACTAGATGACCCTGCAAGGCACCGGCCGGGTACAGGCTTAGATCATGCAGACTTACTACAGCCTTAAGTGGAAAACTAGATGACCCTGCAAGGCACCGGCCGGGTACAGGCCTGGATCATGCAGACTTACTACAGCCTTAAGTGGAAAACTAGATGACCCTGCAAGGCACCGGCCGGGTACAGGCTTAGATCATGCAGACTTAACGCCTAGTGGAAACTAGATGACCCTGCAAGCACGGCCGGTAAGGCTTAGATCATGCAGACTTACTACAGCCTTAAGTGGAAAACTAGATGACCCTGCAAGGCACCGGCCGGGTACAGGCCTGGATCATGCAGACTTACTACAGCCTTATGCAAAACAGTTGCAATAAACCTCTTTGCCAGGCATCACGTGGAATACAATCGAGCCAGCTGCCAAAATATACTTCTTTTCAAAGCGGGGATGAAAGTGGTCTCCGGCAAAAATTGTTGAAACCAAGCCAAGTTTATTACACCTAAGGCGAATTTCCGCGAAAATACGGATTTCACCCTATAGGATTAGCATTTTCAATGAATCGCAAAAGAATGCTGGAAAGTGAAAATCAGGTCCTATTTTTGTTGTGGTTATATTATCGCCCATATATAACTATTTCTTTTTGGGGGTGTATGTTCTAGAAACATCTACGTTCACATGAGAACGGCATTCAAACTAACCACCTGTTCTCACACACATCTTGATTGCTTGGCATTTTGTTTAACGTTAATCGGTAAATATCACAAATCCCGGAAATCCGCGAAAATCTTTCATCTCGGCTTTTGAAGCTGTTTAGTCCAATGAAGCAGAAGTGGCATAAATTGCTTTTATTCAAGACGAAACACGAGGACAGTTAATCAGATGAACAGACCGCTCAGCACTTTCAAGCCTACCGATGGACTAGCTGGTTTGTAGCTAAGGGGTGGGCGGTGGAAAAATCTGGTGTTCAGCTTGACCATGTGGGGTTTGTGTCCAAGCAACGGCTGACTGTTGCAGGCATGTGCTGTGACATCAGCGCCGCGAGGACTGAACCGCAAGTGGTGACAATGCCAAGAACAGTATGGAGGAAATGCGAGCGAAAAGCTGGCAAGTGTGTGGGCATACTGCCCTGGAGGAAGTCCGCAGTCAATGCTACGTGGCGGTATGAGCCATTAAATTTTAATGTTTTAGATATTGCATGAATCAACCTGGGATGCCTCTGTGTGGCAGGAATCTATATTAAGAACACATTTGACAAATTGTTGGGGTCTTACATCCTAGCAACATCTAAGGTCATATCAGGACAGGTGCTGACTTGTAACAGTGCGCACTCATATTGACTTTACATTGCTGCTCCACTGGGAGACCAGGCTGATGGCACTATGACCCAATTTCCGCCGTAATCACATTATCCTGACACTAAGCTAACCAGTCCTTGCCCTATCCTAGTAATGCTGAGTGCCAGGCTAGGTAGCGACAAGTATACATTTGGTAAGTCATTGAGTTGACTCAGCTAGGATTCTGGTAGGGATGGTGGAAATTTAGCAAAACTGTGTAAGGCAAGGCGTTGATTAATTGTATTTACAAAATGCTTTCCAGGGCAGTTGGATAAGTGGTGCCACAAGGGCTGATGATGGGCAGGAGACTGGCAGATGCCCTCCAGCAAACACCGTATTGCATAGGCCCTTTGGGGCCCTGTCTGCACACACAGCCTTTGCTGTTCAACCACTGGCACGTGTACTCCATCACTCCACAAAAAGCGCCAAGTCTACAGAAAAGCAGTAGACAGCATGACATTAGGTACTCCAAAGTGATTTCTATTTTCAACAGGTCAGTATTACATCTTATATATCTGTACAGATCTTTTAAATTGGATCTCAATGATATAAAAATCATTTAGATTGATTGAATAGCTGCAAAGTTATGAGTGTTTAAAGATTGATTTTTTTGCCCCGATTTGTGCACATTTCCAAATTAGCCAAATCTTGGATTTTAGGGTCCCACCTGGAAGCTATTTTGCATATGATCTGTCCAATATTAAAGAATCTCATTCTCTATAATACAAATAAGAAGCTCAATTTTTTACAGACCATCACTGTTAGTATTCTTTCTGAAATTTCATGTCAAACTTGCTAAATTCCTTAATTTCCAGCAACCACCAATAATAAATTCAGTAAAATATAGAAAAATAGCATAACTCCCATTCTAATTGTCCTATCACAGCAATCTTTATACCAAAATAACCAGAATCAAAAGCTCTACATGATGACATAATTTTCTAACTGATCAGAGAAAGAAAGACAATATTCAATTTTAGGCATCGCAAGCTGACAATAAAATTAAGAAAAATAGCATAACTCCCATTCTAATTGTCCGATCACTGCACTCTTTATACCAAAATAACCAGAATTAAAAGCTCTACATGATGACACCATTTTCTAACTGATGAGAGAGAGAAAGAAAGACAACATTCACTTAAGCATCGCGAGCTGACAATAGCCAAATTCTTGCAGCAGTCACTTCTCAGACCATGCTTGATGCGTATGATATAAATCTCAACCAAATATTGTTCTGGTTAGGTAGAGGAAGACTTAAGCTTTCTGATGATATAATTTTCAAAACGATCCTGATCAATTTTCAATGAGGATTAATGTCTTAAAGTTTTCACTCCTTCAGTTCAATCAAATTTCCCACTCAGAAACACTCATGCTTGATATGCTAATGAAGCCTAGATTCTTCTCTATCTTTTATTGGTGGTTATTTTTAGCTCAGGTCAATGTACTCACCAAGCCATCAAGTTTAGGGAAGGGAGTAGCTCAGACTGGATGAAAACAAAATCGGCAAGCATGCTCAGAGCTGCTGATGGTACCCGCCAACAAGTGTCCATTGACTGTGATTTCTTTCATAATGATGATTAAAAATCAGACACCCTAAGAGGCAAAAGAACAAGCTTTAATTTGATATAAGTTTTATTTCAAACCAAGCAGAATTAGTGGAGATTCAAGGCTTTTTAAAACGGTTAAAATGAGTCAAATTTTGCGCTGCGGACACCGTATACGCCGACTTTGGAGTACCTAATGACATACGGAAAGATTCAATATCTAACTTTCAAAGTAATTTACTCAAATGTGTTCATGTTTGTTTGTTTGTTTGTTGTTGTTTTACATCCTAGCAACATCTAAGGTCATATCAGGATGGGTACCGACTTGTGACAGTGCGCACTCATGGCGACTTTATAGTGCTGTCCCACTGGGAAACCAGGCCGCCGACACCATGACCTGGTATCCCACTCAGTCACATTATCCTGACACTGAGCACACCAGTCCTTGCCCTATCCTAATAATGCAGAGCACCTGGCTAGGAAGCGAAAAGTATCAATTTTTAAGTCATTGGTTTGACTCGACCAGGGTTCGAACCCACGATCTGATGGTTCGTTGGTTGGTTGTGGGAGTTTTACTTCCTGGCAACATCTAAGGTCATATCAGGGCAGCAACCGACTTGTGACAGTGCACACTCATGGTGACATTATAGTGCTGGGAGATCAGGCTGCCAGCACCATGACCTCACTCACATAATCCTGACACTGAGCCAACCAGTCCTTACCCTATCCTAATAATTTTGAGCTCCTGGTTAGGAAGCGGCAAGTATATATTTTTAAGTCATTGGTTTGACTCGACCAGGGTTCGACCCTGCGGGTTCGAGTTCGAATCCCACGATCTACCAAAACAGGAGACAGAACGCTCAACTCATTCACCATCATTTCGAACCCATGACCTCCAACATGGGAAGCCAGCCAGCCAATGCTCTTACCGATTAGGTCAGCTCGTCCAATCATATCTCCAAAGTTAACCATTTATTTTACAGTTATTTCAAACTGAAGTACATTAGCTTATTTATAACAATCAACATAATACATTAATCTAAAAAGAACAAAATATGGCAGAAACTCAAAACTATAGGATTATGCAATTTGAATCAGCTTAGCTTGGGCTTTGATATATTTGTATTTGGTTAACTTCACACTTCCGCCTAGTTGTTGGAGCTTTACATCCTGGTCCAAGGTCATATCAGGACAGGCACCGACTTATGACAGTGCGCACTCATGGTGACTCTAGAGTGCTGCCCCACTCAGAAATCAGGCCGCCAGCACCATGACCTGATATCCCACTCAGTCATATTATCCTGACACTAAGCTAACCAGTCCCTGCCCTATCCTTTTAATGCCAAGCGCTAGGCTAGGAAGCGACAAGTGTCAATTTTATAAGTCATTGGTTTGACTCGGCTGTGAACTGAACTCCCAATCTCCCACACGCGAGGCCCTGGCTCGAGTGCAAATAACAGCACTCAATGTGGGCTCCATCGTTCATGTGGTTGTAATACTGCAGACTGAACTATTTTGTGACCCTGCTTGATGAAGGCAGGTTGCTATTCACAAGTAGGCACACATCTTTCTTCTCCACATACCTGGTAATCGAGTTGCCAAGTGATGCATACTTAAGGCCTGAACCCCTAAGCGCCAGCACCCACCAAAAAAAACCTGCAATGGGGCAGATAGACCAGGAATGAAAGTAGTCTCTGACAAAAAATGTGGAAATCAAGCTGAGACATTGGCGCCAACGGCGAATTTCTGAGCAAATGGGGATTTCCCCCGATAGGATAAGCACTGTCAGGGAGTCGCGGGAAAATGCCAGAAGTCAGGTTTCAACTGTCCTTGTTGTGACTATTTTATCGCCCATACCTAACCCTTTCTTGAATTGGTTTTATGTCATAATATCTTCTAAGATCATAAGAATGGGATTCAGACAAATCAGTAGATACAAGATTCACCCCGTACTGCTGCAGTAGCCACAGGAGGGGTGCATACCAACCTTATGTAAAAGCTGGCGAAAAAACGGGTCAAAGAATTGAGAGCCTAATTTCACAAACTAAGAAGCAATAATTATTCTTTACATCTGTTTTATTATTAGCCCGCTACTTTTGAGTTGAAAAATATAATATAATATCTAGTTTAATAAGATTTAAAAGTGAAATCGACGGCGTTCTGCGGCCGCCATCTTGTCTTTTTGCATTCTCTCCCATTTCACCAAATCTGTGCCTACATGGGTAGCCATTTGATACTGGAGCCACAGTTTCTAGGTGATGTTCCATACAAACACTATTTTCGCCCGTATTTATATAAGGCTGATCTTCACCCGTGTACTACAAGTACCGGGTGAATCTTTTATCTAACAAATCAGTTGCTTTTATTTTTATATAGGGCCTATATAATATAGAGATTTTGTTTAATGCTAATCGGTAAATATACAAAATCGCGGAAATCCGCGAGATGGTTGAGATCTTTCATCCCTGATAGTCTAGTCTCGACACTGAAGATGCCATCTGAACCCTAGTGCATAATAAAGTCTAAATATATAATAAGGTACAGTAAAACCTCTCTTATTCTTAATCGACCGACCATGGGACCGACTTTAAATGGTCCATTTAGGAAGGTGGTCGGTTTACGGAGTTGGAATATCGTTACAACGGTGTTGTATCGGTGATCGTTTTGGACCCAGATAAAGCGAGCGATATAGGGGAGTGGTCGATTTGTGGAGGTGGTCGGTTAGAGAGGTTTTACACACAATACATTCACACAATACATTCCACGCGGTTAGTTGATATATTTAACACAATCTTTCCATCTTTGTAGACTGGACGGTGTGGCCAAATTGTTTAAGAGTGCTGATTGGCTTCCTATGTGGGAGATCATGTCAAAGCAATGACTTACAAAATTGATACTCGGATCGCTAACAAATTTTCAAAACCAAAAATACTATCTAGATTTGATTCTACATATCTAACTTATTAAAGCCGTGTTCACACGGGGGATGTAAATCGATTCGTAGAAAGCGACTTGTATAGTTCGCATCACATTTCTCATGTGAACGCACGTCTGAGGCGGATTAGGGCTGATTCGATTCATGTGATGCGGATCCTGTAAACCACCTATCGAGGTAGTTTACGTGAGGCGATTTCTGTGATGCGGATAATTTTGCCCGTGTGAACGCAACCGACTTACGTGATGCGGACTAAGCACGTCGAACTATATACTATAATTTGGTCTATGAAACCGCTAGACGTGCACATATATTTTCTTCATCATTTATTTTTAGGGTTTCACTGCCCAGCAGAAGTTTTGACCGTTCCAAACCAATACGATTCAGTCATTACATATCTAGGTCGAACCCACACTCTCTGGTGCCGGTGTCGTCGAACCCAAAATGGCGCTGGTTAGTCTGGACTTGCTCATGCGCAGATTTCGATTTCCGGCCCAAGTACTGCCCGTGTGAACGGGCCGCTAATTCGACTCACCTGATTCGATTTGTGTGATTCGCCTCACATTTTGTCCGTGTGAACACGGCTTTAGATACTAGTGCACTTATTAAGCATTTGTCACCACATAGGAGAGAATGCTGAGTCAATTTAATAGAACCTATTACTGCAGAAACCAACAGAATTTTGGTGTGCTTGCTAAAATTAATTTCCCATTTACATCAAATATATCAAAAGTTAGACATTTAAAAGAAAAGTTACTTCAAGCTATTAAGTATGGTAGATTATAATGATCAACCTAATATATTTATCTCAGAAAATGACAGAACCTCAAAATCATCGGACTATGCAACTTTAAAATGTGGAAATAGCCTGATGGTTTATTAGTAATTCATACCTGAAACATGCGACCAAATTCCTTTTGGTACAACACGCATAAGGATCCTGGTGGGAAGGAGGGTGAGGGAGGGAGGGTGAGGGAGGGAAGGTGAGGGAGGGCATGAGGGACGGAGGGAAGGAGGGAGGGGCGGAGGGACGAACGGACCAACGGAGGGAGGGAAGGAGGGGGAGGGGGGGAGGGAGGGAGGGAAGGAGGGGGAGGGAAGCAGGCAGGCAGGCAGGCAGGGAGGGAGGTAGGGAGGGAGGGAGGGATGGTAGGGAGGGAGGGAGGGAGGGAGGGAGGGAGGGAGGGAGGGAGGGAGGGAGGGAGGGAGGGAGGGAGGGAGGGAGGGAGGGAGGGAGGGAGGGAGGGAGGGAGGGGGGAGGAGAGTGTCTTCAAGCCTAGCTGCTAATTGGGTCTGGGTAATTGTAAACAACCTTTCCAACAAGTGTCAGCAAGTGTTAAACAATTGCTGTGTACAGGCCGACACGACAAACAATGGCTGTACTGGCAAATCCCCATGGTGACGAAAGACACAACCATTAGCGACACTGCTTATCCGCCCACATCTGGTTGTGGACTATGCAAGTCTATCAACAGAGTTGGTTGGTTGTTGGAGTTTTACGTCCTGGCATCATCTAAGGTCATATCAGGATGGGTATTGACTTGTGACAGTGTGCACTCATTGTGACTTTATAGTGCTGCCCACTAGAAAATCAAGCCACCAGCACCATACCTAATATCCCACTCAGTCACATTATCCTGACACTGAGTTAACCAGTCCTTGCCATATCCGATTAATCCCGAGCGCCAAGGTAGGAAGCAACAAGTATCAATTTTGTAAGTCATTGGTTTGACTCGACAGGGGAGCGAACTCCTGATCTCCCGCATAGGAGGCCTGCGCTCTCCAGATTCGGTCACCGCAACCGGTAGTTGTGTGTTTGAAGTGATGGTAGCTGTCTCTGTGTCTGTTGCTTGTGTGCATCTGATAGTCTGTTTGTGTTGGATCTATTTGTATTCACCGCTAGGTTGGTGATAAAGGTGATAATTTGTTCTTGTCCATGTAAATGAGGTGATTGAGATAGTCTGTATACTGTAATGGTTATGCCTGTCTGTGCAAAATGTGGTGAAAGTCTGTTCTGTTAGTGGTGATGATAGTTTGTTTGTGTTAGTAGTTTTGACAGCGTTTTTGTGTTAGTTGTGGTGATTGTTTGTGTTAGTGGTAGTGAGGGTCTGCTTGTGGTAGTCGTGGTGAAAGTTTGTTTCTGTTAGTGATGATGAGAGTTTGTTTGTGTTAGTAGTTTTGACAGCCTTTTTGTGTTAGTGGTGGTGATTGTTTGCGTTAGTGGTAGTGAGGGTCTGCTTGTGGTACCCGTGGTGAAAGTTTTTTTCTGTTAGTGGTGGTGATAGTTTGTTTGTGTTAGTTTGTTTGTTTGTTGTTGTTTTACGTCCTAGCAACATCTAAGGTCATGGTATCCCACTCAGTCACATTATCCTGACACTGAGCACACCAGTGAAAGTTTGTTTCTGTTAGTGGTGATGATAGTTTGTTTATGTTAGTAGTTTTGACAGCCTTTTTGTGTTAGTGGTGGTGATTGTGTGTGTTAGTGGTAGTGAGCGTCTGCTTGTGGTAGTCATGGTGAAGGTTTCTTTCTGTTAGTGGTGGTGATAGTTTGTTTGTGTTCGTAGTTTTGACAGCATTTTTGTGTTAGTGGTGGTGATTGTTTGTGTTAGTGGTAGTGAGCTTGTTTGTGTGAGTTATGGTGAAAGTTTGTTTCTGTTAGTAGTGGTGATAGTATGTTTATGTTAGTTTTGACAGCATTTTTGTGTTAGTTGTGGTGATTGTTTGTGTAAGTGGTATTGACCTGTTTGTGTTATTCATGGTGATCGTCTGCTTGTGTTAGTGGTGATGATAGTCTGTTTTTGTTTGTGGTTTCGATGCGTGAGTGAGTGAGTATGAGGGTGGTGGAGTTGTTGGTGTTGGTGGTGGTGGTGGTGTGTGTGTGTGTGAGTGTGCACTGTGTGTGGGGGGAGGTTGGTTGCTGGCGCTACGTGCACGCTTTGCGGGTCTCTGTTTGTTGTGTGAGTGTATTCGGCTATTGTGTTTGAGATGGCTATGATGCAGATAAAGCTTGGGCTGGTGCCAGTACGCCCCACTACCTCCTCCCCCACCCTTCACCCCGTCGTCATTACCGGCAACCAGCGGCAGCCACACCCGGCTTGTTCCCGGCGAGGTCAGGGCCGCTGCCTTCAGGCACGTGAGGCACCGGCGATGCCATATAAATCCCACCCTCCCATCCCAACTCACTCCCATATATGGTGCAATAGGTGAGGTCAGAATGGTCAAGTGAACTTGGCAGACGATAGTGTTCATATTAGATGATTGTATAGTTAGGAGTCGGTGCCCCTGCACCCCTTTCACCTTGTCGCCTAAGCGGGGATCTGGCACAGATTCAGCGTACAAGTGCTGGCCTTTTATGTGTATCCAGAACTTTCGCGAATGTACCAATTTTAGATCCACGACCAGACATCAGTTTCAATCAATAGATAATATTAATATTCATGTACACAGACGGGAGGTGTTCGTTGGATTTGAACCGTGGGGTTCAAACTCTGACCGAGTCAAATCAATGACTTAATAATTGATACGTATTGTCATACCCCAGTCACACGAGGTCTGCGTTCGCTAACGATCGATTCGCGACGTCAAAACATCCTCCTTGCGCCCTCCTTATGCCCTGATTGAGTGCTGTCGCCGCGAGGACGCTAACCTCCCGCCGTCCATTTCGGGAATTTTGGACGCAAGGAGGTTGCTGCTGCTGCACGTGCAACCTCCTTGCGTCCTGTTCCGGCGGCGCCATTCAAAATGGTTGGTGCCCTGGTGCCGCCCTGGTGCCACCCTGGCGCCGCCCTGGGTTGGCGAGTTGCCAGCGATCTGGCACCGATCTGGCGCCGACCTAGCGGCGCCAAAATATGCAATGCCGCGCTCACCGGGTGGTAGGCACTATGGTGCCGCCCTGGTGCCGCCCTGGCGCTGCCCTGGTGCCGCCCTGGAACCGCCCTGATGCTGCCCTGGTGCCGCCCCGGCCCTGATACGGTGACAGCCGGCGCCGCCCTGGGGCCGCCCTGGGGCCGCGCTGGGGCCGACCACGTAATTGAATCAATGTATCGAATGAGACGCTGGGAGCTTGGCGACCTTTTGGGCGTAAGGAGGTTGGCGGCGAACGCTGGCTCTCGTGTGACTGGGGTATTACCTACCTTGATGCACGGCATTACTAGGCTATGGCAAAGAGCAGTGGCATGAAGAAGATCAATTATCCACGATTTAGATTTTCCCTGCGTAATCAACGGATGTAATCAAATGAAAAAATAAAATGTTAAAAGTACTTAGCAATATTTTAAGTTTCTTTAAAGAAAAATTCTCTTTCTTATATATTTCTTTCTTTAAAAACAAGCAAAACTGAATTTTGGAAGTATGACAATGAAGAGGGATAACTGTTTCCTTGGGTGTCTAAGAACTGATTGTAAACTCGACATTTTTTCCTACAAAGCAATTCCCTAAATGTCACTTAGCGTTCCTAGTGCGACGGTTAGAACATTAAATCGAGGAAATGCTACCTTGGTTTGAATTATAAATTACTTCCCAATCTTCATCATTCCTCTTTTCTTCATCCTCCCTATCCACCTCTGACATTTTCTCTGTGAATTTAGGACCAGACGCGGAAACCGAATCGATAGAGCACATGCCTTGCGTGCGGGAGATCGGGAGTTCGGTTCCCGGTCGAGTCAAATCAATGACTTATAAAATTTATACTTGTCGCTTCCTGGTCTGGCGATCAGCATTAATTAATAGGATAGGGCAAGGACTGGTTAGGTCAGTGTCAGGACAATTGTACAGTCCAGCTGCCCTCAAAAAGGCTAAAATGTTTTCTTGTTTTACTTTAGTAAAAAGGTCATGCATACTGTCTGCAGTGTACAATTGTTGGCGCAGGGCCAAAAGACCACACACAATTACTCATCATCACTTTCATCATCACTTTCATCATCATCATCATCATCATCGCCACCAAAACATCACCACTATCAGTCAGTCCATCACCGATCTACTGTGCCGTCCACATCTCGTTGGCATAGTATATAATCGGGGCCTGTATGTCTAGATATCAATCCTAACCCGCGTCAATGAGACATGAAATCGGCACCAGAATATAACCGCTACCGGCTATGCCTCTGGGGCAATGACGTCAACATGACGATCCACCCGCTGAGATAATACGGCCAGCGTACTGCTCAAATCTATAATTCAACCCTTGGTGGCATGTCAGTGTAGGTCCCAGAGAATCCAAGCCAGATCAATAGGCTACGAGAGGTACTATTAAAACAGGAGCAACCGCCACCTACCCTATCATTCGTTAAACATGGGCTGATAAATAGGCTATTGCAGATGCCACTTGGAAACCAGAGTCCTATTATCTGGTGGACTTTGAGTCCATAACACAACCCCCAACCCGCCCACACCAGCCCCTGCTGGGATAGTACCAGACGGGATGGCCGAATGAGTTGAGCTGAGCGTCCGTCTCCCGTTTTGGTAGATCGTGGGATTCGAACCCATGGGTTCGAACCCTGGTCGAGTCACACCAATGACTTGACAATTTATATTTGTCGCTTCCTAGGCAGGCACTCGGCATTATTAGTATAGGGCAAGGATAATTCCTCAGTGTCAGGATAATGTGACTGAGTGGGATATCAGGTCATGGTGCTGGTGGCCTGGTCTCCCAGTGGGGCAGCACTATCAAGTCGCCATGAGTGTGCACTGTCACAAGTCGGTAACCATCCTGACCTGACCTTAGATGTTGCCAGGACGTAAAACTCCAACAACAAACCAACTGGGATAGTCCTATTGCATAGCTGAGTAGTTGAGTGGGGGACCCCCTCCACCCACCCTCCTTCCATCCTCCCCCCCCCCCCTTCCACCTAGCCGCACTATTGGGCGTGTGGGATCTATGACCGCGCCCAAGTTGCTACGCATGATTCAGTCTACACGAAGGGTAATAATGTAGATAAAAAGAAGGGGAAAAGTAACTTAATAAACATAAATAATAAGAAGTAAATAACTGGAGGGAGAATGAATGATACGCTGGTATCCGGAGAATGATGTATCGACGTGATGCGTGAGAATGGATCACAGTTAGGAACTGGCACTATCAATCACGTAACTAACTCGGTCCCTCACTACCAGGTATACCTGGGTCCCTAGCAACCAGGTGATATGGGTCCTTCACAACCAGGGAGATCTGGGGCCTTCACAACCAAGTAGATATGTGTCCTTCACAACCAGATAGACATGGGTCTTTCACAACCAAGTAGATCTGGGTCCTTCACAACCAAGTAGATCTGGGTCCTTCACAACCAAGTAGATCTGGGGCCTTCACAAACAAGTAGATCTGGGGCCTTCACAACCAAAGTAGATCTGGGTCCTTCACAACCAAGTAGATCTGGGTCCTTCACAAACAAGTAGATCTGGGGCCTTCACAACCAAAGTAGATCTGGGTCCTTCACAACCAAGTAGATCTGGGTCCTTCACAACCAAGTAGATCTGGGGCCTTCAGAACCAGGTAGATCTGGGTCCCTCACAATTAGGTAACCCTGGGTGCTTCACAACGAGGTAACCATGGGTCCTTCACAACCAGGTAGATCTGGGTCCTACACAACCAGGTAGATCTGGGTCCTTCACAACCAGGTAGATCTGGGTCCCTCGTAACTAGGTAGCCATGGGTCCTTCACAACCAGGTAGAAGTGGGTCCCTCACAACCAGGTAGACCTGGGTCCTTCACAACCAAGTAGATCTGGGTCATTCACAACCAGGTAGATATGGGTCCCTCACTACCAGGTAGACCTGGGTCCTTCACAACCAGGCAGATCTGGGTCCCCCACAACCAGGTAGATCTGGGTCCTTCACAATCAGGTAGATCTGGGTCCCTCACAACCAGGTAGTTCTGTGTCCTTCACAACCAGGTAGTTATGTGTCCTTCACAACCAGGTAGACCTGGGTCCCTCACTACCAGGTAGAACTGGGGCCCTCACAACCAGGTTACCTGGGTCCTTCACAATTAGGTAGACCTTCGTCACTCACTACCAGGTAGATCTGGGTCCTTCACAACCAGGTAGTGAGTGGCTTTCACAACTAGGTAACGCAGATGGCTACTGGTTCTACACAACTGGATAACTATGAGCATTATGCAGACAGGTGCCGCTCGGGCCTATATAATCAGGTAACCATAGGCCGTACGGTGGGTTACGGTCGCCATACGGCTTTTTGCTCGCCGCAAGGGGTTGCGGTTGTTTTAAGTTGGAGTTATCTTAACTTCGGAAAATCACAATGCCGTATACCACAATCACGCCGCAATCACGCCAAAACTTTTACGGTCACCTTTGTTGACAACATTGAAAAGGTCTTAAAATGAATATCAATATGGTACAAAATTCATGTTTGTGTGATCAGTATTAAGAAAGTTATGATGTTTTTATATATTAAAGACATGCAAAAAATTACAAACAAATCGCAAAGTGCCTTGCGATGACCGTACGATTTGTGAATAGATCAACTGCAGACCGCAACACCATAACATTTGCATAAACCACAAGACACACTGCAGACTGCAGCACAATACTGCGACTGCAGCATTTGTGACCTAAGCATTAACCAGGAAATTTGAGATCTGGTAGAACCAGGAATCTCTGAGTGTGAGACAAACATATGTTTATTGTAGTGAGTAACTTTTAAGATTGATTGATTGATTGATTGATTGCCGATGGTTTAATGCCATATTGACAGCAAAGGCCATATTCATGACACCGGTTCCCGTGACCTGGATCCTGTACAAACTAGGTCCTATATGGTTGAGGAATGCACTCTATGTATATATGGTAAGCGCATTGACTGTATGTATGTAAATTGTAATCATAAACATTAAACGAATTATGAAAGTACACCATTTAAATGACTTATTATTCCAGGGGGACGATTGTAGTAGCCTGCACTAATACCTTAGGCAAGGAGCTGCATGGATAGGGTGATTGCATCAGGGAGCCTAGATAGTGTGACGGTTAGCACGCTAGACCAGGAATTGCAAGAAGTGTGGGTTCGAATCCTGCTATAGGCACAATATTTACTATCTTCATCACTCTCACCACAAAAGCAGGAAATTTTCAAAACTAAAACACTTTAGATATATTTAATCCAACTAGATACTGGTGTACTTATTAAGTATGTATTGCCACATAGAAGGGAATACTAAGTGAATTTAATAGAACCGGTTACTGCTAAAGCCTATGGTGTCCAGCATTTCGATGTGCATGCCAAAATTAATTAAATATTTTCCCTTCAAATATATCCAACGTTAGCAATTTATAAGATGTATGTCGGTAGTAGAAACTGTCGAAGGCTAGGGCGCCAAGACGACCAAAGCGACAGCCGCTCCCACCGCCCCGACCCCGCCGCACCAGTCGTGGTACAAAGGCTATTGTAGTTGTACAAAGGCAACTCGCACCTCCCCCAAGTGGCGGAATTCAGAACTAAAGAGCAGGTACCGATGCCGGCGAGGGAGGCTCGAACACGGTTCGCGCTGTAGGTCTGCCTGCGTGCGGCTTTGTTCACGGTGGACGGTAGAACTGTCTCCGGGTGACAGGTGACGGGTGGTGATGGGGTGATGGTGTGATGGGTGAAGGGAGAGGGTAAAAGGGAGAGGGAGGGGGGAGAGGGGAGACGGATGATGGGTGATGGGTAAGGGAAGAGGGAAGAGGGGAGAGGGCTGAGGGGTGAGGGTTGAGGGGAGAGGGTAACAGGGAGAGGGAGGGGGAAGGGGAGAGGGTGAGGGATGAGGGTGATGGGTGGGAGAGGGAAGAGGGGAGAGAGGTGGAGAGGGTGGTGAGGGGTGAGGGGAGAGTGGAGAGGGAAGATGGGTGATGGGTGAGGGGAGAGGGGATAGTGGAGCGTGGTGAGGGGTAAGAGGAGAGGGGAGAGGGGTGATGGGGTGAGGGAAGAGGGGTGATGGCCGATGCATGAGGGGAGAGAGGGGTGAAAGGGTGATGGGTGATGGGTGAGGGGTGAGGGGAGAGCGAAGAGTGGAGAAGGGAGAGGGAAGAGCGGAGGGGGAAGAGGGGTGAGGGGTGAAGGGAGAGGGGTGAGGGGTGATTGGTTGATTGGTTGTTGGAGCTTTACATCCTGGCAACATCTAAGGTCATATTAGGACGAATACCGACTTGTGACAGTGCACACTCATGGCGATGTTATAGTGCCACCCCACTGGGAGACCAGGCCACCAGCACCATGACCGGATATTCCACTCAGTCACATTATCCTGACACTGAGCCAACCAGTCCTTTCCCTATCCTAATAATGATGAGCACCTCGCTAGGAAGCGACATGTATACATTTTTAACTCATTGATTTGACTCAACCAAGGTTCGAACCCATGTATTTGAATCCCACAATCTCCCAAAACGGGACACGGACGCTCAACTCATTTGGCCATCCCGCCTGGTCGGTTGAGGGGTGAGGGGTGAGGGGTGAGGGGTGAGGGGTGAGGGGTGAGGGCTGCAAACATATCCTATTACATCCCACTTTGGTGCAGAATCCCTGACCCAAGGGCTGAAGAAACCCATTCATGAAGCCCAGGTATTGGCGGAGGTTGGAGTGAGCGGACTGCACGTTCTTATAACGCTCAGAGAAATTCAGCACGGCCTGAAAGTACATCCCACGCCCCATACAAGTTAGTCAAAGCAGAGATCCTGTAAAATAATTTTATAATTAAGAACCATATCCACGATATACAAAGAAATGGCGAAATATGTAAATATATGTATGTTATATATGA
Organism: Branchipolynoe longqiensis; assembly: GCA_030323885.1. Classification (NCBI taxonomy): domain Eukaryota; kingdom Metazoa; phylum Annelida; class Polychaeta; order Phyllodocida; family Polynoidae; genus Branchipolynoe; species Branchipolynoe longqiensis. Next base: position 28,027,152 of record CM059186.1, read on the forward strand.
CTCACATATTCATGTATACATACATTCATTACATACACACATTACATATATCACATACATATACAGTAAAACCTCTCTAAATCGACCGACCTTGGGACCGACTTTAAGGAGTCCATTTAGAGAGGTGGTCGGTATAGGGAGTTAGAATATGGTTACAATGTTTTTGTTAGGACCCAAATAAAGCGATCGATATAGGGGAGTGGTCGATCTGTGGAGGTGGTCAGTTAGGCAGGTTTTACTGTATATTATATTATATATATATATATATATATATATATATATATATATATATATATATATATATATACATACATATATATATATATACATACATACATATAGATATATATACCCATTTCAATTTTTTTAAATTTCAATAAAAGATAACTGTATCCGCCTATTAGTGTCCGTGTTGTCTGCGCTCACCTACATTATACGAGTCTTACCTGGGTATAGATGATGGATAACTGTTGTTTTCCCTAGGTATAAGCCTCAGTTAGACGTGGGCTAGGGAGAAGGAAGCACATCCGGGTCCAGCAATCTTTACCTACTTATTCAGGATAAAAATGATCTTTAATACAATGGATACTATGATTTTTCCGTAATGGTACAATAACGGAATAGACGTGGTAGGGTGTGGTGGGCGGGCCGTAGCCCACGTCTATCCGAGGCTTATACCTCGGGAAAACAACAGTTATCCATCATCTATACCAAGGTAAGACTCGTATAACTATACTATTTTACCTCGGTATACAGCCCCAGGCTAGCCTCAGGCTAGCCTCAGGCTAGGGAGACCTTTACATAATTCATTTTTATCCTTAATATCATTTTATTCTTATTATTAACATGTTTATGTGTCATTGTATTAGTAATTGTAATATTCAGTTTTTTGTTCTCACCTATTCTTGTTAGTTGGTGAGCAGGCGCTTTGCAATGCCGGTAGGCTTTTCTAGTCGCATGTTGTAATGTTTTGCAAACGACTTAGCCGTCTTCCAGCCTGCGTGCGCTAGGATTCTTTTGACAGAAATCCTGAGCAAACGTGCCTTGGAAACCATGGCACCTCTGGTTGAGTGGGAAGAGTATTTGCCCGTATCCACTCCAGCCAATTTCAACACCGTGATCGTCCATCTGGCAAGGGGGTCTCTGGAAATTGCATTATGTGGCTTTATGAAGCTCACTAACAGTTGTTGTGAGGTATGTAAGTCCTTAGTCTTGGATATATAAGCCCGTATGGCTGACACAACACATAATTTACGATCCTCTGGGAAATAGTCTAAGTGAACCGTAGATAAAGGGTCACCTAGCCTGTTCGATTTTAACAACTGTGCTCAATCAAACATAGCTTGTTTCTTGTCTATTTCTAATCCATCTAAGGATAATGCAACAATTGTTTGTCCTCTGTGTCCCGTTACTAGTAGTAACAAGACAGCTACCTTAAAACCTAATTGTTTTATATCTAACAAAGAGTTGTGAGGCCAAGCCTTAAACAACTTAAATACGATAGAAACATCCCAAAAGCGATTATATTTTGGTTTTGGGGGATTCCTTTGATAAATCGAACGAAGTAAATAATGAAGGACATAATGTTTACCAACTGTATCTCCCTCAATTCTAGGTAAGATAACCGATAACGCGCATCTGGCTGCATTGACCGCCCCAAACCCTAGTCCTTCATCCTCTAGAGAACGAAGAAAACGGGCCACTTGTGCAATTGTTGGATTTGTTGGCTTGACTTTCATTAGCAAACAATGTACACCCCATTTTCTTAAATATGTCGTGTACATTTTGACAGTTCCTGGCCTCCATGCATCGGCTACTATTCTGTCTTCTGTAATTTTATCTAATCCAAATTGCTGTAAGTGATTCCTCAGAAAAGGAATGCCAAAAGGGGTGTCGCTGACACGTCTCCGTGAACCGATAGCGGTCCGTGGTGCGTTAGGTTCCCGGACTTTCTTGGGAATCGTATATGTTGTTTTGCCCGTTGTGAAACTGCTGGTAGCCAAGGTTGCGTGTCCCAATCGGGCACGATCAGTATGGCATGTGTCCCCTCCATGTTGATTTTTCTTACCACTCGGCTGATAATGCTAAACGGTGGGAAAATATAGAAATAATTATCTACCCAGGTAATAGCAAATGCATCAACTTTCCAAGCATCCGGTTCAGGATGCCAAGAAACATAGCAGGGTAACTTGTTATTGTTTCGTGATGCAAACAAGTCAACTTCAGGTGTACCCCATTTTGCACAAATTAAGTTAAACAGGGGTGTAGAGAGGGACCATTCTAAATGGTCATGGAATTTTCTACTCTTATGGTCTGCAAGTGTATTTTGTGACCCTGGGATATGCGCTACAGTCAGCCAGACTTGTTGGGCCTGTGCCCAGTTCCAAATCAGTTTTGCTAACTGATTGCAAGGCTTCGATTTTGTTCCGCCCATATTACGGATATATGCCATAGCAGTAGTGTTATCAGTTAGTATTCTAACTTGTGATTTAGGTACCTTCACTAAGCTACGTAATCCCAGATAAATGGCACGCAATTCTAGCGCATTAATGTGATCTAACATTTCATCGTCTAGCCATCTACCTCCTGTCGCTATGCCATCTTGATGGGCTCCCCAACCCTCTAGAGAGGCATCAGTGGTAATTACTATATTTGGTTCCGCCATGCGGATTGGATTGGGTGAATTTGCTATATGTTGCATCCACCATCCAATATCCTGCAAACCTTCTTCAGAAATAAACATCTTTCGTTCAAAATTGCCTTTAGTTCTTGCTAACGCTAAGTTTTTATCTATTTCTAGAGATTTAATATGGGCTTTCCCGTATACAATAGCGGGTGCATAAGATATCATTATTCCGATAAGGACTGCGACCTGTCTAATCTTAGGTTTCGGTAACTTAAGAAGCTGGGTCGCTGTGGTCATAAACTTATTTAGTTTCTGTTCTGTTATCGATACTGTTAGGGATTGTGTATCAAGAATAAAACCTAAACATTTTAGTTGTTTTGTTGGTTTAAGCACTGACTTATGTGGATGTACATAAAACCCTAATTTAGTGAGCAATGCACATAAATCCATAACTGCGTTTACACAATCAATTTGTGTTGACGCCATTATAAACTAATCATCTATGTAAGGAAACATTATGTGACCATTCCGAGCCATGACTGAGAAAAAAGGCTTTAACAGTTTAGTGAACAAATGTGGGGCACAAGCTAAGCCATTTGGCATGCAGGTAAACTCATAAAGTTGGTCATCCCAAAGAAACCGGAGAAATTTCCGGTGTTGTTCCGCTATGGGAACCGTGTAATATGCCTCTTGTAAGTCAACACTAGCCATCCACGCATCTGGTGTAATCAGATCTTGTGCCGTCTCTAAAGAGAACATTTTAAAATGTCGATATTCAATCATCTTGTTAAGGGTTGTTAAATCCAGGATCATTCGAACGTCACCGTTAGGTTTTGGTCTCGAGAAGATGTTTCAGATAAACTCTCCTGGGCAGTGTTACTTTTTGTATAATTCCTTTATCAAAAAATGTTTGTACCTGTTCAGTTAGTGCCTCTCGTTCAAGTGGTTCAATTTTATAGGGAAAAGGAACTCTCCCTTGTACCGGAATGTCTATGAAGGGAATTTGAACACCATTAACTATATTTAAAATATCTCGATCACTCGTAATTTTCTTCCATTCAACAACATGGTTATTAATATTGCCAGCCACAAAGTTGCTTACAGTTTGTGTGGTTTTAGAGGCCGCGGGGACTTGCAATGTCTGTGTTTGGGCCTCTACTTGGACCCGCCCCTGGGGAAGGGTCGCTGGGAGTTGAAGCCTCGGCCGATCGGCCGTGCGGTGTTGTCGGTCCAGCCTGGCCGGGTGCCCCGGCCCCGGAAGGACTGGCTGAAGCTTGAGCCCGGTCTGGCTCCTCTGACCAGACGTCATGGGCAAAAATCCCCGCAGGATCTTTTGAAGCATGGGGCTTCAGGCTTCTTTCTCCCGTCCATGTTTTTGCCACTCTTGGCCGCGGTTTCCACCTCTTTAAAGAGGTACTGGAGCTGACCCCCGAACATTTTGGTCTTATCTAAAGGTTTCCCTTTGATTGGTTCTGGGGCCAGAAAGAGCGTATACTCTTTCCCATCATTATCTGTGACCTTCTTTGAGCGGGCCACCTCTTTACCGGCGTCTGTGCATACTGACTTGAAGACGTTTTCGTATCTTCTATAAGACAGGTAATTACCTGCCGCCGTGAGCATAGCGATGCCTTTGTCCATGGTCTTGGCCAAGGACGAGAACTTGTTCTCCCGCTGCATCCTATTCGCCACTGGAGTAATGGCAGTCAGAGTACCGAGAACCGCTTTATGCACTAGATGGAATACACCTTCAAATCTCTTACGGTCCTCGGTCATATTTACGTCCCTATCCATTTCTTTGATGATGGAGTTGGGGACGCCTTTTATGCCAGTAAGTTCATCTCCTAGCTTGGAGATGATTTCCGCAGGTTTGAATGTGCGGAAATGACCATTAATGGTCTCGCGCATAAGCGTGGTGGTTTTCACCCGCTTGGCTTTAGGTTTCTCAACCTTCTTAGCCACTTTGCCACCAATGGCAGCATAGACCCCTTCATATTGTGTGTCTGAGTCAGATTCCGTTGAAGTGGAATCTGGCGAAGAATCCGAAGAAGAATCCTTCTTCTTCTTTTTCTTTGACTTGGGCTTCCGCTTTTTGCGTAGTCCCGTCTTGTTTCTCTCTTTGGTGAAGTCATCACCCGAAGAACTTACTTGTTTCTTCTTCTTCCTCCGTTTGGGAGGAGGAGGAGCAGCCTTAGGCTCAATCGCTGAGTCTGTTTCCGAGAAATCTTCCCAGTCAGACTCGTCGTGGAAACCAGGCATAGGCCGTTTCCGAGACGCAGGTGGTTGTAGAGACAGAATGTGACTCTCCATGGCAGCCCAACGAGCCTCCCAATCAGGAGCTGCCGGGCCCGAAGGCCGTGTCTCCTCTTCCGCGTCGGAGAGGATGTGCGCCCCGGGCTGTGGTGAAGGCATGGCCGACAACACTGGTGAGGAGTCATACTCCTCGTCCGAGCCTCTCGGAGCGCGTCCCTCAGCTGCCGCTGCAACTCTCCTACTCCGCTTCGTGGCCATCGGGATCTGAAACAATACTATTGGTCAGTCCTGGTATTTCTAAACATCACAATCTTGTTGTTATAACTTAATTGGACATCTAGTGGTGTTAGAGAACGTGTTCATACCATTCTAACACAGGCGTAATAAGCTAAATTTTTGGCGTAGGTTGTGGGCCAAGCCCAAACCTAACGCGGGGTCGGGACCAGTGTATCGGGTCGCCCATCCCTCTGTTCCGCACACTTCTCCCTCCTGCGACTACTGCGCCAGCAAGTTGGAGAAAATGCTACGAAACTCGGAGAAACGCCTGAAAAAAGTTGTGGGGAGTCTATAAAAGAAACCCAGGATCATCTCCAACAACACTCTCTATTAGAGTCCGAGAGAATCTCCACAGGAGATGAGGCAGAGCCCACATCTCTACCCATGTCACACGGGTGTTGATAGAACCGCTAAGTATCGGTTTCGTTCGTTAGACAAAGGAATCTAGAGCGTTCTATCCTTGGTTTTTTTAAACCGATTAAACTAGTCCAAAAAGGACCAATGAAAGTTCTGAATTTTCCAATTTGATGCTATAATGCATCATAAGTAAGCTAACCACAGTTATTAATATACTTACTGCATATTAGCTTGTTTGTAGACTAAATTTGCCGGAGCAACTCAACGAACGTAATCCAGTCGTGAGTTGTTTATGCTAATTGCTGGACCCGGATGTGCTTCCTTCTCCCTAGCCTGAGGCTAGCCTGAGGCTGTATACCGAGGTAAAATATATATATATATATTACATACATGTGTAGTGGTCCGCACTGGCCTCTCGGGCAAGGAGCCACATAGACAGGTAGGCGTGGGTAAGGTGTTAACATCAGGGAGCCTAGATAGTGAAATGGTTAGCTACAAGCCTAGAATGCAAGAGATGTGGGTTCGATTTCCGCAACAGGTGCAATAGTTCCCATTTTCATCGCCCAAATAACACATGCATTACAAAATGTGCATACATGCACACATTCTGTCTCTCTCTGTCTGTCTTTCTGTCTGTCTGTCTCTCTCTCTCGCTCTCGCTCTCGCTCTCTCTCTATCTCTCTCTCTCACACACACACACACACACAGAATTAAAGACGTGATGTGATTTCAAAGGCGTGTACTCACTTCCACATCTCCGAGTAGAGGTAGATCCTGGAGATGCACTTGGGTCCGATGGGTGGGCTGAGCTGGTCGAGCTGTGCAAGTATACGGGGCAGGCCGAACATGACCACGTACTTGACCATGAAGAACTGACCCTGCGTAAAACCGACACCGGCCACCGCCCAAAGCGGCAATCTCTCAATCACCTAAAGAAGGACCCACAAAAAGAAGCAGTGTTAATAGCAGGAAACTGTGCGCAAAGCAAGCAAATCCATCACTCACCAGGTGCATTTTTATTTAAAGTTGCATAGTCTGATGGTTTTGAGTTTCTATCATTTTTCTGAGATAAATATATTAGGTCGATCGCAATTATCTACCTTACATTAATTTGAAGTAACTTTTAACTTAAATGGCTAACTTTTGAGATATTTGAAGTGGAACCATGCAAAATTAATTTTGGTAAGCACGCCAAAACTCTGACATCATAGGCTTTTGCAGTAAAAGGTTCTATTACTATTAGATTGCCTCGGTGCCCCATTCTATGTGGTGAAAAATGTTTAATATGTGCACCAGTATCTAAGTTAGATATGTAGAATCGACTGTAGATGATCGCTTCGGTTTTGAAAATGTTATGTTTTCATCTGAATATGTAGCTGTAATGCATCTATCTATTAAGGATTGGTTGGTGATGTTAATCAGAATAATCAGAGTTTGCCTTGAAGGGTAACTAGACACCATCGAACTATGCACAACGTGTGTACCAAATTAAGACCGCCTTCCTCACAAAGTCTATATATTCATGCAGATGACATGATGAGAATATTTGACTAAATTATTTAACTAAAATATAATCTTCAGTCATTAACTGACGTTTTGCATTAAGAGGTCATCCAAAGTTGACCTCTCCACGGTCGTACAAAGCGTACTACAGAGGGGAGGCGGAGGATGAGGAAAGGGAGAAGGAGGAGATTGGGGGAGGAGCAGGAGGAGGTGGGGAGGGGAAGAAGGGGTGGGGGAGGAGGAAGGGGGTGGGGGGTGAAGACGAAGAACATAAGAGGGAGAAGGACCGTCCTCCTCCCCCTCCAGTAGGAGGACGATGGGGGAGGTGGGGGGGGGGGACTAGGAGGGGGGGGGTGTGAGTGGAGAAGGAACAGGGGGAGGAAGAGAAGTAAGAGGAGGAATAGGATGAGGGAGGAGGATACGAAGATGAGGTAGGGGTGTGGAGGGAAGAGGATGAGGAAGAGGAGGAGAGGAGGAAGAGGAGGAGGAGAGAGAAGGAGAGGGCGCGGATGTGGAAGAGGATAAGATAGAGGAAGAGTAGGAAGAGGAGGAAGAAGAGGAAGGAGGATAAGAAGAGGAGGTAGTGGTGGGGAAGGAAGAGGAGGGGGAAGAGGAGGAGGAAGGAGAGGGAGTGGATAAGGGTAAGATAGAGGAAGAGGAGGAAGAAGAGAAGGAAGAGCAGGAGGAAGAGCAGGAGGGAGAGGAGGAAGAAGAGGAAGAGAAGGAAGAGAAGGGGGAGGAAAGGGAGGAGGAGGAACTAACATACTTAATAAAAAAACACCACTAAGATATCTATGGCTTACCTCTGGCTGTGCCATCAGCGCGTTGAAGTAGAAGTAGTGGAGAATGAGCTCGGCCACAACGACCCACAGCAGCACCCTGAGGAGGCCGGCCAGCACCCCGCCTGCCGCCCGCCACGTCCACGGCACGAGGGGCGCATGAAGCTGGGCGGAAGAAGGGAAGGAGGAGGACAGGCGGTCAGCGGACTGGTTGGTTGGTTGTTGGAGTTTTACGTCCTGGCAACATCTAAGGTCATATCAGGACGGGTACAGACTTGTGACAGATAATGTAGTAGTCTGCACTGACCTATCACAGTATCAGGAAAGGAGCCACATAGATAGATAGGCATGGATAGGGGGATTGCATCATGGAACCTAGGTAGTGAATTGGTTAGTGCACTAGTCTTGGAATGGCGAGAAGTGTGGATTCGAAAACCTACTCTAGGCACAATATTTCCCCTTTTACCCGCCCCCCCCTACCCATCCCCCCACCACCCCCCGACATGTGGGTTGCCGTAACCAGAGCCCTGTACAAGGTAGATATTGTATGGTTGTTGAAGCTACCCAGTGTGTGTGTATATGTAATACCCCAGTCACATGGGAGGCATCGTTCGCTGCCAACCTCCCTACGCCCAAAAGGACGCCAACCACCCAGCGTTTCATCAGATACATTAATTCAAATACGTTTTAGGCGCCGTGTCGGCGCCATGTCGGCGCCATGGCGGCGCCATGTCAGAGCCTACCACATGGTGACTGCAGCATCGCATGTGTTTGCACTAACCCAGGGCGGCACCAGGGCGCCAACCATTTTGAATGGCGCCGCCGGAACAGGGCGTAAGGAGGTTGCCCGTGCAGCAGCAGCAACCTCCTTGCGTCCAAAATTCCCGAAATGGACGCCGGGAGGTTGGCGTCCTCGTGGCGACAGCACTCAATCAGGGCGTAGGGAGGGCGCAAGGAGGACGTTTTGACGTCGCGAATCGATCGTTAGCGAACGCAGCCCTCGTGTGACTGGGGTATAAGTCCATACGTATGTAACTACAGTAAAACCTCCCGAACTGATCACCTCCACAGATCGACCACTTCCCTATACCGATCGCTTTATTTGGGTCCCAACAATGCCATTGTAATGATATTCTAACTACCCTAAAGCGACCACCTCCCTAAATGAACCACTTAAAGTCGGTCCCAAGGTCGGTCGATTTAGAGAGGTTTTACTGTATAAGCATCGAATGACTTATGAACATCAAACCATTTAAAAGACTTACAATTCCAGGGGATGAGTGTAGTCTGCACTGAGCTCTCAAGCAAGGACACACATAAACATGTAGGCATGGATGGGGTGATTGCATCAGGGAGCCTAGGTAGTGTAATGGTTAGCATGCTAGCCCCGGAATGGCAAGAAGTGTGGGTTCGAATCCTGCTCTAGATGCAATATTTCCCATTTGCATCACCGCCTACGACAATAGCAATACACGAGTAGCAAACCAGTAAATGGCAGACAGAATACAGCAGAATAATTACATAATTAATAAAAACATGTATATTAATAGGCTACACGTTGCGTTTTCTTTGTGGATCTGGCAAGTGTGGGTGTGGATGAAAATATGCTGACAGTGCGTTTTCACAGAAATAGTGAGCAAAAATTAGGTAGGTGGCATGTTCACTGCTACTTTTAACTGGACCCTTTTCAGATCAGCAGAAATAATCTGTGAGTGTATTGCAGATGTATGTATGTATGTATGTATGTATGTATGTATGTATGTATGTATGTATGTATGTATGTATGTAAGTAAGTATGTATGTATGTATGTATGTATGTATGTATGTATGTATGCATGCATGCATGTATGTTTATATGACCTTAGATGTTGCCAGGACGCAAAGCTCCAACAACCAACCAACTTACTCACTACCCGTTACTGAGCGACTGTTCATGAACAGAAACTATCGGTGGAGTGGCTTTCTGAAGCTGGGAAGTTGTGAGCTTGGGGGTAGGGCGTACATCACTTGGACATCGCATACATTGTGGACTGCATGGGCAGAACACTTTGTCCAGCTGTGGCTCCGGTGCAAAATGAAGATGAATGCTTCCACCTACTACTAAGTCCACCTATAATCTCCCTAATTGCTGGTGTGATGGTCATCACAGTTATAAACATAAAATTTTGCATTTGGATTGCCTCATAGAAATTTCAGTTATGAATTTTAAAGGCAATTTCCATCGACAAATAATATTCCACTCCTAGCTCTTTTTCCTTTTCTTGTTTAACTTATGCGTACTTTTTTGTTTTTTTTAATTGCATAATACATTTCTTGAAAGCACGATGTACAGTGAAACTATTCATGTACACCCTGCATATAGAGGGTTTTTGCCAGGAGGCAAAAATGGGTAAAATTCCATACCCTTAAATTGTCGGATGGTATGACTGTACCCTCAAATTGTTGAGATAATTTTCTTTAGATGTTCTTCAAGGAGCCAGAGATAACAAAGCCTCTCCACCCATTCTGCGTACCCTCAAATTATGTGTTGGTGGAAACCCTGATATCATAATGCTTTGTTGCAATTATTAGACCTACTAATTGTTGCATGGCTGTTTCTGTTGGAAACAACACCTGGCCCAGTACTAAAATGCCACATTGCCATATCTCCAGTCTCCTTGCCCTCCCCCTTCCAAGGATCCATCCCTCCCACCTCCACCCACCCACTCCCTCCCATCCAACCCTTCCCCCCACCCATCCCTCCCTCCCATCTCCTTTGCCCCTCCCATCCTCTGCCTCCGTCCCTCCCCTCTATCATCCCCCCCCCATCCCCCTCCCGCCCCACCGTCCCCCTTTTCCCCGGCCGTTGGCTGGTGTGGGGGTGGGTGGTAGATAAAAGATTCACGCCATACTTGCAGTAGAGGTGAAAAAACAACCCATTAGAAAAAGTGGTGAAAGGCTGGGTAAATGAAATCAACACATATATTCTTAATTTAAGAAGCAAATTATATTCTTCATATACAGCTTCATATTTACCTGCTACTTTTGAGTTGAAAAAATATAATAACACATGTAGTTTAATGGACTTTAAAAGTGAAATTGACAGCATTCTGTGGTCACCATCTTGTCCTTTTGCAGTCTCTCCCATTTAACCTACACTGTGCCGATATAAGTCGCCATTTGATACTGGGACCAAGAATTCCGCTTCCTGTTCCATACTAATGCAATTTTCGTCCGTATTTAGTCTACTCTGCATAGGGGTGAATCTTTCATCTAAGTAGGTGGGTGAAGGAGAGGCACTTAACCACTGTCTGGGTGGCTGGACGGCCGGCTGGTTCCCATCGTCTCAATGCGAGCTGTGAGGTAATAGAACCGGGTCCGGCGAGACTGTGAATACACCCAGCTATAACCACGGACAGACACACCAACCAACACACACACACATACATACATACATACATACACACACACATACATACATACATACACACACATACATACACACACACACATACATACATACATACATACATACATACATACATACATAAATACATACATACATACATACATACATACATACATACAAGTGTAATCCTTCCCCTATACATGCAACACTTCCCCGCCAGTAACCATTCTCCCCGCCTCCCTCCCTCTCTCCCTCTTCTTCCCTCTCTCTCCCTCCCTCCCTCCATTCACCAGAGTAATCCCATCCCCGCTCCAACCCGCTCCTCTCCCCGCCTACTTCCCTTCCGCCCTCACCCTCCCCTCAGGCCCGATTCCCAGCTCCCTGCCTCCGACCGAATCTCCCCTGTAATCCCTCCCCACCTCCCTTCATCTCACCTCCTCCCCCACCCCCTATTTCTTCACCCACCCCCCTCCACCACACCGCCCGCCACCAGACGGGATGGCCGAATGAGTTATTGAGCGTCCGTCTCCCGTTTTGGTAGATCGTGAGACTCGAACCCACGGGTTTGAACCCTGATCGAGTCAAGCCAATGACTTAAAGATGTATACTTGTCACTTCCTAGCCAGGCGCTCTGCATTATTAGGATATGGGAAGGACTGGTTAGCCTCAGTGTCAGGATAATGTGACTGAGTGGAATATCAGGTGATGGTGCTGGTGGCCTGGTCTCCCAGTGGGGCAGCACTATAATGTTGCCATGAGTGCGCACTGTCACAAGTCGATACCTGTCCTGATATGACCCCAGCTGTTTCCAGGATGTAAAGCTCCAACAACCAACCACACCACCCGCCTGGCCGCCAGACATGCGCACGGACCCACACCTAAACACATATCCATACACACACATCCACAGGTCATGGAGACAACTAGAAATTATATATATATATATATATATAAAACGTTGGTGGAGAGGGAGAATGAGAGCTAAGGGGCTGTCACACTATGATGTATGGCCTTAGTGTTTGCCGATGTATGCGATTTTCGACCAACACGTCGGCATACGGCGTCATATGTTAAGTATACGTTGGGCATATGTCGAGTATGCTCGGGATATGGCGTCATAGGTCGGCATAGGTCGAGCCGCTAACAAATTGCTGTGCATGTTCAAAATTTTCATTGAATGTCGCCATATGGCTCATATATTTCTCATACGCTCTGCGTACACTATGCACACGTTAGGGGTAGGTCGGGATAGGTTGGAACACGTTAGCCTATGTTCAGCCTGTTGGGAATGTGCAGTCCATGTACAGCCAACAGATGCATAACGTACTCCTAACGTACTTCAAATGTATGCCTGCCGTATCTCCAGCCTACATAACGTATATGCCATACTTCTAGCGATGAAGTAACGTACATAACGTTGGTCAGCGTACCGTGAGCATATGCGAGCGTTTTGCAAACGTTTCGTGAGGCACATGAACGTTCTCTTACGCTAGCAATAGGTCAGAGATATGTTCTGCATACATTACGTATGTTGTGTGTGCACCCATTTTTATCCCCTGGCCCTGCAAAGTTTGACGAATGCCGACGTACTGCCAAATTATCGTATGTTGGGCACATGCCACAACTATACGTCATAGTGTGACAGGGCCTTAGTATGATGGACAACGCCCCCCTTCTATGAGCTCCAGTTGTTCAAACACAAAGCTTTCAGTAGTTATGTACAGAGTGATTTATGAAATAAACCCACAAATACACATGCACTTTACATTAGGCCACCACAAACATGGGGTATCCAAAATCATCTAGAAAGATATCCAGTTGGTTGGTTATTGGAGATTTACGTCCTGGTAACATCTAAGGTCATATCAGGACAGGTACCGACTTGTGGCAGTGCACACTCATGGCGACTTTGTAGTGCTTCCTCACTGGGAGACCAGGTCACGTGCACCATGACCTGATATCCCACTCAGTCACATTATCCGGACACTGAGGCAACCAGTCCTTGTCCTATCCTAATAATACCGAGTGCCTGGCTAGGTAGCGACAAGTATCAATATTTTAAGTCACTGCTTGGACACTGTCGGATTTTCAAACTCATGACTTCCCACAAGGGAAGCTAGCCAGCACTCTTGCGGAACCAGCCATCCCATCTGGCTGTAGATAAAAGATTCACCCCATACTTGCAGTAGAGGTGAATGACAACGTAGTTGCTTTAGCATGGAACAGGAAGTGGAATTCTTGGTCCCAGTATCAAATGGCTACTTATATCAGCACAGAGTTTGTGAAATGGGAGAGATTGCAAAAAGACAAGATGGTGACAATAGAATGCTGTCCATTTCACTTTTTAAGTCATTAAACTACATTTTTTTTACTCAAGTGTAGCTTTGTTTGTTTGTTTGTTGTTGTTTTAGGTCCTAGCAACATCTATGGTCATATCAGGACAGATACCGACTTGTGACAGTGCGCACTCATGGCGACTTTATAGTGCTGCCCCACTGGAATACCAGGCCACCAGCACCATGATCTGATATCCCACTCAGTCACATTATCCTGACACTGAGCCTACCAGTCCTTGTCCTATCCTAATAATGCCGAGCACCAGGCTAGGAAGCAATAAGTATCAATTTTAAAGTCATTGGTTTGACTCGACCAGGATTCGAACCCACGACCCTACGATCTACCAACACGGGAGACGGACGCTCTAACTCATTCGGCCATCCCGTCTGGTCTCTCAAGTGTAGCGGTAAATATGAAGATATATCTAAAGAATATATTTTGCTTCTTAAATTTAAAATGTATCTGCTCATTTCATTTACCCAGCCTTTCACCACTTTTTCTCATGGCTTGTTTCTCACCCCTACTGCAAGTATGACTACTATGAGATGAATCTTTTATCTAGTCCGGCTGGTATGACCAGACTGGATGGCCGAATCAGTTGAGCATCCGTCTCCCATTTTTTTAAAATAATGTGGGATTCGAACCCAAAGGTTCGAACCCTGGTTGATTCAAACCAATGACTTAAAAATGTATATTTGTCGCTTCCTAGTCAGGGACCCAGAATTATTAGGATAGGGCTAGGACTGGTTGTCAGTGTTAGGATAATGTGACTGAGTGGGATATCAGGTCATGGTGCTGGTGGCCTTGTCTCCCAGTGACGCAGCACTATAACATCGCCATGAGTGCACACTGACACAAGACGGTACTCGTCCTGATATGACCTTAGATGGTTTTTTTTTGTGTTTTCTTTTTATTGAGGCTGTATTTATACTGTCCATAGCATATAAGCCAGGGTACCCAGGCTTGTTTTCAATGCTGGCCAGTTGTAGTGTTGGTGTTATCTTACCACACAGTATCTGCTGATGAGTTATTTGATTGCCTGCATTTCAGTAGCAGATAGATAATTGGTTGGTATGGTTAGTAGCCTATGTTAGTTTTTTTTAAATTTTCTTGGCATATATGTATTTTATTTTGTTCTACTCTTAATTCTAGACTAGCCTACTCCTATTTACATATCATAGGCTTGTACGTAGCTGTGTGGTGTGTTATCTGGCTACTCTTGGCATGGTTACCTTCCATTGGGCGTCCCGCTAGTGGACCATGACATATCACATGCCCCTTTGCTCTGCAGCTTAGTGGGGGTTTCCTAGCCTAATTTGCACAGATATTTTTTGTAAGTTTTTAGGTCAGGAATTTGTCGTTCCTTTACCGTTTGGGCATTCCACACCTTGGCAGCCATTTCCAGCATACTTCTCTCATGAGCTTTTATTTGGCTTCTGGTCTGCTTCAGTAGTGGCGCATTATTTGCTCTAGTAGCCCTTTGTGGTTTTGTTAGGAGTTTATTGTTTTGACTATAGCCATATGCTAATGTTTTCAAATGAATTATTCTCCTATTTTGCCAGGACATACAACTCCAACAACCAACCACCAATCCAGCTGTTGTGTGGCACATACGCAGTGCTTAACAGGTGGTGGGACGTCGTGAGCACATGGAACTCGTGTACCACAACAGTAAAGCGTTGTGTGTCGATACCAGAACGAGGCGAGTAAGTAAGAATTAATGTTGCCACAGTAGCATCCCGGGCAATATATACTCCCTGAGTACGCGGATAATATCCTGTTTATGGGGGATGATCTCATGCAGCATAGCAACCGGAAGGACACGCTAATGCGTACATCCCGTAATAGTCTGGAAGGTGGGTTGATAGGTCACTAAGTGGATACACTACTGGAGGGTGGAGGTTTAAGCTAAGATTCCATATACGCTGCATGTCATTCGCATTCGCATTCTCATTCATACCGATCGCTCCATTGAATGATCCACTTTGCGGCATTCGCATTCCATCCAGATATCTGGAAACACCACCATGCGTTTACATGCTTTTCCTCTTTTTTTTGCATTCCGCGTATATATATATGGAATCTTAGTTTGAGTCGGGTTTGGGGGACAAAACTCTAGTCAGGCTCATTCATGGCCGTGCTATGGGTGTGGTGATGGTGTGTGGGGGTGATGGTGGTGTGTGGGGGGAGGGGGGTATGGGGGATCCCACAAAACCCTAGTCAGGTTCGGTGCTGTGCTAAGGAGGTGATGGTTGGGGTGTGGGGAATGGGGGATCCCACAAAACCCTAGTCAGGTTCATTGAGGTGCTAAAGAGGTGATGGTTTGGGTGTGGGGAATGGGGGATCCCACAAAACGCTAGTCAGGTTCATTGCGATGCTAATGAGGTGATGGTTGGGGAGGGGGGTATGGGGGATCCCACAAAACCCTAGTCAGGTTCATTGAGGTGATAATGAGGTGATGGTTTGGGTATGGGGAATGGGGGATCCCACAAAACCCTAGTCAGGTTCATTGCCGTGCTAAGGAGGTGATGGTTGGGGTGTGGGGAATGGGGGATCCCACAAAACCCTAGTCAGGTTCATTGCCATGCTAATGAGGTGATGGTTGGGGTGTGGGGAATGGAGGATCCCACAAAACCCTAGTCAGGTTTAGTGCCGTGCTAAGGAGGTGATGATTGGGGTGTGGGGAATGGGGGATCCCATAAAACCCTAGTCAGGTTCATTGCCGTGCTAAGGAGGTGATGGTTGGGGTGTGGGGAATGGGGGATCCCACAAAACCCTAGTCAGGTTTATTGCCGTGCTAAGGAGGTGATGATTGGGGTGTGGGGAATGGGGGATCCCACAAAATCCTAGTCAGGTTTAGTGCCGTGCTAAGGAGGTGATGGTTGGGGTGTGGGGAATGGGGGATCCCACAAAACCCAGGTCAGGTTTATTGCCGTGCTAAGGAGGTGATGGTTGGGGTGTGGGGAATGGGGGATCCCACAAAACCCTAGTCAGGTTCATTGAGGTGATAATGAGGTGATGGTTTGGGTATGGGGAATGGGGGATCCCACAAAACCCTAGTCAGGTTCATTGCCGTGCTAAGGAGGTGATGGTTGGGGTGTGGGGAATGGGGGATCCCACAAAACCCTAGTCAGGTTTATTGCCATGCTAAGGAGGTGGTGGTTGGGGTGTGGGGAATGGGGGATCCCACAAAACCCTAGTCAGGTTTATTGCCGTGCTAAGGAGGTGATGGTTGGGGTGTGGGGAATGGGGGATCCCACAAAACCCTAGTCAGGTTTATTGCCGTGCTGAGGAGGTGGTGGTTGGGGTGTGGGGAATGGGGGATCCCACAAAACCCTAGTCAGGTTTATTGCTGTGCTAAGGAGGTGATAGTTGGGGTGTTGGGAATGGGGGATCCCACAAAACCCTAGTCAGGTTCATTGCTATGCTAAGGAGGTGATGGTTGGGGTGTTGGGAATGGGGGATCCCACAAAACCCTAGTCAGGTTGATTGCTATGCTAAGGAGGTGATAGTTGGGGTGTGGGGTATGGGGGATCCCACAAAACCCTAGTCAGGTTTATTGCCGTGCTAAGGAGGTGATGGTTGGGGTGTGGGGAATGGGGGATCCCACAAAACCCTAATCACGCTCATGGGCGGGCTATGGAGGTAGAGGTGGTGGTATTTGGGGGTAGTGAGTGGGGATATCTAGATTTGATTCTACATATCTAACTTAGATACCGGTGCACTTAGCATACATGTGTCACCACATAGAATGGAATACCCAGCCAAACAAAATTTGTTTAACTGTAACTGCAGAAGCTTATGGTGTCAGAGTTTTGGTGTACTTGCTTGCCAACATTAATTTTGCATGGTTGCGATTCAAATATCTCAAAACTTAACCATTTAAAATCAAAGTTACTTCAAGCTAGAGTAATGGCCGGTACACACCTACCGTTTACGATCGTTTTTCCGCACCCACCTAGCGTATACGACCTAAAACTGCCCAAAAGTCGTGAGGTGTGCACTCCCCTAGCAGACCTACCGATTGCGATTCGCGTTTTTTAAGGCTAAAACGGTAGGTGTGCGCTAGGCTTATGATTGCGATTCGCGATTCGATAAATGAATCGGCCCGTTTTCAGTTTTAAGCGGATCGGGAGTTTTAGTGTGCGAATCGTAAACGGTAGGTGTGTACCGGCCATAAGGTAGATTATAACGATCAACCTAATATATATTTATCTCAGAAAATGAGAGAAACTTAAAACCATCAGACTATGCACCTTGAATTAATCTAAGGTTCACCGTGAATACAAAGCTGTGAATTTTGAGGGAGGTTATCTAGGTGGTTTGTGGACCATTTCATGAATTCAATTAATCTTTATTCGACTCTATCAACCCCTTCTGGGGTATGAGAACAAAAACAACATACATCTTTAATTCAGTTCAGTTGAGCATTTCTCACAACAGAAATAACCTGGATATGCACACGTGTTGAAGAAATTATGAAGTATACATTTTTTTTACTTAATAACAAATTACTTTCTATATCACTGTAATGGCCCACGGCCCTCCGACTCCCACTCTCGCGGTCACTCACGGAAGAACACCAAGATTCAATTAGAGTACGCTTCAACTTGGTTTATTGAACCATCTGCTCTCCGCGGCGTCAGTAGTTGTCTGACCCGCCCCCTGACTCGCCAGATCCCACATCGACTCTATAGGTGTGTGGGGGGTGGGGGGGGGGGGGTCAGCCACACGCAGTAGAGGTCAGCCCAGTTGGGGTCTGACCGGTGGCTACCCGTGCCGCCACCTGGCGCAGTGTATAGGTACTGCGCTGGTGTATGGCATAGTCTCCGCTGCTACCGCGTGGTAGTAGAGCTCATGTTCAGACTACTACATCACTATAACCAAAGTTTGTATTCTATTTTCATGTTGTTTTTAACAATCACCAGATAGGTTTTCTTGTAATGAAAATACTCAGGAGTTATATAGATTTGAATGATGAGACTGCTTACAAGGTTTTCTTGTAATGAAAATACTCAGGAGTTATATAGATTTGAATGATAAGACTGATTACAACGTTTTCTTGTTATGAAAATACTCAGGCGTTATATAGATTTGAATGATAAGACTGCTTACAAGGTTTTCTTGTAATGAAAATACTCAGGAGTTATATAGATTTGAACGATAAGACTGCTTACAACCTTTTCTTGTCATGAAAATACTCAGGAGTTATATAGATTTGAATGATAAGACTGCTTACAAGGTTTTCTTGAAATGACAATACTCAGGACTTATATAGATTTTAATGAAAAGACTGCTTACAAGGTTTTCTTGTAATGAAAATGCTCAGGGGTTATATCAATTTGAATGATAACACCGCTTACACTCGTCTGATGACCATCATGGGCATGGCGGCAGTTGTCTGCTTGTTGGTCTGCAGCAGACCGGGCCGGCAGGGGACCGTGGAGTGGCAGACGACAGGGCGCCCCGTGGGCGGAATGGGAGTGGCCGGGGAACAGTGACTGCGATCAAACACGGGGCGTCGCTCAGGCTGTTTTTACACTGCAGGCCATACAGCCACTCACCGCCACATCAAATATTCACCGCACCACTCCTAGGTCCCTCTCCTACCTCCCACACACCCGCTCACCACCATGTTCCTTCACACACACACACACACACACACACATAATATATATATATA
The DNA here is from genome assembly GCA_030323885.1 of Branchipolynoe longqiensis. Classification (NCBI taxonomy): domain Eukaryota; kingdom Metazoa; phylum Annelida; class Polychaeta; order Phyllodocida; family Polynoidae; genus Branchipolynoe; species Branchipolynoe longqiensis. Next base: position 28,046,351 of record CM059186.1, read on the forward strand.
TATATAGTTATACGAGTCATACCTGGTACAGATGATGGATAACTGGTGTTTTCCCCGAGGTACTAGCCTCGGAAAGTCATGGGTCAGGGAGAAGGAAGCACATCCGGGTCCAGCAATCTTTTACATACTTAATAGGATAAAAAATGATCTCAATATTATATGGATACTTTAGTGTTTTCGTTTTGGCACAAGCAAACATGATAGTTGTGGAAAGGTAGGGTGGGCGGGCCCTGACCCACGACTATCCAAGGCTAGTACCTCGGGAAACACCAGTTATCCATCATCTGTCCCAGGTAAGACTTTTATAACTATACTATTTTACCTCGGTACTACCCTCTGGTTACTCATAGTCCAGGGAGAATTTTACGTAATCTCTTTATTTTGTTATCCTTTTATTCTTAATATTGTAATCATACCATAATGTTTTAAGTGCAAACATAGTAATTTTTTGTTTCCCACCCTTCGTTAGTTGGTGAGTAGGCGAGTCGCCAGGCCACCTTGCTTTCTAGTCGTTTGTTGTAATGTTTTGCAATCAATCTAGCCGTCTTCCACTCCACGTTTGCCAGGATTCTCTTAACTGAGATTCTTAACTGTCTTGCCTTGGAGACCATGGCTCCATGCGTTGAGTGGGATGCATAGCATCCAGTATTGACGCCTGCCTCTTTAAGCACCTTGATGGTGGTTTAATAAATCTTTATGTGGTTTAATAAATCTTACCAGAAGCTGTCTGGAATTCTTTATTCCATGTGACTTGGATATATGATCCCTAATGGCTGAAACTACACAAATCTGTTCATCCTCCGGCAAACTATTTACATGTACTGTGGACAATGGGTTCCCTGTGCGATTCAACTTTAGTAATGTCTCTAAATCGAATGTTGCCTCATCCTTATCTATCTCTAGTCCATCAAGAGAGAGCGCCACAATCGTTTGGCCTCTGTGTCCCGTCACTAGCAGTAATAGCACCGCTAACTTAAAACCTAGTTCCTTCATTGATAAATGTCTATTACTAGGCCATGACTTGAATAACTTAAATACTACCAACACATCCCAAAACCTATTATATTTGGGTTTGGGTGGGTTTCTTTCATACACCGATCTAATGAACCAGTGTACTAACTGATGCTTTCCAATCGTTTGTCCATCTATTCTTGGTAGAATAATTGAAAGTGCACATCTTGCTGCATTAATTGCACCAAATCCTAAGCCTTCATCCTCTAATATTCTTAGAAATCTTACAATTTGGGCTATTGTACGTTTTAATGGTTTGACTCCTTTAATAAGACAATGAAGTCCCCATTTCTTTAAATAACTTGTGTATAATTTCACCGTTCCTTTCATCCAGGCATGTGAAATGAGTCTTTCTTGTGTAATCTGGTCGAAACCATATTCTTCCAAATGTTTTCTTAAAAAAGGAATGCCAAAAGGGGTGTCGTTGACACGTCTCGGTGAACTGTTAGTGGTCTTTGATGTTGTAGTTTGTTCCTTTCTCGTGGAAACCTGAGCATGTCTTTTGCTTCTAAGGTTACTGCCGCTAGCCATGGTTGCGTGTCCCATGCTGGTACTATCAGTGCTGCATGTGTGTGAGCCATCTTGATCTTCCTCGTCACTCTGCTGATAATGCTGAATGGTGGAAATATGTAATAAAATTGATTATTCCAAATTAAAGAAAATGCATCCACTCTCCAGGCTTCTGGCTCTGGATGCCAAGACACATATTTGGGTAACGTTTTGTTGTTGCTTGATGCAAATAAGTCAATTTCTGGCTCACCCCATTTATCACAAATGTGGTTGAAAATACTCTGATTTAATGACCATTCTAGGTGGTCGTGAAAATGTCAACTTTTCCTGTCAGCCAAAGTATTTTGACTGCCTGGAATATGTGCTACTGTTAGCCATATGTTGTGTTCCTCTGCCCAATCCCAAATTAGTTTGGCTAAATGGTTATATGGTTTGGAACGAGTCCCTCCCATATTACGTATGTAAGCCATGGCTGTCGTGTTATCTGTTAACACTCTTACATGATTTTTAGTATGTTAACTAGACTACGCAATCCTAGATAAAGAGCTCTGAGCACTAGAACATTAATGTGATTGGAGATTTCATCTTCATTCCACCGACCTGGTGGTCTCTATGAGCCCCCCATCCTTCTAGTGAAGCGTCTGTTGTAACTGTAGTATTGGGTTCTCAAATTCTAATGGGGTTGGGCGAATTTTCAATGTGTGAAAGCCACTACATAATGTCCAATAGGCCTTCTGGTGAAATTGTCATGGGCCATTCAAAATTGCCTTTAATGCAAGCCAATGCTAAGTTCTTATCTATTTCTAGCGATTTAATATGGTCCTTGCCATATAGCATAGCAGGAGCATAAGCCGTGTTCACACGGGCAAAATGTGAGGCGAATCAGACAAATCGAATCTTGTGAGGCGAATTAGCGGCCCGTTAACACGGGCAGTACTTGGGCCGGAAATCGAAATCTGCGCATGAGCAAGTCCAGACTAACCAGCCCCAGTTTGGGTTCATCGACGTCGGCCGAGAGAGTGTGGGTTCGACCTAGATATGTATGGATTGAATCGTATTGGTTTGGAACGGTCAAAACTTCTGCTGGGCAGTGAAACCCTAAAAATAAATGATGAAAAAAATATCTGTGCATAGATAGCGGTTTCATTAATTAAATTATATAATATGCGCTTTTGATCGACCGGAAAGTCAACAAACTAAGGTCGACTGCGCATGCGTGTGAGGTGCTTAATCCGCCTCAGTTGCGTCCACACGGGCAAAATAAATCGAATCACAGAAATCGCCTCACGTAAACTACCTCGTTAGGTGGTTTACAGGATCTGCATCACGCGAATCGATTCAGCCTTAATCCGCCTCAGACGCCCGTTCACACGGGAAATGTAACCCGAACTATACAAGTCGCTTTCTACGAATCGATTTACATCGCTCGTGTGAACACGGCTATAGGCTATCATGATTCCTATTAGTATTGCGACTTGCCTTATCTTTGGTTTGTTCAATTGGTTTGTTCAATGAGTCTCTCCTCCGATGGCGACTCATGCCGGTCTCTGTAATGCTTTGGTTGGTACCCCTTACGCCCCAACCACACACCTAAACCCCCACCACACACCTACACCCCCACCACACACACACAACACCTACACCACCACACACACACATACACCCTAACCACACACCTACACCTCAATCACACACACCTACACCCCACCAAACACCACCACCACACACCTACACCACCAAAACACATACTACACACCTAAACCCTCACCACACACCTACACCCCCACCACACACCTATACCACATCACACACCTACACCCCCACCACACACCTACACCCACACCACACACCTACACCCCACCACACACCTACACCACCACACACCTACAGCCCCACCACACACCTACACCACCACACACACCACACTCCTACACCTCCACCACATCCCTAAACCCTCACCACACACCTACACCCACACCACACACCTATACCCCACCACACGCCTACATCCCCCACCACACACCTACACCCACACCACACCCCACCACACACCTACATCAACACCACACACCTACACCACCACACACACCACACTCCTACACCTCCACCACATCCCTAAACCCTCACCACACACCTACATCCCCACCACACACCTACACCTACACCACACACCTACACCCCCACCTACACCCCCACCACACCCCTAAGCCTTCACCACACACCCACACCCCCACCACACACACACACCACACACCTACATCCCCACCACACCCCTAAACCCTCACCACACACCTACACCCCAACCACACACACACCTACACCCCCACCACATCCCTAAACCCCCACCACACACCTACACCCCCACCACACCCTAAACCCTCACCACACACCCACCACACACCTACACCCCAACCACACACACACACATCCCTAAACCCCCACCACACATCCACACCCCCACCACACCCCTAAACCATCACCACACACCCAACACACCTACACCCCACACCACACACATACCTACACCCCCCCACATCCATAAACCCCCACCACACACACCTACACCCCCACCACACCCTAACCCCCACCACACACCTACACCACCACACCCCTAAACCCTCACCGCACACCCACCACACACCTACACCCCAACCAAACACACACACCACATCCCTAAACCCCACACCACACACCTACGCCCCCACCACACACCTACACCCCCACTACACCCCTAAATCCTCACCACACACCCAACACACACCTACACCCCCACCAAACACCACCACCAAACACCACACACCTACACCACCAAAACACATACCACACACCTAAACCCTCACCATACCCCTACACCCCACCACACACCTATACCCCACCACACACCTACACACCCACCACACACCTACACCCACATCACACACCTACACCCCCACCACACACACCACACTCCTACACCTCCACCACATCCCTAAACCCTCACAACACACCTACACCCCAACCACACACCTACACCCCCCACACCCCTAAGCCATCACCACACCTACGCCCCCACCACACCACACACCTACACCCCCACCACACCCCTAAACCCTCACCACACACCTACACCCCAACCAGACAAACACACACCACATCCCTAAACCCCCACCACACACCTACACCCCACCACACCCCTAAACCCTCCCAACACACCTACACCCCCACCACACACATACCTACACCCCCCACCACATCCTTAAACCCCCACCAACACACACACACCTACACCCTTCTATCCAACCATGATGGCCAACTTGGACTGGGAACGGGTGCTGCCACCAAGTGTAAAGTGAGAGAACTGGCTCATGACAGTATAAATACAGCCTCAATAAAAAAATAATTAAAAAAATGAAAGCTCCCCATTGTAATAATTGGTTCGCCGTTGTTGTAAATTCATCAATTTTCGGCTTCGTTAATGAAATAGTCATTTCTGTGATGTCAATAAAAAATCCCAGAAACTTCAATTTCTTTGTTGGTCTTAATACTGATTTAGTTTCATGTATGTAGAAACCTAACCTTTTAAAAGTCTCACATAGTTTGTCTATTGCTGTTTGACAATGTTGTTGTGTTTGTGCAACAAGAAATGAGTCATCGATATAAGGAAACATAACATGTCCTTTCCTTGCCATGTGGGAAAAAATTTGTTTAAGTAACCATGTAAAAATGTGTGGAGCACAAGCTAGACCATATGACTTACAGGTGAACTCATAAAGCTCACCATTCCAACAAAACCTGAGAAATTTCCGATCAGGTTTATAAATTGGTACTGTATAGTATGCATCTCTGAGATCCACACTGGCCAGCCAGGAATCTTGCGTTACTAAGTCTCTAGCTGTATCTGGCGAGAACATTTTGAAATGTTTATACTCCACTAGTTTGTTTAACCTTGTTGAATCCAAAATTAGTCTGATATCCCCATTTGATTTGTGTCTCGTGAAAATATTCTCGATAAATTCCCCAGCCACATGAAGTGCTGGCTCTATAATGCCTTTTTCAAAAAATGTTAGGACTTGATAATTGAACGCCTTGCATTTTGAAAAATCAAATCGATAAGAAAAGGGTATGCTATTTTGAATAGGCTCCTCCATGAGTGGTATTCTAACTCCTTCCGCTAAGCTAAGGATAGTTAGATTTTCGGTAATGTTATTCCATTCCGATAAGCAATTGTTTATGTTACCAGCTTTAACCATGCTTACTGGAGTCTGTGTTGCCACTTCTACTTGTTCCCTGGGCGGGGAACAGTTTCTGAGTGCTGAACTCCCTCTTGAAGGGTCTGTTCCTGTCGTTCCAGCCTAACGACTGCCTCTGGCCCCTTTCCCTGGCCTGATATCCATAGTTCGTTCCGAACTGGCCTCCGGGTCGACGGGTGCGAAAATTCTGTCTCATCTTCTTGAAGCGGGTAGAATTTGCGTTTGCTGCTTTCTTTTTGTCTACCTCCATGTGTTTGCCACACTTGGACCCCATCTCCACTTGTTTAAACAAGTGTTGCAGCTGCCCACCGAACATCTTGGTTTTGTCCAGTGGCTTGCCTTTCACCAGCTTGGGGGCAAGAAATAGTGTATACTCCTTCCCGTCATTGTCCAAGACCTTCTTGGACTGCGCCACCTGCTTTTCTGCATTGGTGCAGATGGCCTTGTAGCCGTTTTCAAACCATCTATATGAGAGGAAATTGCTGTTCACTGTCAGCAGCGCAAATCCCCCATCTATTTCCTCGCACAGCGAAGAGAACTTGTTCTCTGTCATCATTCTATTCGCAATAGGCGGTATGGAGGACAGAGCTGCGAGTACACCCTTGTGTACCGTGTGCAGAACCGCCTTGAACTTTTTGCGGTCCTCATTGAGCTTCACGTCAGCGTCCATCTCTTTGATGGCCGATTCCGACGGGATGCCTTTCATCCCTGTGAACCTCGTCGCCAGCTTCATAATCACTTCCGCCAGTTTGAAAGTATGAATGGTCTTCCTCATCAATGTGATGGTCTGGATCTTCTTCCTTTTAAGAACCTTAATCTTCTTGACCACCTTCCCACTTAGCTTGGCGTATTTACCAGCCCGTTCGGTCTTCGAGTCAGAATTTGTCAAAGACGAATCGGATGACGAATCCAACGAAGAAGATTTGCTTTTCTTCCTCTTTGACTTCTTCGTCTTACTTTTCTTCACCAGCGGCTTCTTTTGACGCGCCGTGGTAAAGTCATCCCCTTCGGACAACTCTACCTTCTTCTTGTGCTTGTGCTTGCGCTTATGCGCAGCCACAACCACCTCTTCCTGGGACTCTTCATCAGAATAGTCCTGAGCGTTGGAGAAATCCTCCCAATCGGAGTCTTCCGAATCCATCACCTGCTTCCTCCTGGTAGCATGTGGTTTAGAGGGAAGCAACTCCTCCCACTTGAGCTGCACCAAACACGCGACCCATTCATCTAGGTCAGCTCGGCCGGGCGCCGAGCCCCCCCCGCCTCCCCAGAATCCCTTTGTTCTGGTGACCTTTGTACTCGTACCGGCGGTGATGGGTCTTCGTCTTCACTAACCTCTCGAGGTGCATCAGCCTTACTCCGCTTCGTAGCCATAGCTGGGAATCTGTAAGAAACCCCAAACCAAAAGGTTAGGTATCCTTCGAGGTGTACATGACACAGGCAAACAATAAATTATTATACCAAATGTGTTTAGTGGTGTTAAATCCATATTTAAACCGTTTTTAACACAGGCGTGTAGTTAATTTACAGTCGTAGGTAAATGGTACGGACAACCAACCGAAACCAAACAAGGGGTAGGGACCTGTGTAGTGGTACCCTCCCACACTCTCTGTCCAATAAACTTCTCCCACCTATGGCTTTTTGGGCCAACAAGTTGGAGAAAATACTACGGGACTCGGGGGTACGCCTAATCTACAAATTGGGGAATTCAAAGAAACGTATGAATAAATCCTATCGATGTAAGTGGTTCCTGCCAAACATCTCTCCGTTCGGCAAAGGGCGGCATTATATAGAAACAATGGCTGCATTGTTCTAACAATCTTACGACACATCTTAATTAAACTGTAAAACAGTCAATTCTTCATGAAAAGTTTTAAAACGTGAAGTATGTGAATGCTAACATGAACTACACCAACTTATCCAGTCAAAGTAATACTAACCTGGTTGGTTTAGTAGTTAATGCAGAAAAACTGCCAGACTACTCATCAAACGTCCTCCCGTTGTCAGTAGATTATGCTAATTGCTGGACCCGGATGTGCTTCCTTCTCCCTGGAATAGGAGTAGCCAGAGGGTAGTACCAAAGTAAAATATATATATATATATATATATATATATATATATATATATATATATATATATACACACACACATATATATAGCTCCTGATATGACCTTAGATGTGGCCAGGACGTAAAACTCCAACACAATATATATACCAGATGAGATGACCGAATGCTTTCAGCGTCAGTCTCCCGTTCTGGTAGAGCGTGGAATTCAAACCCACAGGTTCGAACCGTGGTCGAGTCAAACCAATGACTTAAACATTGATACACCGGGAGCGGCGGCCTAATCGGTAGAGCGCGGACCTCACGTGCAGAAGGTCAGGAGTTTGGTTCCCGGTCGACTCAAACCATTGACTTTAAAATTGATTCTTGTCGCTTCCTAGTCTGGCGCTCGGCATTAATAGAATAGGGCACCGACTGGTTAGCTCAGTATCAGAATCATGTGACTGAGTGGGATATTGGGTCATGGTGCCAGCGGCCTGATTTCCCAGTGTGGCAGCACTATAAATGTTGCCATGAGTGTGCACTGTTACAAGTCAGTACCCGTCCTGATATGACCTTAGAAGTTGCTAGGACAAAACAACAACAAACAAACTTAAACATTGACACTTGTCACTTCCTACTCGGCATTATTAGGATAGGGCAAGGATTGATTGGTTCAGTGTCAGGATAATGTGACTGAGTGGGATATCAGGTCATGGGGCAGGCGACCTGGTCTCCCACTGGGGCAGCCTATAAAGTTGCCATGAGTGCACACTGTCTCATGTCGGTACCCATCCTGATATGACCTTAAATGTTGCCAGGACATAAAATTATATATGTACATGATATATACGGATAAAGAGCCAAACGTATACATGCACCCACTGTTGAACACCCAACCAGACACACACACACACACTGATACACCCAATCCCCACCACCAACCCGCTCCACCCAAGCTCCCAAAACACAGGCCCCCACGCACACGCCCTCACAGACACGCCCTCACACACACACACTCACACCCCCACATACGCCCACATTCCAACACACACAAATGCAACCACACAATGCCACCCTACGCACGGCCATTCATACGCCCACACACATGCCATCACACAAACACCAATTTATTAATGGAGGTGTCGGGTGGGAGCAGGCCGGCATTATGTATGGAACATATGCACATGTACTAATTAGACAGGGGTTCTGTGTGTAAGCAACGATTGTGTGCTGTGAGGACGCGTGTGTATGCTTGTACGTGTGAGGACACCCTCACACACATATCCTCACACACACCCTCACAGACACGGTCACACACACATGACCACACACACGCCCTCACACATATCCTCATATATGCCCTCATACCCTCAGACTTGTGCTCACACACGCCCTCACACACATTCCCTCATACACACACCCTCACCCACATGTGTCCTCCCAGCACACATGCGTCCTCACAGCACACATGCGTCCTCACATCATACATGCATCCTCACAGCACACATGCGTCCTCACAGCACACATGCGTCCTCACAGCATGCATGGGTCCTCACAGCACACATATGTCCTCCCAGCACACATGCGTCCTCACAGCATACATGCATCCTCACAGCATGCATGCGTCCTCAAGCATGCATGCGTCCTCCCAGCACACATGCGTCTTCACAGCATGCATGCATCCTCACAGCACACATGCGTCCTCACAGCACACATGCGTCCTCACAGCACGCATATGTCCTCACAGCACACATATGTCCTCACAGCATACATGCATCCTCACAGCATGCATGCGTCCTCACAGCATGCATGCGTCCTCCAAGCACACATGCGTCCTCACAGCATGCATGCGTCCTCCCAGCACACATGCGTCCTCACAGCACACATGCGTCCTCACAGCATGCATGCGTCCTCACTGCATGCATGCGTCCTCCCAGCACACATGCATCCTCCCAGCACACATGCATCCTCACAGCACACATGCGTCCTCACAGCACACATATGTCCTCACAGCACACATATGTCCTCACAGCATACATGCGTCCTCACAGCACACATGCGTCCTCCCAGCACACATGCGTCCTCCCAGCACACATGCGTCCTCACACCATACATGCATCCTCACAGAATGCATGTGTCCTCACAGCATGCATGCATCCTCCCAGCACACATGCATCCTCACAGCACACATGCGTCCTCACAGCACACATGCGTCCTCACAGCACACATATGTCCTCACAGCACACATGCATCCTCACAGCACACATGCGTCCTCACAGCACACATGCATCCTCACAGCACACATATGTCCTCATAGCACACATGCGTCCACACAGCATAGATGCGTCCTCACAGCACGCATGCGTCCTCATGGCACACATGCGTCGCTTACACACACGAGTCCCTCTCTAAAGTCTAATTAGCACATGTGCACATGTTCCATTCATAATGCAGACCTGCTCCCACCCAACACATCCATTAATAAATTGGCCAGCGACCCAAAGTCCCATTGCCACTACAGAACCTGTCTACTTGGACGTTCTCACTTGGACACTGGCCACAACAGTATGTCCGCCCGACCGGATCACCTCCTGGGCGCGGCGCACACCATTCGGGACTCCCCCTAGCGAGTAATATTTTAACCACTCGCCAGAGTGTTTATTTAGTGATGGTTGGTTGGTTGGTTGGTTGGTTGTTGGAGTTTTATGTCCTGGCAACATCTAGGATGAGTACCGACTTGTAACAGTGCACACTCATGGCCACTTTATAGTGTTGCCCCACTAGGAAATCAGGCCACTAGCACCATGCCCCAATATCCCACTCAGTCACATCATCCTGACACTGAGCTAACCAGTCCTTACCCTATCCTATTAATGCTGAACACCAGACTAGGAAGCGAAAAGTATCAATTTTATAAGTCATGGTTTGACTCGACTCGGAACCTAACTCCCCACCTCCCGCACGCGAGGCCCGCGCTGCCACCGCGCCCAGTTTTATTTAGTGAAAGTTGTATAATCCAATCGTTTTAAGATTGTGGCTTTGTTGTGTGTGTTTAAATATAAATGTTGGATTGATCATTATGATCTATTTTGCTTTCATTTAAAACCGTATAATCCGAAGAAAGTATACACTTTTCTTAAGCAAAACCCTCATCTAATCTAGAATAAAACATACATATATAACTTAGATATTGGTTCACGTATGAAGTATTTATTGCTGCATAGAAGGATGTACTAAGTCAATTTGATAGAACCTGTTACTGATGAAGTCTATGGGTCAGAGTTTTTAAATTAATGCCAAATTAATTTTGGTGTAGAAAGCACTTCTGCGAATATTATTATGAATGTAATTATCATGGGTTCGAACCGTGGTCGAGTCAAACCAATGACTTTAAAATGTATACTTGTCGCTTCTTAGCCAGGCACTTGGCATTATTAGGATAGGGCAAGGACTGTTTGGCTCAGTGTCAGGATGTGATTGAGTGTGATATTAGGGCATGGTGATGGTGGCCTGGTCTCCCAGTGGGGCAGCACTATAAAGTCACCATGAGTGTGCACTATCACAAGTTGGTACCCGTCCTGATATGACCTTAGATGTCACGATGAAACTACTACTACGACTACTACTACTACTACTAGTATTAGTAGCAGAAGCAAGCAGCAGCAGTAACAATAGTAGTACTACTACTACCACTAACAATATTACTACTACTAATACTAGTACTACTAATACTACTATTATTACTACTACTACTATTACTAGTACTAATACTACTACTACCAATACTACTACTATTAATACTACTCCTACTATAATACTACTACTACTAATACTACTAGCACTACTACTAATACTAATTCTACTACTATTACTACTGCTACTATTACTACTACTAATACTACTAGTACTACTACTAATACTACTAGTTAATCAATGCGCTGATAATAGATGCAGAACACTTAAACGGTGTAGTGTTTTATCTGCTGGGAACATTCCCCGTTTTTACTTTGTCAATATGGCTCAATATCGAAAACTGTAAATACCGGGTACCTCATAATGTTCCGTAGTCCAAGATAGCCAGCAATCTTTCATCATTAATTTAAATAGTTTCATTTGTGATATATCAATAGATGTGTTCTGATACAATGGATGCAATTCTAGGCTCAGTGCTAAATGTGTTCACATCCCCCAGGGGGTTAATACATAGGCTAACCTGATTGGTGCAAAACATCATATTTTAAATTTCAGATAATGCCTGATTATTTTGTATTCACGATATAAGTGTTTAATTAAATTTGAGTTAAAATTAAGTTAGGTTGGTAGAGAATTTGATATAATGATATGGGTCATTCTCAGAAACTGTGTACCACATTTTTGGTTTCACATTGTTAATAATTTAGCCTTATTGGGTTTTGGGGGGTGGGGGGGGGGGTAATAAGTCAAACAGTTATTATTGACTCTGTGTATTAAGTATTCTTAGCAATACTACATGTATTTAATATATCCCACAAAATGTATCTAAAATAGTCTTGAATGAGCGAGGTCGCTCATTCGGTGTCATTGCTGGAGATGGCAGGCTCAAGGCCGAAGCCCTCCCCCCCCCCCCTGCCACTACTGTGGTGGTGGTGGTGGTGGTGGTGGTGGTGGTGGTGGTGGGGGAGTGAGTGATGAGGGGGGGGGGGGGGGAAGCCATCTTCCCCCCTCCAGCCTATATAACAACTCCTGCCAGCCATCATGGCGAGGCACTATCCTGGGGTCTTCCGGAGCCACCGAAGCTGGTCAGTCTTCTCCAAACGCCCGATGATACACAGTCAATGTACATGCCGCCGGGCAGGCAGCGCCTGAATAAAAAGCCTTGATTAACCCACTCATGCCTCTGAGTCAGCTGTGTCCGTGAGCAATGTGTTTATAATATTTTGTGCTAAAGTGAAAATGTTCATATCGATACCATACATCTACCCAAATAGCCAAATGTTTTTTCATCTCGTAAGAAACAATTCTTTTTGCTTAACTAAGCAACTCCCACCGACCCAACAACAAATCACTGCCTCTCAATATCCACCCATTCGACACAGATGGGATGGCCAAATCAGTTGGGGATTTTTGTTTGGTAAAGTATTTATTCATCTGAATATGATATTTGTCTGCACCATAGCACTGGTCTTCCGACCATCTTACTATTGGAATTGACAGTCTATATAATCTAAGTTTGATCAGTGCTGTATTAGTTACAGCACCGATCCTGTAGAATTAAGGGAGTGGCTCCTGCTGTATAATGTACAGCACTAGTCACTGTAGTTCATGCAAAAATGGGGAGCAGCACCAAGTAGAAAGTGTATACTCGGGGCAACTCAAACAATCGTTGAGGGTTAAAACATCATTGAGCGCCCACTTCCCATGTAAGATTCCAACTCCAGAGTTCTGAACCCCAGCCGAGTCAAACTAATGATATAACAATTTATACTTGTTGCTACCTTACCAGGTTCTCAAAATTACTAAAATAACAAATGGAGCAGTGGAATGAGGAAGACCAATTGGTCTGTTACTGAAAATTCCCTCACTTAATCAATCTTTTTCTATTTCTTTTTTTAATTAAAATTAAAATTAAAATGTAAGTACAGCACCTACTACCAGTAACTATGACTCAAATAGACCCATCTGCTTTCGCCCTACATAGCAAGCGCTACCAGTAGCACCCAGGTAAACATCATATCACCCTCCCAGACGCTCACCATAGCAATCAGTAAAGCTCAAACCGAAAAGAGTGGACATGTTTAAAGTGGCATAGTCCGATGAAATATCACAATTTCAAAACCAAACCAATTATCTAGATTTGATTTTACATATCTAACTTAGATACTCATCCACTTATTAAGCATTTGTTTCTGCGTAGAAGGCAATACTGAGTCAATTTAGCAAAACCTGTTACTGCAGAAGTCTATGGTGTCAGAGTTTTGGCAAGCTTAACAAAACTAATTTTCCATGTTTGCACTCAAAATATCTCAAAAGTTTACCATTTAAAATAAAAGTAACTTTGAACTAGATACTAGTGATTGATCTAATATATTTATCTCAGAAAAAATTCAGAAATTCAAAACCATCGGACTATGCAATTTTAAGTAAACCTAAGGCAATGTGTGGTACTGTAGTAGTCTGCACTGACTGAGCCAGATATACAGGTGCGCGTGCATAGGGTGGTGACATCAGGGAGCCTCGATGGTGTAATGGTTAGCACACTGGCACGGAATGCAAGACATGTGGGTTCGATTCCCACTCTAGGGGCAATATTTCCCATTTCCATCACAACCATGACACTGGTTGCTGTGACCATGATCTTGTACAAGTTATGCGTTGAATGGTTGTTGAACATACTCTGTACATGTATTTAAGTGCATTGCCTGTATGTATGTAATTACAAGCATTAAATGACCATTCGAAAGCCTTACAATTCCAGGGGGGACGAGTGTACTGGTAGGAGCCAAATAGACAGGTAGGCGTGGAGAGGGTGATGACATCAGGGAGCCTAGGTGGTGTAATGGTTAGCACACTGATGCTGAATGCAAGATATGTGGGTTCGATTACCGCTCTAGGCAATATTTCCCATTTCTATCACTCCGACGACAGTACTGTAGTACACAGCAATCAATAGATACAAACAATGCGGACAAACAGGAGAGATGATAGTTGTTAGGTAAACAGAGACAGGTAGATCTTTCTAGAATCCACATCTGGCGCTCAGAACAAAGAGGTGTGCTTGACAGCATTATAAATAAGCATTCACGTAGTAGTAGTAGTGTCTGCAAGGCACAGAAACACTATATTATATGTTTGTTGTTGTTTTATGTCCTAGCAATATCTAAGGTCATAGCAGGACGGTGCTGAATTATATCAATGACGGAATGATACGACCGAAACAGACGGCCGAATCGGTAATCTTGAGCGCTGTCTGGCATCCCATCTGGGAAGTCGAGGGTTCGAAACCCGACCGAGTCAAACTAATGTCTTACAAAAGTGATACTTGTCGCTACTTATACTGGTGCTCTGCATTAATAAGATAGGGCTGAGACTGGTTTGTTGCTCGGTATCAGGATAATGTGACTGAGTTGGATATTGGCTACTACAAGTACTAGACGCGGAGTCCGAATCGGTTAAAGCGCTGGCTTCCTGTGTGGGAGGTCTTGGGTTCGAAACCCGACCGAGTCAACCTAATGTATTGTGGTACTTACGCTACCTACTCTGGCGCTCGACATCAATAGAATAGAGTAGAGACTGCTTTGCTTAGTATCAGGATAATGTGACTGGATGCGGTGGCCATATCAGTAACAGCGGGGGTTCGAATTCTGGTCGAGTCAAAACAATGACTTCCGAAATATGATAGTTGTCACTACCGAATCTGGCACTATTCATTATTAGGATAGGACAAAGACTGGTTAGCTCAGCATCAGGACTGAGTGGGATATCTGGTCATTGTGCCGGAGGCCTGGTCTCCCAGTGGGGCAACACTGCAGCACAATAAAACCGACATCCTTGTTACAAGTCTGTACCCGTAATGATATAACCGTAAGTGCTGCTAGGATATAAAACACAAACAAACCGGGATATTGGGTCATGTCACGGGCGGCATTTTATCCCGGTGGGACAGCACTATAAAGTCGTCACAAGTCTGTACCCGGTCTGCTGTGGCCTTAGATGTTGCTCGGACATAAAACCCCCAACAAACAAATGAGATGTTGGGGTGGGTTATTCCAACAGTTACTAGATCTATCTCCAATGTGTTTCATCTCGCTATATCAGACGTAAGATGGCAGCGTGTTTCGTATATTGCAGGTGTTAAAAACCACTCAGGGACATAACTATAAATCATTAAATAGGCTTGTTCCCTTGAGGTGTGCTATTTATAGTCACGTGACATTTGAAGGTAAATTATGTGAAATGGGCTCGGCCAACTGTGTAGGTGATGGTATTGAGGGTAGGATGGGGACGGGGTATGGGGTATGTTGGCTTATTGGGGTTTTATGTCCTGACAATATATAAGGTCATATCAGGACGGGTACCGACTTGTGACAGTGCACACTTAATAGTGCGACCAGGTAGGATGGCCCAATGAGTTGGGTGTCCGTCTCTCGTTTCAGTAGATTGTGGGATTCGAACCCTGGTTGAGTCAAACCAATGACTTAAAAATTTATACTTGTCGCTTCCTAGCCAGGCGCTCAACATTATTAGGATAGGGCAAGGCCTGGTTGGCTCTGTGTCAGGATAATGTGATTGAGTGTGATATTAGGGCATGGTGATGGTGGCCTGTCTCCCAGTGGGGCAGCACTATAAAGTCACCATGAGTGCGCATTATTACAAGTCCGTACCCATCCTGATACGACCTTTGATGTTGCCAGGATGTAAAACTCCAACAACTAACCAACCATCTAGTGTAGCTCTACCGACGTAGAACCAGACTGGCTTGTGACGTCATCACCCATAGGTCGACGGTCGTAGCCAGGCCTCTGGACAGTAAACAGGTGATCTTACCTGATGGTTTTTATTTTTATACTCCTATAAGATATGAAAGATTGATTGGAGATTGCAGAACCTTTTTTTTTTTTCTTGAAGATTTATACTGCCTATCATGGATAAGCCTGAATAGGCTTGTTTTCACCATTAGACAGTTTGTCGATAGAAAGCCCGAGCCTACACCTTTACCGACCCAAGGGATTTTTAACCTCCCACACCACATAGACATGGTATGAGAGCAACTGGCCTTTGATGACGCTGTAAGTTATACACAGCGGTGGAAATCCAAATTGGCAGAGGTGAGGGCACAAAGAAATCGAACCACTGACCTTCAGATTAGGAGTCCGACCTAGAAAAAAGTCAGACACTCTAACCACTCCGCCACAGAGAACACCACAGAGGGTGATGCACCGGAAGTGGTGGCTAAATCGTGGTCGCCAGTTCAAGCCAATGACTTTCACAATTAATATGTGTCACTACTTAACCTGGTAGGGCGGTATGATATGTATTCCCGTAGGATTTTTGTGCTAAAATTGATTTTTTTGCAGTTCTGGCTTCAATAGGGTTTAGGCTAACAGAAAATGATGGGGTCCAAATTTTCAGACCCCTCCCCCCTTCATGGGGGGTCATTTCCGTTTTGAGACCCCGCAACTGGCCATTCACCTATCTCCGGAAATTGTTGACCGATTTTCATACTTGAAGTGTCGATTTGTAGGTTTTCAGGTATGCTGAGTTGATTTATGACACTTACAAAGCAACCGGAAGTGTAGGTTTTCACTTCTGGTTGACAAGTTAGGGTTTGACTCGGACTCATGTGCCTTCAGGATGGACACCGGCAAGTATCCTCATCATGTATGATCCGATTTCTTAGTTTGGGGAGATTTAAGCATACTGAGGTGATTGTGGGCACTTCAAAAGCAGCAGAAAGTATTTTTGCTGACTCTGGGTTCATCATATAGGGTCTCCGAACACCGAAACTACTGACGCTATTTTTTCTTTCAGGTCTGAAGCTTGGTGATAGACTTCACTACAGATCTTCCAGAACGTCAAATTTGTATTCCAGATACTCCAATTAAAATGGACCATATAAATGATTGTCATCAGCATGATTTCATTTATGTTTCTCAAACAGTTTTGAGCCCCATCGGAAATACTCTTTGCCAGCATTATTAACAAGATCAGTAAATCACATACGGCCGATATGTCTGCAGGGGAGGATAATGTTTGTGTGATTTGTAAAGAATGTGCCAAATCAAACAGGTGATTGGTGAACAATCCAGCCATGACAGATGAACTTTTACGATGCTGCCGGGAGAGGGTGTCTCTTGGTGACACTCAAAGTGACATTCATAAACTATTGAATCAGTTGTCCTGCTTGAATGAAGAAGACCTCAAATCTGTTCGATATCATAGTGAATGTCGGAAACCTATCATCAACAAGTCTAAGATTGAACGCCTTAGTAAGCGACCCCCGAACCGATTCACCTATTTGTGCTCCATGAGGATGAGGGCGACCTTCAAGTGCTGAGGGATCGGTACGGCCAAAGCGGTCAAAGACTGTCCCAAAGGAAGATGTATGTATGTTCTCCACCTGTGACTTTTGCCCCAAGACTGACTCAGAGCCACTGCACTGTGTTCTTACTGATACAATGGGTAAAACACTCCTTGAGATCAAGCAGCAAACCCCGGATGACCAGGTCAGAGTTGGTGTAGCTGACCTTGAGGGACCCGGTGACGCATCAGCTCTTGAAAAGCACTATCATCGGACATGTTTGCGCTCTGCACAGAGAATATCATCGAAGATGGATCGCTGTAATGTATCGCTCATTCGCTCACTATGTGATGAACAAATGCTCCTCGCTATTCAAAACACCCTTAGTGACGATGATATTACATTGAGCATGGCTGAGGTCAATGATGAATACTTGTCAATTCTGAAAAGGTACCACATAGATATTACCGAGAGTGAGAACTATCGGAAATACCTCAAAAGACTCATCAGCGAGCGTCTTCCAGATGTTAAGTTTGTCGCCTCACTGAGACGAAATGAGCCTGACAATCTTGTTCTCCCCACTGCTGTCAGTAAGGCCATGGATCTCAGGTACTCAATGTTGGATGATGGTGAAAAAGTTGGTCACCTCAGGACGGTCGCCAAACTTCTGCGAGAAGAGATGATGCAACAACGCAGTTGGTCTTTCACAGGAAACTTCAGAAATTTTGAAAATCCGTCTTTACTACAGTTTTTCTTGAGCCACCTGCTCTTTGGTAGTGACGTCATCAAAATGTCTGGAATACGGGACCAGGAGGTGGACAAAACTGTCGACGTCACAAGCCAATTACTAGGTAAAACACCAGCCGAAGAAAGACAGTGCATTCCGACAAACGGTCCAAACCCCTCTCTTGATCGGTCTTCCCCTGGCTGTTCACTCTAAAATGCGCGACAAGAATATCATCGAGAACCTCTCAGGTGTCTATGTCGGAAGTGACTACATGAAGATCATTGACTTAGAGAAACGAGTTGAGCAGTGTGTTCTCCAGCGAATGAAGGAAGCTGGTGGATTTTGACTTCCAGACTTTGCCAAGAAGGGTCTGAACACATGGTTTGCGATAGATAATATTGACCTCTTGGAAGACACACCGACTGCGCAAGGAACCTTCCATGGAACAGTGATTGTTATGTTCCAGCAAGATGAAGATGACCCAAGCTCACTATGTCCATCAAGGACGTACTGTCAGCATCAACAACAAAGAGGAAACTCACATGCCTGTTTGGCCAGGGACTGCTGGACTATTTTGCAAGCAAATGTTCATTCGTGCTGGTTGTTGTGTATGATACTCATATCAAGGGACGTGGTTTCGAGTATGCTAATACACATGAAGAGGCTGACACACTAATTCCAAACCAAGTCCTTGCATCTGCAGTCTGTGGTGCTTCACGACGGATCTGCGTATGGTCACCTGACACTGACGTACTCCTGCTCCTAGTTGATCTGGTCGCCAGCAGACAAATAACATTTCCCACATCCTTGAAGTTTCATACTGGCAAAGGAATGAAGAAACGTGAAATAGACATCTTTGAGAGAGTTCAGGTTATTGGCCGTTGCAAATCTCAAGGTCTCCTTGGACTCCACAACTTCTCTGGTGCTGACTGGGGAGGCAAATTCATTGGCATCTCGAAGAAGTCATGGGTTAATGCATACCTGAAGCTTGATGAAGATGACCCTGCTATTGACTGCTTCAAGGCATTAGGATGTATTTCCATTCCTGATGAGATGAACGATGGCAAGCTTCCCACACAGGTGATGGCATTGGAGACTTTCATGTGTCGCGTCTACAGTTCAAAAGGTCCAACAACCCTACCATCACTCAGGTGGGAGTTGTTCCGGTCAAAAAACTTGGAAGGCGAGATGCTTCCACCAACTCGTGCTGCGTTGCTTCCACATATCATCCGTGCAAACTACATCACAATGCAGGACAAATCGTCCATGTTGCCGGAAACATGCATAATTCACAAACCCTGACTACGGGCCTGATATGAGCAGCACCATAGATACCGTTCCTAGCGCGCGTTGCTATGTACAAAAGTAACTTCCGGTAGTAGATTCAAGGCTTGTCCAGTTCTTACCTGGCCACCGTCGTCGACGGATCGCTGAGCAAAGTTACAAGTTTCACCAACCCTCCCACCCATCTCCTGGGGCTATTGTTAGGCTGAGAGATTATGGCTCCTATCCCCTTGTTATAAAAGTGCTGAATGAAATGAGTGGCGAATGTGTGTGCGTGTGCCAGATGTGAGCTGAACGTGTGACCGTGATCTGCCCGAGCTGCTGCCTCATGTCTTCTGTCAAGTTGCCTCAAGTGAACAAATAGATTATCTGATAAACTGTAACATAATGCATCATATGTCATATGATAGTACCGTCATTGGCGCGACCTGCATATAAGTAATGAAATGATATATTATTAATGGCTATATAATAGATGACCTGCATATAAGTAATGACACAACTAATTCCTATCTAATAGATGACCTGCATATAAGTAAAGAACATAAAGAAGTGATAAAGACACAGGTTGTACTACCTGCTGATGATAGAATAAATTAGCTAATAGGCCAATTGTACTATTGGAAATAGCTAATATATAACATGTTCCCAAAGGTGTAGACAAAAAGGCTGCTGTAAAATTTATTATGCCTGAGTAATAAATTTATTAGCCCATAAAATGAATTATCTGTGTCTGGTTTTGAATTATACCCAGATAATTGTCCGGCCCTTCCTCCAATTGAACGAAATGGATGGAAATTGGAGAAAGAGGTGTATGTTCCAGTGAGATGTCTTGCCTTGCCTGCCCCACGGGCTACAGTTGAACTCATCAAATGTGGCTGCAAAGCAGGGTGCAGGGGAATTAGGTGTAGCTGCTTGAAGAATGGCCTGCCCTGCACTCCACTCTGTAAATGCTATGGCGGTGACTGTGCAAATACTATTCGGGAGGATACTCCAGATATGGACATCGATGAATAGCGTACTGATTCTTCAGAATTTCTATGTCGGATTTGCCAGTTTTGCCAGTAAATACTTCAATAACTCTCCCAGAGGAACTTTGCAATGAATCAGCTCAGAGTTCTTCACAAAAGTCTCACACATTGTGAAAATCTGATCATACATGGTGAGGATACGGAGCGAGACCCTATATACTGACCGGAAGTGCAAGAAGGAAACTTCCAGTTGCTTTGTAAGTGTCATAAATCAACTCAGCATACCTGAAAACCTACAAATCGACACTTCAAGTATGAAAATCGGACAATAACTTCCAGAGATTGGTGAATGGCCAGTTGCGGGGGGTCTCAAAATGGAAATGACCCCCCACGAAGGGGGGAGGGGTCTGAAAATTTGGACCCCATCATTTTCTGTTAGCCTGAACCCTATTGAAGCCAGAACTGCAAAAAAATCAATTTTAGCACAAAAATCCTACGGGAGCTGTTGTCCTTACATTACATACCACATTATGGCGACCAGACGAGATGGCCGAATGAGTTGGGCGTCCGTCTCCCGCTTCGGTAGATCGTGGGATTCGAACCCACTCGGATTAGAACCCTTGGTCGAGTGAAACCAATGACTTAAAAATGTATATGTGTCGCTTCCTAGCCAGGCACTCGGTATTGTTAGGATAGGGCAAGGACTGGTTGGCTCAGTGTCAGGATAATGTGACTGAGTGGGATATCAGGTCATGGGTGCTGGCGGCCTGGTCTCCCAGTGGGACAGCATTATAAAGTCGCCATGAGTGTGCACTGTCACAAGTCAGTACCCGTCCTGATATAACCTTAGATGTTGCCAGGATGTAAAACCCCAACAACCAACCAACTTAACCTGCCACTCTGCACTACTGCGATAGGGCAAGGACTGGTCAGCTCAGTATCAGGATAATGTGACTGAGAGGGATATTGTGCCATCGCTTTTTTTTATGGTCGCAAAGTGGTCACAAGCCGTAGTGTGACTGGGGTTTAATTAGACGGATCTGAATAACAGCGAATATTGCTGATTGGTTACTTTATTTCTTTCGAAGATGAGGAAACGCAAACATTTTTCCCCATTCACGTGGTCCAATCTGTATTTATTTTTTACTTTCACCATTTTTGTTTATTTGTTTTTCTTTTGCAAGTATTTCAGTTGATTATTGCCTCGCGACCATCGATCGCTAAAACAAACATCCGTGCCTGACCTGAGTGCAGGGAGGACCATTACCCGGCCCTCTCCGATCGGCATTCAAATAGCCTCCCTCACACATATGCACATGCATATGCACATGCACTCGAATAGCCTCATATCACACGCACACGCGTACGCATAAGTACCATTACCCGGCCCTCTCCTATTGGCATTCAAATAGCCTCATGCTAAGGCAGACGCATATGCATATGCATACGCATACACACCATTACCTGGCCCTCTTCTATCAACATTTGAATCGCCTCATTCACCCACGCACACACATGTACCATTACCCGGCCCTCTCTATTGGCATTCGAATAGCCTCACACACATGCATACACATACACACACACCATTACCCGGTGTAGCAGGAAATCGCAAACCCTGTAAATCGCAAACCCCCACTTGTGATTTCCTAGGAAATCGCAAACCCCCATGCCATATATGGGCATGGGGGGTTTGCGATTTCCTAGGAAATCGCATATCCCCCCTGGAGATCGCAAACCCCCTGTCATGGTATAAAACCCCTGCCCGATCGCAGCCCCTGCCGTGAAGACAGTTGACTAAGCATTTATTTTTGTAAAATAAATTAAAACACTTTCAGTGGATCGATTAAAAATATCTTAATGCGCGATTGAAGAGGAAGATCTGAAGTATTTAATGTAACCTAAGAGCAATTTATGCTGAAAGTATTAAAACCAGAGATAATAGTGAAAGTTGGGATATTCTGAGTGTCAGTGCAATCTTCATACAGAAAAAGTGAAATATCTATGAAACTTACACCACCTAGACACAAACCGCTTGAAACACATATAGAAAACATATACAATGAATAGATTATATTAAATTTATATGGTTAGGGTTCTGGATTTCTATTAATCTTTAATAGACACTGGCAGTGTGTATTCGTTCTGCAGCCGAGCTGAGCTTGTTTACAACCTCTGCGCATGCGCAGAAGCCACGACAGGGGCGGCGATTTGTTTACTTTACGTTCGTCGAATTTAGGGTTAAATTGGTCAAATTTCACTTATTTGGTTACCAATTTAACCCTAAATTCGAAGCGTTATTAAGGCTACCGCCGCATTGGCGGCGATATTACTAGTTATTTTTTCGAATCGACGAACGTAAAGTAAACAAATCGCCGCCACCGCCAGTATGGCAAGGGAGGTCGATGCGGCGGCGGCGATGTGTTTACTTTACGTTCGTCGATTCGAAAATATAACTATTAATATCGCCGCCAATGTGGCAGTAGCCTTAAGGAGGGTTCGAATTTAGGGTTAATTTAATGAAATTTCACGATTTGAGTATATAATTCTGTTAAATATGGTCGCATTGAATAGATTTGGCCCGAATCGGTCCCAAAACACAGGGGGGTTTGCGATTTCCAGGGGGGGTTTGTGATTTCCTAGTAAATCGCAAACCCCGGGGTGTGCAATTTCCAGGGGTTTGCGATTTACTGCCACACCGGCCCTCTCCTATCGGCATTCGGATAGCCTCACACACATACACACCATTACCTGGCCCTCTTCTGTCGACATTTGAATAGCCTCATGCACATGCACACGCACATGTACCATTACCCGGCCCTCTCTTATTGGAATTCGAATAGCCTCACGCACACACAAGTACACATACGCACACGCACCATTATCCGGCCCTCTTCTACCAACATTCGAATAGCATCATGCACACGCATATGTACCATTATCCGGCCCTCTTCTATCGATATTCGAATAGCCTCACGCACACGCATGTACACATACACACATGCACCATTATCCGGCCCTCTTCTATCGATATTCGAATAGCCTCACGCACACGCATGTACACATACACACATGCACCGTTATCCGGCCCTCTTCTATCGATATTCGAATAGCCTCATGCACATGCACACGCATACGCACACGCACCATTACCCAGCCCTCCGCTATTGTCATTTGAATTACCTCACAAATCCACACACACACCATTACCCAATCCTCTCCCATCAGCATTTAAGTAACATCACATGCAAACACGCTGGTGAAAAGGGTCGATAATACAAATCTAAATTTACCAACATCAAATACTGCTCTGGTTTTCAGCCAGGTCCCTCCCACCACTCTTCTGACATGCACAACGTCGAAAGGACTACATTTAAAAGACAAGCTTGGTTGGTTGGTTGTTGGAGTTTTACATCCTGGCAACATCTAAGGTCATATCAGGACAGGTATCGAATTGTGACAGTGCACACTCATGGCGACTTTATAGTGCTGCCCCACTGTGAAATCAGGCTGATGGCACCATGACCTGATATCCCACTCGGTCACATTATCCTGACGCTGAGCTAACCAGTCCTTTCCCTATCTTATTAATGCCGAAAGAATTAAAAGAACCAGGAAGAACGAGAACAACGCGAAGAAGAGGAAGAAGAAGAGGAAGAAGAACAAATTGAAGCAAAGCAAGGGAGAACAAGGAAAATTAGAAGAGAATAGAAAAAGAAATGGGAAGAAAAAAAGAACGAAATATGAAGAAAGAAAAAGAAAATACCTCAAAAAGAGAAAAAAAGGAAAGAGAGGAAAAAGAAACGGGAAAAGAAAAGTAAAGAAACATAAAGAAGAAGAAAAGAAGAGAACTGAGTAGGAGGTAGGAGGTGGTAGGTGGGGAGGGGGGGGGGGGAGAACAAGAGAAATAAGGTGGGGAATGGAGGGGGAAGAGATTGTCAACAGTGCCAGAGGCAGAGGAAGCTGAGGCCGGGCTAGGCGAGTATAAAGCCAGCTGTTGTGCTAAATCAATGCCTCAACAGTGTCTGAAAGTACGGTAGTGTTTTGAACCTAAGTTCCAAACACTACCGTAGTGTTTGGAACTTAAGTTCAAAACACTATGGTTAAGTTCAAAACACTACCCTTACGTACGTTCAAAACACTACCAAGTTCAAAACACTCTCATGACATGGCAGTGGGGGCTGTAGTGCCGCAATATGTAACCTCCTGCATTATGCCCCACCTTACTGCATCATGAACCCCCTTACTGCATACTGCCCCACCTTACTGCATTTTTCCCCAGCTTTCTGCATACTGACACCTTATTGCATACTGCCCTATCTTACTGCATGCTGCCTCCACCCTACTACATACTTCCCCACCTTACTGCATTCATCCCCACCTTACTGCATTCTTCCCCACCTTACTACATACTGCCCCACTCTATTACATTCTCCTACTACAGCTTGAGAGTCACAGCATAAAGCTGGCATTTATTAATGGGAATGTGTCCTTAACTACAACTCGACGGTCGCTATGTAAAGCCGGCATTCCATTAACGAGAATGTGTCCTTAACTACAACTACACTTTGAACTACAGTTTGAGGATCACAGCATAAAGCCAGCATTCCATTCATGGTATTGTGACCGTATCTGCAGCTACACCTTCAGCTACAGCTCAAGTGTCGCAAAGTAAAGTTGGCATTCCATTAACTGGAATGTCTCATTAACTGCAGCTAAATCTTCAACTACACCTCGAGGGTCGCAGCGTAAATCCGCTATTCCATTCACGGGAAGGTGCCTTAACTGCAGGTACAACTTCAACTACAGTTTGACGGTTGCAGTGTAAAGCCAGCATTCCATTCACGGGAAGGTGTCCCTAAGTGCAGATACAGCATCAACTACAGCTCAAGGGTCATAGCGTAAAGCCGGCATTCCATTCACAGGAATGTGTCCTTAACTGCAGCTACAGTGTCAACTACAGCTAGAGGGTCGCAGCGTAAAGCCGGCATTCCATTCACGGCAATGTGTCCTTAACTGCAGCTACAGCTTCAACTACACAGCTCAATGTTTCACCTCAATGTCATTTATATCATAATTATTTCCAACAAAAATAAGCTAGATTATTGCAACCAACCTGATAGATTTATTTTTTAAATATGTCAGAAACCTCAAACCATCGGACTATTCAACTCAAATATGTGTGTAGTATATGTAGCATTCTAAGCACACTGCATACAATTCAAGCATACATCACTAAGTATTCATCGAGGTAGGTATATATATATGCATATATTATTATATATTATATTACATATCACGAAAAATGAGGGGGAAGTGTGGGGTGAGGAGGGGGGAAGGGTGGGGAAAGAAGAAAGTGAAGAAAAGGAGGACGGAGAGGGGGGGGGGGGGAAGTGAGGATGACACGGGGGTGACGGGATGGTGATGGCGAGACTGAGGTTCGATATCTACTTTATTTTCCTGGGTAGGTTGATGAGCATTGCAATAAATATCCAGCTAGAAAATGTGTTATTACACACGACAACTCGCCGAACATTGCCCGATTGGGCAAGAGGGGAAAAGGGTTACTGTCCTGCATTAGTTTGACATGGCTCTTAAGCAGGATCCATGATGGGTGTGTTAGTCTTCTTACTCCACCTCAGAAAAGCTAAATCATAAATGGCGCATATTCAAAAGTCCACACTCCCTCTCTTCCCACACCTAGGATCATCCCATCAGAATAAGGGTTAACCCCTTTAAACCAAGGTCGGTTAAACCAAATGATCGGTTAATCCAAACTTTTTTCGGGGGCCCGGCAAAATACTACCATTTATCATATAAAAAAGTTGGTTAAACCAAAGTCGGTTAATCCAAATTATTGGTTAATTCAAACAAAATTGTCGGACCCCAGGCCACTCAGGTATGGTTAAGCCAAACTTTCATGTGGTTAAAAGGTCATCTGAGACCACACTTACCTTTTTTATATGATAAATTGTAGTATTTTGCCGGGCCACCGAAAAAGGTTTTTATTAACTGATCATTTGGTTTAACCGAGCTTGGTTTAATGGGGGTATACTGTATATACATAAAAAAAAACAATAATCAAAGTGTCCACATACATGGTATATTACATGTGCAATACACGTTTACTAAAAGTCAAAGTCAAAAGCCAAAGCTCAGTTAAACCAATGATCGGTTAATCCAAACAAATTTCTAGTGTCCCTTCAAGTTTGGTTTAACGGGATTCTACTGTACCTAGTCTGGCGCTCGACACTAATAGGATAGGACAAGGACTGGTTAGCACAGCATCAGGGATAATGTGACTGTGTGGGATGTCAGGTCATGGTGCCAACGACCAGGGGCCTTATGCACGAATCGGGGTTAGGGCCGTAACCGCGGCTAGGCTAGCTCCACACGGCTAAATGTGAGAAATCGGTATGCAATTACTGACATTTAGCCTGTGGAGCCTAGCCTAGCCGCGGTTACGGCCCTAACCCCGATTCGTGCATACGGCCCCTGGGGCCATATGCACCAATCGGAGTTAGGGCCTTATCCGCGGCTAAGGTATCCCCGCAGGGCTAAATGTGAAAATTCGGTATGCACCAATCGGAGTTAGGGCTAACCGCCGACCATAGCCTCGGCTAAGCTAAACCATTTTCAAATCAGGTTTTACGTCTAGCCGGGGCGGTTAGTGTGCGTGTGTGGCTCTCAATCTATTGAATGCGATCATATTTAACAGAATTGCATACGCAATAAGTGAAATTTTATCAATTTAACCCTAAATACGGAGCGTTATTAAGGCTACCGCCGCATTGGCGGCGATATTAATATTTATATTTACGAATCGACGAACGCAAGGCGCAATGGAACTCTCCGTATAACTTCTGCCCGGGTGCGCGCGCATACATACAGATATGACAGCGGCGATTTGTTTACTTTACGTTCGTCGATTCGAAAATATAAATATTAATATCACCGCCAATGCGGCAGTAGCCTTAATAACGCTTTGAATTTAGGGTTAAATTGATAAAATTTCACTTATTGCGTATGTAATTCTGTTAAATATGATAGCATTTAATATATTTGAGCCTAATATATGCCTACAAACGCAGAGGGAATTCCCAAATCTATAAATAAACTCACGGTCAGCTATCCGCCCCGGCTAAAACATTGGCGCATACCAGTTTATTTTTTTCGCGGACCCCCCACTACCCGCAGCTAGCTGACCAGAGTTAGGGCCTAGCTCCGGTTACGACTAGCACAACTTGGTGCATACGGGCCCTGGTCTACCAGTCGCCGTGAGTGTACACTGTCACAAGTGGGTACCAGTCCTGATATGACCGTAGATGTTGCTAGGTCATAAAACAACAAACAAAACAAACCTCAGAGTCAATCATGGCACCGCAATGTCTAAGGGAGTGTAGTAAACTGCACTGACCTCACAGCTAATAGGTTAGGTTGGATTGCATAAGGGGGCCTAGATAGTCCACTGGGTTAGGATACTCACCCCAGAATGCAAAAGAAAATGTCGATTTGAGTCCCACTCAAGGCATTGTGCCCCCTAGGCTTACAACTCTGTCAAAATAATATTGGTTCCATGACCAGGATCAATCAATCAATGGGTGCCGTCTTCTCGAAGAAGGTTGGCTGCAATGGACCTCCATCTCTTCCATGACCAGGATACTGAACACGAAACCTGCTTTGCAGGTGGCGCATGTGCAGATAAGTGCATTGCCTGGATATTTTACGGATGAGAACAGGTCAGACATAAAAAGCCTGGCTATTGCCCAAAAGTCGGGGAAACCGCCGATCGGCGGGAAATTCTCGACCTTGATATTTGTAATTGTAAGCAATAAGCGAGTAATATATGTAAATCTGTTGAAAAGCTTATGATTCCAGTGGAATGATTGCACTAGTATACAATGACGTCAATAGGCAAAGCGCCCAGTAGACAGGAAGGTGTTGGGAGTTTGACGTCATTAGAGTAATCGTTATACCCCTGTCACACTACGACGTAATGAGCGAACGTGAGCCTAACGTGGTGATTTTTCGTCATTACGTTGATGTACGTTGGATTACGTTATGATGACGTCATAATGACGTTAGACTGACGTCGAGCTACGTCACATTACGTCATGTTACGTCGAGGTTTTGGACATGCTAAAAAAATTTGACGTAGCTCGAACGTAAGGGTTTACGTTCACCATACGTTCTGTTCACGTTCAGTGAACGTCAATGACGTTAAACGGACGTTAGGCAAACGCTGCTCACTACGTTCAACTACTTTCCACTACGTTGACCCACATTAAACCGGGTGGAAATGCCCACATGGCGTAATGGGAACATCAGGAGAACGTCAGGAGAACGTCATGAGAACATACATTCAACGTACGTTCAACGTCTCATGATTTATGTAAAGTCACGTAATGTTCTTCTGGCGTTGGAATAACGTTCATAACGTTCCATGAGCGTAATGACGTTGTCCTCTCTCGTTGAATGACGGTATCACTATGCTTTACCGACGTTATGCTCTCGTCCACTACGCTGCATCCACGTTCAACTTGTGCCCAATTTTGCATACTACGCCGAGAAGTTCAACGTTCTTCACGTTCTCCCTACGTTGACGTCTTTACGTCGTAGTGTGACAGGGCCATTAGGATGCTTGCACCAGAATGGCAGAAATGTGGGCTTGAGTCCTGTTCTCTTTAATATATAACTTATAACTGCTACATCAAAACAAAGTATATACATGAACGCTTTCCACCACCAATCCTTCCTGAAAAGGCATTGGAAGAATTAATGCATTGGGCATTGCGCATGCTCTGTGTCAAGAAGTGAATTGACCAGTTCCTGCCTATCCTGATAATCCCGAGCGCCTGGCTAAGAAGCGAAAAGTATCAATTTTTAAGTCATTGGTTTGACTCGACCAGGGTTCGAACCGGTGGGTTCGAATCCCACGAACTACCAAAACGGGAGACGAACGCTATCAACTCATTCGGCCATCCCGTCTAGTCAATATGACCTCAGATGTTGATAGGATGCAAAACAACAACAAACAACCACAAACAACAGTCTACAGGTCACAGTTGTCCAAAGGTCACAGATGTCCAGAGTCAAACTAAAAGCTAGTCAACACACCCTCACGAAGTAGCCTCAACTACTAGCCATCCCTCAAAAGACAACACCAACAAGAAAAAATGTTTCCAATTGGAGCGTAGCTAGGTGATCATTTATTCAATGGCCAGCTACCATGCCTGATCGGATCAGCCCGACTACTAATGAAAACCTATTGTCATGCAAGCCTAGTATTAGTGAGTATCATTATGAGTGTCAGCCAATCAGATCACTGGCTGGAATTCACCTCCCTTGGGTCAGTTCGGTCATGCGATACATGTGCAGAGGCGACAGAATTCGGCTGGTGCCACCTGTGCTATACACTATACACACAGGTAGCTGGCTACCCAACGAGGGAAGCACCTTTCGTGTTTAGCTAATAAACTATATTAGCTATGTTATATGTTATAAACTAATCATCCGAGGGTACCTTGAAGCACAGGGTTGTTTGTTGGTTGTTGGAGTTTTCCATCCTGGCAACATCTAAGGTCATATGTTGGGTACTGACTTGTGACAGTGCGCACTCATGGTGACTTTTATAGTGCTGCTCCACTGGGAGACCTGGCCATGACCCGATATCCCACACAGTCGCATTATCCTGATACTGTGCTAACCAGTCCTTGTCCTGTCCTATTAATGCCGAGCGCCAGGCTAGAATAATTTATTACTAGAACTAACCCTTGATGTCACATTGATCCAATAGGTGGCAGCATATTACAGTGTGCAGAGCGAAAGAGGTATTGGGGGGGGGGGGGGAGGATGGGAGGGTGGAGGAGAGGGGGAGGCGGAGAAGGAGGGGGGGATGGGGGAGGGGGGAGGAAGGGAGGAAGGGAGGAAGGGAGGGAGGGGAAAGGGAAAGAGGAGAGGAGGGAGGGGGAAGGGGATGATGAAGGGAGGGGGGAGGGGAGGATGACGCGGGGGTGATGGGACGGTGATGGCGAGACTGAGGTTCGATATCTACTTTATTGGGCTGGGTAGGTTGATGAGCATTGCAATAAATATCCAGCTAGAAGATGTGTTATTACACATGACAACTCGCTGAACATTGAATGACAGCTACATGCCAGTAGGTGCCAAAACGAGATACCCACACATCTAACCATGTATTCAATATAATGTTATGAATTAAGTGCTGCGGAACTAAACACACAGAAATGCTTCACTACTACTACTAGATGAAGCGGAACGACGCCGTTGGAGCGTGACATAAACACTGCTCGCCGTCAGGCACAGAACACCGCAGTGGTAACACCACTGAAAACTACGGCTCTGAATGGCAAATCTGACCAAGTTGAACCAGCTATTTTCAGAAAACACCACTTGTTTTTGTTTTGTTTTATTTGTTTGGGTTGTATGCCATCGCAACATCTAAGGTCATATCAGGATGGGTACCGACTTGTGACAGTGCGCACTTGTGGCAACTTTATAGTGCTGCCCTAGTGGAAGACAGTGTCATGGGCAAGCATGACGTAACAGTTTGTTGGTTGGTTGTTGGAGTTTTACGTCCTGGGATCATTTAAGGTCATATCAGGACGGTGTATCGACCTGTGATAGTGCGCACTCACTGCGACTTTTTATAGTGCTGCTCTACTGGGACACCAGTACCATGGCCTGATATCCCACTCAGTCACATTATCCTGACACTGAGCCAACCAGTCCTTGCCCTATTCCAATAATCTTGATCGCCTGGCTAGGAAGCGACAAGTATCAATGTTTAAGTAATAGGTTTGACTCGACCAGGGGTTCGATGGTTCGAATCACACGATCTATCAAAACGGGAGGCGGACGCTCAACTCATTCGGCTATCCTGTTCTATTTTTTTAAACACCAATATCCATACAAGATAGAACCCAGATATAAAACAGAACACTACATGCAATACTAGTTAGTAGTGCCTGTCTTCAAGGGACATATCTGGATCCAAACCAATGTCGTCCTGACATAACAGGTGTCCTGTCACAGGTGCACGGATAGATGAGAAAATAAAACCCCCAAATTCCCACTTTCAGAAACCCCAGTTTAATGTAGCATCATGATCATCGCCATCATCTCCACCATCATCATCATCATCATCAATCTCTTAACTGCGAGCGTCTTTGGGGCACCACAGATGACATTGTAACCAGTTTTTTCCAGTTGTCCATATTCTCCGCTGCCCTCTGGGACTTGCTGAACTCCAGGCTTGTCCATTCCTAGATAAAAGATTCACCCGGTACTTGTAGTACACGGGTGAAGACAGGCCTTATATAAAAACGGTCGAAAAATCGGGCTAATGAAATGAGTCTTTATGAGAGCCTAACTTCACAATCTAAGAATCAACATTTATTCATTGTATATGTCTTCATGTTTACCCGCTACTTTTGAGTTGGAAAATATAATAAAACATATACTTTAATGCAATTTAAAAGTGAAATCGACGGCCTTCTCTGGCCACCATCTTGTCTTTTGCATTCTCTCCCATTTCACCAACTCTGTGCTGATATAAGTAACCATTTGACACTGGTGCCAGGCATTCTACTTCTTGTTCCATACTAAAGCTATTTTCGCCCGCATTTAGTCTACGTTGTCTTTCACCCCTGTACTGGATGTACGGGGTGAATCTTTTATCTAGTCCATTCCCTGATGTTGTCTTCCGGCCTATTCCTGTAACGCATAAGCCCACTGGTATCTACCCACCCACAGTTTTATTCCCAATCAATCGGCAAAGCTGCAGGCATGCCACGTTCAGCTTGCAAACTTTTCCTCTTTAATAATTCAGATCTCAAACTGCTTTAATGAGCTTTATTTATAGGATATGCCTAACAACGTGGACACAGGTGGGTGGTCTGTCCTCGGGGAGTATATCGATATGAATCCAACAGATCCAATAACAGATAAATTTAGCGACATTTTCTAAATCACTTGCGTAAATATTGCATATGTATGTATGTATGTATGTATGTATGTATGTATGTATGTATGTATGTATGTATGTATATATGCATGTGTGCGTGCGTGCGTGCGTATGTATGTATGTATGCATGTATGTATGTATGTATTATGTATGTATGTATGTATGTATGTATGTATGTATGTATGTATGTATGCATGCATGCATGTATGTATGTATGTATGATTATATGTACTGCCACCTGCATCCCCCTGACTAGTGGCGCCGCCACCGGCGCTTATCGTCCCTACTGGGCGCGCCAAACCTCACTCGCACAGGAACATTCATATGCATATATATATACACACACGCATATGTACATACATATATATACAATCCAATCATACAAACACGTCAGACTACTTTCCCTGAATAATAATTACAAATATCTGGTACTCTCGAAACCAATCTTTCCCCATCAGCCCCCCCTACCCAACCCCCCACACACCACCACCACCACCATCACCACCACCACCACCATCACCAATACCCACACCACCACCACCACCACCACCACCATCAACACCAACACCAACACCACCAGCGCGACAATCGCCGCCAACACCACCACCATCACCATCACCACCCACCACCACCACCACCACCACCATCACTAACACCACCACCACCACCACCACGACAATCGCCGAACCACCACCACCACCCCCCTCCCTCCCTTCCGCCACAGAGCAGCACCGCCGCCAGCATAGCTGGTTGCTAACTAACGACTGATATAGATCACGTGGTCCGCTGATCCTGTCCGCGGAGTGGATTACAGGTGCGCTGTGAGAGTGTGAGTCTGTGAGTGTGAGTGTGTGTGAGAGTGTGAGAGTGTGCTTGCCACACTCTCCATACACCTATGTGGTGTGTGCACGCACAGCTGGGAATAGGATGGGAGTAACAGTGAATGGGGTCCCTTATGTCAGATTATTAGGCGGATTTGGACGCACAATCAAAGCACTCACTCTGTGGACCCCGCCTAAAATAGCCAAGAGAAGGACACGTCAATACGCGGCCCTAGTTCAAAGACGGTAGCATATTGTTTAGTAAGAGTAAGAAGAGTCACTCGCTGGAGATGGATGTTTGCAGAAATGTGTCTTTGCTCTGCTTTTCAATAGTTTTGTCTTTGTCTAAAGCTGCATAGTCCGATGAAAATATCAAATTTTCAAAACCAAAAATAATTATCTAGATTTAAATACTGGTCTACTTATTAAACATGTGTCACCGGATAGTTGGGGACAGACACTGAGGCAATTTAATAGAACCTGTTACTGCAGAAGGCTGTGGTGTAACTTACTGGAAGTGTGTTGGCATGCTTGCCAAAATTATCTAGCATGTTTGCACTTAAAATATCTCAAAAGTTTACCATAGTGGAGTGGGGTGGAGTGGGGTGGAGTGGAGTGGAGTGGAGTGGAGTGGAGTGGAGTGGGGTGGGTGGAGTGGAGTGGAGTGGAGTGGGGTGGAGTGGAGTGGAGTGGAGTGGAGTGGGTGGGTGGGAGTGGAGTGGAGTGGAGTGGAGTGGAGTGGAGTGGAGTGGAGTGGAGTGGGGAGTGGAGTGGGGGGGGGTGGAGTGGGGTGGGAGTGGAGTGGAGGTGGAGTGGAGTGGAGTGGGTGGGGTGAGGAGTGGGGTGGGGTGGAGTGGGGTGGAGTGGAGTGGGGGGAGTGGAGTGGAGTGGAGGTGGAGTGGAGTGGGTGGGAGTGGAGTGGAGTGGAGTGGAGTGGAGTGGGGTGGGGTGGGGTGGGGTGGGGTGGAGTGGAGTGGGGTGGAGTGGAGTGGGGTGGAGTGGGGTGGGGTGGGGTGTGGGTGGGGTGGAGTGGAGTGGAGTGGGGAGGGGTGGAGTGGAGTGAAGTGAAGTGGAGTGGAGTGGAGTGGAGTTGGGTGGAGTGGAGTGGAGTGGAGTGGGGTGGAGTGTAGTGGAGTGGAGTGGGGTGGGGTGGGGTGGGGCTGAAGCACAGGAGAGGGGGGGGGGGCTATACACAAAACCAGTGTACCACAGACGACTTGTGTCTTTTTTTATAATTTTATGGGGTCTTAATGCTGTCCATAATATATAAGCCCGGATGATCGGGCTTGTTTTCCATGCTGGGCAGTTATCGGTTTTATTTTCTTATAGTTATTGTTTGTGGTTAGTAATTTTATCTTAGTTTTTTGGGGGGTTTTCTTGATAATTGTTTTCCTTCTACTCTATCCCTAGGCTAGTCTACTCTATTTAGATATTATAGGCTTGTACGCAATAGATGGGTGGTATGTGGTTGATGTGTGGTTTTGTTGATAGTTGTAGGCCCTGGGCGCTGTCCAGCTGTCATAAATGTCATAATTACAAGACTGCTGATGTTGTACAACATGGAGTAGCCATAAGCTGGTGGCTACGGCAACAGTTTGTACACATCGAGGCAATATCCGATAGCCATTGACCGGCCCGACGTGCTGCAGGAATAAATATTGACAAGAGGAGCTAGGTCCAACACAGACAATCAACGCCCACTGTGTGTGCTGTGTTTGAGACGCAACTGTGCACCGTTATATAAACATGCTACTTCTCACCCACCTCTTAAAGCTAAGACCAGAGGGGATGGCTGAATGAGTTGAGCGTCCGTGGGATCGAGGGTTCGAACCCCGGTCGAGTCAAACCAATGACGTACAATTTTATACTTGTCGCTTCCTAGCCAGGCACCTGGTACTATTAGGATAGGGCAAGGACTGGTTGGCTCAGTGTCAGGATAATGTGACTGAGTGGGAAATCAGGTTATGGTGCTGGCGACCAGGTCTCCCAGTGGGGCAGCACTATAAAGGAGCCATGAGTGCGAACTGTCATAAGTCGGTACCTGTCCTGATATGACCTTAGATGTTGCTAGGACGTAAAACAACAACAAACGAACGAACTTAAAGCTGCATAGTCCAATGTAGATAAAGGATTCACCTGGTACTCGCAGTACATGGGTGAATACCAGCCCTATATAAAAACGGTCGAAAAAGCGGGTTAATGAAATGAGAGCCTAATTTCACAATCTAAGAAGCAATATTTATTCTTTGTAGGTATCTTCATATTTACCCGCTACCTTTGAGTTGAAAAATATAATAAAATATCTAGTTTAATAACATTTAAAAGTGAAATCGACGGCGTTCTAGCACCGCCATCTCGCCCATTTCACCAACTCTCTGCCTATATGGGTAGTCATTTGATACTGGAGCCACAGTTTCTAGTTCATGTTCTATACTAAACCTATTTTTGCCCGTATTTACACTACGTTGTCCTGCACCCATGTACTACAAGTACCGGGTGAATCTTTTATCTAAGTCCGATGAAGCATCAAGGTCTCTTCGTTTGGACAAAAAACTAACATTTCTCATCGTGATTATGGCCTATTCTGCCAAGACGGCGTAAAGCAACCACCAATCAATCAATCAAGGTCTCAAAACGTAGTTTACGTTTCACGTCAAAACCGATTGAAAGGCAGCACAATAGACCTATTTCATATGACGTCAGCATGGGTATTTAGGTCAGTGCACGCGCTGCTTGACTGCAGGACGGCACATAGTCACACTGCAAACTCAATGGCTCTGAGCAATCTTCATAGAAAAAAGGTGAAATATCTCTAAAAGTACACCACCTAGAAGCAACCACGATTCGCACACAAACAGATAACATGCTTACCAAACAGATTATATTAAATTTGTAAGGTTCGGGTTCTGGATTTCTATTAATTTTGACTAAAACTAACGTTTTGCACTGCGCGTATCGGCAAACTCAATGCATTGTCAATGGCCGTGAGCAATCTTCATACAGAAAGAGTGAAATAAATATCTCTAAAACCACACCACCTAGACACAAACCGCTTGGTACACAAACAGATAACATGCTTAACAAACAGATTATATTAAATTTATACGGTTCAGGTTCTGGATTTCTATTAATTTTGAATAAAAACTAACGTTTTGCACTGCACGTATCGGCAAACTCAATGCATTGTCAATGGCCATGAGCAATCTTCATACAGAAAAAGTTAAATATCTCTAAAACCACATCACCTAGACACAAACTGCTTAGAAACTCAAAACCATTGGTTTATTCAACTTTAATCAATTAAATCAGGGATGAATGTGGTCTCCGACAAAAAACACGGAAATCAAGCTGAGATCTTGGTGCAGTGGCGAATTTCCGCGAAAACGCGGATTTCCCCCCATAAGATTAACACTGTCAGGGAATGGCGGGGAAAATGCAAGTCAGGTTTCAACTGTCCTTGTGACTATACTATCGCCCATACCAAACCCTTTCTTGTTTGGGTTTATCACTATATGTCCTAACAACATTAAGGGTCATAAGAACAGGATTCAGACAAATCAGCTGCTGGCATATACTATATATATTATATATATATTATATATATATTATATATATTATATAGTGAGATTTTGTTTAACATTAATCGGTAAATATCAAGAATCGCGGAAATCCGCCAAATCGCGGAGATTTTTCAATCCTCGTATATATGTCACAATGTTTTCTTTCTTTCAAACATCATGAGAAAAAGTTACATTGGTTGACATAGTGATGCAGTGCGTGCACACTGCCTATTAAAGCTGCATAGTCCGATGAAATATCAAATTTTCAAAACCAAACCAATTATCTAGATTTGATCTTACATATCTAACTTAGATACTGATGCACTTATTAAGCATTTGTTTCTGCGTAGAAGGCAATACTGAGTCAATTTAACATAACATGTTACTGCAGAAGTCTATGGTGTCAGAGATTTGGCAAGCTTGCCAAAACTAATTGTCCATGTTTGCACTCAAAATATCTCAAAAGTTTACCATTTAAAATAAAAGTAACTTTGAACTAATGTAAAGTAGATACTAGTGATCGGTCCAATATATTTATCTCAGAAAAAATACTGAAATTCAAAACCATCGGACTATGCAACTTTAACTTATAGATATTACTGTGCCTGTCTGCTTGTGGTACTAACGCCGTACGGAGTAAGCTGCCGACACTAGGTCCACCTGGTGGGCACTTTGCGAACTACATTTCCAATAGGCTGGTTGGTTCATTGCGTAGTACTTACTATATTGCGTCATGTTGGAAACAACATAGTCAATACTTGTCTCAGGAAAATTGATCGTAATGCTAGCATTACGTTTGATTCGCGGCGGGGAAAGAGTTCCCTCCCTCCTGCCCCCTCTCTCTCCCTCCCGGTGTCACAGTTTAAAAGAGTACCCGGTTTAAACTGGGTTTTTCCGCAATGCGCATGTGTCAAAGTTGAATGGCAAGCCTGAAATATTGTCAGAATTTCTAGCTTGTGGAGGAGTTCTCTGGAAATGTAGGGCGAGACAAGCAAGGATTCCTTCAGAAGTTAACAAGCAATTAACAAGTTATTAAACATGGGTACAATCTCAATCAGGCAGAAATGCATGCGCATTGCGAAAAATCCGGTTTAAACCGGGTACCTTTTTAAACTGCGACAACGGATTCTCCCGTGCCCCGTCCCCAGCGTCTCGGGCGAACGCCGGTGTCGCAGTTTGAGCGCCCTGCCAGTTTGAGCGCCCTGCCAGTGGTTGTATACTTTTTTTGTAAAATAGATTTAAAAGCTTTCATTGGATCGATTAAAAATATCTTAATGCGCAATTGAAGAGGAAGATCTGAAGTATTTAATGTAACCTAAGAGCAATTTACTCTGAAAGTATTAAACAGAGATGTTGGGATATTCTGAGTGTCAGTGCCAGTGTTAGCCTTACTAGATCATGGCCTCAAAGACTATTTTCGCAAAATAAATTCAAGAACTTCCAATTGGCTAACAAAAAAAAAGGCTGAATGTGAAATTGTAGAGAAAGATCTGAACTATTTAATAGAAACAAGAGAAATTTGCTTTCAAAGCACCAAAAATCACAAATTACTGTGATAGTTAGGATGGTTTTAATGTTGTCTCTATCCGCGCATGCGCAGAAGCAACAGAAGGGCGCTCAAACTGGCAGGGCGCTCAAACTGCGACACCGGTGCGCCCCCTGTCCCCTTACCTCGCCACCTCCCCCCCCTCCTTCAGTCATTCCGCCTCCTGCCTCCCTCCAGTCCACACCTCCAGCTTCATCGCCATTATAACCGCAACCACTACCATGATGATGATGACGGTGAAGATGGTGATGATGATGACTATTCTTATTATTGTGATGATGACGGCACACATAAATAACACAATAAAACAAAAAATAACGAAGGCACTTCAATGTATTAATATATATATTAATACATTGAAGTGCCTTTGTTTTTATTATTTTATGTATATATAATAATTAATACAAAAAAGGAAATAATAAAAATACACTGAATATCAAGGAAACTCTTAGAAGGTAGGCATGATACAGTCAGGAGGTAAACTTTAAACTATAAACCAAAACCCCAAAAATGACCACAGTCAGGGAAGGCAGTCAGGGAAAATAACTAACCAAACAACTAACCAATTGTAGAACTAACAGACTCACAGAGGGTGGGGAGATGTAGAAGAATACTTACAAACAGAGAAAGAATGTTACACAACAACTGAAAGTAATAAAACAAGGGGAACCATGTGACTATTACTGTCTAGCAGCGAAAACAAGTGATTAGGCTTAACCGCTATGGGAAACATAAATCATCATCATCATCATCATCATCATCATCATGCTGTCGGTTGCGATGCGACAAACACTGCTTTCATTACTTGACTGCCGCTCTCCATTTATCTCTCTGCTGTGAGAGTGGTGTCCATGAGTCGGTCTTAATGTCTCTCAGCTTCAGGTTTCTCTTGATGGTATCCTTGAACCGGAGACGAGGGCGCCCTCTCTTTCTGTAACCAGAAGACAGTTGAGAATAGAGGATCTGCTTTGGTAGCCTGTCTGATGACATCCTCCTGAGGTGTCCAGTCCACCGGAGATTCTTTTTGATCAGAAG
Organism: Branchipolynoe longqiensis; assembly: GCA_030323885.1. Taxonomy (NCBI): domain Eukaryota; kingdom Metazoa; phylum Annelida; class Polychaeta; order Phyllodocida; family Polynoidae; genus Branchipolynoe; species Branchipolynoe longqiensis. The sequence goes on from CM059186.1 coordinate 28,086,073, forward strand.
ATCTTCCATAGAGGGCAGCCCCGTCCGTTCAAGTATTTCCTTATTTGTCACTTTGTCCTTCCAGGTTAGCCTCATGATTGAACACAGATGTCGCATCATCATGAAGGCATGCAGCTTTTTTTTTTTTAATAAAAAGATTTAAAGTTTATATATATAATAAAAAATTATAAGTGCGCCCTACCTGCTGGTAGAACTGGTCGTAGGTCATGATGGGGCCCGTAAAGAGAGTCGGCAGGTAGAAAGCGTAAGCCAACATGTCGATGGGTGAGAAGCCTAGACACACAGCTGGAGCCGGGGTTCGATCCTTCTTGCCTGGGCCCGCCATTCGACGCTGACACCATTCAGCACAGAAACTTGTGTAGCGAATATTAAACATGGCGGCCGTGAAGAGGATCAGAGAGTAGTGGGACTCCTCTGGGTCGTCCTTCACCATCAGTTTCTGATTACCGAAAATAAAAAATAAATAAAAACAAAGAATAAGGAAGATTCAGCCTTGTACAGAGGAGTGCCAGTCTTCAACGAATAATTTTGGATTCAGAGAAATGGTGTCCTGAAATAGCAGGTATCCTGTCATACTGAGAGGCGATCGAATGAAATAAAGACAGTTTGTTCAAATACAAGATTTCTTTTTGTACGCTGGTGAGGATTCACTCAGCACAGGGGTCGCTGGAGCCAGGTAGGTAGGTTTGTTTTGTTTGTTGTTGGTTTACGTCCTAGCAACATCTAAGGTCATATCAGGACGCGGGTAGGTAGGTAGGTAGGTAGGTTGGTAGGTTGGTTGGTTGGAGTTTTATGTCCTGGCAACATCTAAGGTTATGTCAGGATTGAAGGCAGGTACTACTGTAGTCAGTCTTCAAGCAAGCAAATTATGTTCATGATAAGTAAGAACAGTCCAAAATAGCAGATGGCAGTTGAATGTAAATACAGTGAGTTTATTTACTAAGTGATTCTTTCTTTTCAAAATTGTATTACGCGAAAATGCTTTGTTTCTGGATGAATGTGTGTCCTCTATTTACACTGTCCTTGCATTTTTATACAATTTATAATCAAATAAAAAGTTAGGTATAATGAGATGAATAAAGAGGTCTTGGTCAGAGGTCAGATATTCACAATAAAGAATTTTTTAACTAAGATAACTTCGCATATGCTACAAAGCAATACTTAAGGAATAAATGTACAGGGAGCACATATTTCAAAGACTGATGAATGTTTCTTTCTTTTAATGTATTTTTGAGCCTTTATTCAGTTATTTACAACAAAACATAGGTTGAGACATTAAGACAAGGAAAATGGGCCGTTGACACCTGACAGATGAACTGGTATGTAACTATCAGGGATGCCAGTTGGGGTTGATGAAATTAGTGGAAAACATGAAAAGTGTTGCGGGCAGTACCCACTAGGTAGCGCCACCATACTTCGGCCACTGCTGACCGGGTCGGCTCAGGATTGATGGTAGTGTTTTCGTAATGCGACAGGAGGCGCCACCAGTGGTGTCGGCGCTTAGCCTTATGAGAAAGTCGTCGTAAAATATTGACCAATTGCAGCACACCAAATTCTTCATATTTTGCCGTTCCATTAAAGATTTTCCAGTAGAAATCTCTGCTGGAAATGAGTCGAATTATAGAAAATTGTTTATCTAAAAAAAATAAATGAAAACAAATTTAAACATCCCAAATTATCTCAAACGTATAGGAAAATCAAATTTGAAAATAAATGGGGGGGTTGGGGGGGGGGGGGGGAGGGAGATCGGTAGTAATGGATATGCATGGAAATTGGAAAATACAAAAAATCTAAGTCATCCCAAATTGTCTAAAACATTAATAAAAAATTGTTAAATGAAAAAAGGAGAAATTTGGAAATTATTGGAATTCCATTAATTAGTGGAAGACTGGCATCCCTGTAACTAAAACTTCATATTATAGATATATTTTGATGGCTTATATTCTGATAGAAAACTTTGCAAAAACTGATGAGGCAGTGGGACAGCACTATAAAATCAATATGACCCCAGATGTTTCTAGGATGTACCTACTATTCTGTTTTGACCTACTATCCTGTTTTTTTCTGGTCTGACCTACTATCCTGTTACAGGGATGTGATTGGACATCAGTAAAAGAAACGTGGAAAGTCAGACTGAGGGTTCGGGACAGAGCCCGAATGGGGATCCAGGGGGCAGCGCCCCCCCCCCCCCAAGAAGTTCATGCAATTTAAGCATTTTAAGGCCTTTAAAAGTAGTATTTTGGGGGGTGGTAGCTGGTGAGAGGGGCTGGGTTAGGGTTAGGGTGAGAGGGAATGACACATTTAAATATCATATGATCATACTTGTTGGTTTTAGAATAACACATTAAGTAAATAAAACATCTCATAATCACTGGTTTTAACATGTCCATTTAAATATCAGATAATGATACTTGTTTGTTTTAAAATAACACATTAAGTAATTAAAACCCCACATAATCACATTGGTTTTAAATTATCCATCTAAATATCATATAATCACACTTGTTGGTTTAAAATAATGGTCGCATAAAGGGGGGAAAGGGGTGGTCAATGGTGGTGTTAGGGGGAGGGGGGGGTCATTGGTCAAATATATTGCTGCATTGGAATCCTGGCCGTATATGGCGGGTGGTCGTTGTTCAGAGTGGTCGTTTAAGAGGGGGACCACTGTATTACTAATGGAGCCCTGACTGTTGCTAACTATCTCCGTGCATCCTCACTACCCAAGAACTGGGCGGTCCCTGGGCCGTGTACCGATTGCTGTATACGCTAGAGGGCGCCACCATTACGCTAGCTGCCTGTGCTGGTGTAGCAGGAAATCGCAAACCCCTGGAGATCGCACACCCCGGGGTTTGCGATTTCCTAGGAAATCACAAACGCCCCCCTGGAAATTGCAAACCCTCCATGCTTTGTAGAATTTAATCAAATTCAACTAGTACACTAGTAAATAATGGTTTAAATAATGGATAAATAAGAATTTGGAATATTAAGATGGTTCTATTCACTGTATGCAGTGACTGAAGTTGGAACTAAAAAGGCCATTTTGATAATGACATCGTTTACATTGCTGATCCTGAAACTGAGTGATAATACCAGGATATTGCCGCACCTCTTTACCTGGCCTTTAGAATGGCCACAGTAGCGACACCCGTGAATAAAGGGAGTTTTCACCGCATGTGCAGTCGGAATTACAAACTGGACTATCGCAAAGATGTTTTCATTAGGATAACTGCCAAACATGGGGGTTTGTGATGTCCAGGGGGGATTTGTAATTTACTAGGAAATCACAAGTGGGGGTTTGCGATTTACAGGGTTTGTGATTTCCTGTTACTCACGGGCACCCTTCTGCCAAGCTCTAACTGGGTCGATTAGACCATAGAAATATAAGGAGAGAACACTGGCTTCTTTAAATAAAGTTGCATAGTCCGATGAAAGCATGCACTTTCCGAAACAAATACACTTCGTGATCGTACATGTCTAAATAGTCGTGCATTTAGTAAAATTGCATATTAGTCTGATGAAAGTATCACATTGTCGCGAAGAGAAACATGACAGCAGTTTGTAGCAAACTCAAGAAAAACCTAAGCTATCGGAGATTGGCCTTCACCGGGATCGGGGTTGTAGCAAGCTAAACAAAAAGCAAGTTGTCCGACAACGATACTCATCAAGAGGGGGGGGGGGGGATGTAAACAAAATTAGAGAAAAAAAGTTGTCAGAGATTGGCACTAACTAGAATCTGGAGTGTGGTAAATGAAACAAAGAGAAAGTTGTCAGAGATTGGCACTCACCAGAATCAGGAATATGGCAAAAGAAACAAAAACAAAAGTTGTCAGAGATTGGCACTCAGCAAGATCGGGGGGTGGAGGGTGGCGGGGGATGGCAAACGTAACAATAACAAAGTTCCTGGAGATTGGCACTCACCAGGATCAGGTGTGTGGCAGATGAAACAAAAACAAAGTTGTTAGAGATTGGCACTCACAAGGCATTGTGGCAGATGAAACAAAAACAAAGTTCTCGGATATTGGCACTCACCAGGATCGGGGGAGAGGGACAGCGGGGTGGCAAACATAACAAATAGTAAGTTAGAGATCGGTGCTAACGGGGATATGGGTGTGGCAGATGAAACAAAAACAAAACTGTCAGAGATTGGCACTCACCGGGTTAGGGGGTGTGGCAAACGAAACAATAACAAAGTTGTCAGAGATTGGCACTCACCAGGTTAGGGGGTGTGGCTAACGAAACAATAACAAAGTTGTCAGAGATTGGCACTCACCGAGTTATGGGGTGTGGCTAACGAAGCAATAACAAAGTTGTCAGAGATTGGCACTCACCGGATGAGAGGGTGTGGCAGGTGAAACAATAACAAAGTTGTCAGAGATTGGCACTCACCGGGTTAGGGTGTGTGGCAAACGAAACAATAACAAAGTTGTCAGAGATTGGCACTCACCGGGTTAGGGGGTGTGGCTAACGAAACAATAACAAAGTTGTCAGAGATTGGCACTCGCCGGGTTAGGGGGTGTGGCAAACGAAACAATAACAAAGTTGTCAGAGATTGGCACTCACCAGGTTAGGGGGTGTGGCAAACGAAACAATAACAAAGTTGTCAGAGATTGGCACTCACCAGGTTAGGGGGGGTGGCAAACGAAACAATAACAAAGTTGTCAGAGATTGGCACTCGCCGGGTTAGGGGGTGTGGCAAACGAAACAATAACAAAGTTGTCAAAGATTGGCACTCACCAGGTTAGGGGGTGTGGCTAACGAAACAATAACAAAGTTGTCAGAGATTGGCACTCACCGGGTTATGGGGTGTGGCAAACGAAACAATAACAAAGTTGTCAGAGATTGGCATTCACCAGGTTAGGGGGTGTGGCAAACGAAACAATAACAAAGTTGTCAGAGATTGGCACTCACCGGGTTATGGGGTGTGGCTAATGAAACAATAAAAAAGTTGTCAGAGATTGGCACTCGCCGGGTTAGGGGGTGTGGCAAACGAAAAACCAAAGTTGTCGGATATTGGCACTCACCAGAATCAGGGGTGTGGCAGATGAAACAAAGACAAAGTTACCCGGAGATTGGCACTCACCAGGAACGGGTGGGGGTGGGGTGGCAAACAAAACAAAAACTAAGTTGATGGACATTTCCACTCACCAGGATCGGGGTGGTGGGGGGCGGGGGGGGCAAACAAAACAAAAATAAAATTTCCCGACATGAACAGTCACCAACAGTGGGATAATAGAAAATAAAACAAACAAAAAATGTTTTTTTGATATCGGCACTCACCAGAATCGGGGTCAAGGCCTGGAAGTTCAGCATGGAGAGAGCCGAGATGGAGACGGTCCACACAAGCAGGAGCGAACCGGTGAGAGCTGCCAGATAGGTGAGGAAGCACAGCAACAGGAAGTACAGTAGCGCCCACGTACCCAGCAGGCCTTGCACAGTGAGCATGCCGAACGCGCAGAACATCCACTTCCGGTGCTGAAAATAGAAAGCACGGGTGACAATAGTCGCCGACACAGTGTACTACATGGTCATGAGAGCACAATTTAGGTGAGAGCACAACTTAGGTGAGAGCACAACTTAGGTGGGCGGGCCATGTAGTCTGCATGGTTGAGGATATAATACCAAAAGCTCTCTTCTGCTGTGAACTTGTAAAAGGACCCAGAAATCAAGGTGGTCAGAAGAAAATCTATGTATATATGTGATCTATAACGTATTATGCTATAAAGGCACAGAAGGGAATCACTTCATTATTTGTATACCGTTTGCTTCTCTAGGTCCATCTTCCTGTCCCTCCCACTCGCGATTTGTGGCGCCACCACCGGCTGTTCCAGTCCCTAACGGACACGGGAACCTCACTCGCACCGAAGGATTTTATAGTAGACCACACATTACAAATTTATTTATATATTTCATTTCAGTTTGAAATGCCACTAGTACAACTTTAGGTGTACTTTTCAAATCCTTTAAATTTATTCTGATGCATCAACTAAAATGGAGTTGCTCTTTGTAGACAAGCACTCGGGTTGACAGGTAAAGCAACTGACTTTCGACTCTCATCGATGGTTAGTTTCATTCATGGCGACTTTATAGTGCTGCCCCACTGGGAGACCAGGCCGCCAGTACCATGACCTGATATCCCACTCAGTCAGATTATCCTGACACTGAGTCAACCAGTCCTTGCACTATCCTAATAATGCCAAGCGCCTGGCTAGGAAGCGACAAGTATCAGGGATGAAAGTAGTCTCCGGGAAAAAAAGCGGAAATGTGGATGTTCCCTCCAGAGGTTTAGCATTGTCAGGGAATCGCGGAAAATTCCCGGAAGTCGGGTTTCAAATATATCGGTGTACGCTGATAGCGCTGCATCATTTGAAGCATGTATTAGTAGTATACGCTGATGGTGCTGCAGGATTGGAAAATCCCGGAAATCCGCGAAATCGTGGAGATCTTTCATCCCTGTTATATACTATACTATACTATACTATACTGTACTGTACTGCACCGCACAGGGATGAAAGTGTCTCCGGGAAAAAAAGCGGAAATGCTGATATTCTCCCATAGGCTTAGCATTGTCAGGAAATCGCTGAAAATTTCCGAAATCGGGTTTCATACATATTGGTATACGCTGATAGTGCTACGGCGTTTGAAGCACGTATTAACGCTGATAGTGCTGCGCCGTTTGAAGCAGGTATTAGTACTATACGCTGACCCTGTTGCGGCATTTGCACCACATATTAGTATACGCTGATGGTGCTGCAGTGTGAAACAACGTATTGGTTGGTTGTTGGAGTTTTACGTCCTGCCAACATCTAATGTCATATCAGGATGGGCGCAATGTATTAGTATACACTTATAGCTACAGGAAAAATCCCGAAATCAGCGAAATCGCGGAGATCTTTCATCCCTGAAGTATCAGGTTTTAGGTCATTGGTTTGACTCGGCCAGAGTTTGAAACTGTGGGTTCGAATCACACGATCTACCAAAGCGGCAGTTGGACGCTCAACACATTCGGCCATCCTGTCTGGTCTGACTCTATTCAATGACCGACCGACCACTAGCAGGTAATTTAGCCACAATCAGAGTACACCACGCTGTTTGGCCAAAACCAAAGGGCAACAGGCTGTTTGGTCATAATCGAGGAGGAGTAGGCTGTTTGGCTATAGCTTCTTAAATGTAGAAATATAAGAACCAGTTTTATTAGACTGGCATTTTCTCACTACAGCCTCTCCAACCGACCGCCTCCACAGATTGACTGCTCCCCTATATAAATCGCTTTGGGGGGGGGTCCCAAACGATCGCCCGTACAATATCATTGTAAGAATGAATCAAACTCTCTAAACCGACCACCTCCCTAAATGGACCATGGTCGGTCGATTTAGAGAGGTTTTACTGTATATGCAAAACAACTACAATGTTTAGAAAATGCAAACCTAAACATGAAATTAATAACATTACTGGTGCAAAATGATAAATTCCAGACCATTTTGCACCAGTTCCTTTGTTTATTGTCAGTTAATTATTTGTTATCTTACCTTGAAGGCGATCCACCTGACAAGCTGCCCCATCAGAATGTGTACGGCCAGATAAGGCCAGATCTCCGAGGACCATCCTGTCCAGAACTCCCACTCAAAGTTTGAAATGTCCTGAAGAAAAGTGCAGTGAAAAGTTCAGAGTCAGAAAGGTGGTGGTTGGTGGGAGTTTTACGTCCTGCCAACATCAACGGTCATATCAGGATGGGTACTGACTTGTGACAGTGCGCACTCATGGCGGCTTTATAGTGCTGCCCCACTGGGAAATCAGGATGATGCCACCATGACCCGATATCCCACTCAGTCACATTATCCTGACATTGAGCTAACCAGTCATTGCCCTATTTATTAATTCCAAGCGCCAGGCTAGGAAGCGACAAGTATCAATTTTATAAGTCATCTGTTTGACTCGACCGGGAACCGAACTCCCAATCTCCCGCACGCGAGGCCAGCACTCTACCGATTGGGTCACCGCGCCCAGTCAGAAATGTGTTATTTCAATGATTGAATCAGTGAATAATTGGTGTTTGATGGCAAAGGAACAGCTATCTTCACTCGTGGCTGCTTCATAGTACTGCACAATTGAGATGCCTGAGTGATCGATTGATTAACTAATTGATAGATTGGAGTTTGATGTCTTAGCAATATCTGGGATCATATAAGGATGGTTACCGACTTGGGTCAGTGCTTACTCATAGTTGCTTTAAAGTGAAGCTCCATCGAAATAACACGTCAATGACACCAGGAATTGATATCCCACTGAATCACATTATCAAGACGATGAGCCAACCAGTCGGGTGCGCAATGTTGAGTACCCAGCAATGAGGATACAAGTATCAATTTAGTAAATATTTGGTTTGACTCGGTCGGTATATACTGAAAACAGCGTTACAACTGTCATACAGCTTAGTTGTTAATTGGGAAGTTATTACATATATAGACATACCGCAGTGATTCATGTCCCATATATAATGGCTGGATAGTAACCTGTAGGGAAACCATATATATATACCTAACCTCAAATAAGGATAGTCATAAAAACAATTAAGACAATTATATTGCATAGTTTAAAGCTGCATAGTCTGATGAAAACATCACATTTTTTAAACCAAAACAATTATCTAGATTTGATTCTACATATCTAACTTAGATTTGTTTGTTTGTTTTTGTTTTACATCCTAGTAACATCTAAGGTCATATCAGGATGGGTACCGACTTGTGACAGTGTGCACTCATGGCGACTTTATAGTGCTGTCCCACTGGGAAACCAGGCCGCCGGCACCATGACCTGGTATCTCACTCAGTCACATTATCCTGACACTGAGCACACCAGTCCTTGCCATGTCCTAATAATGCCGAGCGCCTGGCTAGGAAGCAACAAATATCAATTTTTACGTCATTGGTTTGACTCGACCAGGGTTCGAACCCACGACCCACCAGCACGGGAGACGGACGCTCTAACTCATTCGGCCACCCCGTCTGGTACTATCTAACTTAGATAATGGTGCACATATTAAGTACTTGTTGCTGCATAGAAGAGAATACCTAGTCAATTAAATAGAACATGGTACTGCAGAAGGCTATGGCGTAAGAGTCTAAACATACTTGCGAAAATTAGTTTTGTATGTTCGCACTTTAAATATTTCAAGTTACCCATTTAATATAAAGGTTACCTCAAACTAAAGGAAAATACATTATAACAATCAAGCTAATATATTTACCTTTTAAAAAAGTATGGAAACTTAAAACCATCAGACTATGCAACTTTAATATGCGTTTGCTATATAAATACTATGTACTGTGTATATAATAAAAGATGCTACTAGTTTATCAACACATTTGCCTTTTCTCTCTGTATGAAGCTCCATCGTTTTGTGAATAATTCGTCAATAAGTTCGGTCCTGTATTCTGAGGAGAAAATAAAGAAAATATGACTAATTAGTCAATGCATAATTAATAAATTGTTGTTTAATACATTACAGTGCAATTTACACACACAAAAATCGCCTAGAATTGTAAGAGTCTATAGTAATCTATATAAATTCTGAAAAGTTGGTAATAATCTTAGAATTGAAACAAACATACATATATTTATTTCAAGGATTCATCATGCTAAAACTTTAGCGTGACCTTAACTCAATAAATGGTATTTTATTTTACATTGTTATTAAAAAAATATAATTCCTACCGTAAGATACCACGTAGACACTGTACGAGCTGTACAGGGCTGCGCATGTCCACACGAGGTAACACAACCACCGTTCTACAACAGGAAGTTCGGCTACACATTCCATGCTATCCACTTCCTGCTCCAACTTCAGAACACTATGAGACGTTCTAGCTAATATGGATAAATAAATAAACAAAAAAACATTCGTATACATGTGTACCTAGATTAAAGGTAATGGTTTTCTATTGATTTTGTGAAGTTTTTGTTGGGCTTTGCTTGGTTGTATGCACAGTGCTTCACCGGTGTTATGCAAAATGGAGTGAAAGCATTATATTATATTTGACTAATTAATTATAGAAGTTGATGATATAAGACATCTAGTAGCTAGTAGCCATCGGAATGTGCCTTAGTCTACGTGCATTAGCAAACGAGAAAATGTAATTATTTGAATAGGAGAAAAAAAATGTTTTTAAAGGAATGTGTGTGTCTGAGACTGAGTTATGGTAACTTTTCAGTAACGAATAAGACAGAGATAATCATTGTGTGGATTTGTCAGTGGATTATTCTTTAAATAATAGAGTGATACCAAGAGTGCATGTGCATATAGTAATGCCAAGTAATTAAAAGCGCAACACAAGATAACCATCTTACCGTGTTCATCTCCTGGGGCAGATACCTGTTGTCAATCAGTCTAGACAGCCATAATTCTCCTTATATTCAAATGCTCAACTGCAAAAACAATTCACTACACTATAATGCAGGGTTCGACATTATACTTTTTCAATCAGCAGTAGGCTAACCTTTCTACGTGACTGTAGATTTATTCGGTTTTTTATATTAAAACTTGGCAATACTATTACAATCACTTGAACCAGCAATTGCTATTAAAAATACATAGTCCGATGCCAATTATGGTTTGCATCGATGGTGGCATGACTTAAATGACAGTACGGTGCACACTAGATAAAAGATTCACCCGGTACTTGGAGTACACGGGTGAAGGACAACGTAGTGTAAATACGGGCGAGGTTCAGGTTCCATACTAAATAGGTTTAGTATGGAACCTGAACTAGAAACTGTGGCTCCAGCTTCAAATGGCTGCATATATTGCCACAGAGTTGGTGAAATGGGCGAGAATGCAAAAAGACAAGATGACGGCCAGAGAATGCCGTCGATTTCACTTTTAAATCTGATTAAACTAGATATTATATTATATTTTTCAACTCAAAGGTAGTGGGCTATCAATAAGACATATGTAAAGAATAAATGTTGCTTCTTAGATTGTGAAATTAGGCTCTCATTTCCTTAACCCGCTTTTTCAACCGTTTTTATATAGGGTTGGTATTCACCCGTGTACTGCGAGTATGGGGTGAATACTTTATCTAGGTGCACACCAGCTTGCTTTTCCTTATATGAGTTAATACAATCCTTAACCCTTTCAGACTTTGGTACGGAATAATCCGTACGAAAATGAAAAGCCATTGTGACTTCAGTATGTGATTTTCCATACACTGGTTTAATTGTGACATAGCAGTGAATATATGGAGACTGCACATGTTTGTGTCTGCCTTTTCCCTATATTATATGTATTGTATTCTTCACTTAGGTAGTTTAAATTAGCAGGGGCTCTTTTAGATGGAAAAAAAAAGATTCACCTCTTAGTCTGCTCAGGCTACTGTAGTACGGAGTTAATCTTTTATCTAGGTGCTGTCAGTCAGTACCTTACCCATACCTCGGGTACAGATAGATCAAAGATTCTCCTCTGACTCTGTTCTACTCAGGCATTTCCCAGTGTTGCAGCACTATAAAGTCGCCATGAATGCACAGACACAAGTCGGTACCCGTCCTGATATGACCTTAGATGTTGCCAAGACGTAACAATCCAACAACTAACCAATCTCTATCATATCACTCCGAAGGTGTCTGTATGCTAGAGTGGGGAGGCATAGTTGTTTATCTAGGGTACAGGTAATTACTCCCACAGCCTAGATAAAAGATTCACCCCGTACTAATTATCTACCTGCTGGGTAAATGAAATGAGCAGATAAATTCTTAATTTAAGAAGTAAAATATATTCTTCATATCTATCTTAATATTTACTTACTACTTTTGATTTGAAAATTACAATAAAACATGTAGCATAATAGACTTCAAAAGTCAAATCATCCATATTCTGTGGTTGCCATCTAATATTTTTCCATTCTCTCCCATTTCACAAACTCTGTGATGATATAAGTGGCCATTGGATACTGAGACCAGTAATTCCACTTCCTGTTCCATACTAAAGTAATGTTCGCCCGTATTTAGACCACGTTGTCATTCACCCCTACTGCAAGTATGGGGTGAATCTTTTATATACCCCATCCTGACAATGTGATTCTCGATGTCGGACATCCAGGCATTTTTCACCGCGCTGCATAGCAACCACCACCAAGGGTAAAACAAAGCAGAGTAAGTGGCAAAGTTCAGCTGTCACCGCTGTAAACATGCGCAAGCAAAAATCAATCAAACAAAAATGACCAACAAAAAGCACAATGTCAATGAATATTCCACTGCTTCAGATCAAATTCTTTTATTTAGGAGTATGACTTTATAAAATAGTGTTAAAATTTAAAAGAGCAAGCGAGCACCATGACTGTCACTATCAGCTATTCAGTACAGCCAGCGGCATCACACGCAAGCAAGCGTAATACAACAAAAAGTACATGGAATTTTTCACTGCTTCACATCAAATTATGTTATTCAGGAGCGTGATTTAATAATGAGAGAGTGTTAAAAATTTAAGAAAATGAGCAAGTAAGTTTACTGCCACCACAGTAAACAGGTGCGAGCAAACGCTAATAAAACAAAAACGACCAACAAAAATCACAATGTCAATGAACATTCCACTGCTTCAGATCAAATTATGTTAAATAGGAGCATGACTATTCACTGCTAAGATCAAGTTCCGTTATTTAGGAACATGATTTAATCAAAATAGTGTTAAAATGGAAAAGAGCGAGTAAGTGCCTATAGCTGCAGCATAAATGCTGCCTTTGGTTTACCATTTACGTGATTGTGACGTCACACTGACATCGAGAATATTACCTTAGATGTTGCCAAGATGTAAAACTCCAACAATCAGACTTTTTATCTACCCGCAGCCCTGAGACAGGTCGGGATGAATCTTTTATCTTGGGTACATGTAACTAACTTAGGGCTGCGGGAGTAATTGCCTGTAGGCCTACTAGTACTGCAACGGGGAATTACTCCCGCAGGCCTGAGTCTGGGTAGACATAAATCGTTTTATCTAGGACTAGACCTAGGGTGTTATGTAACTATCTTACTAAGACTAAGTTAGTTACATAAAAGGCAGTTACTAAGACTCATAGTTGGTTCTCCAAACTGATTTTTTAAATGTATGTTTGCATTTCACTTTTCAGATAATCAGATAGAACTTTATACACTTATTTCAGTGGTATAAAATTTATCTTGATGTGATAATTTGCTCAAAAGTTATGAACATTTTAAAATATAGTTTTGAAGGCTTTTCTCGGGGGAAAAACCCCAATGAAATTGGCCAAATTAGGAAATTCACAAAGCTGCAGAACATGTGCTGATACTTGGAAAACCAAAACTGAAGACATAATCAAGTTTCATATTTCATATAGATTGCTTGGCGGTTTTTTCGGGAAGAAAAACAAAAAAGTAGCACGAATATAGCACTTTTAAAACAACTAAAATATAAAATTGGCCCTGTCGTAAAGTTAACAGTACCTAACAATAAAAGTAACATTTTCATGGAAATTTCAAAATGCTATATCTCAGCTTCTAATTAAAGTTGCATAGTCTGATGGTTTTGAATTTCTCACATTTTCTGAGATGAACATATTAGGTTGTTCATTATAATTTACATTACTTTGGTTTGAAGTAACTTTTATTTTAATGTTGGCAAGCTTGCCAAAACTCTATCACCATAGGCTTCTGCAGTATCAGGTTCTATTAATTGACTCAGTAGTCCCTTCTATGAGCCGGTAAATGCTTAATAAGTATTTAAAGTATATATGTAGAATCAAATCTAGATAATTGTTTTGGTTTTGAAAATTTGATATTTTCATCGGACCATGCAGCTTTAAGATTGAGAGATAAATTTGGTATCACAAGAGTCAGAAGAACTGTATCTATAAGGTGCATGTACTATAGACATTTGAACACTAAAATTGTATTCCAACTACCATTCATGAGACATGAAATTCGATTGCATGCCTCCACAATGTATTCAATACACTCCACATGATAAACACAGCATTCACTGGTCACAGACAGAATAGTATTATGTAGTAGGTAGGTATGTCAGATTCCGATAGGGGCGCCTCAGTCACCATGTCTATAGTCAAATTTCCTTCATTTTCACGATTCTGGCCTTGATTAAAGTACTTTTGCATTGGAATATTTTCATAAATTTTATATCACTGGAAAGAACATGACCTAATCTCACCGAAAATACACATCAAAATCAAAATGCTTAGAGCATACAAAAAAGATGTAACAATGTGGCAAGGGTCACAGTTTATTATAATGGTGAATCCAGACTAAATTTAACAATTAAGCCAACGAAATGCCATAACTTTCTCCCCTATTAAGATATTTTCAAAATTACAACATATTAGAGTTTGTCTCAGCAAGATCTGTTGAAAGAGCTTAAATTTATACTGTTTGTTGTGTTTTGAAATTTTAGCTGACCTATAGTAGGAATCAGTTACAGCAACATCATCCACTTTGGAGCATTTGAAAGTGTTTCCAGCTCACCGGTTGCCAAATCGGTCTCACTTCTTCAGCTCCTTGATTTGCATGTCATGAATGAATTTACTACTGTTTATGCTGATTTAATAGCAAAAAGCTTGCTCTTCAATTTGATAGGTGTTGAACCTGGAATGTTTGTCTTTGTCACTGTGAAATCTTGTCTTAAACTTTTCCTTTTCCCTCACTTCTATCACATGTAGAACCTATCTCATGTTTGGTGTCAAAATGAGGCTCAAACTGCCTTCTGTTCTGCCATTGGTAGATATTTTTAGGAACCGTTTAACACGCCGATCACTGTCACACAAATGACATAGGGGTTCAGTGCCAACTCCTGCCAGGTTTCATGAAGCCTGGCCAAGTCACTGATGGCACCCTGTTTGGAGTAGCTAGGCTACTGTTACTCTTAATAACTGCCTTTTCCCTAAACTATAATAATATGTGGTAATAGTACAGATCATCGACTCGATAACATAAAAGATTCACCCCTACTAGATAAAAGATTCATCCCATACTTACAGTACCGGGTGTTCGGCTCGAGATGCAAAAACATTAATCATTATACATAGCAATGTGGACAAAATTGTCAAACCACGCCAATCTGAAAATGCTTTGCTTCTGCTTAGGCACAAAGACCCTATAATACTAAGACAGCTCACTCCCTATCTCTCCCATGGTAATGTAAATTTCGCAGTGCCACCTTGTGGTGGGTTTGATCAGCCCAGCTGCTGGTTGGGGTTTCACATGTAAACACATACAATTATACCGACCCACCCTCTGGGGAGGCTTAGGACTAACGCATGTAGATATATACACATAAACAATACTCCTACTCATAGAGGTAGGAAATGAAATCACCAAAATCCAGCAAACGGAAACGGAAATAGCCCCCTATGGGTTCCGCCATTTGTAAACTCGTGTTGAATAATCGAGAAATCAAAATCCAGCAAACGGAAATCGTCCTAAGGCGGCCGCCATTTGTACTATACTCGTGTTAATAAATAAATAATTCTCCAAGCTTTTATATGTATATGTCAATAGACAAGTTTGTAATTCCAAACTTTCATGTTTATGCCAAATTGTTCTGTATTTCTATTAATTTAGTTCTGCACTGCATGTAGCGGCACACTCCATAGAATGCAAACTCAAAACCACAGGCATTTGTTTGGCTCTCGACGCCATACAAACTCGTCGAACTTCTGTCCGCAGCAAAAGGTGGACGACAGCGATTGGTTAATAATATCATATTCAATTTCTATAGACAGTTTCGTAATTCCGACGAATGTGGGCGGGTCGGTACTAAGCATTGCTTATTCATATTATTATACATGAGATAGGTAAGTATGAATACACATCAATATGAAATTGCTATGAACAAGTGATGTGTCACATCATCATCAGCATCGCCATCATCACATTCATATATGGGTCACTCTCCTGAAAACTGGTCACCATGAGATGGGATTTTAAAACATCAATAAAAAACTTCCTACTTATTTTTTTCCTTATACTTTTCATATTCATGTTCAGATTTGATGAAAGAAATAAGGGAAATAAAATAAAACTGTGTGCAACTTTGGTCTTTTTAGTTATGAACTGTTTTTGTACCAAAAAAAAACATTTTACAGTCAGCCATTTGTAACATGACATTTGGGACGTGGTTGAATCCTTATTAACATCTTGTATTGCATTGATACATCAAACAAAACAGTTCCCAAATCAAAGAGGAAGTATTTATTAACATGTGTGCATGCATAAATTTAAAAAAAAAAAAAAAATTGAATGTCTTCAGAAATAACATTACAAATTTCCATCACACGTGTAACCGTGGTGTCTGGATGCCACACAAATATTGTACACTAATTATTCAGTGAATAAAGCATGGCTGGGAATTACTTTTTTTTATCAATATAAGCACTAGATATTTCTGTATATTATGCCATGATTAATATGCTTCTAAGTATGATATTATTTAATTCTGATTAGATATTTATTAAGCAGACTGTGTGGTGTCCTAAACATGTGTTACACGTGTGACACACATGTTATCCTGCCATAAGAGATATCTTATTCATGGACTACACCTTTATTTTTTATCTCATCAATTTATATTTTAGATAGATGTAAAGGGGAGATTTCCAGCTTTCATTTGCAACCAAAAAATGTAAAAAATTCAAATATTAAATTTTAACTCTCCATGTGACACTTTTGGCCAGTTTTCAGGAGAGTGACCCATATACATTTATACATATAATATAGCACATGTTTAACCAAGAGAACAGCCAGTGCACCAAGTGGTGGGTTTGATTATTTTGATTACACAGTACAGGCTGAGTGAGCCATCTTAGTATTATAGGGTCTTTGTTTGGCATTACAACGTCAAATATAAGTGCGGCTTATACCTCAATTATCGACGATTCCTAGTAAAGATTAATGCATTCTTATTACTGATTCAATGACAGTACCCAAATTGCACATATGTTGCATACTTGTGCAGTGTGATAAATTCGTGTATATTAATCATACCATTAAATTACTGAATACTGAAGTCGAAATACTACTGTATTCAACCATGCGTTTTTCAGTAGTCACCGGCTCGGACGTTGTTTACCATCGCATAGCAATCTAGCCTCTGCGACCGGAGAGCGAAGGACCGTCTTTTTCAACATATCCCACAATCTGAGGACCAGAGTCTAGATAACTCATTGTATGCCGACCTTCTTGTGTGATTATTTATGGGTATAATATGGCTAGTCAATGTTATTACTATGTCTGACCTAATATGGGTCTTGAACGATCGATTGGGCGTAAATAAATTCACATAATTTGCATATTGTCCGTTCCTCGTGTTGGCAGGTGCTCGGACATTTCCGGACGCTGTAGCGTTTCGGCCAAAAATATTCGACCAATCAACAGCGCCCGTTTCAGTTCCATTAATCGTGGGAATCAAAATGGCGGGTTATGTAGTGCAGATTTATGATTGAGTTAAATTGTGGGACAAAAAGTGATATATTGCAATACAAGATAAACGTAGCATATCTACGAACATATCTTCTATTTATTCTAGTTTTAGCAGACATCCATTCAAGATGTGTGACGTGTGCGCCGACGTTTTGGAGCTCCTCTGTTCTCGTAAGTTGGAAATGTTTTGAAAACAAGCCGTGAGCGTGACTTCACTCCTGACACGGAAAATATTTCCATCAATGATCAAGGTTCCCTTTCTCCTGTCTGTATTTTCAAAAAAATAATATATTGATGGATCGCCCTGTAATGTGTGTCGTTGGTTGAGAGAGTCCATATGCATTGAATCAAGGCATGCATTCGTGATTACAAAACAAGTGAAGGGCGTGTTATTTTGTGCTCACCGATAATAATACTCATACTGCCGTGTTGTCATTGTAATCACAGGTACTGGCAGTGTCATACTCATATGCATGTAAAATTATATATATATAGAATATCAGCTCATGAAGGCTATTAGAAAGGGTATGTAGTTATTTGTCAACTAGAATTTCTGTGAATGAGGGAGTTCATTGTCATGACTATGAGTATACTGTAGGTATGTGATCAAAGATTTCAAAGTTAGGTACATCACATGAACATTTTTTAATTGTTGCACAGTACTGAACATCGGTAGACAGACAGAGCTCACTGAATAGATTAAATAGTTTTTTAATTCAAGTAAATATGATTAGTCGTTCCAAAGTTATCTACGATTTAGTTTTCCTAGAAATCTAAATTTTGTCCTATTGGTTATAGCTAATAATTTGTGACCACTGGCACTGACACTCAGAATATCCCAACTTTCACTATTATCTCTGCTTTTAAATCCTTTCACACAAATTTGCTCTTAGGTTAAATTAAATATTTACTATCTTCCTCTTCAATTGCCTATTAAGATCTTTTTAATTGACCCAATGAAAGCTTTTTAACTTATTTTGTAAAAATAAATGCTCCACATATACATAACATTGCGCGACATTTAGCGCGAGCAGCTAGTGTTGAGCTGCCACCGCGGTCGATCCCGCCGATTTAAACACGTGTTTAAAAGTGCTCTAGTGTCTCTCCGAAATTACAGAAATACCCAATATAGCTGTCAAATGAAAGATAAATAACTAACTATTTAGGATTGACAGAGTATTAAAAGAGTTTGGTAATGTTACTTATCTGTTCGATGACTTTTTCAACAGTGGTTGACTTCAACAGCTTGTAATGCCATGAATCCCATAATGCACTAGAATCTTCCTCAGATGTAAACAAGGTTGTGATTGGTCAACTGTGATGACATCATGTATGGCAAATCATTTGCATAGTATTTGTGAATGGTTTTACACTGCACCTCTGAATATAGTAGCAATGTGGACAAAATTGTCAAACCAAACCTATCTGAAAATGAATGGCATTGTTGGAAAGAGCTTTGAAAACCATACAAGAAAATCCAACAATCCTGTGTGCTAGAGCTATTTCAATTTCGGTAATGAGGGGTAATTTCCTGCCATTATTTTAATGCTTTCGCATTACAAGTATGTGACCCAAAATCTAGATATTTAGTCAATTTTTGTTCTAACTCGCTTAATAATCGATACATCTCACTGAAATTTTCAGTGTAAGTAGATCCCAAGCTGCTCTGTTGATTTCACCCATTAAAATAAAAGTGACTTGGAGGATATACGCCATTAAAATAAAACTAAATGAATACATTAGTGATTTAGAAGGAAGTTATAGAAATTCCTCATTGTTTAATGAGTATATATCCATGGGTCCATTGTAACTACTTTCATCCTTACCTTTGTATTGGTAGATTCATAAGAATCTCATTAATACGTCAACTTACAAGTAAGTCTAGTATAACTATCATATATCCATGAAACGTGAAGTTTTCTTCCTTCTTTTAAAAAAATATGTTTTAGCATTCAAGTGTGTGACCCAAAACCTATATATTTAATAATTTAATAATTTTTTTGTTCTGATTTCCTAAATAATCGAGATATCTGAATGAAATTTTCAGTGTAAGTAGATGCCTATCTCCTCTGCCGACTCCACCCATTAGAATAAAAGTAAATGCACACACTAGGGACATATTTGTGGATTTTGGGTTGTCATTGATATGATTGATCCTATAACACTGAAAATTTGGGGACCTAGCAAAGTACCTTTTCGACCTCACAGCATCATGAAACTTCACACAATGGTCAATTAATAACAGATTTAAATGTCCATATACCTTTTAAAGCTACCCAAGATATATAGAAGGTGGAGTTTGAGTGTTGAAATCAAGTCAAATCTTCTGAATGTGCACAGACACAGAAAATGTGAATGGATTTGCAAATTGTAAACATGAGGTTGTAGATGGACATTTTATCTACATCATAGGCTGAAATTCATGGGGATATCCCCTAAGAGACACTGAAAGGAAAGCATTTTGAGGGACCCCGCTGTTATCAGAACGTTTTTTCCAGGAACAGATATTTGGCAGAAAACGGCCGTCGCGTAGCACGCGGACAGGCACGTACCTAAATATAGGCATATAGAAACCAGGTCACGGAGTTCAGATGCTGCAGTGGAGACAGATATACCGCAGCATCCCAAGCGGGATTTGATGTACCTATAAAAGTCAACAGATTCCAATATAAAATATATCATTCATTGCAAAGGTATTGGAAAAACCTTTCTAATGATACCTAAATCATCATCCTGTGACAATTAGAAAGGAAGTTGTGACACTTTTTATAGCGTTTTTTATGGGTAATTGTCGTCCATTGTTTCAATGGAAAACCAGTTGAATTCTGTGACCCATCTCATGAGTCTTGGCTTCGCGGCGATCGGTGGTATTTGCACAGACATACCTAGATTGTAAGCAAAAGTTAAAGTGCTGCAGATCAAATAACTCTCTTGGCAATCTATCAAACATCCTTAAAATTTCACAACATGTAGAGAACTAATAAAGGAACAATAATAATTGAAAATAAACATATTCTGACATTTTTAAGTGCTTTTTAGATGATCACACCCGATAAATAACAGTATAGCATGGAAACCAATCTGACTCCAAAATCAACTATTTTCCCATACAAAGCTTGACATTTTTAGGACATTTCACATGCCACTTGCTTTATAAACAGTAGTAATAATAATTTAAAACCTCATTGCTATGGTTTTGTCTTATTTGTGATGATTAAAGAGAAAAGCAGAAAAATATTAGCACGGTAACAGTCCAACTGGAATCAACAATTTTACACAAATGTTTGGCTCAAATTTCAATGTTTAGGGGCAATTTCAGGATTGATCTTTTACTATACCATAACTGGGTCCATGCATAGAGTGTGAAATGGTGAAAATAGTTCCTGTACTGTATCTGTAATCAGTGTTTGATGCAGAGTTTGATAGTACTTGCAAGTGGAAACGAATGTTACGATGTTAATGACTCCAGAAAAGGTAAACTATTTTTTATATATATATTTTTTTTTAAAGAAATAAATGTTTTCAACTTAATGAAGACATTGTATATGACCATTTGAAATGAAATGGGTTGTTGTTCAGAGGTTTTGATTAAGTTTGTGACACTTTATTTTCAAATCTGTTGACAATGTCACAAATTAGTGATGTAATTTTCTATTTATTTAGCTACATCCATCCCAATAAGATACATGATACACAATATTAAAATTTACTTTTGATCTAAACTATCTCCCACATTATTGGGCTAAATGATGAAATCTAAATATTGACACTCCAATAATGGGTTCCTTTGAAATATGCATTTCAAGTAAACTACCTCAAGTCGTACACAGTTTCTGAGAACGAGCCAAATATGTGCTCTATGTCATGAAACCAAGAGTTAAATTGTAGCTAGAAAACCCTCCTTTTGGCGACCTGAAAGGTAAAACCTACTGCAAAGCAGCTCTGCGCAGCGGAATGTGGTTAGTGTTGGCTCGCTGTTGGCGAACCGCATCGCGGCGATCGGCGGTATTCGCACATAGCTCTTATATATTTTTTTTTATTGAGGCTGTATTTATTCTGTCCATAGCATGTAAGCCTGGGTACCCAGGCTTGTTTTCAATGCTGGCCAGCTGTAGTGTTGGTGTTGTCTTACCAAACAGTAGCTGCTGATAAGTTATTTGATTGTCTGCATTTCAGTAGCAGATAGATAGTCTGTTGGTACGTTTAGTAGTCTATGTTAGTTTTTTTGGGCCCTCTTGGCATTGTATTTTTGTTCTATTCTTATTACTATGTTAGTTGTTTTCTTAAGGTTCTATGTTAGTGTTTTGGGGTTTTCTTGGGACGAGTTTTCCGCTTTTTTCTACTTAATTCTATACTAGCCTATTTTATTTACATGTCCATAGGCTTGTACGTAATAGGTGGTTGAGTTATGTTTGTTTGAAATTGATTTGATTTATATTGTTGTTGGATATGTTATCTGGCTTTTATATTTCCGGTTATCCCGCCCTGGGCTGTCCAGTTGGTGGGCCGTGACATATCACCTGCCCCCTTGTGGTGCAGTTCAGTTGGGGTTCCCAGATTTTGAACAGATATTTTTTGTACGTTTTTAGGTCAGGGATTTGTCTTTCTTTCACCGTTTGCGCATTCCATGCCTTGGCGGCCATTTCCAGTGTGCTCCTTTCATGGGCTTTGATCTGGCTTCTGGTCTGTCTGAGTAGTGGTGCCTTGCTTGCTCTGGTGTCCCTTAGTGGTTGGGTTAGACACTTAATGTCTTGGCTATATCCATATGCTAATGTTTTTAGGTGGATTATCCTTCTGTTTTCTAGTAGCTTTACTTTAGTTCTTTTGTGTAGGTCATAACTAGGGTGTAGTTTGTCTACTTTCAGGCATATTTTCAAGGCCCTATTCTGTAGTATCTGCAATTTTTTAAGTAGCTCTTTTTTTAGCACCCATGTAGATTACATCCCCATAGTCAAAGTAGGGGAGTACCATGCCTTTGAAG
This sequence comes from Branchipolynoe longqiensis, assembly GCA_030323885.1. NCBI lineage: Eukaryota > Metazoa > Annelida > Polychaeta > Phyllodocida > Polynoidae > Branchipolynoe > Branchipolynoe longqiensis. Next base: position 28,108,487 of record CM059186.1, read on the forward strand.
ATTTTTATTGACATATCTTGTGTCATATAGTTTCTTAGTTTAGCAAATAGCCATAGTTTGTGATTTACTTTTTGTATGATTTTTGTTAAACACAGATTGTAGTTTAGCTGGCTATCCAGTTCTAGGCCTAGGTATTTGTAGTGATTTACACTTTCCAGTGTTATACTGGTATTACTGCCATTAAAAATTGTAACAATACTAACTCAACTGTCATTCATTCAACTTCAAGTTGAACATATTGATAATCATCATTTCAATTTGGCATATTCATTTATAATTTATTTTTAACTATATACTAAAATAGGATTGTCCGATAATGATGTTTTAGCAATTTTATATTGAAGTAGATCTACTGAGCTATCTGACAAACTCAATTTCACAACTGGCAGGCTGTCAAGTTTCCCTACTTTTTCCCTATTCTTTCCACGGTGCCCATTTTTCATTAAGAATTCCTTTTTTTAAATAAATATTTTGACCCGTTTTCGGGGATATTTTATTTTCGAAATACCATAGTTTGTCTCTCTGCTTTGCACACTATTTGTTCTGGTTATTAGAAACCTGATTTTGATAATCACTTTTGCAACAGTTTTGTCAGGGGGGCAGCTACTGAGCGGGGATTGCGTACTAAGCTGGGTGATGCGGTAGACTACAAATCAAATAGAATGAGACTTGAACAAGTAGCACAGTATGATCATACCATACATTAAAATTTGAACTTCAATCATTTATTTCCTGTTTTCCTACTTTTTAAGATGACTGCTCAGTTCACAGCCTCCACACACTGTTTTCGTGCAGTTGCTCTTATGCAAAATTCCTATTTTATCCTTATTTTGCGGTGGAAATCCCTATTTTCCTGCCTCAATTGACGGGATGGCCAATTGAGTTAGAGCATCCGTCTCCTGTGTTGGTAGATCGTGGGTTCGAACCCTGGTCGAGTCAAACCAATGACGTAAAAATTTATACGTGTTGCTTCCTAGCCAGTCGCGCAGCATTATTAGGATAGGGCAAGGACTGGTTGGCTTAGTGTCAGGATAATGTGACTGAGTTGGATATCAGGTCACGGTGCTGGTGGCCTGGTCTCCCAGTGGGGCAGCACTGTAAAGTCGCCATGAGTGCGCACTGTCACAAGTCGGTACCTGTCCTGATATGACATGTTGCTAGGACGTAAAACAAAAACAAACAAAACAAAAAGCCTCAATTGACACTCTGAACTGTAATCATTTACTAATTTAGATTAAGTTAAGGGTCGATATTTTTTGCTCGACTGTCAGGCCTACAGTGAAAGGAATTGGTTTTGTAGGCCGGACGGTCGTGTCTCAAGTGAAAGGTTTACCTGATGGTCGATCAAATTCGAGTGAATAAATTTAGTACTTTTCACACTGGCGGCGGAAAATTGGAAAAATTGAAACATTTGATTCTTCACTTTAACTTGGTGGGTTTGATAACGAGGGGTGGGGTGGGGGGACTTCTCAGTATAAATCCCAGTTAACAGGGAATTGTCAATCTTAGACTACTGCTATCGTCCCCCGCCATTGTTTTTATGTTTTACCACTCTAATTGGTTGGCAAACCGATGACATCACCATCGTGTCTCCAGTGCTTGAAACCTTCACTGCAGACAACGGTCGGGTGAATAATAACTTTCTAAGTTAATACCTAGGCCTAGAGCTGGACAGCTAAACTACAACCTATGTACAAAAATCATCCAAAAAATAAACCACAAACTGTGCAAACCATTTGAAAAACTAAGAAACTATATGACGCAAGAAATTTCAATAAAAATCTTCAACGGTATGGTGCTCCCCTACTTCGACTATTGGGATGTAATTTACATGGGGGCTAAAAAAGAATTACTTTAAAAAAAATGCAAAACTGCAAAATAGAGCCCTGCCTCAAAGTAGACAAACTGCACACCACCTATGACATACAAAATAGAACTAAAGTAATTTTATTAGAAAACAGAAGAATAATCCACCAAAAACCCCTAGTGTATGGGTATAATATAGTCGAGACAATAAACATCTAATCCAACCACTAAGGAACACCAGAGCAAACAATGCACCACTACTAAGGCAGACCAGAAGCCAAATCAAAGCTTACGAAAGAAGGCCATTGGAAATGGCTGCCAACGTATGGAACGCACAAACGGTAAAGGAATGACAAATTCCTGACCTAAAAACATACAAAAAATATCTGTGCAAAATAAAACCAGGAAACCCCCTCTAAGCTGTTCCAGAAGGGGGCATGTGATATGTCACGGCCCACCAGCTGGACAGCCCATGAGAGGTAACCCCCTGCCAGAAAACAGCCAGATAACATCAAATCCAAACATAAACCAACTACCTATTACGTACAAGCCTATAATATCTAAATAGAGTAGGCTAGTCTAGAATTAAGTGTAGGAAAAAATTAGAGGAAGACTCTTACCAAGAAAATTAAAAAAAACTAACATAGATCACTAACCACTAACCACAAACCACAATCTTAAGAAACACAGACCGATAACTGCCAAGCATTGAAAACAAGCTCGATCATCCGAGCTTATATGCTATGGACAGCATAAACATCCCATCAACATCATCAACAACAACAACAAATAGTAATACCAACAAGCTAAGCTACATAACATCCTACATACTTAAACAGGACATTCCAAGCAGTATGTAACTGTAAGAGGATGACACTACACACAAATGAGATACATACCAAAAGCAATGTAGACACCCCGAAAACAGGTATGAGGAAAACATTTAAGCCCCAACCTGCCATAGAGAAAAAGAATAGACTCATATAGGTGACGTTACATGTGTCACAAGGGCCGCAGTAGGTATGTATGCAGCGTTCGAGAGCTTGTCCGGGACAAGTGGAAATTCAGACAGACAAGTGAAACTCACACCAGACTTGTCCGGTGGACAAGTGAACATTTTTGCTTATTTCTATCACTGGTCTGTATCGTGTACCAAAACTACCAAGATGCCAAAATCTCTAACTGTTTTGGGAGTTACACATTGGAACCGATTTCCAGCTCGCTTTCGCAAAATTGATAGGTACTACTGTTTCAGGTCATGCTCAATGCCTACTTAAACTAGCCAGTCTAGACACTGTCTATCCCATAATGCCTACCCCAGGTGAACAAATCGGACATGGTACCAATTCTGGGATGGAAGATCACGGTTTTTGGTCAATCTACGATGTGTGTCTTTTCCAAATACCTGGGCCATAAAACCCCGATAAAGAAACCAATAATTTTTTCTTCTTTTTTTCTCCAGCTATTACCTAATAATGTAATATCAACACCAAATTCTAGAAAGACCTGACACATTTAACTTACTCCAGGCTGGTGACGGACAGTGTTTGTATGAAGGCCAGTATTGGATTGGCGTCTAACCAGTGTTAGGCTTCCATCTTATGGACTGGATGTGGAAACTATATTTAGCACCATTAGCTATGTATGTCTATATATACAACTTTACTTATTTCAGATGACCAACGGCTCATGGAAGGAGAGGGATTGCAGCTCACTAAAAATGAAACGTTTGCCTTAATGCTGTACGCTCAAGTATGGCAACAAAGGTATGAACCAATAAGTCAAAATAATAAACCCTGCTAAGAATATAACAAGATGTTTGAATAACAAGAATATAACTAGTTACTTATAATATCCGATTTAAATTCTTTCTAACCAGGTACGACATGACATTTAAATGTGTAATGATATACATTATTCCCGGTGAATTGTACCATTAACTATTAATAAATTAATTTAATGTTGAATCGTGATGCACAGTTACTGTGGAGGTACAAATCAAGTGTTGCTTGTTCCTCGTGGTCCCTGTTTAGAAAATACGGATTTTCTATTTATATCACTTGGAGAAATAACAGAAACGGGCAGTTTATATTAATTACACTGTAGGCTCTGCTTGGGGAGTGTTCTGCTGTTGTTCTAACCTTAGCCCCACTTGGAAGGTTAAAAGCCTTGAATTTAACCTATTTTGAATAATTAGTCTTGAAAATCATTGCATTCCAGTAAACTGTCCTCACTGATCTAAATTAGTCCCAAATCGTCATTGTTTTTTCTTCTTCCTGAAATCCAAGTGAAAATAGTCTTGAATTCCTACCATATTTTCACATGTATATGGACCCTGAAATAAGTGTCTCTCATTGCTTGCAGACAATGCATGTGCTGCTTCAAAGATGTGAAGAACTTTGAGCGGATGAACAACATAGTGCAGGTGGCCATGAACATGGCTATCATGTTCATTGTGGACCTCCCGTTTGAGTGCCAGGACCCGCCTCAAAGCGACGCCGAGGTGCAGTGGAACGCCGGGAGTGAGGAAGGCAGCGGCTCGCCCAAATCTCACAAACAACATGGACAGGGAGAGCTGTGCTTGGACACTAAAATGGATGACGCATCCTCTGTGGACGGTGTCGAGAAACCAGTACTTGATGATGCCGAAGTAAAGCAAGAAGAAGATCTGCAGGTTTCCAACACAACCTTGTCAGGGGAAGTGCAGGGCGAGGCTGATGACGTGACGTCACTGAAAATGACAACATCGCAAGAGAATGCACCCGTGAAGCAGCAATCTGGGGCGGTGGAAGACCAGTGTGATTCAAAAGAGAAGCATGACGAGAAGTTGGTTAAGGAACCAGACAAGGACAGTCCTGTCCCGGATGACGATGATGGTGATGAGGATGATGAAAACGATGATGACGACGATGGTGATAATGATGATAATAATAAGGGTGACGACAAACTGGTGGAGGCACCCGAGCCCAGTCTACCTTATCTGGACGAGATGGGTGCTGGGGATGCCAAGGTGAAGGACGAGGCTCAGTTGGCCGACGCGAAGGTTGGCGAGAAGTTGATCTCTACGAGCGAAGGGGAGAAGGAGAAGCAGGAAAAGAGCAAGGCGGAGCGCGACCATCAGATGGAGGTGGAGCTGCGGTCATGGAGCCTGGAGGAGAAGGACCGCCTCTTCCACTTCACCACCAAGATCTTTCTCATGAACTTCCCGCTCTATGTGGCGTATAAGCACAGCATACATACATCACTCGAAGAGCTGTCCCAGCAGGAGGCCAGTGCGCTCAACAATTACTGCGAAGTCTCGGTACGAGCTGTTGTACTTATGGTTACATTTATGGTTATATATCAATGGAAGCTAATTTGAAGCTGGTTTTCTGACCTCAGCTTCTGTCTCTGAGTCTGAGTGACTGGCATTTTATATATTGATTGATTGGTTGTGGATGTTTTATGCCGTATCTGCTGCAAAGACCATATGTGGCAAGAAGTGTTTTACCTTTATTTTGTTTCATTGTTATTATTATTCGGCAATTGCACTTCAAATATCTCCACAGTTAGCCATTTAAAATATAAGTTACTTCAGACTAAAGTAAGGTAGATAATAGCAATCAACCTAGTAGATTTATCTATAATAAACTAAATTAATATTTAAAAATTACAGAAACTAAAAGCTGTCAAACTAGGCACCTTTAAGCTTTCATATTCAACGTCAGTGTGGGAATTTTATCACACACACTCCACATGCCAGATTTATTTTATGGTATTTCCATTGCCCTTCAGCTCTGCTTGCAGGACCCTGAGGTTCCCGTCTACCTGCTGAGGAATGTCTGCTTCTTCTGTGATCGTAACGGAATACAGTCCATTGCACAGTGCTTTGATCGTGCCTCTCCTGAAATCCTACCCTACACGGTCGCCCACACTCTCATCAACATCATTGCTAACGTAGGTGCAATCCTAATCTGTTCAAATCAAGATTCTTTTTTTTAAATTTAATTTAATAAAAAATTATATATATATACAGATGAACCTCGATCCAACGGACACCGATGCAACGGATTCCGGATCCAACGGACACAATCCGCTCGAGTGAATATCTGGTCTGAACGTTTAAAACTCCCGAGTGATATCCGTAAGGCTATGGACAAGCTTAGAAAATATGCTGTAAAGTTTAATGTTGAGTCTAGTAAGGATAAGAAGGGGGTCATTCATGTACATAGGCATAGTGGTACGTGCAACAGCGATCGGTAAAGGTGAATGTGCGTGGGGTAGAGCCCCTGGAAAATGTTGTTGCTTTAACGGACAACTGCTCCCCCCCCCCCCTATTAGTCCATTGGATCGAGGTTCATCTGTATATATTTTGTAGTTAGTGTGTTTATTCCTCCGCTTATATAATTTGTCAGCCGGGGTACTGGTCTTCCAGTCGTTGAACAATCATGATTGGTTACACCTATTAGTGAGAGGGTAATATGTGCTGTATAATCATTACCGTTTACTCTGGGGATTCAGGGGTGACAGATTTCCGCGATTTTTGGTAATTTGTCATTTGTGTTTCAATTTTTTTAACATTTTTTTTACGGATCTGCGAAATTTGATATATCACAAAATATTCTATGGATTTTCTTCGGCTATTATTTAAATACCACTTTTTTAATTCAACTGGATCCGTGTATTGAGCGGGGTTTGATTTCTGTCAAAGCACAGGTCTCATAGACTTATCATAGTCAGGGAATTGCTGGGGGAAAAGCCAGGACTTAAAACTCCAAACAACCAACCAATTAGTCCCTATGGAACTATATTCTTCTCACCTCAAATGGTACTAGTATCATTTGGTCGGCGGACCCCCTTTATCAACGCACATGCAGGCATGTGATTTCTCCGGTTTTAACAGGAATTCCGTCTAATTTCTGGCCACCAAAACCGGAATTCCATGTTTTTTTAAATTCCATGTTTTTTTTCCAGTCGCCGAAACACCTGAAATACACTATTTGCATCCCTCTCGCGATTCAGTGGGATGCTGTGTGTCCTTAGAAAAGAAATTTCAGGGTTTTTTCCTGCACCCAATCACATGCCTGAACATGTGTCCCTTGCGTGTCTTTCAGCTGCGCCTCTGGATGAACATCAACACGGTGATGCAGCACATTGTGCCACTGCGCTCTCAAGTGATCCGCTACATGTGCCGCCTGTCGGACAATGACCTGCGCATGGCTGGGACGCGCAACATGACCGACCTGATGTGGGCTGCTGTGAAGGAGCCCATTGAGACTCACGTGTCATTTGACCGCGAGGGGCTCGACCTTGCCTTCAAGTACTTCACCTGTACCACGCTCACCATCCGTCTCGCCGGCATCACGCAAATCAACGTAAGTCGACTCCGTTGATCAGTTCCCCGCCCGTGCTTGAAAAATCGCCCGACTGTGCTTTTATTTGATCTTTTATTTCGTTCTAAGACTTAGAAATGCGTTGGGCTAGCACCAATTCTACCTTCGTAAGCACACAATCTATGCAAAATGTTTTGGGGTTTGTTTTGTCATGAATGAATTTGATTCATATATATCTTTTGTCAGTGTTGTAGCACTGGTCTTCCGACCGTAAGTGATACAGGTATTTACACAATTTATTTTTACATGGTTTATATAGTAAATAAAAGTGTGAAGTAAATTCTGAAATTAAAATGTACACAATGCAATAAGTCACTTATTTTACTTAAGTTACATATTACATCTATGTCATATGCCAGAATTTTTTATTTAAAAAAAATAAAAACCGCTCGCCCGAATCTTGATTTTTATGATCAAAAGGACGATCACTAATTTGTTTAATTTTATTTGGCCTTATGGGTCATCTTAGGTTTTCATCGTTTTCTGTCATCATACAAAACGTAAAACTGGCTTTGTTTGTTTGTTACTGGTTCACATCCTAGCAACAACTAATGTCATATCAGGATGGATACCAACTTGTAACTACATAGGGGGCCTACTGATGCTCATGGAAACGTTATAGTGCTGCCCCACTGGGAGACCAGGCCGCCTTGACCCCATATCCCATATTAGCCTGATACTGAGCTAACCCATCCATGTCCTATTCTAGTAATGCCGAGTGGCCTGCTTCAGAAATTTGAGCGTTAACAGTATGAACTCTCCTTTGATGTTGGCAATATCGACGAACCTTGGGCCTAAAAGAAAATCACCTTTTCATTTCGTTTCAGAATCAAATCAATTTGTACAATGAAATAGCCAATACCAACGATACACTCATCGATGCAGACAAGTGAGTGCTTTGAGATTTTCTGAATGGAGTAAGAATTTATCTAACTCATTCCAATGGCCATTATTTTGTATTATTTTCTTTTGTTTAATAGATTAGTATATTTGTCTCTAAGCTTTCATATATATGTTTTATGTTAGGTTTATGATTTGGCATAAACTTGACAAATTACTGTTTACTCGTTCCAGTGTCCATTATTTGGTATTATTGTTCCTAGTTTAATAGATTAGTATACTATATTTGTGTCTCAAACTTGATTCACCTAAAAGCTTTATAAATGTTTGTGATATGTATGTAATGCTTTGGTTATAATTTAATTTTAAGATTAACTTGGTCTTCATTCATTTCAATTTCCATCATTTTGCATATTTTTTTGCAGTTTAATAGATTATCTGTTTCGCAATCGCATGTCTCTTAGATTGCTTTTTTTTTTTTAATATAAAGGTAAATATCAAAATAAAATCTATTGAAGTACATTCCCTTCGGATTTGCAGCATTGGAAACCAACTCGCAAACTGGCTCATCGAAAATAAAATCATCGAACACATTTTTGGGCCAAACTTACATGTGGAGGTATGTGGTTTTACTAACAGCTGTCGAGCTTTTCAACTCGTGTAACTATTATGGTAGATGATGATCTTGTTCAACAGTGCCAATATACCAAAACAAATTTATATCCATTAAATTGTTGGGCCTAGGTAAATCAATGTGTTACCCATCGAGATAAAATTGGTATGTTTTTATTATTAAATTTTATTTTATTTTTAAAAAATACCATGAAATGAAAACTGCGAAATCTGGGTATGTTTCTTATGGGATGAGATTTTCCTAATTTCAGACCTGTCCTTATTATATCTTTAAATTGTAAACAAATATTTTTTAAATAAATAAATAAAATTAAAAGAGGGGGGGGCACTTTTTTGTAAAGCCATTTAAAATTAAAGCTGTATCAACCTATGATTCGCAGGTAGTACTTGTTTCCCTGGTCCTGCTAGGACTTATATTGTCTATGTTTGTGTGCTTTCAGCTTATAAAGCAGAGCCAAATGATTCTCAACTTCCTGGCACTGGAGAGCAGAATCACCAACGAGCACATCGATTTTATATGGGCGGCAGGACAGGTATCTAACCTTGCAATTTCAGCTCAGCATGTTCAACAACTCTTGTTATGTGCTGTTACATTAGTCTTCTCAAACTGAGCGTGTGTTGACTTTGTTATCCAAATGTGCCATAGATATCGGTATAAATAACATGGAGCTTATATCGACACACTGGGGGTGGGTGTGTTATGTTCCTTTGTCTCGCCCTGAATATGGCCATAGCTGCCGACATGGCGTAAAACCTACAAAGTCACTCACTGTTCCTTTGTAAATATATCATTATATCCCTAATTGGATATCTCAGGGAGCTTATATCATCAACTCACTCGGTCAGAGAAATTTACCACAACACAGCTTAGATGTTGCTAGGGCATAACATCCCAACAAAACAAACCTCCCCGAACAGCCATTGATATTTGGTGCAGCGGGATCTTTTTTCGATTTAACTTTTTTCCTTCAAATTGTTATTGTTTTTAAAAAGAAATTAAAATTTTAAAAAGCTTTTTTTAAATTGACTCGGTGATGCCGAAGAAATAAGTATGTTTTTTGTTTGTTTGGCCTTACATCGGGTTATTTATTGTCATTGTAGTTGAAGCACTGCAGTCGCCAGGTGCATGACATCCTCATTCCACTGATTAAGAACCTCGAGATCCATCCTGCACAGCACCTGCTCAAGCTTGTGTCAGGCCTCGAGCCTTCTGCCCACACCGAGCAGGTACGTGCACTTTAACCCATCGGTCACCTGCAGAGTATAAGTTAGTAACGTAGCGGTATAATTTTTCAATTATGTCATTTAATGGTCTTTGCATTTGTATTTGCAATATTACAACAACAAATATTATAAAATTCGATTTCCTTTTTCTATAACCTCAAAGTTAAAACTATTTATATACATATAGTAAAACCTTCTAACCGACCACCTCCACAGATCGACCACTCCCCTATATCGGTCACTTTATTTGGGTCCCAAACGATCGACCATACAATACCATTTTAACGATATAGAAAAAACTCCCTCAGCCGACCACCTCCCTAAATGGGCCATGGTCGGTCGATTTAGAGAGGTTTTATTGTAATAAAATTATGAGATTTTTTTATATTTCTTATTATGACATCCTCAAAATTAATACTATTTATAATTTATATATAATAAAATTCTATGAGATCTTTTATAATATTTCTAACAAAATGTAATTTCCAACATAAATCGATGCAGAAGAGAAATAGTGACCACATAAAATAGCGCTTAGTAATATAAGTCCTCGGCATCCTGCTATAGATTTGTATATTACACCTATTTGCCTCACAGACCCTGTACCTTGCTTCTGCGCTCACCAAATTTTTGTGGAATACGGCTGCTGCTGCCCAAAGCCACGTTGCTACTGTTCATCACCATGGCAACGGTCAAGGTCAGCAGTACACCGCACTGTCACGAGAACATGAGGAGATGGAAACTGGTAAGCCACCCTAGTTAGTTATGATTAAGAACCATATTCTATGTGCTGTCTTAAATCTGCAGAGTCTGATGAAATATCAAATTTTCAAAACCAATTATCTAGATTTGATTTTACGTCTAACTTAGATACCAATGCACTTATTAAGCATTTGTTTCTGTGTAGAAGGCAATAATGAGTCAATTAACAGAACCTGTTACTGCAGAAATCTATGGTGTCATAGTTTTGGCAGGCTTGCCAAAACTGATTTTCCATATTTGCACTGAAAATATCTCAAAAGCTTACAATTTAAAATAAAAGCAACTATGAACTAATGTAAGGTAGATACTAGTGATCGATCTAATATATTTATCTCAGAAAAAAATACAGAAATTAAAAACCATCGGACTATGCAACTTTAAGCTATGCCATTAACTTCGGCGGAAGACCAGTGCCTCGGCACTTAAAAAATACCTTTATTCACTGAATAAAATAATTATTTACCACAAAAAAAACTAGTTATATTAAAACATGGTCATGGATATCTAATGTAGCTAAATGATGGTCACTTGCAGTTTTAAAGGCTGCATTTGACTGTATAATGGCATGGCAGCATTGTAGAAACAGATAATTAATAAGTTTGTATAGTAGCCAAACCTCCATGTTTAATATTGCACTTAATTCCTGTTTGTAATTCCATAGAAGTTGTAGGCCACATTGCTAAGCATGAAGTAAGCAGCAGCGAGCATTCCGAGAGCGGTGACGGCAGTGAGTCCGACCTGCCCGAGGCCCCGCTGCGGCGCCACCATCATGTCCACAAGCGGCACAAGGGTAACTGCCTGGGTGGCGTCAAGTCGATGCGCACAGCCGCATTGGACGTGGAGAGCGGTGAGGAGGAAGAGTGCGAGTCTGAGAACAGCAGCCTGTGCGCCAACAGTGAACTGAGCGACATCAGTGATGAGAGCCTGCCCAGTGATCTATCCGAACACGAGCAAGGCGAGGTGGCCGCACTGCTAGCCAGGCGGTGCAGACAAAAGCACAGGCGGAAGCACCACCACCACCATCACCACCACCACCATCACCATGTGCACCATGTCGGGGTGAAGGCTGTGGGTGAGAGCGGCTGTAGTGAGACTAGTGACGACATAGACATGGAGCACCTGGTCAGCGATGGCCACGGAGGCTCTCATGGCACCTGCCGACCAGTCCCCCACAAATGCAAGCACCCACAGCACCCCCGGCTCCGCCCACATGGCCCGCATAAGATGCAGAGTCCTGAGGAGGAGGACGACACTTCATCTGAGGAAGAGGAAGACGAGGAGGAGGAAGATGAAGAGGAAGAAGAGGAGGAGGAAGAAGAGGAGGAAGAAGAGGAGGAAGAAGAAGAGGAGGAGGAATATTTGGATTCTTATGATCCGGAGCTCATGAAGCATGTTAAGGGTGTGGAAATGGAGCAAAGTGAAGAGAGTAGTGACAGTGAGGCTTATGTGCAGCCTGCCTTGCCTCATTCGCTGGTGAAGGAACCCTCCTTGCAGCAATCTGCAACCAAGGACTCGCTACCTGCCAAACAGGGGCCCGCTGATAGGAAGCAGCCAAAGGAAATGCTCAAGTCACCCTGTACTAGTAAAGTGCCAAAGAAGGACAGTCCTGAGAAGGTGGAGGTGGAGCTGAGTGATGAAAAGGAAAAGACTGATTCGCTTGTCGTGAAAGCATTGGCCACCAACATGGCGGCAACTGAGGAGCCACAGCCATCCACGAGCCACCAGACACAGCCGGATAGTGTGCCCACATCCTCAAAGGTGAGACCATTTTTTAAAGACTTGGACATTAGAATATGTGAATGGAAGCAACATGGTATAGATGGAAGAGCAGTGCATCAGCGCTGAAAAAAATACCTTTATTCGCTGAATAACATGATCATTTCCATCCCCCCACACACACCACACCACACATACACAACTTATTCAGGATTGTGGATTTCCTCGATTTTGGGGGGGGGGTAATTTATTATTTGTATTATTTCAGAAACAAAATTCCATGATTACTCTGCATATTCTAAAATATTCTATTGGCTATTATTTAAATACCGCAACATGACATTCACTGGTTGTGTTACAAGACATAGTTGGTGGTTTATGACATTCACTTGATACTGGTTGTATTACAGGCTGTAGTTGATGGTTTATGACATTCACTTGACACACTGGTTGTGTTACAAGCTGTACTTGATAGTGTATTACATTCACACACCATAGTGGTTGTGTTACAATACAACATCAGGGATGAAAGATCTCCGCAATTTTTTTAATATTTACTGATTAACGTTAAACAAAATGCCATAGAATCTGGATGTATATGACAACAATTAGGTTCGAATCCCGTTCTTAAATGATCTTAGATCTTCGTAGAACAGAAAACCCAAGCAACAACGAATTAGAAATGGGTGATAATATATGCACATCAAAGATAGCTGAAACCTGTCCTTTTTCCGCGATTCCCTAACAGTGCTAATCCGATGGGGGAAATCCGCGTTTTCGCGAAAATTCGCTCTCGGCTTAATTTCCGGGTTTCTTGCTGGAGACCAGTTTCATCCCTCCAAGACGTAGTTTTTGGTTTATGACATTCACCCAACACTGGTTGTGTTCAAGCTGTAGCTGATGGTTTATGACATTCAGGCATGGTTGTGTTACAGGATGGCTTGTCACTGGGCGAGGCACCAAGTCCGATAACAAATCTAAAGGTGTTGGGTCAGAGTAGTGACAGTGAAACAGGACTTTGCGAAGAAAAGGACTACCTTAAGTTTGGCCATGATCGTCTCATGTCAGACCACATCTCTGCGTACATGCATCCCGCCCGCAGACACGGCCATATACAGAGGTCAGTACACCTACCAGGCTACTGGTTAACTACCTTTATATATAGAAACAATAATGGCTTTTCACCACTCGACACCCAGCGTGTTTGAGTTATTATCCTGATCCAGAAACATATACTTTAACATGTTTTAGGTGTATTTATTATGACCAATGAATAGAGCTACAAATTTGCAACCAAAAATGAACAAGTGTTTAAAAACAAAGTGAGATCAGGGAAAAGTCATGAAATTGTATTTGCTCTGGAAGTAAAATTAATCTTGTTAATGCGCTTCTTTGCTCAGTGACTTGATGGACAACATTCACAGTCCGGATGATGGCAGTTGCCACTCGTCTCGACTGAGCACCAAGTCAGAGAAGAACATGGCTGACTTTGAGGGTGAGGATGCGCTGAGTGATGACGAGCTTGCGCACATTAACGCGCAAGCCGGAGGCTCCACTCCGCACTTTACTGGGCACCACATGCAGCAGCACCTGGCCAACATGGCCTCGATATACAACAAGTGCATACCACAAAGTGAGTTATTATACTGTAATCGAAAGACCGCTTGCAGGGTAGGACAGTAACTTTTTTTTCTCACTTTCCCAATTGGGCAAGTGATTGAATTTTCTACTTACCCGAGTGCCAAAGCTACTTGCCCACACCCAAGTCAGCCAATTGAAACTGAAATCTGCTACTGCAGAGCAGAAAAAATAATGACTTGCCCTTTCGGGCAGGTCAATGGGAACTTCACCTGCCTGACTGAGTAAACTAGGTGCCCCTGGAAACCGGGCAGCCCTTATTATCCTACCCTAGCTTTAGATACCCGGATGGGTGCATGCAAAATATCTGGAGGAATTCATTTTTTGTTGATAGCCGTTCATTTTCCATAAGTTGAAAATCATGCCATTTTTGCATTTCATTATATTGAAATGTAGAATTCAATTACTACGTTTGACTAAGTGTGTAAACCATTGCCCACAGGCGTGATACACCACCACGGGAGGCAGGACAGTGGCGAGATTGCTGCCGCATACAGCGGTTTTAAGTTTGAAGATGTCTGCAAACCAGGAAACACTCTCCTATGGGACCTGCTGCAAGAGCACACTGCGGTCAGTAGTAGCATATGATTATAACTAGTCATCAATAACACACTGCATAATCTGTTGAAAGCACCAAATTATCTCAACCAAAACCCTAGATTTGTCTCTCTACATTTTTTTTTTTTAATTGAGGCTGTATTTATACTGTCCATAGCATGTACGCCCGGGTACCCAGGCTTGTTTTCAATGCTGGCCAGCTGTAGTGTTGGTGTTGTCTTATCAAACAGTAGCTGCTGATAAGTTATTTGATTGTCTGCATTTCAGGAGCAGATAGATAGTCTACATACCCAACTTAGATATCGGGCATTCTTTCAACATTTATTGCAATTTGGTGCTCCACTTGAAAATGGGTAATCAATGTCCAGCATTTTGGTGTGCACACCAAAAATTAAATTAACATTTTCTCTAAAAGGTTAGCCAATTATTTTCTAAGTTGCTCCAAACTAAAGTAAAGTAGACTAACGAGGAACATGTATGCATTATTTTTATATATAGCAGAAACTCGAAAACCCATCTGTTGTGCAGCTTTAATAACGTTCAGAATAGTATTGTATGTTCTCAGTAGAATTTGCTAATTTGATATGATACAGTGTTGTGTGGCAGTTGAATCATTGAGTATCTGATTGCCTTTCAGTATAAGTTGGCAGAGGGCATTGCCGCAGAGGCTGAGAAGGTTCTGTGTTCACTAGCCTGCTTTTCTACCGACCGGCGTATCAGAACCCGCTTCATTGAAGCGTGTATAGAAAACATTGCCAATCATAGGTGGGTACTTAATAACAATGCACTCCCCCCCCCCCCCCTCTCCAGACCCCATATGGACAATGGACAACTCTGCACTCAGACCAATGTTGTCTTGACATAGCAGGTGTCTTGTCATTAGCAAGACAATTAAATGAGAAAAATAGTTTGTACATTGAAAGATTGTCCGCACATGGGAAGGGTTTGTCGATTACAGGTCTCGCTGCAGATAGGTACTGCTATTGTACTGTAGTACCTGTCTTCAGTGACCCTTGTGATCGGCGAAACCCTGCCGTGTACAAATAATTGTCCTACCCGTGGTAATTGTTTTTAGCGACACTGCTGATCGGTGATACCTTGCAATGTGTGAATAATCTTTCGGTGTACCAACTTTTTTTCACTCATTTGACTGTCCCACCGATGAAACAACACATGCTATGTCAGGACAATATTGGTCTAGATGCATCAGACTTGTCTGTTTAAGACAGATATTACTGTATGTTCTTCATATAAAACCTCATTCTATTAATATGATCAATATCTTATCATAATGTTAACAATACCATCATTAGTTATAATGTTTTTGTATTATCATATTCATGTAATATGAAACCCATGATTAATGTATATTTTTATGATCCACACTATATCCTGATGGTAACACTATCTTCATTAGCTGTGTTGCTTATCTCGTATCCTGTTATGTCAGTTCTGATATGACCTTAAATGTTGCTAGGAAGTAGAGCTGCCCCCCCCCCCCAACAAACAAAATTATATTGTGAAGTAAATTTGATGTATGTTTTGATTGCAGATCAGTTGTAATATCTCTAAGACTGCTGCCTAAGTTGTTCGGCTCCTTCCAACAGTATCGTGTTGGACTGGATACTCATGCTGTCACCATGTAAGTAGCAGCACGTGAGAGAATGTAGGTGATAATGCACGATTTGTGGTTGTGAAATGAGTGACTACTTTATAGAACGCATGGTCCGTACAGGGCCTGGAAGGTCTTGAAAAGTCTTGGACTTCACTTGCCCCATTTCAAGGCCTTGAATTTAAACCTATTTTGGGTAATTAGTCTTGAAAAGCCTTGAATTCCTCTGTCAAATCAATGACTTATAAATTGATACTTGTCGCTTCCTAGTTAGGTGCTCGGCATTATTAGGATAGGGCAAGGACTGGATGCCTCAGTGTCAGGATAATGTGACTGGGTGGGATATCAGGTCATTGTGCTGGCGGCCTGGTTCCCCAGTGTGACAGCACTATAAACTTGCCATGAGTGTCCACTGTCACAAGTCAGTACCTGTCCTGATGACCTTAGATGTTGCCAGGACGTAAAGCTCCAACAATCAACCAATCGATTTCCGATCTTTGTTTTCTTTCTATGATCATTCATCCCCAATATATTTATATAAATGGAAAGAAAGGAAAATGCGTGTATAATACGAATAGCTATTCGGAATCGGGTTATGTAAATAATAACGTGCCCACGTGCAACAAAAATAGCAATGTGTGTGTTTATGTATTTATCCATCTTTAAAAACGAACCCTGCTCCATTTTCCAATCAGGTGGGCTGAGAGAGAACTCAACATGACGAAGCACTTCTTTAACAACATTGTATTCTATACAAATGCTGTGAAGCGAGGGAACATGTTTCCCCATGCACTGTGAGTATATAGATATACCAAGCATAGGCAGTATAAAGCCCTCTGTTATCTTCCTTAAATCCTTGTTTTGTTTTTTAACAAACAGTTTTTAAGCTGCATAGTCCGATGAAAGCATGACATTTTCAAGACCAAAACATTTATCTAGCTTCTATTCTATATATCCAACTTAGACACTGTTGATGCATAAAAGTAGATACCAAGCCAATTTAATTAATTTAAAAAAACTCATGTTACTGCTGAAGCCTATGTTCGAATTTTGACGTGCTTGTCCAAATTAATTTGGCATGTTTTCACTTCAAATTGCTATATAAACCTTCGAAGTGTAGTAAAAAAAGATTATAATGATCGATCTAATATATTTATCTTTTAAGTAAATAGTAGTAACTCAACCATCAGACTGCAATTTTAAGTTAATTGTATCAAGTTGACAATTCTAGCCTACTTAAAGGCTGTCACACATCACCGAATTGGGGAAACGGAAAGAAACTGAACAAAGTCCGTTGATGTCTGGTTTGTGTCCGTTGCATATCCATTGATATCCGGCCCGATCCGTTACAAGTTTTGAGCATGCACAAAACTTGGAACGGATGCCACCGGATTGACGTCTACGGTTCTTGTCTGGTTTGAGTTTGTTTAGTCTGCTTATCGTCCGTTGGCTATCCGTTCATGTATGTTTCATGTCCGTTCGTCCTGCGGCCTTTGACCCGATATCGCAACATTTTAATACATTTTGATACTTATCATGCCTGAACACCACCAGACTAGAAGATTCTGTTTGTTTGCTCAATCCGGCATAGGGTGACAGGCACTTTACATTAGTTCAGAGTGACACTTTTATAATAGTTGACTTTTGGTTATTTATTCAAAAACAAAACATCTACCTATAATCGTTTCTACATATCTTAACTTAGATATTAGTGAAATCATGCCCAAGTAGCTCTGGTATAAATTAGAACATAACTATTTTTAATTATGCCTTTCACCATTTGATTCGGCAAACTCTTATCTCGAATATTAACCAACTGTGCAATACTATGTAATCTCGGCCACAAATCGTTATAATTCATGTTAGTTGATATAAATGTTTAGCATATTCAAAAAACTCTATCTAGGGTACTAAAGAACTGTGCAGTAGACAATACTACGTAATCTCGGTCACAAATAGTTATAATTTTGTGAGTTGATATAAATTTCTTGAATGTGCAAATGGTAGGATTGCATCTTTTACATGTCATTTTCCGTTTGTAGGTATAGTTATAGAGAGGAGATTCAAGTAAGACTTCAGTTCCTGACCTGCATCTTCTCTACTATGGGTTCACAGGAGTCCTTCAGTAAGTACCTGGCTTTTGGTAGTGGGGGTGGGGGATAATTGTGAAACTAGATGAAATATTATTAATATTATTTATTGATTCAATCAATAGGCCTTTTTCATTGGGAGTAAATAAGCCGGGGTTGTAACTGTTCTTACAGTTGGATAGTCCAATTAAACCATTAAATTTTCAAATCCAAAGCAATTACTTACATTTGATCCTACATATCTAACACTGGTACTGATGCATGTATTATGCATTTGTTGCCATATACAATGGAATGCGGAGTCAATTTAATAGAATGTGTTACTGCTGGATCCTATGGTGTCAGAGTTTTGGCATGCTTGGCAAAATTAATTTGGAATGTTTGCACTTAAAATATCTCAAAAGTTAACCATTTAAAATGAAAGTCGCCTCGAACTAAAGCAAGGTAGATAATAACCATCAACCTAATATTTTTATCTAAAAGAAATGACAGAAACTCAAAACCAACGGACTATGCAACTTTCATGTCATTCTGTGTGAGAACCTCCCGTTTGTGTTAACCGGACAGGGTTTCCAACTGAGTAGAGCACTACAGGGTCCGTACGGGGCCTGCAAAGTCTTAAGAACTCTTGGAACTTCATTTGAACCATTTCAATGCTCTGAAAAGCCTTGAATTTAAACCTATTTTGAGTAATTAGTCTTGAAAATCCTTGAATTCCATTAAACTGTTCCTACTGATCTAAATTAGTCCGAAATCACCATTCAGAATGCCGATTTCAAACTAAATCCAAATAAAACTAATTACAAAAACAGCCTTGAATAGCCTTGAATTCCATATCTTCACATGTGTATGGGTGTTGGCAGTAGCTTCTCAGGGAGGGGGTAGGATCAATCCCCGGCCGAGTCAAACCCAAAAAATAATATATTACTAGTGTAACCTGGAAATCAAGCACGTCCAGAACATCATTTTAACATACATAACTAATTTTTAAAAAGGGTTTATTGATTACAGTTAAGCAAACGAGATTATGCCTTACATGGAAAAAGTTGGAAAACGGTTATGGTAAATGCATGGTGTCGATGTGTAAATTTTCGCTGAAGCACAAAATCAAACGAGCATACTTTTGATATATTTTATGGGATCTATCTATTTAATATAGCTAACATACTTAACACATAGAGGCAACGATAATTATTTTCCTTGCTACCAAAAAAAAAAGGAGAAAATTAATTATCACCATCATAATGTGGGAACCAAATATGCGATGCCCAGTTTTAGGGAATATGAATTATCACCATCTTAACATGGAAACCAAATATGTAATGCTCAGTTTCAGAGAATAACAATCTATTATCACCATCGTAACATGGAAGCCAAATATGTGATGCCCAGTTTCAGAGAATGACCCAATTACATTTTACTATAAACAATATTTTTGTAATCTTTTATTTTTAAAACAAAATTGTTATTTTCAATAATTAATTAAATGGTGACACTGTCACAAGTGGGAAGCCGCCCTTAGGTGTCTGCGTGGCTCATTTGCCCAGTGTTAATAATTATTATGACTTGTGCGGTGCTTGTGTTGCAGGGCTGGATTTGGCCCAGGTGGACGCGCTGTGGAGCTGCCTTGCCACGGACCCAGAGTGCGCTGATGACTGTTTCAATTGGTTCCTCAACCAGGCCCGCAGCAAGGAGCACCACGCAATGTCCCTCTGCACCTTCAAACACATATTCATGGCAAAGGTACAAACTGCTGCAGTCACCTCCCAAGGACTTTACTTGAATTTTGGTAACATTTGGGTGTTTTGCAGGGTCCATACGAAGCCTGCAAAATCTTGGAAAGTCTTTGAATTTCATTTGCCTCATTTCACGGCATTGAAAAGCATTGAATTTAACCTATTTTGAGTAATTAGTCTTGAAAGGCCTTGAATTCCTTTAAACTGTCCCCACTGCTGTTTTTTTCTTAAATCCAAATGAAAATTGTCTTGAATTCCTATCAAAAACAGCTTTGAAATAGCCTTGAATTCCGTATCTTCACATGTATACAGACCCTGGTTTTGACTGCTGGTATTGCCATATTGTTAAAGTTATGTAATCCAGTGAAAGCATACCATTTTCAAGCCCTTGTGTAAATTGAGTTGATTGATCGGTGATGGTTTAACGCTGTCGTGGAAGCAGCGACGGCTATATTCAGGGCTAACTTGGACTGGATGCGCTGGCCGGCGCGTTTGGCTTCCATGCGGAAGGTTGGGAGGCTGAATATCGGCCAAACCAAACCTCTTGACTTACCAAAGGAAACGTGGTTCGCTCAGTCACTAATCAGAATAATGTGAGATATTAGGTCATGCTGTCGGCAGCCAGGTCTTCAGTTCCAGTGGAGCAGCACTATAGATGCATCATGAGTGCGCACTGTCACAAGTCGGACCTGATATGACTAGATATTACTAGGACGTAAAACCTCAACAAACATGCCAACTTGGATACTGGTGCACTTATTAAATATGTATGTAAGGAATATTAAAGGTGTATACGTAGTCCAATGAAAGCATGACATGTTCGATATCAAAACACTTATGTAGATGAGATCCAACTTAGGACAGTGGTGCACTCATTAAGCATCTATTGCTGCACACAAAGAAATTTAAGTCAATTTAATATTACCTATGACTGTTGAAGTCTATGGTGTCAGGTTTTCGATGTGCACTATTGCTGCTGAAGCCTATGGGGTCATAAGTTAGACCTGCATGCCTTAATTAATTTGGCATGTTTCCACTTTAAATATACCTATATTTAGCCGTTTAAAATAGAAGTTACATCAAGCTATAGTAATGTTGAATAAAATGATCAATCTAATATGTTTATATAAAAGAAATGTATCAGAAACTCAAAACCACAGGGTCCGTACAGTGCCTGGAAAATGTTGAAACGTCTTGGAACTTTATTTGCACCATTTCAAGGCCTTAAAAGGCCTTGAATTTTACCTGTTATGGGTAATTAGTCTTGATAAGCCTTGAATTCCGTTCAACTGTTCCCACTGATCTAAATTAGTCTAAATTCGCCATTGTTGTTTTTTCCTGAAATCCAAATGAAAATAGTCTTGAATTCCTATCAAAAACACCCTTGAAATAGCCTTAAATTCCATAGCTTCACGTGCATAGTCCCTGAGACCATCAGACTGCAACTTAAGATCAACATTATTTCTCTGTTTATTTATGTAAATGAGTGGTGAAATTGACAAGCGAGTTAATATAATATAATAATAAGATGGCTTATTTTGTTACCTCTAATTTATCAACTTGTAAAGCAAATTGATTAAAAATCCTTCTTTATCATTTAAAACAAATATAGTCATATGGACTCAATCAATCAATTTGTGCCGTCCATCTCTTCCTGTCATTCGTTCCTCTCACGCATTCCGCATAGCTCATTGCTGTCCACTCAGTGATGTTGTCCATCCATGTTGTTCTAGATTTCAAAATATCCCGATTATTTTCGCACTTTGGTGAATGGTGTTCATAGACATGTGCACTGGTTTACGTTTACTTTCTGTTACAGATGCCAACGCTAAAACCTGAGGATATGAGCATGGTGGGATTAAATCTCTTCACCCAGCTGTGTAGTTTGGCTCGGGTAGCCAATGCTTCGCTGGAGAAGCCGTTGTCAGAAGACCAGGTGGGTGCTCATGCAAACTTGGTAAGGCAGTTGATTCAAGGTGGGCATTCTGAGTTACGACCTTCTGCCAGACTGGGCTCGGTGGGCGAATCGGTAGAGCGCTGGCCTCGCGTGCAGAAGGTTGGCAGTTTGGTTCCCAGTCGAGTCAAACCAATGACTTATAAAATTGATACTTGTCACTTCCTACCTAGCCTGGCGCTCGGCATTAGTAGGATAGGGCATGGACTGGTTAGCTCAGTCTTGGGATCATGAGACTGAGTGGAATATCATGTCATGGTTTCTGTGCCCTGATTTCCCAGTGGAGCAGCACTATCAAGTTGCCATGAGTGTGCACTGTTACAAGTCGGTACCCGTCCTGATATGACCTTAGATGCTGATAGGACATAAAGCAACCACAAGTAAACAAACAAAGGCGTCCGTCTCTTGTTTTGGGAGATCAAGGCATTTGAACCCACATGTTCGAACCCTGGTTGAGTCAAACCAATGACTTGAAAATTTATGCTTGTCGCTTCCTAGCCAGGCGCTTGTCATTATTAAGACAGGACGAGGACTGATAAGCTAAGTGTCAGGATAATGTCTCCCAATGAAGTAGCTCGCCATGAGTGCGCACTGCCACGAGTTGGTACCCGTCCTGATATGACCTTAGCTGTTGCCAGGACGTAAAACTCCAACAACCAACCAAGCCTCATGACTAGTAGTCCATACAGGGTCTGGAAAAGCCCTGAATTTCATTTAAGCCTGATCAAAGACCATGAAAATAATTTTGATCAATAGAAACTATTATCGACCATCTTTCATGATGGGCTACAGCCATTGATGAGCTATGGGTAGATGGTAAGTCTGAGCACTACGTGTTATTGGTGTCAGCAAAGCTAATGTCACTTCACATTAAATATTTCTGGTGGACACTATTTTCTTTTCATTCAAATAAATGTTTACATTTGACTGCCAAGTGAAATATAATTGTTTTCACCCGTAGGATGGGCAAGACAAAATTGCAAGACAGTATATTTTATGCCCATTGAAGTAGTTTTGAAATCTCTTGTTTTTTTCCATGTAGCTTTGATCATTTTTGGATAGCTGTGACTTTTAAATCTTTAGTAGTGTAGAAATCATGGTCGTGTCTAATCCATTTAGTGAATGAGGGATAATAAAGTAATCGAAGTATTACAAAGAAATTGCCATGACATATATACTAGTTTAACTGTCAAAGTGTCTAGAAATTAACCCTTTTGTGGCCAACAAATTATTGACCTAAATTACGCTGATTTTTCATGGATGATATTTTTCCGTTTTTAGGTGGATTTCCGGGTTTTTCACAGCCTGGAGGCATTTTTTTATAGAGGTGTAAACGGAAATTTGCCATCGGGATAATAATCTCGGCTTGATTTCCGCTTTTTTTTGTGCCTGAAACCACTATCATCCCAGCGATATATTTCTAAAGATAGTTAATTATGTTGATTTTGTTTATGAATGTTTGAACCCTTGTTTTAGATCAGCGGAATGGATCAACTGTGGGGTATCGCTCTACGAGCTCAGAACACAGATGTCAGCTTGAATGCTATCCAGTACCTTAACAACCACTACATTAACTGTAAGTACCTAAAATAACCTAACTCTTCATGGTGGCTGGCTTTCTCGTCTGATTTCATTAGTAGAAATAATTTAGCATTTATTTCTGGTGAAGTGTTTATTAAACATTAAAGCTGCATAGTCTGATGAAAGCATAACATTTTCTAAAGTAAAATATTGACCTAAATTTAATCATGCATATCCAACTTAGATACTGGTGCACTTAGTAAGCATTTATTGCTGCATAGAAGGACAAACTCAGTCTGTTGCATTTAGTAAGCATTTATTGCTGCATAGAATATTAGAATGGAATACTAACTCTGGTGCACTTAGTAAGCATTTTCTGCATGGATGGGAATACTATTTCAATTTAATGGAATCTGTGACTGCTGAAGCCTATGGTGTCAGAATTTTCATATGCATGCCAACATTATTTTATTGTTTTCACTTCAAATATCTCCCAAGTTAGCCATGTAAAAATAATAAAAGTTACGTCTAAATACCGTAATGTAGATTATAAGGATCAACCTAATATATTTATCTATTTAAAGGCCGCCTGGAACTTTAAGCTGATCTATGTAGTTCAGGGTCCATACATGTTTTCTAAAAACCCTGAAAAATTGTGGAAATTCAAAATAAGTTTTCTAGGCTGTTGAAAGTACTCTAATGGCGAACTTTAAAAACATTTTTGTACAAGATTTTGCAAAGTGTGGTTCTTTTCATATAGCATGTTACATGCATTTAAGCAATTTAATTTTGTAATTAGTCTAAGGTAAGCGGTATTATTTAAAAACCAAAAACATATAATTACAGAAGTAAATAGGTTTCAAAATACTGGTCCGTGGTCCTGGAAAAGTATTTGAAAATAATTGGTTGTGGTATGGGAAGGTTATGGAATTATGTTCAGCCAAAAGTATAGGAACCCCATAGCAGGGTCTGTATAGGGCCTGGAAAGTCTTGCACTTCATTTGCCCCATTTCAAGGTCTTGAAAAGCCTTTAATTTAACCTATTTCAGGTAATTAGTCTTAAAACTGTCCCCACTGATCTAAATTAGTCCGAAATCACCATTCCACATTGTTTTTTCCTGAAATTCAAATGAAAATAGTCTTGAATTCCTATCAAAAACAGCATTGAAAAGCTTTGAAATAGCCATGAATTCCATCTCTTCACATGTGTACGGCCCCTGTCTTAATAATGTAATGCCTGTAATGAATGCATTTGTTGACTTGCTTCAGATGGCAGTGGTATTCTTGAGAAGGAGGAGGAATTTGTGCAGCGCTGTATGGATAGTTTAATCACAGCATCGTCCGAACTAGATAAGGTATGGCAGGAGGTTGCTTTTACAACAATGTTTAACCAAAATTATTATTATTATATTATAAATGATTGCTAATAGTGAATGCGTGTTGCACTATATACACTTCTCAGGAGTGAAAGGTGTCGATTCCACTGAGATTTCATTGAGTTGATGGGGACTGGGTGCGGTGGCCGAATCGGTAGAGCATGGGCCTCGCATGCGAGAAATCGGGAGTTCAGTTCCTGGTCGAGTCAAACCAATGACATATCAAATTCATGCTTGTCACTTCCTAGCCTGGCGCTCAGCATTAATAGGATATGGCAAAGACTGGTTAGTTCAGTGTCAGGATATTGTGACTGAGTGGGATATAGGGCCATGGTGCTGGTGGTCTGGTTTCCCAGTGCGGCCCACTATAAAGTCGCCATGAGTGTTCACTGTCACAAGTCGGTACCCGTCCCTATATGACCTTAGATTTTGCCAGGACCCCAACAACCAACCAACTTCTGTGTCCGGGCTCTGAATGACAGAGACATCATTTGCTGCATAGTTTGTCGAGTAGATGGTGCCATCACCCATGTTGTATCGCCGTCTGTGAATTACCTATGTTGCAGAACATCATTTATGGACTGCCCGTAATGTTACCAGACCGCATGCAGTGGCCGAATCCGTAGAGCACCAGTTTCCTGTGCGGAAGGTTGGGAGTTCGAATCCCAGTCGAGTGAAACCAAAATGACTTACAAAATTAATATTTGTCACTACCTAGCCTGGCACTCAGCATTTTTAGGATAGGGCATTGACTGGTTAGCTCAGTGTCAGGATAATGTGACTGCATGGGATATCAGGTCATGGTGTCTGTGGCCTGGTATCCCAGTGGGACAGCACTATAAAGTCACCATGAGTGTGCACTGTCACAAGTCGGTACCTGTCCTGATTTGACCAACGGTGTTGCTTTGACGTAAAACTTCCAACAAACAACAACCTAATGTTACCTCTTTCTAAGTACAAGAGTACATGTTGACATTCTCACTTGCGTAAACCTCCAACAAGCAACAACCTAATGTTCCTTCTTTCCAAGCACAACAGTAGACTTTGACATTCTCGTTTGCAGAACCACGAGGGTAACTTGTTGGTGATTCAACGCGGGTTGATCCTGCTAACAAACCACCTGGAGAGCTTCAGGCGGCGGTACGCCTTCCACATGCGCAACTGGCAGCTGGACGGGCACGGCATTAGCAGCCACCAGAAGTCTCTGCAGGATAAGAACTCCATCCCCATCAGGGTGGTGCTGCAGCCGGCCGGGTCGTCCGAAAAGGTAGCTAGCCTTTCTGTCCTTTGGCATGAGACCTTTCAGGTCTGCTCTGATGGATGGGTGGGGGAGGGTGGAGTGAGTGAGTGAGTGAGTGAGTGAGTGAGTGAGTGAGTGAGTGAGTGAGTGAGTCTGCTGTTGCTGTTGCTGTTGCTGTTGCTGCTGCTGCTGCTGCTGTTGCTGCTGTTGCTGTTGCCTTCTCTCCGCAGGTGAAATGCCACATACACAGGTAGTAATGGGACCAGATGCGATGGCCAAATGAGTTAGAGCGTCCGTCTCCCGTGTTGGTAGATCGGGGGTCGTGGGTTCGAACCCTGGTCCAATCAAACCAATGACTTAAAAATTGATACATGTTGCTTCCTACCCTGGCGCTCGGCATTATTAGGATAGGGCAAGGACTGGTTGGCTCAGTGTCAGCATAATGTCACTGAGTGGGATATCAGGTCATGGTGCTGGCGGTCTGGTCTTCCAGTGGGGCAGCACTATAAAGTCGCGATGAGTGCGCACTGTCACAAGTCGGTACCCGTCCTGATATGACCTTAGATGTTGCTAGGACGTAAAACAATAAACAAACAGGTAGTAATGGGTAGTCTGGATAGTCCAGTGGTTGGTAGCATGCTCACCCCAGACCTGCAGCAATGTGGATTCGAGTTCAGCTCTAAGCATATCGTCCCATTTATTTGTAACAATTACGCTTGAAATTATTATCATTAATATTAATATTATTTATTGGTATTGGTTTATTCATTTATAAAAGTATTCCTAATAATAACTTATTTTCCATCACTTGTTATAGTCATAACCAGCATTGTTTAATTAGATTAACATCTGGAGATCATATAGTTAATAATTTCCCCATATTAATAGTCGTTACCAGCTCTTCCTGAAGGACCGGACTATATTATCGCAAACCTCACCGTTAATTTCCGCTTCTTTTTTAAAATTCTTATGCGCATCCTTATCCTCTTCTGTTTATATATTTAGGCATAATAGCCTGTTAACAGGTTCGGCCTCTCTCTATACGGCCTGTCATAATTATAGTGGTCATGCGTCGAGGACTGACTATACCAATACTGAGTCCAAAATCTGTTTTTCAATGGATTTAGTGATGGAGCTTCGACTATTTTGGGTGGATGCCTATTTTTTTATCCGCTAACAAGATTGCTTTCATCTCTGGATAATGCTGACCAATGAGTTGCCTCCTTTCCAACCAGACCACAATAGAAATGCTGAACACGGACCTTGTGGCCGAGCTGCGTGCGGAGGTGACACGATGGTGGGAGACGATGCAGAAACTGCAGCAGCAGCAGCGCCAGCAGCAGCAGCAGCAGGAAGGAGGTGACGTGGCGTTAGGCAGCCAACCAGGACTGTCGACGGTGCCCACCACTCAGATACTGGGCGGACACCGCAGCAGCTCGATGCTGACCCCGATCCTGGGTGCAATGCTGGGCGATGGCCCAGTGCGCATGATCACACTGGGGCAAGAGCTCACCATCGATGTTGACGAGAAGACACTCGGAGAGATGCAGTTCAAGGACCTCCAGGTTTGTACCAAGGATTTTATATGTATGGATGGCAAAGCAAAGCTGTTTGAGGCTCTCCCAGCGTGCAATCGGAAAATACGGCCGCCATATTTGAAGTGTGATAATGAGCGATGATACGGGCGACATAATGACGAATTATTACGCTTTCATGACTTCACTTAAACATCTCTCTACTGTCTGTGGTACTACTACTAGGGACATCGGTCTTTATTTTTAAAATTGTTCTGGCTGCATTTCTAAGGCATCATTAACCATGTTGGTTTAATAGAAAATAAAACGAAAAAGAAGCCTACCAGTAGGCTATGGCATATGAATGACGTGGGCAATTATCATGCTTTCAAAATGGCCAACTATCACGCTTTCATGATGTCACTTAACCATCTATCCCTCTATATATGTTTGTACTGCGAGGTTTGAATTTAAAAGCAGGGACCAAAGATCTCAGCGATTTCGCGGATTTCCTCGATTTATTTATATTGACTAATTAACGTTGAGAATCAGGATATATATGACAACAATTGGTTAGTTTGATTCTCATTCTTATATGATGTTGCTAGAGCATGAAACCCAAATAAGAAAGACTTAGGTATGACCGATAATATAACTACAACAAAGATAGTTGAAACCTGACTTCTGGCATTTACTGCGATTCCTGACAATGCTAATTCTATGTAGGAAAATCCGCGTTTCCGCTCGAATTCGCCCTTGGTGTAATAATCTTGGCTTGATTGCCGCTTCTTTTTTTTTGCTGGAGACTACTTTCATCCCTGCAAAAGGCATCTGTTTTTATAAAGCTGCGTAGTCCGATGAAAACATTGAATTCTTAGAAGTGAGACATAGCTTATAAGCTTCTTTTTCTTTCTATTTGAATTGATTTTGTTATTGGGTTTCTGATGCTTTGTTTAAGGATCCAATTTATCAGAAGCAAGAACTATGGGGTGTCCGTTCTGATGACCTTAGATGTTGCCAAGACGTAAAAAAAACAATCAACTATGGGATGTAGTATTAATTATTTGATCCCGTGCACTTCATAGTGGGTGTGCTTGAAGGAAATTTATTAATCTAGTCATCAAACCTTGAGATTGATTTTTTGTTTTAAAGTTATATAAAATACAAGCTACCTTCTATTACTTAAAATAAATTGAGGCATTTAGATTATTGGTTGCCTTTTCCAGTTGGTGTTTGTCTCGCTCGGAGCCTGTCGACCACCACGGAAGCATGACGGTTCAACATCGGTGTCTTACTTGTCCCCTCCGCCTCGAGAAAAGCTACCCATGATGCTGCTCCTGGGAGAGCAGCACTTCGACAAGCTCTTCAGTCTCCTCCAGCAACTGTCGAGCTTCAGGTGTAACCATAAGGACATGGTAGGTCCGACAGTTTGATGGTCTTTGGTGATTTGTGCAGTTTGTAACATTTATAGGAAATCAGTACCCCGCGTATTTTGCGGCAATGATGAAGCACATCATGACTATCATCATAGTCATGGTGATCTGTGCAGTTTGCAATGTTTAAAGGAAATCAGTACCCCACGTATTCTGGGGTGATGAAGCACATGATCATGGTGATCTGTGCAGTTTACAACATTTATATGAAATCAGTACCCCGCGTATCCTGGGGTGATTATGAAACACGTGATGGTCATGGTGATCTGTGTAGTTTACAACATTTATATGAAATCAGTACCACGCATATCCTGGGGTGATTATGAAACACATGATGTCATGGTGATCTGTGCGGTTTGCAACATTTATAGGAAATTATGGATGATGAAACACTTATTAAAACGGGATTTAAGCATTTGGATATTTCTGAGCCAATTAAAGTTACATAATCCAAGTTTCTTCCATATTTTAAAAATATATATATTAGGTGGATTGTTAGCCTATTTTACCTTATTTTGAAGTGAGTTATTTTAATGGGTGTTATATTCCCACTGAACTCCTAATGGTGTTGTATTTTCATATGACTTCTCATGGTTTTGTGTTCTCATAGGACTCCTAATGCCATTCTATTCATGTAGAGCTCCTAATGGTGGTGTGTACTCGCAGAACTCTTAATCGTGGTGTATTCCCAGAAAATTATTTATAGAGTGTATTCCCACAGAATTCCTAATGGTGTGTTTCCACAGAACTACCGAATGCTGTTGTATTCCCACAAAACTCCTAATGGTGGTATATTCCCATAACACTAGTAATGGTGTTGTGTTCCCACAAAATTCCTAATGGTGATGTATTTCCACCGATTTCCAATTTATGGTGTGTTCCCCAGAACTCCGAATGGTGTTGTATTCCCACAAAACTACTAATTTGTAATAGTGTTGTATTCTCACAGGATACCCTGTGGTGTTTTGTTTCCGTAGAACTCCTAATAGTGTTGCATACTAGAAGGATTCCTAATGGTGGTGTATTCCTGCAGGACTCCTAATGGTGTTTTTTTCCGCCCTACAGGACTCCCAGGAACAGCAGAGCCTGCAGGTGAAGGCACGTGTACTTTCTCGCAAGGTCTGGGAGCTGCTCATGCTCCTCCCCACCAACACTGACATGCTGGATGCCTTCACCGCTGTCAACTCGCAGAAGAGCCCGGCTTCCTGGGACCCGCTACTCGATTCGCACAACCCCCACAAACTCATGTACTCACTCCAAGTTGTCGAGTCACTGTCCCGTCCGCCCAAACACCGCCGGCAATCGATATTCCGCACACGAACCACAAGCGACTCGCACGCTACCAGCACCGACTCTGAGATGTCGGTGGATGAACAGGAGCTTCCAGAGGAGGCTTGGAGCAGGCGCTTTGTCAACTGTGGTGGACTCAAACACCTGTACCAGATCTTCCTGAGTGGCAGCCTTCAGACCAAGGAGGGCGGCCACTGGAACGAGTGGAAGCAGGACTGCCTTGCCTACTTACTCAGACTGATGAGCCAGTTCGCATTGGCACAGGCGGAGGTGGAGATGATCTCTGACGAGGTGTTTGAGAGCAGTTTTGAGAGCCCCAAGAAGCGTGCTAAGAAGCAGAAGATCTTCGAGAAGATTGTCATACCCACGCTAAATGAGACTATGCTGTCGATGATTGAGGTGGAGTGGGTGCTGCGCATCCTTATGAGCATACTCTACGACGCCGCTATGCCGAAGGAGTTGAGCCCTTGGCAACAGGCCTCGTGGGGGCGCACCGAGGTAGTGCACTATGCGCTGTCCTTCCTTGTGTCCTGGGCGCACTCGTGTGAGGCAGTGCGCCCAGTCCTCTGTGGTAGCGACAACTTCAGCTCCTGGCTGAAGCGACTCACCCTTGAAGCACCTGAGGTGAGCCTGATCTCAATAAGCAATTATTGCCGGATATGGTGGTTGAGGCCTAGGGGACTTGGGAATAGATACTGGCCAAAGTATAGCCAAGATTGATGTGCATTCTGGGAACTCAAGCCCTCCCTATGCTACCCCCTAACCTCTTCTCTGTCAACTGATACCAAATTTAGCCCCCTTGGTATTACTGGTTTTAAGATAGGATATGAGATATGGCAGGCGCATTCAGGTGCTCCCGGCCTATAAGATGTGTAACTTGTGGGTGCATTTCGGCGCTCCCGTCTTTAAAGGGTTAAACAAAGGTAGATATTTGTACATTGAAAAATGGTCTTCACATGGCAAGTGTTCGCCGATAACAGGGGTCACTGAAGACAGGCACTGAAACAGGTATGAGAATTATTTGTACCTTAGCGATGTGTGCGTAACGCACCTTTTTCCCTTTGGGATTTTCTGGTGTTCTGATTGTTCAATGGTGATTTGACTGTTTTCAGTGCATTCATTGACCCCTAAAACCTGGGTGTAGACACCTTAATTACCATTCTAGGGTGAATAGTAAGGAAGTTATTTTAAGGTATTGGTGACCATCTTGGATGCCATCTTGGATTTGACAACTTTCCAATAGGCTGATTTTGGTAGATTTTTAGTATGATGTTCTCCACATCCAATACTATCAGAAACAGTTGAAAAACCTTTTTCTAGAAATTTATTTGGGGTATGGTGGTCATTTTTCATACATCTACCCGACTATCCCACCAACAGCCCCAGGTGCGACAGGAGGCGTGCCGTGGGCTCTACCGGCTTTGTTTGGGGCAGTCATCGGACGGCAGGACTGGGTACGAGTTCCTCGTTCCCACCATGGCAGCTATGTTGACCTTCTTGGATGAGGCGCAAAAGATGAAGCCGGCGAAGAAGACGATAAGCGATGAGAAGGAGCCATACGGGCCTGGATGTCGTGACTACTTCTGGCTGCTGTGCCACCTGGTGGACAAAGTGTCCACAGAAGACGCTGTCAGGAGCTGGGAGCAGGTATAACTGCGCATAATGAAAGACTTCTTTAAAATAGTTAAATTTTGTACAGAGCTATCGTTGTAGTGATAATAGATAGATTAGAAAATAATTTATTAAAAGAAAATTATTATAATGATAAAAAATAAATTTAACTTCAATGTATGAGTCTTCGTTTTTTTGGTGTTTTTTTTAAAAACATTCGTTGACTTAAGCAAGTACCACTTTTGTACATCATCAGTTTGACTCAGCCTGAGATCAAACCTACGCGTGATTAATACAGCTGTGTAATTGTTGCGATAATGTAGTGACAAGTTCCAATTCTATACATCATTTTGACTCGACCAGGAATCAAACGCACATGTGGCAAATACAGCTGCGTAATGTTTGAGATATGGTAGTGACAAGTGCTAATTTTGTACATTTTCGGTTTGACTCGGCTGGGGGTCAAACCCATATGGCAAATAAGCTGTGGAATTTTTGAGACCCTGTTGTGACAAGTGCCAATTTTGTACATCTTTGGTTTAACACGGCTAGAGATCACATTGACATGTGGCTAATACAGCAATGTAATTGTTGAGATGTGGTAGTGAGAAGGGCCAATTGTGTATATTTTCGATTTGACTCGGCTGGGGGCTATATAGAGAAATAGCTGTGTAATTGTTGAGACACTAGGGATCCCATTGACATGCGGCAAATACAGCTGTGTAATTGTTCAGACACGGTAGTGACAAGTACCAATTTTGTACATCTTTGGTTTAACGCAGCTGGAGATCAAACCCACATGTGAAAAATACAGTAATGGTTGAGACACGGTAAAGACAAGTACCAATTGTGTACATCTTCGATGTGGCTTGGCTGGAGATCACGTTGCAGAGAATACAGCTGGGTAATTGTTGGTGTTGCAGCAGGATGGGGTGATAGACCTGAACGGGCTGGCGAAGCACGTGGCGGAGCTAATCGTGCAGCGGCCATATCTAGAGAGGCGTCACAACACCGTGGAGGATGACGGGCTCTTCGGGCTTCTGCACTTGTACACAGCCATCATCAAGCACAACCCACCCTTCAAGACCTCACCAGACGGACAGGTAAGCAAGCGCTTGGATGACTGTATCACAGGGTTCGTACAGGGCCTGGAAAGTCTTGAAAAGTCTCAAACTTCATTTTCCCCATTTCAAGGTGTTAAAAAGCCTTGAATTTAACCTGTTTTGGGTAATTATTCTTGAAAAGCCTTGAATTCGATTAACCTGTCCCCACTGATCTAAATTAGTCAAATTGCCATTTGGAATGTTGATTTTCGACTAAATACAAATGAAAAGTCTTGAATTCCTATATATATATAAACTGCCTTGAAAAGCCTAGATGTAGCCTTTGAATTCCATATCTTCACATGTTTACGGACCCTGGTATTGTGTAATGTTTTTTATGGGAAATATTTTTCTTCTGAACAAAGTCCTTTTTCAACATCGAGGCACTGATCTTTCAGACATTTTTGGTATAGTTATCTACACATTTTTTTAATGGTTTTTGTTTAATTTTTCATTACAATAAAAAGAAAAGAAATTGCAAACATTTACTCGTCGTTTCTCATGCATATGATGAGTTAGCCTTAATGTAACCACATAGGGTTTCTCATGAGTTAGGTGTAGAAAAATGATTTTTGTGGAGAGGTAATGGTAGCAAGTCAGTTGTTGACCGGTATAGGGTGTTATGCCTGAGGGCCTCTTGCATGTAATGCGTATTGACCGATTTTGATATGAATTCCCGGAGTCTCATTATGCTTGAGCCCTGTTTAAGGCAGTGGATTTTTTAATTAAATTACTTCAGCTTTCAATCGGTAGCTATTTTGATTGCTAGAAACTATTTAAGTTTATTTGTAACAAATAGCCAGCCATAGAAAAGTAGTTAGTACTAAAGAGTGATGTCAGACAGGTCAGTCAGTTTTATCTTGAGGGAGGGAAGGTGGTCCGCACATGGGTAGACCGTATGCATTTTGACCCAGATATTAATTTGGAACTATGTTGGGGGAGTGAGTTAGTCTGCGACTAGTCACAGAGTCGCTAGTTGCATCGTCGCTAGCTCTGTGACAAGACATCAAAGTGTCCCAACATGCTGGATTCACAACTATCAACGGTGTCGTCGAATTGAATTGCCATTTAGAAAGTCATCGCAGTGACGAATTTCTGTGCCTCATTGCCTAGTAGTGTGTGGCCTTGGCATCAGGTGATGGCAGATTGGTAATTATATTGGTGAATAATATAAGAACAAAGACTTGGCTGTGGTTAATTGATTGATATCAGGTAGTCATTAAATAGACAATTTCCACCACCAACCTGCCCGCCCTCTTAAATCAATGGAAGAAGTAATCTGAATAGCCGCTCACTCCAGGGTCTGTATGGGGCCTGGAAAGTCTTGAAAAGTCTTAAACTTCATTTGCTCCATTTCAATGCTTTGAAAAGCCTTGAATTCCACCTATTTTTGGGTAATTAGTCTTGAAAAACTTGAATTCCATTAAACTGTACCCAATGATCTAAATTCGCCATTCGCCATAGTTGTTTTTTCCTGAAATCCAAATGAAAATAATCTTGAATTCCTATCAATTTGAATTCCATATCTTCACATGTGTACTGACCCTGTCATTGCATCATGCGCTGTAGAAATGGTGGTATAGATTATTTTCTTCGATTGGCAGTGGCTAGAACTTAACTTACAGACTTACAGATCCTCTTCTGGCTGATCTAGGCCCTATATGTCTAATATGGGTGGTAGCTCACTACGTATGTTCCGCTTTAAATGTCTATTAATGAAGCTTTGAATCAATGTGAGTAAATACTGAGAACTGGCGGTTGTTGCTTTTTCAGGCGTTTTTGCTGGAGGTTTTCTGGTGTCTGTTTGCGTTGCCATCACCCAAACAGCGCTACCTGCCCAAGTGCAAGTCCATGCCGACCCGATCAGCAGCCTTCGACTTGATGGTGGAGATGGTGCGCAGCAGTCTGGAGAACTACGCCGTCCTCCACGAGATTGTTCTCAAGCAGCATCACAAAGGTAGCCCCACCTCCTCTCCCCTCCTCACCCCCCCCCCCCAATCTATGGTATATATTATCAAAAGGCATAATTTTGCCAATGTGTAAACATGTGGAATAGTCTTAGTGAATGGGTGCACGGGGTGATTTTTAAATGTGCCGCCACCTTTGGCTTCACTCAGCCAATTTGAAATCATTCGATCCATTCACTCGGAACTATTTATGTATGCCTATCGGACTGTATGTTCCTGAACTTTTTATTGCACATTTACTCAGTTAGTTCATTATTCGCATTGGATGTATGCTTCATGTGACGCTTTTACAATTCGATGGAGCTAAAAGCAGCCCAGGATCAATACATCGCATGTATAAGACAACATTGTGCGAGAATGTGTTCCTTTGTTGTGTTTTATTTTTTACCCGTATCATATTTTCTGGACGCAACTACCTAACATTTACTGTGCAGAAAGCACCCCAGTATCAACGTGGTACATGTTAACTAACATGTAAGAAGACATGCGAGAGTGGTATATGTTGGTGTTTTTTTTAAGCCACCATATTGCCTAGACAAGGCTGCCTAACATTTATTGGGTAGTTTGCATTAAGAACCTCTGGTAATTAGCAAGACGAAGTGCCTAGCAAGATAACCCGATTAGCAAGTCAGAGCGATTAGCAAGTCAGAGCGATTAGCAAGCCAGAGCGATTAGGAAACCGGAGCGAATAACCAGTCAGAGCGATTATCCCAGCTGAACATCTACTGATACATTGACAGACTCACATGCAGCCTACTCGTGGGACAACTGGCCCCATGAAGACGGGCGGTCCAACTGCGGGTACGTGGGGCTGACGAACCTGGGTGCCACATGCTACCTGGCCACGTGCATGCAACACTTGTACATGATACCGCAGGCCCGCAAGTCCGTGCTAGAGGCCAAGGTGGGTGCAACAGTACGTACGTTTTGTCACACTTCTCCCTAAGCTTCGGTGTGATTTGTATTACATGTAAGATAGTGGCATGTTGGTGTGCATCGGGCACAGTGCACCCTGTGTATGCACATTTTTTTGTTCTTCTTTTTTTTTTATTGAGGCTGTATTTATACTGTCCATAGCGTGTAAGCCTGGTACCCAGGCTTGTTTTCAATGCTGGCCAGCTGTAGTGTTGGTGTTGTCTTATCAAACAGGAGCTGCTGATAAGTTATTTGATTGTCTGCATTTCAGTAGCAGATAGATAGTATGTTGGTACGTTTAGTAGCCCATGTTAGTTTTTTTGGGCCCTCTTGCCATTGTATTTTTGTTCTATTCTTATTACTATGTTAGTTGTTTTCTTAAGGTTCTATGTTAGTGTTTTGGGGTTTTCTTGGGAAGAGTTTTCCGCTTTTTTTCTACTTAATTCTATACTAGCCTATTTTATTTACATGTCCATAGGCATGTACGTAATAGCTGGTTGAGTTATGTTTGTTTGAATTTGATTTGATTCATATTGTTGTTGGATATGTTATCTGGCTTTTATATTTCCGGTTATCCCGCCCTGGGCTGTCCAGTTGGACATCATCACCTTCACCAGTATGCTTTGAGGGGTCAATCCACGCCGCCAAATTGAAAAGGGCATAGTTTGCTCACTGTCCACCACACACCCATACCTTGCCCCCAAGGTCATCCCACAATGCAAACTTAAAACCCCCATTTTGCTTTAAACAGTCAATCCACACCGCCAAATTGAAATGGGCAGAGTTGCTCCTTGTCCACCACACACCCGTACCTCGCTCTAATTCTCCTTTAAGTGTAAACACACACCGGCAACTTGAAAAAAACACCCAATCACTCCCCAGATATTCTAGCTTCGCTCTGTTTCGCTATGCAGTGCCTGACAGGTAGCAAGCACGAGGGCACGCTGCTGGAGCTGCAGAAGATGTTCGCGTACCTGATGGACTCTGAGCGCAAGGCCTACAACCCGCGCTCCTTCTGCAAGGTGTACACCATGGACAAGGTGCCGCTCAACACTGGCGAGCAGAAGGACATGGCCGAGTTCTTCACGGACCTCATCAGCAAGCTCGAGGATATGGGGCCAGAGCTGGTGAGCACACCACATCCAGGGTCATATCAGTTAGATTAGTGCTACTTGTGATAATTACAATATGCATGCCAACATTTGAGTCCCCCCCCCCCTTTTTTTTCTTCTTTTTTCTT
Source organism: Branchipolynoe longqiensis (assembly GCA_030323885.1). Classification (NCBI taxonomy): domain Eukaryota; kingdom Metazoa; phylum Annelida; class Polychaeta; order Phyllodocida; family Polynoidae; genus Branchipolynoe; species Branchipolynoe longqiensis. The sequence goes on from CM059186.1 coordinate 28,145,638, forward strand.
AATTAGTACTTACTGGTTAATAGTGTTTTTGTTTGTTTGTTTGTTTAATGAATACTTAGTGATTAGAATAGTACTTACAGATTAGAAGTGTTTGTCTAACGAGTATTTACTGATTAGAAGTGTTTGTTTAACTACTTACTGACTGGAAGTGTTTTTGTTTGTTTAACGAGTATTTACTGGTTAGAATAGTTTTTGTCTAACAAGCTTGTGTTTATCTAACTAGTACTTACTGATTAGAGGTGTGTTTGTTTGAGTACTTCCTGATTAGAAGTCTTTGTTTGTCTAATGCCACTTCACATCCTGGGACGTATCAGTTAGATTAATAATACTTATTTTAATTATAATATGCAGAGTAATAGTTTACGATTACCTCCCCCTTCCTTCTTTAAAAAGAAATTAGGACCCTTGGTGGATATGATCAAACATTGAGAACAGTTCATAATTGTTATGCATGCAGACATGCGTGCAATAATCTTGCTGGAGTGAGAAAACAGTTTCTGCAATAAAAAGGATTTGTTGGTCTCGAGTTAGATAATCTGCCCTCAACTACTAAATGCTTACCTGTTTGATTTCAGAAACGCCTCGTCAAGACGTTGTTTGGCGGTGTCATCACCAACAACGTGGTGTCCCTGGTTAGTAGAATAAATATTTACTACCCAAAAAGCAACAAAATATATATATATTTATAAAGGGCAGCTACAGGACAAATATAAGTGGGATGTGGGATGAGTATATATTCTATGGCTAGGAATATCAGCCCTAACCTGTAGAAAAAGAGAGAAAATCCCCCGGTGCGACACACATGTTTCCCGCGCCCGTTGAGGGCGGGGGTTGCCGACGGTGGCGCCACCGGTGCCAAGTGCTGTGGAGGAGGCAGAACAAGAATAATCGGTACAATAATAAAGTATATAATAATTCTCTTCCGCGCTTTTATACTCGCATAATGCGTTATGCATCACAATTACACACATACATACACACACACACACACTATTTATATGTTTTTAAATTTAGGCTATGATAACTTCACAATCAATATATGCATAATGTTCCCACGGTTTTCCTCCCTTTTTTTGTGGAAAAATATTGATATAATTTGATTAATTTATTTGAGCTTAAAATGTGTTCGTGTTGACTTGGATGTAGCGAGTGGTATGTCTCTCCGGTTGCTGAATGCCATTTACTATGTGTGTCTTGTAGGATTGCCCGCATGTGAGCAGAACAATGGAGGAGTTCTACACGGTGCGATGTCAGGTGTCCGACATGAAGAACCTCTACGTAAGAAACCCACCATTCTATGCACTCACTTATAGACCACCTTCGTGACTCAGCTGTGCCAGGGTTACCAACCCTTACGGTTTCGCCGTAAGGTGTAGAATATTTCATGTCCCCATCATCACCTTATGCTGATCTTCCGGTTTTTCATTTTCCAATGTTGGCAAAATATTACAGATTATTGTGTCCAAAATGTACCACAGAGCGTCTAAGATTTAACAATTTGTCTGGGGGAGTACCTCCAGACCACCCAATATAACGTTCCTTAAGATCTTCCGGTTTTTCATTTTCCAATGTTAGCAAACCTGCAGTGCTTGCTTACACTATTGCAAGGATGAGAAATTTTCGATTTTCAGCACATTTCTGATGTCCCCCGCCCCCCACCCACCCCCTTGGTTATATCTAGGTCATTTCCATACATATGCTTTAGCACTGTTAGATTTCCCGTAAGTAAAAAATTCCACCTCTTTATTTGATCGGAGGCGATACTCGTCCCTGCTATTATGAACTGCTTTAGATGTTTTTTGACATAACTGCAATGGCTTACACAGTTTGAAAGGTATCAGAAATGTGTGGTGTTTGACTAGGTCATCTGTACACGATTTGTCTTCCCTCCGCACGGGATGGCCGAATCGGTAAGGTCGCTGGCCGGCTTCCCATCCTGAAGGTTGTGGGTTCGCACAAAGTTGATACTTATCAAATACGACAGGGCAAAGACTGATTTGTTCAGTACCAGGATAATGTGACTGAGTGGAATATCGCGTCATGATGCCTACACGCCCGATCTCCCAATGGGGCAGCACTATAACATCACTACGAGGGGGTCTAATATTACCTTTGATGGTGCTAGGACATAAAGCTCCAACAAACTTATCCCTGTTGACCGTTGTATGGTGTGTTAGTATTCAATGAGCCTGCATTTTGAGTATTGCCGAACATTTAAGTTTGAATGCGTTTCCTAAAGTAGTCCTATTTCAGGTTGAACGCAATTAATAGTCTTTCTGTGATGCTATAAATCTTAAATAAGTGTACCAGTATCTAAGTTGGATATGTCGGATCAGGTGTAGGCAGGTGCTTTAGTTTCGAAAGTTATATGGTTTCATCGGACTGCAATTTTTAGGCTCGCCAGCGACAGTCCTCATACATGTCCAGGCAGCTTCATAGTGGGAGCATGACTCTGGTCCTCAAACGGAAGTTACTCACCTCACTGCCCAGTAAATAGTGTGCTGTCATGGTGGTCGTGACCATGATCAGTGCGTGACCCACATAACCAGGCACAGATCGCTCTGCCTGTCCCACCGCGCAGGTTTCTGGTGTACTCGAAATCAGTGGAACGAGTGTTTTTGCTGTGTTTTAATGTCTGCTTTACTTAGATGCGTATTAATTTGGTTCATTTGAAACCAACCTGTCACTAGGAGTCGTTGGATGAGGTGACGGTGAAAGACATGCTGGAGGGTGACAACATGTACACGTGCTCCAAGTGCCAAAAGAAGGTGCGTGCTGAGAAGCGCGCATGCTTCAGGCGCCTGCCCAAAATCCTCTGTTTCAACACGATGCGCTACACCTTCAACATGGTGACGATGATGAAGGAGAAAGTCAACTCGCACTTCTCCTTCCCCCTCCTTCTCGAGATGCCAGGTTACATGGAGGAGAACCTAATCCAGTCCGATAAGCTTCCCAGTGAGTACCTACTTTTTTCTTGTTCTGTTTTTGTTATACATTAGTTGATTAAGCAAAAGAAATTTAAATTCATGGACAATTGGACCTTGTCATTCCACTGCTTCTTTCTTTATCCTAGTAATGCCAGTCAGTATCAGTTTTTAAGTCATTGTTTTGACTTGGCCATGTTTCAAGTCCTACAACCTACAAAAACGGGAGGCGGGCGCTGAACTCATACAGCCACCCTGTGGATCTTACTTAAGTACCACCCACCAAAGGGCCCCACCCCAACCCCCACAGCTTTCCAGTGCTCCTCCGTGCTGATACACCACATTCAGGGATGAAAGATCTCCGCGATTTTGATAATCCCCGATTAACATTCACAAGATGAAATTGGCCAATACTGCACTGCAATACCGCGGCACTAGCAGCATAATCCAATACCATCCTAGACCACGCAGCACTGTCAGTGTAGGCCAATACCAAACTGCACCACACTCTCCAAAGATAGCATGTACTGAGAGATCAGGTGGAATGGAGACAGGATAGTGCTTGGAGCATAATAAATTAAATCTTACTTCCGGAAATTTTTCCACGATTCCCTGACACTGCTTAAAAAAAAGTCTATGGGAGAAAATCCACGTTTTCTCAGAAATTCACCATTGGTTTCCCTTCTTATTAATATTAACAATAATTATTGGGATAACATGCTATTAATAATTAATGAATATAAATAATGTTGCTCCAATAATAGTATTATTGGAGCAACATTATTTACAGATAACCTCACCATCCATTTCCGCCATTTTAGCCAGAGACCACGTTCGTCCCTGCACATTGGTTCTCACGATACAAATGCAGGGTCCATACGGGGCCTGGAAGTTTTGAACTTCATTTGCCCCATTTCAAGGCCTTGAAAAGGCTTGAATTTAACCTATTTTGGGTAATTACTCTTGAAAAGCCTTGAATTCCATTAAGCTGTCCCCACTGATCTAAATTAGTCTGAAATTGCCATTCAGCATAAGATAATCTAACATACCTACACATAATAAAACGCCAATACTCGCCTGAATTCCTATCAAAAACAGCCTTGAAAAGCCTTGAAATAGCTTTGAATTCCATATCTTCACATGTGTAAGGACCGTGCAAATGCTATGCAGTCCAACATGGGCATTGTGGCACAGCTCCCTCTGTCGGATTAGTACTGAAATATCCCAATTGACTATACTCACCAGCTGAGGAGGGTGAGAAGGAGGAGGACGAGTGGGATGAGACCCAGAAGACCCCAGACGAGGGCTACAAGTACGAGCTGATCGGGGTGACGGTTCACACGGGCACGGCTGACGGCGGCCACTACTACAGCTTCATCAGGGACCGCCTCGACAAGAATGAGCTGGGCCAGGACCGATGGTAGCCCGCCACCATTTACTGACACCCTCATTTGAGCACGCGCTACAACTTGTAGTTAAAAAATATATATATATATACAGTAAAACCTCTCTCACCATGGGACCGACTTTAAATGGTCCATTTAGGGAAGTGGTCGGTTTAGGAAGTTTTTTTAATCGTTTCAATGGTATTGTATGGGCGATCATTTGGGACCCAAATAATGCGATCAATATAAAGGAGTGGTCGATCTGTGGAGGTGGTTTTACTGTTGCCTATATATATATATATATATATATATTTTTTTTTTTTTTTTTTTTTTTTTAAGCCCACAATTTTGTATTAAATTAAGCAAGCTTATTTTTAACACTAGTTGGGGATTGAAGTTCTGTTTTCGCTGATTTCAACGATTTATGATGTTCTACCTAACAAAAATTAGGCGTAGACCTTTTCCCGCGATGCATACAGTTAGTTCTTGTCACTGCCTTCAAAGGGCAGGTTGGTAGTGGACCTTTTCAACAGCGTATGCTGTACAGTGAGCTACTACCTAGAACATTAGTTCTTCCACTGCTGTCTTAGTTCTTCCACTGCCGTCAGTGGGCAGTTGGTGGACCTTTTCCACAGAGCTTGATAAACAGAAATATGTGCGGACAAGAACTCTTGAACTCCTCCTATTGGATAACATCGGGTTCTCCCAACAGTCTTTTCATTTGTGTCTGTATTTCTTACATGGAATATTTTTCCTGCAGGTATTTGTTCAACGATGCCGAAGTGAAACCGTTTGACCCAGGACAGATTGCATCCGAATGCTTTGGTGGAGAAATGACGGTAGCTATCCATCCCTCAGACTTTCCACTCTTTCCTTTTGGGGGGGGGGGGGGGGGGGGGGGGACTCTTTCTATAATGCCAAGTCATCCACTGAATCACTCTGGGGCGAAATGGAAGAGTGCGCTGTCTGTTTGTTGGGGTTTTGCATCCTAGCAACATCTAAGTTCATAATCGGAAGCGGTAGCCGAATCGGTAGAGTGCAGGCATCCCATGTGGGTGAGCAAGAGTTTGATTCGCAGTCGAGTCAAACCAATGACTTTAAACAATTTTAATTTATACTTGTCACTTCCTAGTTTGGCACTTGGCAATATCAGAATAGGCCAAGGACTGATTAGCTCGGTGTCATGATAATGTGACTTGACTTGATAATGTGACTTGGGATATTGGGTCATGGTGATGGAAGCCTGGTTTCCCAGTGGTGTAGCACTATAAAGTCACCATGAGTGCGCACTCTCACAAGTCGGTTCCTGTCCTGATATGACCTTAGATGTTGCCAGGATTTAAAACCCCCAACAACCAACTAACCTGCACGGAAAGCCAGCCAGTGCTCTTACGCATTCATCTACCCCGTCCGGTGAAGTAGTTGACTAAAGACACAAACTGAGCTGTGTGAATCGTGTGCCAGATTGTTAGGCAATTTTTTATTCAACTGTATATGTCACAGCTGTTGATACAAGTTTCTTTTTCTTTTCCTTTTATTAGTTTGCGACCACCGTAATCCTCTTGGTCAAATCAAATTGATTGAAAATGAAATTGTAATGAATGACGTGCATACTACATCGTTATCGTGAGCCTTTTTCTCTATTTTTAATTTTTTTATACATTTTGTTGTCTTGCATCCTTTAGTTAAGAAAGAAATTATAGCTATAATAAAGAAATGTCAAACATGTGTAGATCTCAACCTATGAATGCTAAACAATTATTTGTTCTTTTAAGTGCATAAAGTGTGTTACCTCAAATTGTGGCCCTACGTGTAATATTATAATTAATACACACAGTTTATTTATATTCACAATTTATCAAAAGTGGTATGAAGCCTAGATTTGTTTGAATAAATTGTATACTGATGTACCATCTTCTTTCAGAGCAAGACATATGACTCCGTTACAGACAAGTTCATGGACTTCTCATTTGAAAAGGTACGTTGTAATTTATGTTTACTTCAATGAGACTCTTGACCTGATTAAAGTTACATAGTCTGATGGATTTGGGGTATGCCCCATTTTAAAAGTAAATATGTTAGGTTGAACGCTATTATCTACTTTACTTCGGTTTGGAGTAACATTGATTAAAAGGGAAGATATCTGAAGTGAAAACATGTCAAATAAATTTGAGATGCACGTCTGGGGCCAGGTGCATGGAGCGGTGTTAGCGAGCCAAACCGCGGTTAGGGAGGGATTTCTGGTTTAGCGCCGAAAAGTCGCTATGCATGGAGCAGTGTTAGGCCAACACCACGAGTTTAAAGTCGGGAGATTGTAACACCAGCCCATAGCAGGTTTACAGCGGTGTTAGTGTTAGGTTAGGGCCAAATCTATTCAATACTATCATATTGAACAGAATAACATACGCAATAAATGAAATTTCATCAAATTAACCCTAAAAGCGAAGCAATATTAACGCCGCAGCTACATCGGCAGCGATATTAATATTGTCTAACCGACGAATGTAAACTAAACAAAGCGCTGGCGCATCAGCTGCGATATTGGGAAATAGCGGTGCTCGCCGCAACAGGCTCATCAGTAGCAAGGCTGCTGGTTCCCAGCTGCCGAATCAGCGGCGATATTGTGCAATACCGGTGCTCGCCGGCAACAGGATCAGAGAGATTTCCATAATGTAAAATTAATTCAAGTATAGCTAACACGAACCGTTTAGGCCACCATGCATATGGCGTGACATACTTCACGACGCCCCTGATAACTGGTGATAGCTACCTGGTGTTAGAGGGTTAACACCACACGCCGCTAACACCGCTCCATGCATATGGCCCCAGGCTTGTATAACTTGCTGTAGTGAGGGATTCTATTAAACTGGCTTTGTGTTCCTTACATGTAGCACTAAAAGCACCCAAGTTGGATGTATAGGATGGAATGTGAGCTGGTATTTTAATTTTGAAAATTGTATGGTTTCATTGATTTAATATAATGCACTTTGAGTGACTTGCGATATATTTAGAGCGCAGGTTTTCTGTGAGGAAGGTTGGGACATCGAATCACAGCCACGTGAAACCAATGACTTATAAAATTGATACTGCTACCTAGCTTGGTGCTCGTCATTAATAGGATAAGACAAGGACTGGTTAAAACAATATCGGGATAATGTAACCTTGTGGGATATCTATCTACTCATGGTGCTGGCAGTCTGGTCTCCCAGTGGGCAGTACTATAAAGTTGCCATGTGTGCTTAGTCACAAGTCACTACCAGTTTTGATATGACATTAGATGATGCTAGGATGTAAAACAACAAAATATTTTAGGTAGGTTAGTCCGATGCACTTCTCCCATATTTATTGATGTCCTAAATAAGTTGCATTGAAAGCCCTGCGCTCTGCATTCTCTTGTTACAGGGTCTGTATGGGGGCTGGAAAGTCTTTAAAAGTCTTGAATTTAAACTATTTTGGGTAATTAGTCTTGAAAAGCCTCCCAATTCCATTAAACTGTCCCCACTGGTCTAAATTAGTCTGAAATCATCATTCGGCATAAGATAATCTGACATACCTACACGCAATAAAATGCCAATACTTGCCTGAATTCCTATCAAAAACAGCCTTGATTAGCCTTGAATTCCATATCTTCACATGTGCATGGACCCTGTTCTTACTTTTCCTCCCCACATGTAACGTCGACTGTAATAGCTCTGTTCTCACCTGCAGACAAATAGTGCCTACATGCTCTTCTACGAGTGGATCCGTCCAGGCCAGAAGACCGAGTACGAGCAGGAGGCGCAGCTCGGGGAGGACACGCAGGAGGAGACCCCCAAGGTCAAGGTCGACCTCTCAAAGGAGCTAGCTGACGTAAGGCCCGGTTTTAGCTTGTTGATACTCTGACAGTTGTGGTAGAAGACATCGTCTTCTATGCATTCAGTCCAACTAGTCCTTTGTTGGTTACCGTGGTTGCTGATATTGGGTCTTATTTAATAGATTAATGGGAGTAGAATAAAAAAAGTACAGGGACAGTACAAACTCTTTTTTTAATTAATCAAAAGGAGCTAAATGCACTGTTAGACTAACCAAAAATAAAAAATAAATAAAAGTGCACTGATCTTTCAAGCAAACTCTTAGAGGGTATAAATGCCAGGCATGATGCACCCAGGAGGTCAACTTTGAAACTAAAACCAAAAAGTAATGACCACTAACACAACATGGTGAAGGCAATCAGAGAAAGTAACTAGGTAACCAATCAACTAACCAATTGTAGAACTAACAAACTCAGAGGGTAGGGAGATGTGGGAGAATGCTTAGAAACAGAAAAGGAATGCATCCAGTGAATAGCTTGCTGCACAACAAATGAAAGTGACAAAATAAGGGGAACAACGAGAATATTACTGGCTAGTGGCGAAAACAAGTGATTCATTACACTTATCCGTTATGGGCAGCATAAATACACCGTCACAAAAAAATGTAATCATCGGTCCCACTAGCCTTTTGTTAGTTACCATGGTTACGGATTTTGGGTGAGTACACTTTATTTAATAGAATTCATTGGTATAATTATGTGTATTAACTAATTGGAATCCTGTGATTAAATTCTTGGTTTTTTTTTTTCTTTCTTTTCAGTGGATATGGCAGGACAATATGCAGTTTCTACAGGACAAGAATATTTTTGAACACACCTACTTTGGGTAAGTAATATCTTTATCCACCTTGCTTCTCTTCCCTGTGGCCGATGCAAGGATGCCAATCTCCATAATTGTCAGGTCATGAAAATATAGTTGCCTGGCAATTTGAAATCAATTTTTAATTTAATCTTGGTTTGCATCCTTGCAGGGTTGCAGCATTCACAATTTCATAAGGATGGCCATAGCATTTCTGTATTTGGTCCTTAAAAAGAGCTGTCTCGAGTCTCGAAAAGTCATGAAAAACAAAAGAAACCTTTTAAAGAGTGGGAACCATGTTTTAGGATTTAGAGAATGGGAACGTAAAATCCATTTTGGGTTGAAAAATAAAATTGTTTGAAAATCCCGTTTTTTCTTCAGAAAATAATTATTTTGACATTGGCAAAGCCGCCCTCGCCCTATCTTAATAATGTCATGTGCCATGTTAGGTAACAACAAGTATTCATTTTGTAAGTGTGGCATGTTGGGCCCATGGAGTTCAAGTCATGGCCTAGTCAAACAAATGGCTTAAGAAATGGATACGTTGGTGGCACCTAGCCTGGCACTTGACATTACTAGGATAGAGCAAGGAGGAGCATAGATACAAGATTCACCCCGTACTGCTGCAGTAGGGGTGCAAACCAACCCTATGTAAAAGCTGTCGAAAAAACGGGTCAATGAATTGAGAGCCTAATTTCACAATCTAAGAAGCAACATTTATTCTTTACATATATCTTATTGATAGCCCGCTACCTTTGAGTTGAAAAATATAATATAATATCTAGTTTAATCAGATTTAAAAGTGAAATCGACGGCATTCTGCAGCCGCCATCTTGTCTTTTTGCATTCTCTCGCATTTCACCAAATCTGTGCCGATATAAGTAGCCATTTGATACTGGAGCCAGTTTCTAGTTCAGGTTCCATACTAAACCTATTTTCGCCCGTATTCACACTACGTTGTCCTTCACCCGTGTACTACAAGTACTGGGTGAATCTTTTATCTAGGAGGAGCAGTGCAATGAGGATGACCAATTGTCCACGTTTGAAATTTCCCCCGCTTAGTCAATAAATGTAATGAACAAAACAAAGTAAATTAGTTTTAAAATTGTTGTTGCTTGCTGGTGTAGGTTCATGTGGCAGATGTGCAGCTACATTTCGAGTATGGGGAATATTGCGCCTAGAGCGGGACTCGAACCCACATCTCTTTGCATTCCGGGCCAGTGTGCTAACCATTTCACCACCTTGGCTCCCTGATATCAATACACTACCCATGCCTACCTGTCTATGTGGTTACTTGCCTGAGAGGTCAGTGCAGACAACTACAATAGTTAAAAAAAATTGTTGTTGCTTGTTGGTGTAGGTTCATGTGGCAGATGTGCAGCTACATTCCGAGCATATTGAACATGCAAACAAAATAGTTAAGCAATTGTTGTTGCTTGTTGGTGTAGGTTCATGTGGCAGATGTGCAGCTACATTCCGAGCATGCTGCCTCGTGACGACCCCGAGGTGTGTGTTCCACTCATGGCCGCCAAGCTGAGTGCGTCCTTTGTGCTAGAGACGCTAATCCATGCCAAGGAGAAGGTTAGTAATCGCACTGAAGCTGCATAGTCTGATGGAAGTACCAAATTTCCCAAACCCGAACACTCGCCTAGATTTGATCCCATGCACCTTTTTACTAAGGTGAAAGAGGAAAACATTTTAGCCTTTTTGAGGGCAGCTGGACTGTACCACCTCATATAGTTTACTAAATAGATTCTATCAATTATTAATAAAACTTTTCTTTTTCTATGGGAATTTGTTTCCCTTGACCACAAATATATGATTGTGAGCTTTCTAATTTAATGAGTGTATTGGCACATAATTGATTGTCTGCTTTTACATGTAAAAGCGATGGTTTGAACAAAAAAACAAACATTTCTCGCCGTGAATATGGCCTATGCTGCTGACACGGCGTAAAGCAACCACCAATCAATCAATCAATCAATGATCCTATGCATTCTACTTAGATACTGGTGCACTCGTTAAACCATTGGAGTTTGCTGCTCCTGTGCTCTGCTCGAAAATGGGCAAATGCATGGTCTGTACGTGCCCTGGAAAGTCTTGAAAAGTCTTGAACTTCCAAGCCCCCATTTCAAGCCCTTGAAAAGCCTTGCATTTAACCTATTTTGGGTGGTTAGTCTTGAAAAGCTTTGAATTTCATTAAACTGTCCCCACTGATCTAAATTAGTCCGAAATTGCCATGCGCCACTGTTGTTTTCTCTTGAAATCCAAATGAAAATAGTCTTGAATTCCTATCTAAAACAGCCTTGAAATAACCTTGAATTCCATATCTTTTACATGTGCATGGACCCTGTAAATGAAGCCTTTCTGTGTGCACGCCACAATTAATTTTGCATGTGTTCAATTCAAACAGCTCCAAGGTTAACTTTTGAAACTATAATTTACTTTAAATTTGATTAATGTAGATTATGCCGATCAACCATAATATAAAGCTTTAAAACTAAAATAGATCATGCAATTAACTATTCGAAGGAAAGTAGATCTTGTCATGTATTTAACTTCTTTTTCTCTTTCTTTAATTAACTATATCTATTTCTTAAAATAATGTGGCTGTCCATAGCATACCGAAAACCATGTTGCTGAGTAAGGGAAATTCAAAAATTTGACGCTCGGTTATATTTACCATACATGCTCAATCTGTGTAGATGGCCTGGAGGACAGTTAAATGTAGACTCAAGTGTGAAGGAGAGTGGATTTCTTTCGTTCTTCAACGTTGCAGTGATTATGATAAAAGCCTTGATTACTGTGTTTTTATTTTCTTCTTTCAGCCGACCATGCTGCAGTGGATAGAACTTTTAACTAAACAGTTCAATGCGTGCCATGCAGCGTGCGAGGTAGGTCGACACACCCTTCCAATGGTCATCATCTTAATATGCTGGTATGCTTCCAGGATATCTGTTTATCTAAGTCAAAAAAAAAAAAATTAAATCATTTTTCATTTCTGTATACACAATTTTGTATTGCATGGTGCACACCTGGATAGGTGGGGAGCGAATGGTATTATGAAATAATGCATTTTCTATGGCATGAACTTTCTGAAATTGGAGAATTGTGCTCATTTTTATAATTGGATAGTCTTAGTAAGAGATGGGATATCCAATTAAATGGGTTGTAGTTTGGCTTAGGATTCAGTGGGATACTCTGATATTTAATAAGAACATAGATATCCAATTCAATGGGGGGAGGTTTAAGTTAGGATTCAATCGGATATTCCTACTCTTAATAACAATAGGAATACCCAATTCAATGGGGTGTAGTTCGAGTTAGGATTCAATAGGATACTCCTACTCTTAATAACAAGAGGTATCTCCAATTCAATGGGTTATGGTTCAGGTTGGGATTCAATGGAATACTCCTACCCTTAATAACAAACTATTTTTGACGCTTATGTATATAGCTGTAGAGAAAGTGTTTATTTAGATGTGTCCGTCTGTTATGCTAATGGCGACTTGTGCTTGCAGTGGTTCCTAGACAGCATGGCAGAGCAGGATTGGTGGCCGCAGCAGATCCTCATTAAGTGCCCGAACCAGGTGGTGCGCCAGATGTTCCAGCGCCTGCTCATCCACGTCATCACGCAGCTGAAGCCGCACCATGCAGCGCTCTACCTACAACCGGCCGTAGACAGGTAGAGCGGAGGGCCTTAAATATGCCACTTTATCAGTTTCTCCCCTCAACATTGCCTAGCCAGGTCATCCAGGGGGCTCCTTCATGGGTGGATGGGAGGTTGGGGTATTGTGGAATGTGCATTCTTTATATGTATTTTAATAAGATTAATCATAATGCCATAAACAAGAGTTGTTTGGGTGAAGCGGCTGAGGAGATGAGAGGGTTTGGGGATATGAGGGGTGAGGTGGAGTAACACCCATTGGATATACACAACTGTTCAGTCATTACATTTGCAGTAGCGTATCTCGCAAAATGAACCTATATATTCCACTATATATTAAGTGATTGCGCTTAAAGATCTGGTCATGTGATTTTATCATGTATACTTTACATTAATGAAAGATCACACTTGGAATGGGCTATTTGAGCTCGGACCCAGTAGGTTATGGTTGGTCTGCTCAGTACTAGTATTAGACTGAGTAACCTCTGGCTAGTATTAGTAGTTATGTGATCTCACACAGGGAAGGGTAGCCTTACCTAGATTATAAGGCATACTCAAAAACCTTCAAATTTATTATTATGTGGTGGTAGAGTTTCCACAACTTTCCAAGTCTGTAATGTTCCCTAGCCTACGTCATTAAGGACAGTCATTAGGGCTGAAGGACACTAATAGTCACAGCTTGACCTTAATAATAAGCTTGACCTCAGTAGGCACAGCTTGACCTTTCAGATCCTCAGACCATGGTTGGGACCTAAATAACTCCCAGAGAATAGGATGTTCAAAGCTATACAGATTATGACTGGTCATATTTGATTCTATTTGTGAATAAGTTGTTTTTGTCATGTTACAGCCCCTTTAAGAGTGGGGTTGGGAGTGGGGCTGAGAGTGACGGCTCCTATCAGGCCCGGTGAATGGTATGGCCTGTTGGTTTGTCCTGAGCTCAGTAATGTCAGCGAATAAAAGCCAAAGGCTGATTCAACCCCAATATAGCTGTCATAGCAATAAAAGCGTTCCTAGTAGATTGACTCCAGCGTTTGAAACGGTGCTGACGTCACTTCTGTATTAGCCAGTTACCGGCTTGTTCCCGCGTCATGACCACTAACTAGGTCCTGGTCTGGCAACAAGATGGTGTGAAGGGAGGTTAGAGGGGGTAGTAGTAACTTCTTGGTTTGTCGATCGGTTGCGATGACGACAGCAACTCCATCATTTGTTGTGAACTCGTCAATAACTGATGAGTCCAATTTGTCCTCGGAATGTGCGGTGACATGTTGGACATGTGTGTAGCTGCTGTCAGAGAGTCTGGTAGATGAAGGAGACAATCTTTTCTCTGCTGACGCTTTTGTTTAGCTTGAGATGTACAATCAAGTTTCTAATTGTGTTTTGCCTTTACAAATAGAAGCATGCCATGAACTGCTGCCTTGGCCACTGTTTCCTAGGTTGTAGTGTTGAAATTACATTTCTTCAGGTGTAGTTACTACACGGTACTACACTGGGCCCCTAAATCTATAAGTCTACGAACCATGCTACACCAATTATAAACATTAATGAAGTAAGACGTGCTGACCTGACGGTCGTTACTGTGTTGACCTTTAACTTTGTGACATGAAAATTGTATTGCAGAACAATGCTTCTCCTTTCAGTGACGACGAAACTGGATTGTCACAAATTGGAAGCTTCTCATGTGTCACGCGCTTTGTCAAAAGGATGCTAGCAATTGTAAGTAAACCAGGCTAGTACATCTAAGTGGTTATGTAAATGCAGGCATGATATCACCATTGAGGAAATCAGGTCTTTATTATTTTATTTTTGTGTGATTCATTTATTTGTGAGAATATTATTCCATTTTGTGTGTGTTTTTTGTTTGGGTGTAAATGGCACCAACCTGACTTGTAGCCGTTAGCTATAGTCAGGTAATTAGGACAACTTTTTTTCTTTAAATAGACGAACATGAAAATTAATTGAATGGAAATGGGGTTGATTTGTTTTTTTGGCTTTCAAAATAAAAATAAAAACATTTAATGTTTTTGTTTATTTTTATTCCAAGTATGGTGAGTGAGGTGTTTGCGGTTGGGGATGGTATTAGGCGAGGTGAGGGATGGTGGGGGGGTGTCGCTGAATGGTGTTGAGGCGAAGTGAAGGGGTGAGGTGAGGTGGGTTCGGGAGATGAGTGTTAGGGTGAAGGAGATGAGAGGGTTTGGGGATATCAGGGGTGAGGTGCGTTGGAGAGAAGGGAGTGAGGGGTATTGTGGTGAGGTGGGTTAGGAAGATGGGAGGTGAGGGGTATTGTGATGAGGTGGGTTAGGAAGATGGGAGGTGAGGGGTATTGTGATGAGGTGGGTTAGGAAGATGGGAGTTGAGGGGTATTGTGGTGAGGTGGGTTAGGAAGATGGGAGGTGAGGGGTATTGTGGTGAGGTGGGTTAGGAAGATGGGAGGTGAGGGGTATTGTGGTGAGGTGGGTTAGGAAGATGGGAGTTGAGGGGTATTGTGGTGAGGTGGGTTAGGAAGATGGGAGGTGAGGGGTATTGTGGTGAGGTGGGTTGGGGAGATGAGGGGTATTGTGGTGAGGTGGGTTGGGAAGATGAGGGGTGTTGGGCTGAAGTGGGTTGGGGTGTTGGGGTGAGGTGGGTTGGGGAGATGAGGGGTATTGTGGTGAGGTGGGTTGAGCAGGTGAGGGGTTTTGGGGCTGAAGTGGGTTGGAGAGATGGGTGTTGGGGTGAGGTGGGTTGGGGAGGTGAGGGGCATTGTGGTGAGGTGGGTTGGAGAGAAGGGAGGTGATGTGTGGTGGGTGAGGGGTGACTTGGCTAGGTACTGATGCATGGCGCTGACTGCTTTCAGATGGAGGGTAGCACAAAACCACACTGCCGCTACCTGGCCGAGTACTTCGCCTTCCTGCACGAGTTCGCCAAGATGGGTGAAGAGGAGTGTGCCTTCCTCCTGCACTCAGGCGCCATCTCCACCATCGTCAACTTCTACATGGGCCACAAGTCGCAGGAGCCCTACGTAAGTAGCTTCTGTTTAGGTTGATCGGACGTGGTGGCCGAATCGGTAAGAGCACTGTGGGAGGTCGGGGATTCTAATGCAGGCTGAGTCAAACCAATGGCTTACCAAATTTATACTTGTTGCTACCTAGACTGGTGCTCGGCATTAATAGGATAGGACAAGGACTGGTTAGCTCAGTATCAGGATAATGTGGGGTATTGGGTCCTGGTCCTGGCAGCCTGGTCTCCCAGTGGGGCAGCACTATTAAGTCACCATGAGTGTGCATTGTCACAAGTTGGTACCCGTCCTGATATGTACGGGTCCTTCAAAACACGGAAAGTGCTGGAATTTGATAATTCAAGATTCCAGGCCTGGAAAGTCCTGGAATTTCTCGAATGACCCTTAAAAGTCCTTGAAAATGCAAAATCATTACCATATTTTTTGTAAGCCTATTTTCGCCTACGTGCCCAAACTTCCGTCAGTGATGTTTTGTATTAAAAGTAGTTTTGAAAATATTTTTGAATTCCTTTTTTTTTTTAAACAGCCTTGAGCGTTGAAATAGCCTTGAATTCCATATCTTCACATGTGTACGGACCCAGTCAGTGCTTTGGCGCTATCCCGTGCTGATGACCTTAGATGTTGCTAGGACGTAAAGCAAACAAACAAACCATTGGCGCATTCAAGAAGAAGTTGCTTACTGAATAAATACATCTTTCACTTATGTAAAAAAAAATATATTAAAAAACAATATTTAAAAAAAATTTTATACTCTAGGTGGAGATCCTGTCGGACGATGACGAGGAAGAAGAGGAGGATGTTATCTCACTGTCCGAGGACAAGTATCGGCCACAGTCACTCGAGAAGATGATCTCACTTGTGGCCATGCTTGTTGAGAAGTCGCGGGCTGAAGACAAGCAGATCCACCTTGCTCAGCGTGACTACATGGCTATCGTAGGCGGCAAGGTTTTGGTTGATTCCTTTTTTATCTAGCCACAAATCTAACAACCTACTTACAGTTGCATGACCCGATGATTGTCAGCTTCTGCCCAATATATATATTTTAAAAATAAATATAATTAGCTTCATCGTTATCTAATCTCTTTTGCTTTAGTTTGAAGCAAGTTTTATTATAAATGCCTACCTTTGGAGATATTCGAGGTGAAAGCATGCAAGACCATTTTGGTGTGCCCACCAAACTGTTGGAAGTAATAGGATTCGTGAAATTTGCAACAGTTACGGGTCTGATATTCTTTCGACAGTGCTTTTTCAATAAATACACCAGTATCTTAAGTTGTTGGAAATAGATGGAATCTACACAATTTTTTTTTTTTTTTTTTTAATGTTTTGCTTTCATCGGATTATGCAACTTTAAGCTGCGTTGTGTAATTTAATCCCACCCCCACCTTAAAGGTGATCTTGGGACACACTTTATTCTGTAAATAACATTAAAATATATATGTATCAGCAATTTAATTTGTTAAAAGCTCTTACCCAAAAGAAGACCCCATCCAAAAGAAAATCTCTCACTCAAAAGAAAGGTTATTACCACCAAAAGGCCTCCCATTTATAAATTCGTAATTATCAGATTATATATTATTTTAATTTTATTTAATAAAAATGACTCTCGGTAGCAGTAGAATTTAATAATTAGAGTTCATATTCCATCTATCTTTCTTTCGCAGTCACCAATTCATTAGAAAAAAACAAATATGTACACTTTTTCCACTCCCTGTAAATTGAAGAGATTATTAAGACACACAGACTCGGGTCTCCTGTTGACCATGCCCAGCGTGTAGGCCTCTGGTAGAAATAGCAGTGCCATAAAGTGAGATGTGCTCAGCAGTGCTCACGTACCTGTGTTGTGTGCTCACCAGTGCTCATGTACTGGTGTAGTGTGTTCACCTTTGCTTGTGTACTGGTGTGTGCTTGCCAGTGCTCATGTACTGGTGTCATGTGCCATCCAGTGCTGTGTTCTGCTGCCATGTGCTCACCAGAGCTTGGGTACTGGTGCAATGTGCTCACCAGCGCTTGTGTACTGCGGTCATGCGCTCATCAGTGGTTGTATACTGGTGTTGTGTGCTCACCAGTGCTTGTATACTGGTGTTATGTGCTCACCAGTGTTTGTGTACTGGTGTTGTGTGCTCACCAGTGCTTGTGTACTGGTGTTGTGTGCTCACCAATGTTCATGTACTGGTGTTGTGTGCTCATGTACTGGTGTTGTGTGCTCACCAGTGCTCGTGTACTGGTGTTGTGTGCTCACCAGTGCTCGTGTACTGCTGCCATGTGCTCACCAGTGCTTGTGTACTGGTGCAGTGTGCTCACCAGTGCTTGTGTACTGCTGTCATGCACTCATCAGTGCTTGTATACTGGTGTTGTGTGCTCACCAGTGCTCATATACTGGTGTTATGTGCTCACCAGTGTTCATGTACTGGTGTCGTGTGCTCACCAGTGCTCGTGTACTGGTGTTGTGTGCTCACCAGTGCTTGTGTACTAAACCCAGCGTGTACTCTCCGCCAGGGTTATCCATTCCTGTTCAGCCAAATCCGGGACAGCATCAACCTGCGTCAGACATGCAACCTCATATTCAGCCTTTGTCGTTGGAATGAAAGGCTCGCTTTGTCAGTAAGTATGGTAGTTGTATACATATAATAAGTGTTTAAATAATGTCTATAATGCATTCTCTACTATTATATCCATTACGATGTCCAGAGACCTACCAATCTTGATATCGGACTGGCTAGACAGCTATCGTATTTTGATATTCTAGTTATTCGTTAAGTCATGTTTGGATTTCATTTTCTACTACTTAACTTGCTAAAGTTTAAATGCCTCAAACACCATAGCGAGAAATAATTACTTTAATACTTTATCAACCGTTTTTTTAAAACACGGTTTTTTTTGCCCTACTATGGCATTCTAACCTCTCGGGACTCAGTCAATACTCGATCAGAATCCCTCTGGCCTCCAACACCATATCGGCTAATAACTACTTAATACTAATCAAATAGTATTTGACATAATATATTGCTTTTAAGCTTATAATTATGCTTCATAGATAGGTGCTTATTTTGAGTTTGTCTACCTACCCAACTTTCGTTAATATGACATGTGACCAAGTAATATAACTAAACTATTTGGACTCAAATGATCGAATAAGACAAAAAAACGGCGGTACTTTTCAATGCCGGAAGTGGATTTAATATTGCCCAATGATTAAGCACTTTCAGTCCCAATTTTAAGTGTCAATACAACGCACATTTAATTAATTGATTAATGTTGGGTTTTTTTTCTTTCTCTCAGCTCGTTCAGATGATCTTCTCGTCGATATCCAGGCTGACAACAGAGGTACGTGTGTAAGGGTGGGAGTGGGTCACCAAAGCTGGGTAGAAAGTAATTTATTTCACCTAAGCCTAACCACTAACATGGGCACCACTCAGGGTAGAACAATAAGGACTGCTCGGTTGCCCGGGACACCTAGTTTACTCGGTCGGGCAGGCGAAGTTCTCGATGACCTGCCTGAAACTGAATGGTTAAGTCATTAATTTTCTCTTCTGCAGTAGCAGATTTCAGTTTCAATTGGCTGACTTGGGCTTGAGCAAGGAGTTTTGTCACTTGGGCAAGTAGAAAATTCAGTCACTTGCCCAAATGGGAAAGTGGGGGGAAAAGTTACTCTCCTACCCTGTCACTAATCCAAACAAATATTCCATAGCTTTTCGATTCTTAAAATAAATTTAAAAAACAAGAAAAACATTACGATTTTTATTTTCCCAACCACAGTAAATATGGATTAGATTGCTGATTGAATGCCACCTTTCTTCTGTCTGATTGGCTGTTTTTATGTGGTTAGCACTTATATTGCCATAAAGTGTCGGCATTAAAGTGAAAAAGAAAGAAACGGGTATAATAATGAATCACAATGTTTGATTGTCTTGTACTTCAATGTCTAAAGCTAGGCGCGTACACCATAATAAATGGATTTTGTGTGTATGGGGGAAATCCGCGTTTTTCCAGAAATTAGCTGTTGGTTCTGCCGGTACCAGCTAGGTGGCGCCAAGGTCTCAGTCTGATTTCCGCGTCTTTTGCCGGAGACCACTTTCATCCCTATACTATCCAGAAAAGTTTGTCTTCTAATGCAACTTTAAGCCAACCAATCAGAAATAGGCGAAAGATGGCCTTTAGATTGTTTTACCTGAACCGACTTGTCTTTGTCCCTTGAATCAAAAGGCAGTGTTCTCCTTTAATTGTTGCTAAGTTCACCCGATCCCCCTTTTTTCCCCCGCTGCCTGCCCCCACAGAGCCAGCCGTTCTTTAAGATCCTGTCCATGCTGGTTGAGTTTGTGGGCGGCCCACTGGGCCAGCCCCCCTTCACTGCCTTGTCTTTGCCTAATTGAATCAAAAGGCAGTGTTTGCCTATAATTGTCGCTAAGCTCACCCGATCTCCTTTTTTCCACTGCCTGACAAACACAGAGTCAGCCGTTCTTTAAGATCCTGTCCATGCTGGTTGAGTTTGTGGGCGGCCCACCGGGCCAGCCCCCCTTCACGCAATATGTGCTGCACAAGTTCTGGGAGGTGACCGACTTCTGCCCGCAGCAGTGTCTTGAGTGGCTCTCCTCGCAGGTAATGCGCAACAAGCTGGCGCATGCGTGGACCCTGCAGAACATGGACATCTGGGTGGAGCCCTACCTGCTCGTGCACAGCAATCTGCGGGTCAGGAACGGTAAGTTGGTGCAGTACTTGTGTTAGGGATGTGACCATAGATGTTGCTAGGACGCAAAACAACGCAACACACATGCGTTGGGGATCGTTCACAATTATCAACATTTTCACAAGCGTATAAAGCACCTTTGCCATGAATACACCCTCCCCTTTCCCCCCACAAAGTGTACAATAAAAATATTGATTTTGTAGTAGTCTGCACTGAGCTCTCAAGCAACGAGTCACGTGGACAGGTAGGTGTGGATAGGGTGATTGCAATAGGGAGCCTAGGTGTTGTAATGGTTAACACTAGCACGGACTGAAAAAGATGTGGGTTCGAAAACTCCTTAATTTGACCAACATTTTAATCATTTTTGAAAGATTTTAGTCTAACCCTCGATTTCCCTCCCACCCCCACCCCCCTCGTACAATTTTTGAAAATGTTGATAATTGTGAAGGACCACTTATACGGTACAGTAGAAGCTTTATTTACCTACCCTTGTGTTCTGTGCTGTATTTGTCACAGCCATAGCTATCTGGCTGATCCTGCCAGTAGTCATATATGAAAGGTCAGTATGGGGCCTGAAAAGTCTTGAACGTCATTTTTCCCATTTCAACTTCAAGGCATCGAAAAGCCTTGAATTTAACCTAAGTTGGGTCTTGAAAAGCTTTGAATTCCATTAAACTGTCCCCACTGATCTATATTAGTCTGAAATTGTCATTTGCACTTGTTTTTTCCTGAAATCCAAATGAAAATAGTCTTGAATTCCTATCAAAACAGCCTTGAAATAGCCTTGAATTCCATATCTTCACGTGTACAGACCCTGCATTTGCTTGTCTCAAAAATGAAGCTGTGTATGTACAAACCTTTTTTTTCCTCCTCATTTGACTGTCATCAGAACATCAATAATAATAATCATCATCATTATCGTCAACTGGCACCGTATTTCAGGACAACACTAGTCTGGATGCAAAGCTCTCCTTTGAGGACAGGTACCATTGGTGGATGATGATGATAATGAGATAATGATAATAATAATAATATAAAACAATGGTACTTGTCTTCAAAGGAAAACTTTGCATCAAGACCAGTGTTGTCTTGAAATAGGGTATCCTATTATTGAAGAGACATTCGTATGAGACAAAGCCCTGTTGAGGGACAAAGCAGAATATCAACGAACTCCAATCTTTAATGTGTCTTGTGTCTCCTTTCTTTCCATAGCGCATTCATGAACACTGAAGACCGAACTTTTTTTCCTTCGTTATAGCCCGCGAAACAAACAATTTGTATGCGTCTTGCATTTAAAGCTGCGTTGCTTTGTGTTGACAGCTGCTGCCAACTTGTTGGTGTCTCTGGTGCCGAGTCAGAGCTTCAGGCAGGCATTCCGGTCTTCTCGGTCCATGATCAGCCCGCACAAAGATGTGTCTGTAAGTATGGCAGGAATGAAGTATTTCCAACATCTCGCGGAGTTCCGCGATTTTTTGTTTGTATTCACCGATTAACGTTCACAAAATGCCAGGGATATATATATATGACAGCGATTGGTCAGTCCTAATTCCGTTCTCATATGACCTTAGATATTGTTAGGACATGAAACCCAAAACAAGTAAATGGGATTTGGCGGCATGGGTGATAATTCAGTCACCACAAGGACAGTGGAATGCTCTCGAATGTCGATAGTCTCGCATCGGTACTGAGCAAGGTATCATGTAGCCGCAGCACATCAGTTACGCGAGAATCCATATGTGTGTGTAACTCTCAGCCAATAATACGTTCACGTTGATACCACTGCAAAGTATGGGGAATATAACATGCCCGGTAATATAAGCTAGTGTCTATATAGATCAGTAATAGCTCATATTGCTGATACTCAATGTCTTTGGCAAGCATGGTGATGCACTCATCTGCAGTGGTGTGGGGAGCTGACCACTGCTGGAGTGGTGGGTGGCGCCTCCTAGAAGATGTAAATGGAACTAGGTCAGGCTGCGCCGCGATAGTAATAATATTTGTATATTAAAATATACAACACAAACATATTTGCTAGTACCTGTAGTATTTGCTGTGTGAAATAGGAATAAAGTAATGTTCAATCGACTTTATGTGGGGCTTTTAGTGGTTTAGGGACAGCTATAAAGTATTAATCGAATGTTTCATATTTACTGATTACTCATCTCTTTTTAGATGAATCCTGAGGCTGTTGCAGTCTTTCACGAGGCAAGTTCATGCGTTTGAATTCATTCATGACTTGATCATCCTAGTATTAATATAATTAAAGCAAGCTGTTAAATTCTATGTCGAACAATTATTTGGTATTGTATTATTGGGAGAATGCACACACATACAAAAATACATACAAAAGTATATGGGTCACTCTCCTGAAAACTGGTCAGCATGGGATAGGATTTTTAAAAATCAATAAAAAAAACTTCCTACTAATTTTTTTCCTTATACTTTTTATATTCATGTTCACATTTCATGTAAGAAATAAGGGAAATAAAATAAACTGTGTAACTTTGGTATTTTTAGTTATGAAGTGTTTGTGTACCCAAAAAAAAACATTTTACAGTCAGCCATTTGTAACATGACATATGGGACATGGTTGAATCCTTACTAACATCTTGTTTTGCATTGATATATCAAACAAAACAGTTCCCAAATCAAAAGGAAGTATTTATTAACATGTATGCATGCTTAAATTTAACAACAAAAATTATAATCAATATAAACACTACATATTTCTGTATATTATGCCATGATTAATATGCTTCTAAGTATGAAATTATTTAATTCTGCTTAGATTTTTATTAAGCAGACTGTGTGGTGTCCTAAACATGTGTTACGTCTGACCATATGACATAGCTTAATTATGGACTACACCTTTATTGTTTATCTCATTAATTTATATTTTACATAGATGTAATGGGGGGGATGTCCAGCTTTCATTTGCAACCAAAAAAAATTTTAAAAATTCAAATATTAGATTTTAACTCTCCATGTGACACTTCTGGCCAGTTTTCAGGAGAGTGACCCATATACAAAAAATACATGCATATGTACGTACATACATACATACATACATACATACATACATACATACATACATACATACATACATACATACATACATACATACATACATACATACATACATATAGAGGTATGCAACAAAATACTAATTTACGTTCCTGTGCTATACGATAAAATATATTAATTAACATTTTCATGCCGTTTTTTTACAGATGTATCGTCATTTACTACGACTTTTGCCTCGGGCAAGGCAATATGTCGGTAAGTATATCTGAAATAAAAAGGAAAATTTGTGTTTTGCCACATACTAAAGTATTTAATGATCTTAGTTTTGATGTGCTACTATAGATCAAGCCACTACACCAAAGTTTATTTAGCCATTACTCTATTACTTTGCAAGGGCCCGTGAGCACTTATCGAATAGTACATATAGCAAAATTTGCACAGTTAGGTTAAAGCGATGTATTTATTTCCCTTGTCCCTGTTGACTGTTAGAGCGACAGACAACGATTGTTTGTATGGATGAATATTATGTTTGTTTGTAATGTATGTATGTGTTTATACATGTATGTATGTCTACGCTTGGATGTATGTATATATGTATGTAAGCGCATGTATGTATGAAGTGAAATGTTGCATTTAGAGCGGGTCTCGAACCCACGCTTCTACCATTCCGGGGCTAGCGTCCTAACCCTTACCCTGTCTAGGCTCCCTGATGCAATCTACCTACCCACGCCTACCTGTGTATGTTGCATTTCACCTGGGGAGGTCAGTGCACCTCACGATCTATGGATGCCTGCATGGGTGCATTTGTCTGTGTATGTAGACCATAACATATATAGATTAATATATAAATGATCTTTTTCCTTTTTCTCCTCACAGATGTACAGACTCATGGCGCACTCAAACTCGTGCCTTACTTTGCCCTGATGACTTACTGCCTCGTGTCCCGCACGGAAAAACTCATGGTAAGTGTTTGCGAGGATTTCCGTCAGGGGAGGATTGTGTTTGCTGTGTTTCGGCTGGTCACTCAGAAAGGACTGAGTGTCTCTGGCTCTCTCCCTCTCCTCCTTCTCCTCCCTCTTCTCCCTCTCCTCCCTTCTCCCTCTTCTCCCTCTCTTCTCCCTCTCCTCCCCCTCCTCCCTCTCCTCCCTCTTCTCCCTCTTCTCCCTCACCTCTCTCCTCACCTCTCTCTCCCTCCTCTCTTCCTCCTCTCTCCTCTCTCCCCGTCCTCCCCCCTCTCCCCTTCCCCTCCCTCCCTTCCCTGCTCTCCCCTCCCCCTCTTCCCCTCTCATCCTCCTCCCTCTATCCCCTTTCGCCCTTCTCTCCCCTCTCCTTCTCTCCTGGATCTCGGAATACTTGTGTCACACTGTACATAGGAACTCTCACTCTAATGCACTGATCCAATTAGGCCTACCCCTGGCGCCTCTTGGCGGATGAACTTCACACTACAGTCTCGGGTTAGAAGTCGGGGAGGCACTCCAGTCTATGTGTGCTCATTTTGGATGTCTAGCTATGAATTAGTTTAATTTTCCTTAAATATTTTATTTCATACGCATTTATTTTCCTGCTATGTCCTCAGAATATAATGAAGTCATTTCTTGGAATGTCCAAGATGCTATCAATGATATCGATGCTAATGACCATGCTTACCTGGAGGGCTTCACTGTGTCAGTGTTATGTTGGGTTCCGTTAGGTTCCAGTACGCTCTCGGGTTAGAACCCCATGCACCACATTCTGCCTGTATCGGTGTTAGCAAAGCATACATATTTATAGTGGCAGAAATGAAGACTCACTTAGAGTTGGTTGTTGGAGTTTTACGTTCTGGCAACATCTAAAGTCATTGGTACCGACTTGTGACAGTGCGCATTCATGGTGACTTTATAGTGCTGCCCGGAAATCATGACCCGATATCCCACTCAGTCCCATTGTGTTGAATCCTACAGCACCTGCCAATCAACACTCTGGTCCCTCCTCCCTCACCTCACTCACCCCTGCACTCCACATACTCGGCCAATCACAGCCCTCCACCACTTGAGCTCCTCACCTCCTTACCCCATCCTGGTCACTCCGCTCCCCACCTCCGGACTGACCACAACAACCTTTAATCTATCTATTATATAACCTCAAATATATTATATAATCATATATTAGTCATTATACCTATTTAATTAACATTTAACCTAATTATCATTACTCATATATATTATACATATCATATTAAGTAACTATATGCCACCTGCTAGTTACTATATATATATTACTTCACTCACATAATTATCGCCTTGCTCAATTGTCTCGCCTCATCCATCTCACTACCATACTTGACCGCGATCACACACCATGACCTTATTCTTTTCAACTCTCGCGAGGCCACAGCATATCATATAATGCCTCCGGGGGCTGCTCGGAATAAAGTTCTCCCAATCATGCTTCCAAGTCGTGTGTGCTATATAGCTGCAATGATCCTGACACTGAGCTAACCAGTCCTTGCCCTATCCTATTAATGCCGAGCGCCAGGCTTGGAATTGACAAGAATCAATTTGATAAGTAATTGGTTTGACCAGACTGGGAACCAAACTCCCCATCTCCCACTCATCTAGAGTGACTGATTAACTATGGCTGTTGGTTGTCTTCAGTTCTCGCGGTATTTCCTCGACCTGTGGCAACTGTTTCAACCAAAGCTGTCGGAGCCTGCCATCTCCATGCACCACAACAAGCAGGCACTGCTGCTCTTCTGGTACCAGGTTTGCACGGACTGCTCAGAAAATGTCAAGCTCATCGTGTCAAATGGGCTCGTTACCAAGAACATCGCATTCAACTACATTCTGTGAGTGTTTTAAAAGCCTACATTATGTGAATATTTTAATAGCCTGCATTCTGTGAGTGTTTTAAAAGCCTACATTATGTGAATAATTTAATAGCCTGCATTCTGTGAGTGTTTTAAAAGCCTACATTATGTGAATATTTTAATAGCCTACATTCTGTGGGTGCTTTAATAGCCTACATCCCATGAGTGCTTTATTAATAACCTAGATTCTGTCAGTGCTTTAATACATTATATGAGTACTTTAATAGCCTGCATCCTATGGGTGCTTTAATAGCCTTCTGTGGGTGTTTTAATAGCCTACCTTCTGTGAATACTTTATTAGCCTACGTTCTGCAGGCGCTTTAATAGCCTGCATCATGTGAGTGCTTTAATAGCCTACATCCTATGAGTGCTTTAATAGCCTGTATTCTGTGGGTGATTTAATAGCCTATATTATGTGAGAACTTAGTAACCTACATTCTGATCGTGCTTTAAATTATGTGAGTTCTTTATTAGCTTACATTCTGTGGGTATTTTAATAGCTTTGTTTTGTGAAGCTAAATGGACAGAATAAATTGTACTAATTTTTCTTTATGAATATGGCTTTTGCTACCGACATAGCGTTAAACCACCACAATCAATCAATCTTTGGAAACCTAAACTACCTATTTCACCTGAGTAAATATTCATTCGAGAAGTGCTACAGAATGAGCACTTGGAGGAATGGGGTTCCACGAGAATGGGGTGGGTGAAAAGTGAGAGGTGAGAGAGCTAATGGGGGGGGGGGGGTGATTAACAGGCAGATGAGTGTAAAGCCCAGAAGAGATGGGGTGGAAGGGGTGTTCCAACATCCTCCCACAAATCACCCATAATTGTAGAATTGTGAACCTGTTCCGCCTCACTGAGTGCGCGTTGTTTTTGGCCATCAGGGCGGATCACGACGACCAGGACGTGGTGCTGTTCAACCGGTGCATGCTGCCCGCCTACTACGGCATTCTGCGCATGTGCTGCCAGCAGTCGCGCTCCTTCACCAGGCAGCTGTCCATGCACCAGAACATCCAGTGGGCCTTCAAGAACATCACCCCATACCCCGCCCAGTACACTGCGGTATGTGTGCTGTCACTTTAATCTCACCCTAGTGGGAATAACACCCCCTCTGTAGAGTTTTTCTTCCTCTTGTTTATTCTGCTCGGTGCTAAATTATAAAGGTATGCATTTCTTGACTGAGTGGGATATATGGTCATGGTCCCGGCGGCCTGATTTCCCAGTGGGGCAGCACTATAAAGTTGACATGAGTGCACAGTCACAAGTCGGACCTTACATGTTGCCAGGACGTAAAACTCCAGCAAGTTTTTGCATAGCTATATTCAGTTGTGGATAAGAGCTCATGCGTTATGTTATTATAAAGTGATGCCTATTTTCATCGCTAATTGGAAAGTAATGCTTTCTTTGATCACCACTTGCAAAGTAATGACGATTTTCGTCGCTCATGGCAATGTGGTTCATATTATCATCACTAATAGGAAAGTGTCATCACTAATTGCCAAGTAATGTATATATTTTCATTACTAATTATGTATTGATGTATGTCTTTATTGCGAATTAGGAAGTGGGACATATTTTCATCACAAATTATAGAGTATATATTTATATTGCTAA
Source organism: Branchipolynoe longqiensis (assembly GCA_030323885.1). NCBI lineage: Eukaryota > Metazoa > Annelida > Polychaeta > Phyllodocida > Polynoidae > Branchipolynoe > Branchipolynoe longqiensis. The sequence continues at coordinate 28,173,434 of CM059186.1, forward strand.
TTACAAATTGATGCAACTCTTTGTTGCTAATTACAAAGTGACGCACATTTTCATTAATTGTGAATGGATGTAAATTTCAATAATTAATTACAGAGTGATGCATATTTCCATCGCTAATTGTAAATTTCAATTATTAATTACAAAGTGATGCGTATTTCCATCACTACTTGTGAATGAATGTAAATTTCAATCATTAATTCCAAAGTAATGCATATTTCCGTCACTAATTGTAAATTTCAATCATTAATTACAAAGTGATGCCTGTTTTCATCGCTAATTGCAAAGAGCAAGTTCAAATTTTCAGGAGACTAACATAAGCCGCTATGTTTTAATGTCTGCTCTTCCCACACCCCCTTGGTTTCCTGGTACCAGGCGGTGGATGAGCTGTTCAAGATGATGCGGCTGATGGTGATGCAGTACCCAAACAGCAGCGAGGATGAAGTGAAGGCCATTGCCCACTTTCGTCGCTCCAACATGCAGCTCTTCCTGCAGAACCTCGAGGCACGCACTTCCTGGCAGACACTCATCACGTGAGTTCAGCGGCAGTCTCTGGTCACGTGTGCAATTATCAGGAATGAAAGATCTTCCGTATTTGTTACGGAATCAAACACTGAATACGGAAATGCGGATTTGTTTGTTTTGTTATGGTATCGCCAGTCTCAAAATATGGTATATGTAACCTGTTCTGTAGACATAAACAAAATTAACAATACAATATTTTAGCATTATGCATTGCAATTTTTTTGTTGGAGGATGCATTGAGATTTTGCTTGTGAATATTATGTAATAGTTTATTTTTCAGAGTAAAACTAAAAATGTCACTAAAAGTCATTGAATAATACTGAAAATAGCTTTGACAAAACTGGAAGCTGCGAGATCGGGTGCACAGGTCTGCAGCACTGCCAGCGTAAGCCAATACCATCCTCCACCATGCAGCACTGTCGGTGTAGACCAATACTGCACTGTGCCATGTAGCACCGTCAGCGTAGGCCAATACTATGCTGGAGCACTGTTATCGTATGTAGCGTACGCTCTCCAAGGATAGTCTGAATTGACTGATCAGTGGAATGGCGATAGGATAGTGCTAGAATAGTAGCGTATGAAATCTGACCTCCGTGAATTTTCTGCAATTCCTTGACACTGGTGACAGTTAAGCCTGTGGGAGAACATCCGCGTATTCGCTGGGATAAAAAAAACACAACAAACATTCATAGCGATATTTTTACAAAAGTATAAAGTATCCTAACTGTTTAATAGAATCTACCATCATCCTTCATCATTATCATCATCACCACCATTTATAGGTTGTTGGTGTGTTCAGGTTTTATGTTTGACTGGAGTGGTGTGATAAATGATGTGTGGTGTACTTTTCTTTTGACAGGGCATTGAAGATTTTGATGGACACAAATGATGACCGCCTCCTGGTGCTTTATCAACAGGGACTCCCCATGCTACAAGAGGTACGTGCGTGGGGAATGTCCACAAATTGTTGCAACCACACTCTTACTAGAGAGCAGCTGGGATGAAAGATCTCTGCGACTCCGTGGATTTCCGGGATTTTTCAATCCTGCAGCACCATCAGCGTATACTAATATGTGGTGCAGACGCTGCAGCACTATCAGCGTATAAATGCGTATAAATGCTCCAAATGATGCAGCACTATCAGCGTATACTACTAATACATGCTTCAAACTGCACAGCACTATCAGCGTATTCCAATATATATGAAACCTGACTTCCGGAAATTTTCCGCGATGCCCTGACAATGCTAAACCTATGGGAGGATATCCCCATTTCCGATTTTTTGTCCCACGGAGACCACTTTCATCCATGGAGCAGTAATAAATAGATTTTGGTGTGAGGTGTGCAGGGTCCGTACGGGGCCTGGAAATTCTTGAAAAGTCTTGAACTTCATTTGCCTGATCTCAAGGCCTTGAAAAGCCTTGAATTTAACCTATTTGGGGTAATCAGTCTTGAAAAGCCTTGAATTCCATTAAACTGTCCCCACTGATCTAAATTAGTCTGAAATCGCCATTCCGAGTGGCAATTTCGGACTAAATCCAAATGAAAATAGTCTTGAATTCATATCAAAAACAGCCTTGAAAGGCCTTGAAAAAGCCTTGAATTCCAGAGGTATGGATATGTGGTATGGTAGCCTAGTATATGATAATGTAGTAATATAAATAAATACTACAAGTACTTCAGGACAGATAGACAATACAGCGAATTTATGAAAACTCAATGATTAATATATTTAAATGCCTAAATAGTATTGATAACACGTTCTCTGTGGGGATCTCGATGGCTTATCTGGTCCGATAAAACTGATATCAGACTGGGTAGTGGAATATCACTTTTGAGTATTCAGGGTATTTGTTAAATTACATTTCAAATTTCAGTTTCTACTACTCAGAATGTTTAATGTTTGAAAGTAAAAGCCATTTAGTCTATGTTTTAGCGCCCTAATATTTGTGGGATTCGAACCAAGTAAATAACAAATTTATACTTATCGCTTCACATTACTAAGATAGGGCAAGGAGCAATGGAATGAGGAAGATCCAACTGTTTGTGATTCAAATTTCCTCTTAAATTTCCTTAATAAATGAATAAAAAATTAATATTAAACAAAAATTAAAATATGGTGTGTGAGTGCGTCGGGCCACTGCTATGAGTATCGCGCGGATGACAGGACCCTTACCACTTTCAAAATTGCCTTATAAAATTGATACTTGTCGTTACCTAAGCCTGGTGCTTGGCATTACTAGGATAGGGCAAGGACTGGTTTGCTCAGTATCAGGATAACCTAACTGAGTGGGATATTGTGTTATGATGGCAGGGGCCCAGGTTCCTAGTGGGGCGACACTATGAAGTCGCCATGATTGCACGCAAGTCGGTGCTCTTCCTGATATGACCATAGATGTTTCTAGGATAGGGATAGGATGTTGCATTTCTAGGATAGGGAAATGACTGGTTTGCTCAGTATCAAGATAACATAACTAATGCCTTAGTCACAAAGTGTTACGGCATGCTTGCGGTGACCGTAACTCGCCACATCGGCCAGACCGTACAGTGACCGCACGATGAGTTACGGTCGCCATACGGTGACGGTACGGTTTTTTGCTCGCCGCAAGTGCGTTTTTTTTAAGTCGGAGTTATTTTAACTTCGAAAAGTCGCAACGCCGCAATCCTGGCAATCCAGACTCCACAACACTGTGCGATCACATTTGTTGACATCAATAAAAAGATTGTAAATTGAATATCAATAAGTCACAAAATTCATGTTTGTGTGATTAATATTAAGAAAGTTATGACTTTTTTTGTATATTAAATACTTGTATATAATCAAGACAAACCGTACGATTTGTGAAGAGATAAACTGAAGACCGCAACGCTGTAACATTAGCATAAACCACAAGACACACCGCAGACCGCAGCACCTTACGGCGCACCTGACCTAAGCATAAGTGGGATATTGTGTTATGATGGCAGCGGCCCAGTTTCCTAGTGGGGCAACACTATAAAGTCCCCATGATTGAACACAAGTCGTTGCTCTTCCTGATATGACCATATATGCTGCTAGGATGTAAAGTTGGTTGGTTGTTGGGGTTTTACGTCCTGGAAACATCTAAGGTCATATCAGGACAGGATCTAAAGCACACAAACAGATGAGAAGGATTGGTTTAAACAACCCGTTGACAGCGGTGCGCTGTTTAATGTAGCGGTGTTGTTAATCTGTGCATCGTGCTTTCCGCAGGCCTTCAACACGCTACATGTGATGCACCACGAGGCCACCGCCTGTCACGTGACCGGCGACATCGTCGACTTGCTGTCCATCGTGCTGCAGGTGCTGAAGGTGGCCCGCCAGTACAACACTGAGCGCAAAGGTTAGTGCACGTGCAGTCAAGGTCACCACCAGCTGGCAGCGCTTTCAGTTAGCCACGCTAGAACAGAGAAGTGTGGCCTGGTGAGATTGATGCTACTAATTAGCATTCTCTCTCTCTCTCTCTCTACATCTGTCTCCGTATACATCTGTCTCCCTCTCCCTCACTCTCTCCCCCTGCCCCTCTCCCTTTCCCTCTCCCCCTCCCTCTCCCTCTCCCTCTCCCTCTCTCTTTTTCTCTCCATCTGTGGATTTCATGGCGTTGCATCAACATTGTTTTAATTTAAATAGAATGCCAGATGTCTTTACCTATGTAAAACACAAGTGAATCTTCCTAACAACAACTGGGCTATATCACCTATAATTTTGGCAATTTTTGTGTGACTTAGATTTAACCACTTCAAAATTTGCATCAGTGATGGCTTTTGCCATCATTTGACATGGATCTGAACATCTGGGAATTTTGTGTAAATTTCAATGTAGGCATTTGAATGTGAGGGACAAGACTGACAGAAAGATGCCACTAGCTGTTTGCTGTGGATATGGCCCCTTGCTGCCGACAGCATTAAACCATCAGCAATCAATCAATCAATCTCCCATTTGTTTCTCCCCCCTGTGTCTGTCTTTAATGTGTTTGTGTGTGTGGGCGGGTTACCATAGCTCTCTTTGTTTCCCATATTGTTTCCAGTAAATCAGATCTTTACTAGAATTAGACTCATAACTGTATGTATCCCTTTGGAATAAGATATATAAGTAAATGAATAAGTTCAAATGCGGACTGAACCATCCTCGATGGTCGTCTACAGGGTAGGACAATAAGGACTGCCCAGTTGCCCGGGGCACCTAGTTTACTTGGTCAGGCAGGAGAAGTTCTTGGTGACCTGCCCAAACGGGCAAATCGTAATTTTTTTTATCTGCAGTAGCAGATTTCAGTTTCAATTGGCTGACTTGGGCTTGGGCAAGTAGTTTTGCCACTTGGGCAAGTAGAAAATTCAGTCACTTGCCCGATTGGACAAGTGGGGGAAAGGTTTACTGTCCTACCCTGGGTCTAGTTTGGTGTTGTGTCGACTACAGTACACGTGTGTTTCACTGAAGTCACTATTCACTGTCCACTTGCAGGAGAGAACAAATCCCAATTGTACAACTGGAAGGACCGTATGGACTTTGTGCGTAAACTCCTGACATTCCTCAACTCGTACACCCCCCCAGACATCAGGCAATATTCAATTGGTGAGTTCCCCCTTGAACATTCTCAGAATTCTACTGTTATTACTCAAATCACATGTGCAAGATCGGGAGTTTGGTTCCTGATCGAGTCAAACTGATGACTTACTAAATTGATACTTGTCGCTATCTAGCCTGGTGCTCAGCATTACTAGGATATGGCAAGGACTGGTTAGCTCCATATCAGGATAATGTGACTGAGTGGGGAACTGGGTCAATGGACCAGATGTCAGGATAATGTGACTGAGTGGGATATCAGGTCATGGTGTTGGTGACCTGATCTCCAGTGGGGCAGCACTATAAAGTCGCCATCAGCGCACAGTCACATGTATATGACTTTAGATGTTGCTTGGACGTAAAACAACAAACAAACAAACAAACATGGGTCATGATGCTAGTGGCTTCGTCTTAGGTTAAACAAATTGTGCTTTAACCATGTTATATAACATCTCGCAGAATGTATATTTATTGATCATTTATTGAAAGTACATAACTGAATGTTACACTAAAGTTGCATAGTCCGAAGGTTTTGAGTTTCTGTCATTTTCTGAGATAAATATATTAGATTGATCGTTATAATCTACCTTACTTTAGTTTGAAGTAACTTTTATTTTAAATGCCTAACTGTTGAGATATTTGAGTGCAAGCATGCCAAAACTCTGCCACCAAAGGCTTCTGCAGTAACAGATTCTATTAAATTGTCCCTTCTGTGTAGTGACAAATGTTTAATAAGTGCACCAGTATCTAAGTTAGATATGTACAATCAAATCTAGATACATTTTTTTATTTTGAAAATTTGATGTTTTCATCAGACTATGCTGCTTTAAGAATGCGCAAATCTAAGTGTGTTAACTTTTAAACATTTGTGCGCAGACGTGTTGAAGGAGATGCTGCTGATCTACCAGAACGAGTGTGTGCAGACGTGCGTGAGCATTCTCCTGCATGCACACACCTCCTTCCAGGACCACAACGTTCCAGGTACACCAGGCTACACTCTAGTTCCTTATTTCACACGCGTCACCTCAATACAGGGAGACCAGACGGGATGGCCGAATGAGTTAGAGTGTCTGTCCTCCCGTGTTGTTAGATCGTGGGGTCGTGGGTTCGAACCCTGGTCGAGTCAAACCAATGACTTAAAAATGTATACTTGTTGCTTCCTAACCTGGCGCTTGGCATTATTAGGATAGGGCAAGGACTGGCTGGCTTAGTATCAGGATAATGTGACTGAGTGGGATATCAGGTCATGGTGCTGGCAACCTGGTCTTCCAGTGGGGCAGCACTATAAAGTTGTCACGAGTGTGCACTGTCACAAGTCGGTACCCGTCCTGATATGACCTTAGATGTTGCTAGGACGTAAAACAACAAACAAATCAATACAGGGATCGTTTTTTGCTGTTATTTGATGTGGGTCTGGCCATTTGAGAATTTTGTGTAAATTTCAATGGAGGTACGTGAATGTGATTTATAAGACTGACAGAATAGATACCACTGGCTTTTCGCTGTGAATATGGCCATTGCTGGTGACCTGGTATTAAACCACAGCAATCAATCAATCAATCATCAGTCAAAATATAGGGTGGTGCTACTGCCATATGAAGAATATTGTTCCATAGCAAATAGCTCAATACATGTTCGATGAAAAACGATGGACGCAATTGTCCATGCTTGAAGGCATTATAATAGTGTTGGTGGGTGAGTGGGTTGATTTCAAATGGGCCAAGCGCTGAGACCCATTTGAAATGACTCCATCCAGCCTTGAAAACTTACTACATATGTTGATATGCGTGTAAAATTGTCTCTCGATTACACTGCTGCAGGACCTTTTGTTTAAGCTGTGATGATCTAAATATACCGCACAAAAACCTTCAAAATTAGCTTAGAAAAGGCATGAGAATATGTGATTTCTTGAGATTGTGTATTTAGTATCTCTCTAATCGTGATACTTGGGAATATCCTTTTCTACTTTCATAATACATTGTTGAGAATAGTTTACGCAGTTTACGATTGTGTGTGTTTTTGTTGAGAATATAGTGTACAGTTGTGTGCTTTTTGTTAAGAATAGGTTATGTAGTGTACAGTTGGGTGCTTTTTGTTGAGAATAGATTATGTAGTGTACAGTTGTGTGCTTTTTGTTAAGAATAGGTTATGTAGTGTACAGTTGTGTGCTTTTTGTTGAGAATAGGTTATGTAGTGTACAGTTGTGTGCGTTTTGTTGAGAATAGTTTGTGTAGTTTAGAAATGCGTGCTTTTTGTGGAGAATAGTTTACACAGTTTAGAAATGTGTGGTGTTTTAATATTTTAGAATAGTTTACGATTGTGTACTTTTGCCGGTTGCGTTTTACTGCTAATGAAGTGCTGTGTTCTGAAGTTGCAGTGGGTCCATACTTCCCAAAACGTGGCCAGAAACCAAAAGCAGGCATCCGCCCACCGCGTCCCCAGTTCCAGATGTTGCTTCACAGCAATCAGCTAGAGGCTGCCTGGGTAAGCCAACAGAACAAAATAATAACAATAATAATGATAATAATAACAATACAGTATAACCCGTTAAACCAAGCTCGGTTAAACCAAACGATCGGTTAATCCAAACTTTTTTTCGCTGGCCTCGCAAAATACTACCATTTATCATATACAAAAGTTGGTTAAACCAAAGTCAGTTAATCCAAACAAAATTGTCAGACCCCAGGCCACTTCCGGTACGGTTAAACCAAACTTTTATGTGGTTATAAGGTCATCTGAGACCCCACCGACTTTTTTATATGATAAATGGTAGTATTTTGCTGGGCTGCTGAAAAAAGTTCGGATTAACCAATCGTTTGGTTTAACCCAGCTTGGTTTAACGGGGTTATACTGTATATACATATCAAAAAAACAATAATCAAAGTGTTCACATACATTGTATATTACATGTGCAATACACGCTTACTAATTCATAATGCACCCGTGTTTTTGCCAAAGCCAAGTCGTAGTCGAAGCCAAAGCTCGGTTAAACCAATGATCGGTTAATCCAAACAAATTTCTAGGGTCCCTTCAAGTTTGGTTTAACAGGATTATACTGGAATAATAATAATAAAACACAATTAAAATCTGCATTGCAGGCATGATATATTAAAGTTGAATGTCCGACGATTTTGAGTTTCCCTGATAGTGCTAGGGCTAAGGAAGAATATCACGGGAGCAATATTATTTACAAATAACCAAAACATACATTTCCGCTTTTTTGGCCGGAGACTACTTTCATCCCTGTTTATAAAGAGCGGGAACCATGTGACTACGGACAGGAGAGGCCTGACGTTGATGTGTTTACCCACCAAACGTGGCCTAATCGGTAGAGCGCAGGCTTCCCGTGCGGAAGTTCATGAGTTCAAATCCCAGCCGAGTCAAACCAATTGATAATTGTTGTTACCTAGTCTGGCGCTTGGCATTATTAGGATAGGATAAGGACTGATTAGCACAGTATCAGGGTAATGTGACTGAGGGATATTGGGTCATGGTGTCGGGGACCGGGTCTCCCAGTGGGGTAGTAGCACTATAAAGTTGCCATGAATGCGCACTGTCCCACAAGTCGGTACCCGTCCTGATATGACTTTAGATGTTGCTAGGATGTAAAATAACACGGATGTGTTCACCTTGCAGGGGGCTGATGACAGCTATGACGCCTCCCTGAGTGAGTTCTTCGGGTCGTATCATGCGCTCGTCGACTTGCTCGTGCGGGTGTGCGTCAACAACCAGAACCTCACCGAGCAGATTGTCAACCTCTCTGCCGCCGTCGCCTACGAGGGCGTCCCACTCCAGATGCCATACTTTGCCAAGTTATGGTCAGTGGGTCACGTACTGGAAATCTTCGAGATTCTTTTGAAGTTTGTGGCTTTAAAATCCACTCCCGGAAATGGCGTAGGAAATATCCCAGCCAAAGTATGTTATGTACTGGGAAAGTACTTGAATTAAGCAATAGTGTAGTGGTCTGCACTGACCTCTCAGGTTGTTATCCGCATTTTAACTTTTTGTAAACACTTTCCGGGCACGGTGGCCTAATCGGTAGAGCGCGAGCCTCGCGTGCGGAAGGTCGGGAGTTTGGTTCCCAGTCGAGTCATACCAATGACTAAAATTTATGCTTGTCGCCTCCTAGCCTGGTGGTCAGCATGGGGCATGGACTGGTTAGCTCAGTATCAGAATGTGACTGAGTGGGATATTGGGTTGTAGTGCCGGCGGCCTGATTTCACAAACAAACAAACAAACCCAGCACCGTATGATTAACCTTAATTAACTGCCTAGTTTAAAGATCTAAAAATGACTGCCAGTACTTACTTATGCATGTGGGTGTGTGTATGTAATAATAGGTACTCCAAAGTGATTTCTATTTTCAAGAGGTCAGTATTACATCTTATATATCTGTACAGATCTTTTGAATTGGATCTCAATGATATAAAAATCATTTAGATCGATTGAATAGCTGCAAAGTTATGAGTGTTTAAAGATTGATTTTTTTGCCCCGATTTGTGCACAATTCCAAATTAGCCAAATCTTGGATTTTAGGGTCCCACCTGGAAGCTATTTTGCATATGATCTGTCCAATATTAAAGAATCTCATTCTCTATAGTACAAATAAGAAGCTCAATTTTTTACAGACCATCACTGTTAGTATTCTTTCTGAAATTTCATGTCAAACTTGCTAAATTCCTTAATTTCCAGCAACCACCAATAATAAATTCAGTAAAATATAGAAAAATAGCATAACTCCGGTTCTACTTGTCCTATCACAGCAATCTTTATACCAAAATAACCAGAATCAAAAGCTCTACATGATGACATAATTTTCTAACTGATCAGAGAAAGAAAGACAACATTCAATTTTAGGCATCGCGAGCTGACAATAAAATTAAGAAAAATAGCATAACTCCCATTCTAATTGTCCGATCACTGCACTCTTTATACCAAAATAACCAGAATTAAAGGCTCTACACGATGACATCATTTTCTCTAACTGATCAGAGAAAGAAAGACAACATTCGCTTTTAAGCATCGCAAGCTGACAATAGCCAAATTCTTGCAGCAGTCACTTCTCAGACCAAGCTTGATGCGTATGATATAAATCTCAACCAAATATTGTTCTGGTTAGTTAGAGGAAGACTTAAGCTTTCTGATGATATAATTTTCAAAACGATCCTGATCAATTTTCAAGGAGGATTAATGTCTTAATGTTTTCATTCCTTCAGTTCAATCAAATTTCCCACTCAGAAACACTCATGCTTGATATACTAATGAAGCCTAGATTCTTCTCTATCTTTTATTGGTGGTTATTTTTAGCTCAGGTCAATGTACTCACCAAGCCATCAAGTTTAGGGAAGGGAGTAGCTCAGACTGGATGAAAACAAAATCGGTGAGCATGCTCAGAGCTGCCGATGGTACCCGCCAACAAGTGTCCAGTGACTGTGATTTCTTTCATAATGATGATTAAAAATCAGACATGCTAAAAGGCAAAAGAACAAGCTTTAATTTGATATAATATTTATTTCAAACCAAGCAGAATTAGTGGAGATTCAAGCCTTTTTTAAACGGTTAAAATAGGTCAAATTTCGCGCTGCGGACACCGTACACGCCGACTTTGGAGTACCTAGTAATAATTAATCTGTGTTGGCCCCCAGGTACGAGATCTACACGTCTGAGCATGTGGACAAGAAGTATGTGACGATGCTGTGTAACAGCGGGCCATTCATCGATTACGTGGATGCGGTTCTGCTCGATGAGCGACAGTCTCTCAACAGTCCGCACATCTACCAGTTCTTCTGCAACTACTTCCCAAAGGTAAGTGACATGTGGCTCCGCCTTTGTTTCACACACGTCATCTGTTTATATGAAAGTCAACCATATGTACATGTGTATACTACGACATGCAAATTTTTGCATTCTTTTTGCCTCTAGCTACCGCAGTCCCCTGTCCTGATATGACCTTAGATGTTGCTAGGACGTAAAACAACAAACAAACAAACTACCGTAGTCCAGTTGCATGTACTGGCACTATCCAATCAGAACTAGTGTTACATGTTTGGAGTAAAACATTTGGTATGCTGACTTACATTGATAGCGTCAGTCATAGAAATATGCATATTTTGGTCTAAAACTTTCATGGAGTTTTGTAATGGGAATAATGTCAGGAAATGCAGTCTACATGTACAAAATAAGATCTCAATAATATTTGTAATCCCTGATTTCAACCTGCTATTGTCTATATATAGTTCATATCATTTCATCCATAAATAGTTCATATGCGCCATAATTGTTAAGGCTGGAAGGCCATTGCCTCGGTGCCGAAAAAAAAAAGATATTCGACTGGAATAAAAACTTTGAACAAAAACCGCCGTGCAGTAAACAGTGGTGAACTATGCGCGTGTTGTAGGTGTACCAGCAGGTGCTGAACGACCAGGGCCAGTCACTGCTAGACAGCCTCATCGCCTCCATCACAGCCGAGCGGTCGGTGCTGGAAACCGTGCACACCGACAGGGACATCAACACGACGATGCAGCGACTGAACGGGGTGAGTAGGCAGTGAACATACTTGTCTCGCAGCAAAAGCGGTGATGCCATTCAGGGATCGGATGGCCGAATGAGTTGAGCGTCCGCCTCCTGTTTTGGTAGGTCATGCAGGCATGTGATTTCTCCGGTCTCAACCGGTTTTTTTTAATTCCGTTTTTCTAATACTGACTGCCAAAACACCTCTGAAATACACTATTTGCATCCCTCTCGCGACTCAGTGGGATGCTGTGTATCCCCACGATAACCTAAAAAAAAATGTTCAGGTTTTTTTTCCTGCACCCAATCACATGCCTGGTCATGGGATTCGAATGCTTGCTGAGTCAAACCAATGACTTAAAAATGTATGCTTGTCGTTGCCTAGGCTTATGTTTTGGCATTGCTAGTATAGGGAAAGGAGCAGTGGAATGAGGAAGACCAATTGTCCGTGATTGATATTTCCTCCGCTTAATTAACTAATGTACCCCAAAAGATCTGTGATTTCGTGGATTTTTGCGATTTGTGTTATTTCTGCTTAAACAGAGCCCAAAACAGATCATATGAGAGGAGTACCGAGTACACGAAGGCAAGGGAATGGAATACACTGGGAGTAGAAGAAAGAAGTACAGAGACAATAGAGACATATAAAACATTAATCAAAAGAGAGCTAAATGCACTTCTAGACTAATGGCAACAAATAAAATGAATTAAAAAAGAAAAAGTAAGATAGATAAATAAATAAATGGAAAATACACTGATAATTCAAGCAAGGTTTTAGAGGGTATAGATGCTAGGTATGATACATACAAAAGCTAAACTTTAAACTTAAAATCAAAACCTAATGACCACTAACACAGCAAGGTGAAGACATTCAGAGAAATTAACTATTGGTAACCAAACAATTGTCCAATTGTAGAACAAACACTCACAGAGGTTTGGGGGATGTGGGAGAATGCTTACAAACAGAGAAAGAATGCATGCAGATGTTAGCTACACAACAACCAGAGATGAAGGACCTCCTCGGATTTCCGGGATTTCTTATATTCACCAATTAAAGATGGGATGTAATTATAAACAGTTGGGTGGTTCGAATCCCGTTCTTATATGACCTTAGATGTAGTTAGAACATAAAACCTAAGCAAGAAAGTGTTAGATGTGGGTGATAATGCAAGCACAACAAGGCTAGTTGAAACCCGACTTCCGGTATTTTTCGGCAATTCCCGGACAATGCTGAACCTGTGGGAGAATATCCGCATTTCAGCTTTTTTTCCCCAAAACCACTTTCATCCCTGAACAACTGAAGGTGATAAAACGAAGGGGAGTCACAAGACTATTACTGCCTAGCAACAAAAACAAGTCATTAGACTTACTGTTATGGGCAGCATAAATACACCCATCACAACAACAACAAATTCTACAGATGCTCAAATATTCTATGATTTTCTCCAGTTATTATTTAAACATGACAAAGTGACAAGAATATTTAAAATATTCAATCATATGGGTTTTGATTTCCGCAAAAGCATGCAAATTCTCTCGTAGGCTTAGCACGGTGGTGAAATCATGGAAAATGCTGGATATGTCAGGTTTCATCTGGTACTCTCCTAGTGCTATCCTAGCCTCATTCCTCTTATGAGTCCGTATTGACTATCCTTGGAGAGCATTCCACTGTTCCGGGATGAAAGTGGTGTTGGAAAAAGAAGCGGAAATCAGTGAGTGGTCATTTCTAATGACAGTGAGATTGGTGATAATACAGTTCCAAAAATGGCAGCCAAACGTTCTCAAATCAGAGTGTAATGATTGGTCATAGGCATGATGCTTGGAGAGTATGGTATGAAACCTAACTTTCGGGAATTTTTCACGAATCCCTAACAGTGCTAATCCTATGTGTGAATTTCCATGTTTTCGCGCAAATCTATTCCTTAGTTTTGTTTATTTGTCTTCGATTTTACGTCCTCGCAACATTTAAGGTCACATCAGGACAGTCCAGCCTTTGTATAGGAGATGCTGACCGACCATCCTCATCATCATCATCATGGTGTCGGTCGCGATGCGACAAAGTCTTCTTTCATTACTTGACTGTCACTCTCCATTTTGCTCTCTGCTGTGAGAGTGATGTCCATGAGTCGGTCTTAATGTCTCTCAGCTTCAGGTTTCTCTTGATGGTATCCTTGAACCGGAGACGATGGCGCCCTCTCTTTCTGTAACCAGAAGACAGTTGAGAATAGAGGATCTGCTTTGGTAGCCTGTCTGATGATATCCTCATGAGGAGATTCTTTTTGATCAGAAGATCTTCCATAGAGGGCAGCCCTGTCCCTTCGAGTATTTCCATATTTGTCACTTTGTCCTTCCAGGTTAGCCTCATGATTGAATGCAGATGTCACATCATGAAGGCATGCAGCTTTTTCACCTGTCATCTGTACACTGTCCAGGCCTCGGCTCCGTATAGTAGGGTGGATAGCACGGTTGCGGGCTAGGACTAGTTAGCTCAGTCAAGATAATGTGACTGAGTGGCATATCGGGTCATGGTGCCAGCAGCCTGATTTCCCAGCAGGGCAGCACTATAAAGCCGCCATGAGTGCGCACTGTCACAAGTCGGTACCCGTACTGATATGACCTTATATGTTGCAAGGACGTAAAACTCAACCAACCAACCAGTGTGTTAACAAATTGGGTTGCAGCTTCGGTCTTTCCTAGTTTGTTTGTTTGTTGTTGTTTTACATCCTAGCAACATCTAAGGTCATATCAGGACGGGGTCTTTCCTAGTGGGATACTCGTACATGTGAGAGACTAAAATGGCGTTATCTTATTATGGTTAGATCCGAAGGCTGCATGCAGCAACCACCTTCCCCACCTCGGACTGGACGGGATGGCCGAATCGGTAGCGCGTAGGCTTCCCGTGCAGAAGGTCGGGAGTTCGAATCCCAGCCAAGTCAATCCAATGACTTATCAAATTGATACTTGTCGCTACCGAGCCTGGCGCTCTGCATTAATAGGATAGAACATGGACTGGTTAGCACCGTATCAGAATAATGTGACTGTGTGGGATACTGGGTCATGGTGCTTGCAACCTGGTGTCCCTGTGGGGCAGCACAATAAAGTTGCCATGAGAAGGCACTGTGACAAATCGGTACCCGAACTGATATGACCTGTTTGTTTGTTATTTTACGTCCTAGCAATATCTAAGGTCATATCAGGACGATCTACCGATTCTGCCACCGCATCCAGTATATGTCCTTAGATTGATTGAATGATTGATTGGTTGATATGTCCTTAGATATTGCTATGACGTAAAACATCTAACAACAACCTTCTCCACCTCCACATGCTAACCTTTTCAGGACCTGCGCGCCCTGCTCCTCATCTTCTCGGTGCAACCTCCAGCCAGCTTGTCAAGCCTGTTGCAGGAGTCGCTGCACTTTGTGCGCAACCGGTGTCTGGCCATCCAGGCCCGGCGCAGTGCAGCGCTTGCAGAGGCACACGCTAAGGACCCACCGCCCGACCGGCTTGACGCGGGGCCCGAAGCCGAGCCCGAAGCCGGGTCCGAGGCACAGCCCACGCCGTCCAGTTCCGAGGAGGACCGAGCCCTTGAAGGTGCGCTGTCACAGCCTCAGCCACAGCCGTGCTCCTTGTTGTTCATTGTATGGTGCTTAGGGAATATTTCAGTCTAGGTAACATTTCATTCAGGGGACATTAACATGGTTCACATACATCCGGGAAAGTCCTTACTAAAAGCCACCAAGGATAGGAAATATGAATATTATTACAAAGTTACCTGGGTTCGTACTGGTCATAAAAAAAAACCTAAAACTGACTAACTTTTGAAAATGCATAATTTCCTACAATTATACAAAAAGATTTATAAGTCATTACAAATAATGGATGTCAATATATTGGAAAAAAATGTTTTCAAAATGTTTGTCCTGCTTCTAAAATCAATCTTTATTTTGTAATAATAAAAAAATATATATATTAAATAAGAAATAATAGAAATTTATATCCTGACATTTTATGTTCTTTGAAAGGTGACATTTGGTGTAATTTTGAAATAATTTCTCAGGGTTACTGCAGACACAATAATTTTGAGCCAACCTTGCATTACATTGCAATTTTTCCCCACCTGACGAGCAATAGACTAGTGGAGCGTACTCGGAACCTGGAGTTATTGCATGTTTTAAAAAACGTGGAATTTCTTCATTTTGGTCCTTAAAAAACAGTTTTAATGCTCCTAAGGAGTCGTTAAAAAAGAAGCCTGAAAAAAAGTGGGAACTCTGTATGCAGTATGGGACAATGTCGCTACTTTTGACTATTCTGTACGGGCAATGTCCCCAATGTTAGCTACGTGCTGTACGCAGGCAATGTCACTCTGGATGCATTTATTTGAGCCACAGAATTTCCGCTTTGTTAACAGCCATGTAACATTTCCAGAAATACCAAGGAAGCGGCGACGGACCGACTCTGACTCCTCAAACAAGGACATGGTGATGAAGCCGTACACACACGAAGAACAGCCCTCCACGTCAGCTGAGTCGGTCAACTCGCTCAACTCACCACGCGGTGCCCCGGCCGAGGACTCTGATAGCAAGGACATAATAAGCCAGTCTGCGCAGGTCAGGGATGAACCGGACCTAAAGGACAGTGATGCGCTTCAGGGGAACGATGGCTCGGACAAGGAACCTGAGCTGAAACCTGCCAAGCCAGGCATCCATGAAGACTCGATACCCAAGTCTTTGGCTGGCTCTTCTCCAACTGGTCACAAAACTGCCACTTTTGATGCGAAGCCGGAGGAGCCAGGAACGAATAAGGTGATAGCCGGCTGCAGTGGACGGACTCCGGTACGCGAGAAGCCGGGCTTTGTGGACCTTGTGGTCAAACATATCGAGCACATTTTCGCAATAAGGAAGAAGTGAGAATCACGATATGCACTTGATATCCTATATATATATATAGCTATATAAATATATATATATATACATACAAGTAGAAGGAGGTTTCAATGAAATCTGAGACAGCACCATGTAAGTGTGCTTCAAGACTGTGATGGTTGTTATATACTTGGTGGTAAGTTGGAGACAGGTTTTTGTTTGTGTGTGTGTGTGTACAACTTATAAATATCATGTGTGCATCTTCATGCTGGAGATAGAAAAAAATATAAACACGCTATTCACATAGTGATTTCTACCCCTTCCATACCCCCCCCCCCCACACCCACACTCAGTGCTGGCCCTCCCCGGGTGTGTGCGTGTGCGCATGTGGTCACAAGAGCTGTCTGATATGTAATTATGTCATGTTCAAATTGTATTGAGCAGACTTGGGAGATAAGTTGCAGACTGCCACTTGCCTGCCGTTCACTGGTAAGAGCGTCAGGGCTGGTTCCCTGAGCGCTCCGCTTGGGGCAGGAGTTGTGCACTACTTGTAGCCAGACGCCTCAGCGGGTGTGCACGCGGTCACGTGACCCTGAGAGACGCGCGGTCACGTGATCCTGAGACGCGCACCACAGCTGGCTGAGGCGCCAGGTAGCCAGTTAGTAAAGGTATTGTTTTAAGTTGGTTAGCTGCATGCCTGTGGTTTGCTACAATTATGGAAGACATTGGCTCTTATAGATTTTAATAATAATACTAATGATGACGGTGAAATAGTAATGTCGTACCTGACAAATAAGATTATCCTATAACATGCAACGGCCATGCCAGTTACTATCCATAGGCGGCAAGAACAATGATAATTGTCATTATTATCCGGAGCATTTTTAAGAGACTGCAAGCACTTCGATTTTATTAGATCTTGCTTGTAAATCCTGTCATCATGTGGCCCTGGTGTTTAACATTTCGAACGGCACTAGTTGACGAACTGAACATCTTAGTGGTCTAAATAGGATGAGGAACAGGATCATAGTTGTTTAAGGCACTCACTCATTGTGAAAAGCTACTTGAATATTTAGAGAATAGACTCTTGTCATAGAGGTTGGGTGAAATGCATAAGGTTCTGTAGACCTAGTACATTGCCCTGGTTGTGAATCATGCAGCAAATTTAGATTAAGCAAAGTGTGCGTTAAATTCTATAGATATTTAGGTTAATATAACTATGCTCGTGGTGAATAAATATGCATTTTTTAGTACATATGTATGGATGTATATGGAGTGGCTATAGCAGTGACACGCACACGCACACACATATATATACAGTATTTGTACCATGGCAGAAATAAAAATCCTACTTGTGTAAGGCAAGGGATTTTAACTTTATGGATTATAGTACCTGAATAATGGCCATTTGTGCAACCAAAAAGTTTTCCTCCAGTACTTAAAATAATTTTGCATTATTTTTGGAGACATCTGATGGATTCGTCTAAAAATAATGCAAAATTACCGAAAACCTGACTTTATCCGACAAATATGTGAATATCCGACGAAAGTGGAATAATCCGACTGTATATATCTGCTTCACTCTATAGCTCTATTTGGGGAGGGAGGCGAGAATGAGTACGAAATTGCATCTTATGTGGTCTAACGGTTAAGGCACTCAATAGTAGAGCAGAGACTGGATTCTTCCCCGGCCCACTGACCCATCTGCTACAAGCCTGTCTTTGCATGTCTGTTTTTACTGTTGCTAGGTCAGCGTCTTATTTACCGAGTTCATGACGACACATAGTTTTAAACCTCATACACAGCGGCAACAAAACCGAGAAGAAAAACAACTCAGTCGTCTTGGCATATACACACACACATATATGTGTGTATGTAGATCTGTATGGATATATAGATGTTAAAATGTTCTATATATACATATACCTGTGTGCGTAGATCTATATGTAGATATTTTTAAAAGGTTATATACGCGTATATATATATCTTCTTTCTAATATCTATATACTATATACATATCGATCTACATACACGTACGTATATACACACATATATCTGGGTGTACATATATATTATATATTTCATTTCGTTTACACCAGTGCCAAAGCGTATCGACTCTGGCTCCCTAGCCTGATTTTATTACTTTGTTGACATAACTTATACAGCATTTAAACTTAAAAGTGTACCAAGTGCAACGTTATTACACAAGTCTCATCTGTTGTGCACCTGTACCTGTCTGTTGCCGGGTTTGAGTGAGTGAGTGAGTGTGTGACAGTGAGTGACAGTGACCAGCCCAGGCTCCCAGGAGACCAAAGTGCCTGCGTGCGACTAGACTGACTGGTGCCAGACAACCTGAGGTTTTATATCCTCAATCTTCAATTATCACAAAGTGTGGTGCTTCGAAGAAGGCGCACTGTGGCTAGTGAGAAGAGCGATCCTTGCGACTAGGTCTGTGCATTTGTATGGTTGATGATTCTTGACCGTTGATATAATCCGCCATTAACCAATGTTAGTCATTCAGTTATTAGTTTGAGGCTTATATTTTCTTTTTTCTTTCTTTGAAACAACAAAAAAAGTATATATTTTTGTAGCAGTTACTCATGTTGGGTTGAGAATAAGTGAGTGTCGCCAACCCCCAGCAATGATTGTGTGTGAGTGCTTGTGTGTGTGTGCACTGTTAAAAACCCCACAATTTGTCTCCTTTAAAACAAACCAAAAAAAGGGAATTTTTGTTTGTTTATGCACATATATATATATATATATATATAAAATATAGTCTTACAAACTTGAGCTACATAGAGGAAACTGAGGACGCGTTTTGGGATTGGCTGTGCCAAAAGAGTCCCAGTAGGTATATGAACTGATGATTTGTTTATAACTAGAAGTAAGGTAGTGAGTAGTGAGATGGTGTCTTTTGATGTAGTTCTGGCTATGTGTGGGAGCGTGTGTACCAGAAACAAGCCAGGATATTAGCAATGCGTCATTTCACCATCTAATGTCATCTTCAGTGCAAATGTCGACGTTTTATACTGTTTATATGCATAGCACAAGTTCTCTGTCCCCTGGCCTGGTCTATCTCAGAGAGATGAAACCCACCGTTATCATGTTGGGTGGGTGGGTGAAGAACATGAAGCCCTGCAATTCTTTTATAGGAAGACGCGAAACCCATCATTCTTGTATGGTAAATCAAGAAATCGCGTCGTTCTTGTATGGGAAGATGCAAAACCATCGTTTTTGTATGGGAAGGCAAGAAACCCTGTTCTTGTATGGGAAAATATGAAACCATTTCAATCTTGTATGGAAAGATGGGAAAAAACACAAAACCCTGTTCTTATATGGGAATACCCAAAACCAGTCCTTCGTGTATGGGAAAGAGAACATTCCTATCATCGGCTTTTGGCAGTATTACATGATGTACAGAGTAGTATGAGTATTCCACTGACATAATCTAGAAGAACCAGGTTGTGCTCGTTGCTAGTTCATGTAATGTATGATTTAATCCTAAGCAAATTTTAACATGAGGTGCAAAGGGCTCAGAAATATATATTTATTTTTGTCCCTTTTCCTTCCTTTATACTTCTTTCATAAGCGCCGAACCATGAATTACATAAGTGTCAATCCTGTCAAATAAAATGTATATATATGGTGATAACCATTTGCTGGTCACCGATTGCATGGGCTAAGGATCGCATTTCATTATATAGGCCTTAATACGACGACAATTAATGTCAACATCGACATGAAATAAGATGGTTATGAGCAGTGGGTGTGCTCAGATTAGATTGTTAACTTATTCGTTCACATAATTGACTCCAGGTGGACTGACAAGTATCCGCTTCGAATTGGAATGCTAAGACTTGTGTTGTCTCATTGTTATGGCCGTGCGTGTGTTATACATACACACGGCGAGGTGGTGGCGCCCCCTGGTGTGCATACAAGAGCTCACGTTCACCTCTGTGATAAGTCTTGCCAATACACTTCCATCCCACAACTCCTCATCCTATTTTACTTTTTTTGAAATCATGTAAAGTGTAATTAAATCAGGATTATCTATCACTAACTAAAAAAGAAGAAAAACCGTTCATGAGTTGCTCGGTGTATTTACCGTGTGTTTGTGATTGATGGATCTGTTGATGGATGGATCTGGCTTCCGTTGCTATATACAGTAAAACCTCTCTAACTGACCACCTCCGCAGAGCGACCACTCCCATATATCAATCGATTGCCCATAGAATACCATTGCATTGTAATGATAAAAAGAAACTCCCTAACCCAACCACCTCCCTAAATGGTCCATTTAAAGTCGTCCCATGGTCGGTCGATTTAGAGAGGTTTTTTACTGTGTATACATATGGTAAGTCACTTCTGAAGGTTTATTCCTTTTGTGTGTTGTGGTGAGTGACTGCACAGCCGTTGCCGCCAAATGTTCTCGGGATAAGAGCGTGTAAATGCAGTGGTGAGTAAAGCATGGCGGGCGGCTAGTGGTATTTATAAGGATGTAGTTGGTTTAGTCAGCCCGGGGGTGTGTTCTGTGCCAAACTGACGGCGTTACTTGGGGGACTGCCCTACAACCGTTGCCTGTAAATGATGGGTGCTTGTTGTACCCCCGTCATTAGTTTCAGCCACTCCCTCCCCAACCTCCTTTTCTTTTTTAATAAAAAAATATATCTACAAAAGAGTTCCTTCAAGAGCTGCAACCTGACCAACGCCTTGTTGTTTACCTATGAATGAATGAATGAATGAATGAATGAATGAACCACACGCATCATTTAATTCAGTGAGGAGGGTGAATTTAATCACGGACAATACAGCTATTCTTAGTTCCATTGCTTATCACCTAGTCGTAAATTGAATTTGTGTAAATAATTAGATAAGTTTCATGACAGCTGTATATTTTTATTTTGTTCATTTACTGGAAACAATCAAAATATTTAATTCCATTTAGGAAAACTGGCATGTCAAAGTCTATGCTTTTGTTTCTAGCAACATCAGGTTCACAATCAGGGTGACTTGATAGCACTGGCACACAGTGATACATCTCACATTATCTTGACACTGAGTAAACCAGTCTCTGCCTTAACGCCAGGTGAGGTAGCGACAAGTATTTTGTTGTAAATCATTTGTTAGACGGTTGCGGTTCAGAACCGCAACCGCCTGAACGCGATGTCGGTTGTTGGGTAGGTTTTTTTTGGACAGATACCGACTTGCGACAATGCACACTTATGGCGACTTTATAGTTCTGCTCCACTGGGAGACAAGCCTGCCAATACCTTGACCTGGTACCTGTCATATTATCCTGACGCTGAGCTGACCAGTCCTTGCCCTATGTGACAAGTATTAATTTTTAAGTCATTAGTTTGACTCGATCAGGGTTTGAATCCCATGATCTACCAAAACAGGCGACGAACGCTCAATTCATTCCGCCATCCTTCCTGGTGCTTTCACACAATGTCAGTCAGCCATGTACCTTCATATTGATAGTCAACACAAATAGATGGATGATCTTTATTTATTGCCAAACAAATACATTACAAACTAAACGATGGGAAACGGCCGATGCATGTGCAAGGCGATCTTCCAGACTGGTGCCAGGTCAGTGCGAGCCATGCCTACATTGTGGGCATTCGACTGGGCCTCTCTATGCGACTATCAAAATATTTCCTAACAAATTCCTATTCGACTGGGACCGGAAGTGGGTTCATATACCATTACTTCGGATGTGTGTTGTGGCTCCATTCGTTCCATCCGTAAATCTTGCGGATAGAAAGGGCCCAGTCGAATGCCTTCATTGTCTCTCACCGGGAACACTAAAGTGTATGTTTTGCTATTCTAATTAGGTACGCAGGCGAAGCCGATTACTTGTCCGTACAATTACACTAATGTTGGAATTACAATTGATTGTCCCCATTAACATTTTGAACAATTCAGTTTTCTAAGAATCTTTTATATATATATATGGATCATTTCGTGGTAACTGGATTCAATTATTGTTTTATTAATGCATTTTCTTTTATGTAACGATAAAATGAAGGCCTAACATGGGATAAAAAAAACAACATGTTCCTTCCAATATGCGACATGGAAAATGTGGACTTTTCTACAGCCCACTCAGCCTTTATTCGGCAGAGTATTAATTTTTAGTCAATGAAACTAAAAGGACACTCACTTGAAATAAATGCCCATATTGCATGCAAATCTTATATATTTTTTCTCAAATTCCATGGTGATTAAAGTGGTTTTAGACATAATTGTCATGTCCCATGCTTGTTATGTCAGGAAATATGCTATCCTGTGAAGAAGCTTCAGTAAGAAAAACACTAGCTATTGTTGCACTTGGAAGCCCATTTTATAGCACCATGACTAGTAATATCATTTTCCTACAAAGCTGTATGAAAAAATAAGTTGAAGTCCCATTTTCATTAAATAAATTTTCTTAAATAATTGTTATTAATAAATCATGTTACATCCACACTTGGGGCTGGCTACTGAAGTAGTCTTGTTATTCTGAGAAGATGGTAACCGTAACTATCTTTTCCTTCAAGTTACTATTATACGTATGGACAAAAATTGGGAAATAGACAATATTAATTTGTAACCCTCATGCGACACATTGGCTCCATTTACCATGAAAAGACCCATACATACTGAATCCCAGCTTATTCAATTCAGGCTGATACAGCATGAAAAAATTTCATTTCACAATATATATTTTTTTAACTCTAAAAAGTAACCACAAGAAGGCATTGGAAAGCAGATGAACCACTGGCAGTTTCAAATGAGATGCAATGAAAACAATATTTTCCAGGAACGCGGCTTACTCTGCGATAACAGACCTGACACGCAGCGGATATATTTGACACTAATGATTTTGACAGCATTCATATTGGTGTAAAAACAGTTGTGGCGGGAGTTTGTTCACACAGTGAACATATAAACAAGGTGTATATGATTTGGACGAGAATTAAACGAATCCAACAAATGTACAGAGAAGTCAGATAACCTCATCATCCCCAATGAACAGCCCTCTAGATTTCCCACGGAAAACACTAGCATGGGCAATAAGACTTGCCACAGAGCATGCAACACAGTGAGCCGTTACCCACATTAGTTCTTGTCACTGCTACCAGAGGGCAGGTTGGTGGAAATCATTTCCACAGAGCAAGAGGGCAGGTTGGTGGTGGACATGTATTCCACAGAGCCTGCTGCAAAGTGAGTGTCGACCCACATTAGTTCTTTCTACTGTCACCAGAGGGCAGGTTGGTGGTGGAAACTATCTATAAGCGCTTGTCCACAGAGCATGCCGCAGAGCAAACTGCTACCCACATTAGATCTTCCACTGACGTCAGAGTCCATGCTGATGGTGAAGATGTTATCCAACACTAAGTAGCTTCAGACCGTCCGTCGCTACCAATTCACATAAACATAAAATAGTCTATTTTTACATCAATCGAATGAAATGTCTGACAATAAATATTTAAAACACTGAATGAAGCGATGTAAAAAAAATGTCTGATGAGGCGTGTCAATGTACAAAAAAGGGAGGCGGGGGGGGAGAGAGGATTATGTGGCGGTTGCATCAGAATAGGCGGACGCCATAGCCGAATGTCTGCTTTATCGCTTCCCAGTAGTAGCGCTTCCAGCCTTCGCGTGTGCGGTCGAAGTCATTCTGAGGCACTCCGGACTGTGTGAGGGTCAGCTCGGTGCCATCTCCCTTGTCTGCCAGCTCTATCATCACGGTGGAGAAGTGGTCGGCCGGCCACGTCTTGAAGCGCCATCGCATGCCGATCTTAGCGTTATGCTCCTGCAATCATTGCGCATGTGTTATTTTGACACCATTTAATAATTTCCTTTAGCCGAATGTCACTCGTGCCATACGAAGTTACTCGAATATAGTTGACCTATATTCGCCATGAGACTAACTATTAGTTAGTTTCATGGCGATTAGCAAAATACTGTGAGTGTGTGCGCATGCGCGATAAAATGAGTTCACAATGAGAAAGAACATTTCGTCAGCAGCAAATTTCCCTCCTTTTGATGCAGAACAAAACAATAGTTTATTGGAGTCTGACATCATAGCAACATCTAAGGACTACTAACGTCACGCGCCAGGCTAGGTAGTGACAAGTATAACAAGTCTTTGGTTTGACTCAGCCAGGGTTCAAACACATCTTCCCACATGGGAAGCCAGCCAGCACTTTCACCGATTCAACAATCCCGCCCTGTCCAGACCAGAACAAAACATGATGCATGTTACTTAGGTGAGCAAGAATCCCCTTTTTGCAGAAGGAAATAATGCAGACTATTTTCAGTACTAATATCCATTTATAGCCTCTATAAATGGATATTAGTACTGATATTATAAATGATATTATAAATGGATATTGGATATTATAATATTGTGCTCCCCATAGGGGAGCACAATATTGAACCGCCTATCATATAAAAAAAAAAATTAACATGAAAGGGTATATATACTTACTAATGTAGTGAATTCGCCATAAATGTTGCCACCAAACATCTTGAAACTCCCGCCTATCTCCGCACATATCTCGGCGTCGTTTCTTGAGAACGCGACCACCCTCTGCGGATATAATTGTTTGAAATAAGACATTCAACTCATGGCAGACAGTGCATCTTCAAGCTCCATAGTCAGATGAAGACATCAAATTCTCAAAACCAAAACAATTATCTAAATTTGAGTCTACATATCTAATTTAGATACCGGCACACTTAATAAACATGTGTTGCCGCGTAGAAGGGAATACTGAGGCAATCGAATAGAATGCATTACTGGAGAAGCAAGAGTCAGGGTCAGTGCTTGCCAAAATTAATTTTGCATGCTTGCACTTTAGATATATCTCAAAAGTTAGCCATTTAATATAAAAGTTACCTCAAACTAAAGTAAGGTATATTATAACAATTAACAACAATTATAACAATTTATCTCAGAAAATGACAAACTCAAAACCACCGGACTAAGCAACTTTAAATCGGTCTAATCCGTAACGACCGAAGTTTGTTTTCTTAATAAAAACATTGATTGCGTGGTCTAAAGACGGTTCAAATTCACATTCAGCATATACTACACTTAATACCAAATGTCAGAAATGTGAATTAGAATCACTGAGTACCCAAAAAGCAACGATTTGGGGATAATACAGCAACTGGGCACACAATGCCATAATCAAACCCGTATGCTGCTGAATTTCGATGTAGTATTAGAACCTACATCTATAGATACAAGAACATCCTACCATTATACAACTAAACTATATTTGTATATATACATGTCTATGGCTGGAAGACCAGCACCTAGGCACACCATGACAAGTGTCCAAGGATAGTATGTACTGATTAGTCAGTGGAACGGAGCTAGGTCAGTACTGAATGAAACCAGATTTCCGGTATATTCCAGTGGTTTCCTGACAATACTATGCATACAAGAGAATTTGCACAATTTCATGGAAATTCACCCCCACTCAGCATAGGGGAGACCAACCAGCTAGACACAGACATAACGCCGGTGTCATGGTATAAAACCCCGGCCCGATCGCAGCCCCTGCCGTGGCTTCTGCGCATGCGCAGAGTTTGTAAACAAGTGCAGATCGGCTGCAGAACGAATACACACTGCCAGTGTCTATTAAAGATTAATAGAAATGCACAACCCTAACCGTATAAATTTAATATAATCTATCCGTCGAATATGTTTTCTATATGTGTACCAAGCAGCTTGTTTCTAAGTGGTGTAGCTTTAGAGATATTTCACTTTTTCTGTATGAAGATTGCACTGACACTCAGAATATCCCAACTTTCACTATTATCTCTGTTTTTAATACTTTCAGCATAAATTGCTCTTAGGTTACATTAAATACTTCAGATCTTCCTCTTCAATCGCGCATTAAGATATTTTTAATCGATCCAATGAAAGCTTTTAAATTTATTTTACAAAAATAAATGCTTAGTCAACTGTCTTCACGGCAGGGGCTGCGATCGGGCCGGGGTTTTATACCATGACACCGGCTTCTACAACAACAACAACAACAACAACAACAACAAAAAGCACTCAAATATCAAACAAAATATGAGGATATCCACAAATTTCTTCAAACAATGACAAGTGCTCCTTCGCAAGCTCTAGCATTCAGTTCTACAGTGCTGTATAATAAGGGTAGTTTACTCGATTAGGTAGAGTGAGACCAAGTGAGTTTGACCACAACTGACCTCCTTTTCGGTGAGAGCCAGGTAAAGCTCTTCGGGCTGACACTTGAACTCCTCCTTGATGGTGAGGCGCTTACAGGGAATCCGCACACCGATATCTGCACTGGGGCTCACTGACACCGGCTTATTCATCTCCTTCTTCACTTTATTCTCCTACAAGCAGACAGCACTGGCTTAGTACCGGTGCTACTATTGGTGAAATTACAGTTCTATAATTGCAAAAGTAAACAAAGCGACAAAAAGCAATTGGGTTAGTTGTTGGGAGTTTTACGTATTGGCAACATCTAAGGTCATATCAGGACGGGTACCGACTTGTGACACTGTGTATTCGTGGCGACTTCATAGTGCTGCCCTACTGGGAAATCAGGCAGCCAGCATAATGAACCCATATCTCACTCACTCAGTCAGTTTGTTTTGTTTGTTGTGGTTTTACGTCCTGGCAACATATAAGGTCATCAGGACGGTCCTGAGACTGAGCTAACCAATCCTTGCCATATCCTATTAATGCCGAGCTCCAAGCTAGGAAGCGATAAGTATCAATTTTGTAAGTCATTGGTTTGACTCGACCGGGAATCCAACTCCCGATCTACCGCACGGTAGGCATGCGCTCTACCCATTCGGCCACCGCGCTCGATGCACAAAAAGCAGTACATGCGCCCATCGCCATTTCTGTATTTACCAGGCGCACCTATCGAGGATTGATATTAAAACTAGGCAAAGCCGGAGATGAATTATTAGAACATTCTCAAGTGACAGACGTGACGAGATAAAAAGAAATGTGACAAACTATGTGAATCAAAGCGGTATAAACCAATAAAAACATTAATATTCTTTTTAATTAAAAAAATAATAATAATTAAAAGAGAGAAAGAAAACATCTCATGGAGGAAAGTGATGTGAGGGGGGAAACAAAAGGAGCAGAAATTGATGTCCATATCGGTGATAGTTCAATGTCAATGGAACACTCTCCAAGGATAGCCTTTCCTCACTAGTCAGTGGAACGGAGCCAGGACAGCGCTTAAAGAGTACTGAATGAAACCAGATTTCTGGTACTTTCCAGTGGTTTCCTGACAATGCTAAACATACCAGAAAATTTGTATAATTTCATGGTAATCCATCCCCGCTCAGCACAGAGGAGACCAACACCAGCTGGCCACAGACATAACGCCGGCTCACCCAAACACCAAGTATTTTTTAAATTATGTGTCTTTTAAGTTATAGATAAAGAAAATACATAGATTTAGATTGGTTTGTGTTTTATGTCCTAAATATTTTTTTAAACGGCCCAAATTACAAAAGAAATCGCGGAAATCCTCACAATCGTGGACATCTTTCATCCCTGATATATTTGATCTTGCATACAGCGTAGGACAGTAAACTGTTTTCCCACTTGCCCAAATGGGCAAGTGATGGAATTTTCTACTTGCCTGAGTGGCAAAACTACTTGCCCAAGCCCAAGCCCAAGCCAGCCAATTGAAACTGAAATCTGCGACTACAGATCAGAAAAATAACTACTTGCCCGTTCGGGCAGGTCACCGAAAGCTTCACCGGCACGACCGAGTAAACTAGGTTTCCTAGGAAACCGGGAAGTCCTTATTGTCCTACCATGTACATACATATAAATCCAACTTTAAAACTGACGCAATCAATAAACATGTATTGCAGTTGGGTGCTACTGTGCTATGTCGACAAAGAGTCGACCATTACATAGCACAGCATTAAAGTATGTGCACTACGATTAACTCAATATGCTATCACTTCAAATGTCTCCAAAGGTAACCTCTTGAAATAAAGTACAGTAGATAATGATCAACTAATATAGGTGGGTCACTCTCCTGAAAACTGGTCAGCATGAGATGGGATTTTAAAACATCAATAAAAACCTTCCTACTTATTTTTTTCCTTATACTTTTCATATTCATGTTCAGATTTGATGAAAGAAATAAGGGAAATAAAATAAAACTGTGTGCAACTTTGGTCTTTTTAGTTATGAACTGTTTTTGTACCAAAAAAAACCATTTTACAGTCAGCCATTTGTAACATGACATATGGGACGTGGTTGAATCCTTATTAACATCTTGTATTGCATTGATATATCAAACAAAACAGTTCCCAAATCAAAGAGGAAGTATTGATTAACATGTATGCATGCTTAAATTTAATAAAAATAAAATTTAATGTCTTCAGAAATAACATTACAAATTTCCGTCACACGTGTAACCGTGGTGTCTGGATGCCACATAAATATTGTACACTAATTATACAGTGAATAAAGCATGGCTGGGAATTACTTTTTTTTATCAATATAAGCACTAGATATTTCTGTATATTATGTCATGATTAATATGCTTCTAAGTATGATATTATTCAATTCTGATTAGATATTTATTAAGCAGACTGTGTGGTGTCCTAAACATGTGTTACACATGTGTCACACATGTTATACTGCCATAAGATATATCTTATTCATGGACTACACCTTTATTTTTTATCTCATCAATTTATATTTTACATAGATGTAAAGGGGAGATGTCCAGCTTTCATTTACAACCAAAAAATGTAAAAAATTCAAATATTAAATTTTAACTCTCCATGTGACACTTCTGGCCAGTTTTCAGGAGAGTGACCCAGTTACAGTACAACCCCGTTAAACCAAACTTGAAGCGACCCTAGAAATCTGTTTGGATTAACCGATCATTGGTTTAACCGAGCTTTGGCTTCGATTTGGCTTTGGCAAAAACGTGGATTCATTATGAATTACTAAGCATATATTGCACATGTAATGCATAAACAACTCGCAAAACACCTCGGTATGCAGATGTAAGAGGACCGTTGCAGCTAATTGCATAAGCACCCCCATGAACGTTTCGCCCGATAACACTTATCCAAACAAGCGTGGTATAAGAGGTGGTGGCGTCTCAGATGACCATATAACCACATGAATGTTTGGTTTAACCGTACCGGAAGTGACCTAGGAACGACAATTTTGTTTGGATTATCCAATAGTTTGGATTAACCAACTTTTTTTTATATGATAAATGGTAGTATTTTGCTGGGCCGCCGAAAAAGGTTTGGATTAACCGATCGTTTGGTTTAACCGAACTTGGTTTAACGGGGTTGTACTGTATCTCACAAACAAACAACAAATAAACAGTAGAAACTCAAAACCATTGGATTACACAGCTTAAAAATAATTTGCACTAATATCTTCGGTCATAAATGGGTGACAAATCGCTACTGTAGTACTGATTCAAAATATTGCCAAAGCATATGGAAATTGAGATCACCTACCCCTACACATGCGGTGGGCGTGTTCTTCAAATCCGGTTGGCTTTTGGATGGCAGGATCATTCCTTGGCTATATTCTGAAAGAGAAGGCGATATCCAAATTAATGCACGGACATCGAAGGAAAATTAATCAATTAAATTTATTACAATTGATTGATTTCTGATGGTTTATTTAACGCAGTGTCGACAGCAACGGTCATATTTACTGCAAAATGCTAGTAGTAGATATTCTGTCAATCTTGGGATTTATTCACATATAAATTTACAGGAAATTCTGAAATGGTTAGATGTGTTTCAAAGAACCGCAAAAATGGTCTTCGATGCAAGTGGTTAAATTTGTGTCAATTCACAGCAAAAACGTAACTCAAAACAAAGCTAAAATTACAACAGATAATACAGCCCAGTTGTTCTTGGGAACTCTAAAATATGCTTCTGCGTTACGTTGGTTGGTTGCTGGAGTTTTATGTCCTGATATGACCTTAGATGTTGCTAGGACGTAAAACAACAACAAACAAACAAACAAACAAACAAACAAAAAAACAAGACAACATCTCAGATCATATCAGGATGGGTACCGACATGTGACAGTGTGCACTCATGCCGAGTTTATAGCACTGCTCCACTGGGAAATCAGGTCGCTGGCACCATGGCCTGATATCCCACTCAGTCACATTATTCTGACACTGAGCTACCCAGTCCTTGCCCTATCCTATTAATGCAGAGAACCAGGCTAGATTCAATTTTATAAGTCATTGGTTTGATTCGACCGGGACCCAAACTCCTGATCTCCCAGACGCGAGGCCCGCGCTGTACCGATTCGGCCACAGTGCCCGGTCGCTTTACATTGGTAAAGAGCAATCACATAACCTAGTCTGCTTTAATGCCCCACCTGTCCCCTGTTATTTATACTGGAATATGAATTAACACTAAATGAGAATTATTCCACCAGTATTTTCGAAAGAACAAAAAGGCAATTCGGCTGGGGAAAATACTTTCATCAACAAAATTCCATTTGGAATTTATTGAGTTTAAAGTTGCATAATTGCATGATTGCACATTGCATAAAACATAGAGATTTAAACAAAAAAATCTTGCTGAATGACATCCATACAAGAACCATCCATATGGTGCCTGCTTCACCATCTTCCCATTTAATCTGAAACTTGCTAAAAACGTGAAATTTTAAAAGAAAAGAAAAGAAGAAAAACAAAAAGTGTCTGTTTTCACTAACCTTCCTTTAGAAGAATGATGTACTTGGCCAATGCATCGCGAACAACCTGCGTTCCATGCGTTCTTAAGTATTCTTTTAATTTTAAAGCATCGTCATCCTTAGATTCCGTTGTAAAGGTTATCTGAAAGGGACATTATAATATGGTGCATAGTATGATAAAACAGCTTCCTGTGTGGACTTACATCCCAACAACGAATTCCCTGTAGGAGGGAAATATGTTCATAGCATGTGAGTCTCATTCGCGTATGTTGCCACGCAAAATAACACAATGATCAGTTTTGTAAGTATTTGGTTTGACAGCAACAGGGTTTGATCCCACGACCTGCTACACGGAAAGGCAACTCATTCAGCTATCTTGTCTAATTTGTAACAACCACAAGGTGCACAACTAGATTGGCCGCCTTCAAATTTCCACTTTTCTTTCTTTCTGTGATGGCCTGTCCATAATGAGTAAGTCGCATCGTGGCTTGTTTTCACCGCTGAACAGCAATAGTCTCAATTTGGTAGTTAGTTGCCTTGTCAGCTTAGCTGTTAGTGGCTAGCCTTAATTATGTTGGGATTCTTTGTGCCACGTTTGCAACATTTTGGTATATATCTACCCCATGTGCTAGGGTTAATAGGGATACTCAATTTACGCTGTGACTTTATGAGGTCGGGGTATGAGGTCATTTGAAGAATTGTCATGTCATGAATAACGGTCGTGAGTGCACACATACTACATCAGACGACCTCGCAGACCTCACATACTCACATCAATATCCTTCGGTTCATTTTCGTCACTGAGGTTCGGAATATCGTACGTCCCACTAAAGGTATCCGTGTTACCTTCGACCGTTCCTAGAAAATGGATTTATTCTATGTGAGTTGTGAATATTTAGAACAGCTTTCATGCTCGGTCGGCTTGCAGCTTGGCCATTGAGGAGTTAACAGTTACACATATAAAAAAGAAACTCATAACATAAGAAGCCAGATCACCCAGATTTTAGGACCCCTCTATAGATATGGCTTATTTGGTAGGGTTGAGTGTGGGTGCTGGGCTTGGCCTCGAACTAGTAACCCTTCATTTCTTTAGTTATCTGATGTGATGTCAAATAAAATTTTTATTGTTTCCTACGTCGAAATGTAATAATTAACAAAAATATATATTTCCACTTACGCTTTCCATGTTACGAATGGCAAATGGCGATTTCAGACTAATTTATATCAGTGGGGACATGGAATTCAAGGCTTTTCAAGACTAATTACCCAAGGCCTTTAAATGGGGCAAGACTTTCCAGGCCCAGTACGCACCCTGCTGCCTATACGGTGATTGCTGTGAAAGTGTCCTAACAAATACTTTACGTAGATAAAATACCACTTGGTTTGCACATTCACCCCCTCTCCTAGATAAAAGATTTACCCGGTACAAGGACAACGTAGTGTAAATACGGGCGAAAATAGCTTTAGTATGGGACATGAACTAGAAACTGTGGTCCCAAGATCAAATGGCTACATATATAGGCACAGAGTTGGTGAAATGGGAGAGAATGCAAAAAGACAAGATGGCGGCCATAGAACGCCGTCAATTTCACTTTTAAATCTCATTAAACCAGATCTTTTATTATATTTTTCAACTCAAAGGTAGCGGGGAAATATGAAGACATATACAAACAATAAATGTTGCTTCTTAGATTGTGAAATTAGGCTCTCATAAAGACTCATTTCATTAGCCCGATTTTTCGACTGTTTTTATATAAGCCTGGTCTTCACCCATGTTCTGCGAGTACCGGGTGAATCCATTATCTACCCCTCCCCCTGCGCAGTGATCCCATGAGACTGTGTCTGTGTCATAGCTTCAGTCCTTTCGGAAGGACCAGCAGAACTGAAAACACACATATTGTATACACTAGTAGGCATCAATACAGGCCTTAAGGGTGAGCTGAGTGATTTCAAAAATGGGTTGCAGCTTTTGCCGTTGGCCAGTTTCATTAAAATATGGAACTCACCTTCCCACGATCCTGTAAGCTCCCATTCATAGAAAAATATTAATTTTGCTTTCCGATTACTTGCAGACGCATCTCCTTCTGACTTGGTTAAATCGGTGAGTTTTGCTTTATCTATGGGGGGAAAAAACAATCCATATTACTAGAAACATTTGTCAATACACAGTTCTAGCATTGTAGAGAACAAATACAATTTCTTTGGAATATTAAATATTATACAATTATATTTTAATTGCTTTTCAAGAATACAATCCACAAGGCAAATAGTTTTCATACGATAAGATTATATGCATAAGAATGATAATAAAATAATTAGGTCATTACAGATTTCACTTTAAGACACACACAAATAATTTTACATAATCTAGAACTTTTTTTTTACATTTGTGAATTATGTAACTTACATATATCGTCGTTAATCTCTAAATCTTCCAGTAAACTTTTCAACTTTTCTTTTGACCAAGCAGCTGCATTTTTCTCCGTCCTAGAAAATAAACCAGGTATCGTTTAATAATATTGCATAAACTAGTCATGATACAGCACTGCCTATACAGTACTTACAATATCATGACACTTGAACTAGTCCCTACCCTACCCAAGTATTAATTTTGTAAGTGTTTGGTCTGACTCAGTCGGGATCGACCCAAAGACTTGCCCTATGGATAGCAGACACCAACCATTTGGCCATCTCATCCAGTTTTAGATTGATTGATTGATTGATTGGTGGTTTCTTTACGCCGTGTCGGCAGCATAGGCCATATTCATGGCGAGAATTTTTTTTAAATTTTATTCAACCATCGCCTTTACATATAATGTAAAAGCATACAATCAGTTACATTTCAATAGACACTTATGCATTTTTAAAAGCTCACAATCATATAATTAAATAAAATAGATGAAAGAATTAATTGATAAAAATTGCTTTAATGAACTATATAGGAGGTATATACCCGTATATGCCAGTGTAGGCACCCGCGGGCGCTGACGTTATGTACATTTGAGCTGGTCACTATTCAGGCGTTTCGAACGCGCCGGCTCCGAGCTGAGCACTATGCGCCCGCTGCTCGCTAGGCGGCGCGTCAGTTAGTCGTATATAACCACGGCGCTCAGCCGGCCCGGCGCTTTCCTGATACGCACCCGGCCTGCGCGCCGGTCAGCTCACCCGAAAAAGTTTTTGTTTGATTCGGCGGTTAGGCCAGCCAGATACGGTATCTTAATAAACTGTATTATCCACACATCTTTCTTGTTCGTCCTTAGCGGGTCTACGAGGTGGTACAGACCAGCTGCCCTCAAAAAGGCTAAAATGTCTTCTTGTTTTACTTTAGTAAAATCAACCCAGTTTAGTCAAATGTGCTTGACTGTCAGTGGGGACTGACATCCAATACATCCAGGGGGAGGGCCCCCCTTGAGCAGGAAGACATGTGTTAGCCACGAGTAGCAGTGATTGGTGTGTTAAACAGTTACTAAAAAATCTAACAATATCAGAACAGAAGACAGTTTGAGCCTCATTTTAAGACCAAACCTGTTGAGATACATGTGATAGAAGTGAGGGAAAATTCAAAAGGAAAAGTTGAAGACACAATTTCACAGTAACAAAGACTGTTGTAAATTCCAGGTTCAACACTGTCAAATTGAAGAGCAAGCTTTTTGCTATTAAATCAGCATAACAAATAGTAAATTCATTCATGGCACACAAATCAAGAAGCTGAAGAAGTGAGACCGATTTGGCAAGCGGCGAGCTGAAAACACTATTTCAAAATTACAAGGATCTAGCTGCATTCGAAAATACGATATGACAGGTTGAAAAAAATATATATTTTGGCTGTTTGCACAAATAATTCAAACTACCATTTTTCAAAACTCATAAAATTAAAACTATTGATAATACAGAGTTCATATTTTGTATACACCTATCTATAGCACAATTATCAAATGTCTTTTTTTCTAGTCATACAACAGAGGAAGAAAGAAGACATGATGCATTAAAAATGACATTTTGTGTGCAGAAAGGAGAGCGGCAGTCAAGTAATGAAAGCAGTCTTTGTCGCATCACGACCGATAGCATGATGATGATGACAATTGAAATACAATTTCTTTTTCAAATTTTGACTTTTGTTGAAAGTCTTGTCTATAATCAATTCTGCCATCAGTTAACAATGTGATAAAATTCATAATATAATGGATCTAATTGGACCATAAAGAGACATAAATGTGCTATGGCAGGGTAAATAAATTCATTTCAAGAAAAAAAACTGACTTTCTGAGAGCGATATTTCTGGGTCATGTTATGTATCATTTTAAAGAGCGAGTTCTCTTTTTATTGGTATAGAGTTTTTTTAAGAACTGATCACACCCTATAATTCTTTGGGCAGGGTAAATGAATTCATTTTTTTTGTAATGCCAAAAAAACGACTTTCCGAGGGCGATATTTCTGGGTCATGTTATATCCCTATATTATTTTAAAGACCGTTTTCTCCTCTTCTTAATGGTATACAGGTCTTTGAAAAGTGATCACAGCCTAAAATGTTACGGTCAGGGTAAATAAATTCATACAAATATATATATATTTTTTTTAAACAGACTTTCCAATAGTGGTATTTCCGAGTCATGTCATATATCATGTTAAAGGGCGAGTTCTCCTCCTTTTAATGGTATAGAGTTCTTTGAGAACTGATCACAGGCTACAATTTTATTAAGTGTCAAAGTGGATACAGCAACTTTAACTTGTTTAAAAAAATTGCATCATTACAAATATCACACTACATCGTAGGTCAAGATCATAGCTTTCCATTGATATAAGGCTCATTCTGATCGGTGAATGCTAAGAAGATCAGTCAAAAAGATTCTGGAGAATCCAAAATGCATTGCCAGTCGGGTCACTTTCCAGAAATGGCTGCGCATACTTTGAAACATGATACACACTAAGGGATTCAAGCTACTAAAGTGAAGCAATCACACTCTCACATATAATAAGGCCTCAGATGGGAGATAGAAATATCGATTTAGTCATTTAAATCATATTTGTAGCATGCGTATGCACTATTTCTGGAGGGCAAACCTGAGCAAAATTAGGTGTGCTTTGGCCTTGTCCTATACGGTTATAGAGAGGGTGGGCATACCTATTAAAACGGGTCAGGATAAATGAAATATATTATATCTCTGCATTCCAATGATATATTTGGCACAGATATAGGATTGTAAGATGCCAAACAGTGGCCCTTGGAATTATCGAAAATGTGATCATGAAGCAGCAAATAAAAATGTGGAACCCAGAGAGAATGACCTATATTTGTCCAGTACAAGGATTAAGGTAATCCATATAATCACAGCTTCAATTGATCCCGGAATTTTAATGTGACTAAGATATATGGAATTGAGATTTTTCAGACCATCTTAACTATAACAATTTTTCATATTTTTTCATATATTTCCAATTGATATTTGTTTTAATCCATCTTGTGCTGGATTAAGATAATCCATATAATCCCTATCTTCAAATAATCTCAGAATTAAGATCCCAAAGACCAAGAGAATCATATCACTTTTCATTTTATCCCTGTACTAGGTAGATCAGCTAAAATTTCAAAAAACAACAAACAGTATAAATTTAAGCTCTTTCAACGGATCTTGCTGAGACAAACTCAAATTTGTTGTAATTTTGAAAATATCTTAATAGGGGAGAAAGCTATGGCATTTCTAATGTTGGCTTAATTATTAAATTTAGTCTGGATTCACCATTATAATAAACTGTGACCTACTCATACTCATCCGCTTCTGATTTTGTTAGGCTTAAAAGCCTGTATCAGGTCGATGCATGTCAAAATTTGATTTACTAGGATTAAACACATCGAGTACCGGATGTATGCAATATTGCAGCCCCCTCCAATGCTTATCCAGTCTGCCCTTGAAGGCGTTGACGGAAGGCGCTTCTATGACATGTTCAGGCAGTGCGTTCCAGGCATTTATTATCCTGTTACTGAAGAATAGCTGTCTGACTGGTTTTATTGCTCTTTCCTTCTTCAGCTTGTATCGATGACCTCTAGTTTTACAGTTGGCCAGCTTCAGGTATCTAGCATCAACCGCATATCTTCCAGTGACGTGTTTGAATGCTTCTATCATGTCTCCCCTGGCCCTTCGGTAGTATAAGCTGGGTAGGTTGAGAATCCTGAGACGGTCTTCATATGGTAGTTCTCTTATGGTTGGTGATAACTTTGTAGCACGTCTCTGTACACTCTCGATCATTGACATGTCCTTCTTGAACTTCGGTGTCCAAGCCGTGTTGCCATACTCAAGGTGCGGCCGGATCAGTGACGTGTACAGTGTCTTCACCATGTCATTGTCTAGATACGTGTATGAGCGGCGTATCATGGCTAGAAGGTTGTTCGCTTTGTTCACTGTGATATGAGAAGGTGAGTCTGGGGTCCATGTATATGACAAGATCTTTCTCTAGTTCTGTCACTTGGAGCTGGACTACTTCTCCATCTTGGTGCATGTAGTAACTGAGATTTTCA
Source organism: Branchipolynoe longqiensis (assembly GCA_030323885.1). Taxonomy (NCBI): domain Eukaryota; kingdom Metazoa; phylum Annelida; class Polychaeta; order Phyllodocida; family Polynoidae; genus Branchipolynoe; species Branchipolynoe longqiensis. Next base: position 28,211,140 of record CM059186.1, read on the forward strand.
TTTCTGTTACCCAGGTGCATGACCTTGCACTTATGTGCATTGAAACATAGTTGCCACAGGTTGGCCCAGTCTTCAAGTGCAGTTAGGTCTTTTTGTAGCACCTGTTGATCTTCAGGGCTGTTAACCTCCATATACAGCTTTGTATCATCCGCAAACATCTGGATGAATGCATGGATGTCCTCAGGCATGTCGTTAATGAAACATATGAACAGTAGGGGTCCCAGAACACTTCCTTGTGGAATACCACTCAACACTAATGCTGCCAGGGATTTCACACCATTGATGACTACGTGCTGTATTCTTGCATGAAGGAAATCCTCGATCCAGGTCCATAGTTTTCCAGTAATACCGAAGCTCTTCATCTTCATGAGTAGGCGTTTGTGGGGCAAACTGTCAAACGCTTTGGCAAAATCTAAGTACACTGAATCTATGTTGCTGTCATTGTCCAGTGCTTCTGTCCATCTGTCCAGAACTGCCAGTATCTGGGTTACACAAGATCTCCCCTTGACAAAACCATGCTGGAACTTTGTCAATAGTTGGTTCTGGACGAGATGGTGCATGATCTTATCACGTATTATAGACTCCAGTGTTTTACATATGATTGAGGTTAAACTTACGGGTCGGTAATTTTTAGCCTGATGTTGGTCGCCTTAATTGAAGATTGGGGACACGTAGCCGATCTTCCAGCCTCTAGGTAGTTTCCCTTGGTCAATTGAATTTCTATATATATTGTACAGTGGTTCAGATATTATAGTGTGTAGTTCTTTCAAGATGCTCCATCCGGGCCTGCAGCTTTATTTGGATTCAATCTGGATAACTTCTTAGCTACCTCGTCTATGGTAAAATCTGTATCTTCCAAGATCACATCTGTTTTAGTATCTGGGATGTTCGGCATATTGGTTATGTCTTCTCTCGTAAAAGCTGAAGAGAAGAATTTATTTAACACTTCTGCTTTGTCCTTATCTGTAGCGGTGAGACTGCCATCTTCTCTGGTAAGGTGTGCAATTCCGGATCTTGTCTTCATCTTGGAGTTTGCATATCTGAAGAACGCCTTTGGGTTTTTCTTACATTCCTTGGCAAGTTTTTTTCTCAAACTCCCTCTCTGCCTTCCGGCATTCCCACTTGGCCTGGTTTCTAGCCTTGGTGTACACTCGGTAGTCGTTACCGTCTCGTGTTCTGTGCCAAGTGCGAAACGTCTTGTTCTGTCTTTACCTTTTCTCTGGCCTTGGCTGTCATATAGATAGGTCTATTTATCTGATGCGGTTTCGACTTAGGAATGTGGTTATCTGTCAGTAGTTTAATATTGTTCATGAAACTGAGCCACATTTCATCCAGATCTGTACCGTCCTGATTCCAGTCCATTTTGGCAGCATCTTCTCTAATGGCTGTGTAGTTTCCCTTGTGGTACTGGAACTTTGGTGTTATCTTTGCAGGTCGTTCTGTGTAGCACATGAAATCAAATGTGATACATGTATGATTACTCTTGCCAACAGGTGCATTTAGGGTCACATTGTCCACCATGCCTTCTTCATTGGTGATCACTAGGTCAAGCGTATTCGGCTGTTGGTCTGCCCGGTAGTGGGTTGGATCCATTATATGCTGGTGTACGTACAAGTCCCTGAGTGTCTCAACAAATGCTGTAACTGGATTTGTTATTGCGTTTGGCATCGTCCCCACTTTCCAGTTGATCTCACTGTAGTTAAAGTCTCCTACGACAAGGATATGACTTGTCCCTAACTCCATGGCATTCTTCATCAGGGTCCGCAGGTGGTCATGGTTCTCCTTCGAGCAGCTTGGCGATCTGTACACAACACCCAGGAGGAGTTTGTCTGTACCCTTTAAGTTCAGTTCACACCATAGCGACTCTTCAAAGGCATCTTGTCCTGGAATTTCCTTTACACATATATTAAGGTGAGATTGTGTGTATAGGATCACTCCCCTTCTGTGATTTCTATCAATGTTAGTATGGTGATCATAGCCTTGAATTACCAGTTCATGATGTTCTGGGTCCATGCTTCGATTTTTATCCAAAATCTCTGTTAAGGCGATGATATCAGGTTTATACTCCGAAATAACCTTTGCCACCTTGTCACAGCTTTCTATGCTCTAAGTATTTTGATTTTGGTATTTTAATGTATATTTTCAGTGAGATTAGTTCATGTTCATTCCAGTGATATAAAATTCATGAAAATATTCCTATGCGAAGGTACTTTAATCAAGGCGGGAATGGTGAAAATGCAGTAACATTTTACTATAGACATGGTGACCGACGCGCCCCTATCGGTATTGGACACACCTACCTGTACCTAAAAAATGGAGGGAGTTACAGGCGTGATTAAACTAAAACAATGGTCAGTGGTCACAGGGTTTTATAAGACCATTCCAAAAAACACAAGTTTGTCTTATTTCTAGGGTTTTGATATTTTAGCTGATATACCTATACTATAGTGGCTATATAAATTTGTGAAATGAAAATTCTATTTTTAAGCCTACATATTAACAGAAAATACATCATTACATGCCGTATGTCATACGGTATGGTGCATGTTTGGCTAACGCACTTTCTGTCACCAAATAATTCTGGAAATTGGATTAAATATAGATATGCACCTTGTAATCATCATGTATGACTGACTGACTACACGTGAACTGTAGACTTCACAGAGGCTAAAACTTCTAAGCAAGACTCGAACATTCCAGCGCTTACTTCTTCAATACTTGCCGTTTGGCTCAAACCTAGTCTATATCCAGTATACTACAAATTCACAAAAACTACAAACAGTAGAATTTAAACCACTAAAATCTTTCTAACCGAAAGCAAAGTAAATAATCGGCAAGTAAATGTCAATCACCAGTTGTCAACTGAGTTGATAACTGGCACTAACTGACTAGTCATTGTGGCGACACCGGGTCCTGACAGAAAATGAATGAAGAGAATCAACACCGACGAAAACGACACAGATAACGTTGAAATCTAGGTAAGTTGAGCTTACCAATGCCAATTGTTTACATTTGTCGCATCAGCGCGTTCTTCAACAATCCATCTGGGATCTCCTTCTCCCCATTTGGCCATTATGTGATAAGTTAGGGAGTATTCGCGAAGGGAAAGGTCGAACACGTTCTAGTCTTCCACATGCAGCGCTTCATGCAGAATTTTATGTCTGCGCACCGGCTACGCATGTTGAAACAGAACAGCAACTTCCGGGACATTTGCGTCAAAAGTTCAAATGCATGATTTTCAAATAGGATGGACACTGTTTTAGACTAAATATTAAATTTGAGATAATGTATTTTATTAATTCAAAACGTCATAATTATTTGTATACTTGAATCACACTAAATCAGCTTTAAACAACAGTTCGAGTTACCGGAAGTTCATACTCAATTTGCACAGGGCCTATTATTTATAATGTATACGTGCATTGTTGATTTAATTTGAGCCATGCTTGTTGTTTGTGTAGAAAGAAGTTTACAATGCACACATGTGTGTTGTACTGTTGATATTATTTCCAACTGTTAATGAAGACTATTTACACTGTGCATTTTACATAAATTACGACTGTAGTATTACCATATAATATGACAAATTATTTTATATCTAACGTACTGCATTTAATGTGTACGGCTTGTTCCTATAAAGAAAATTCTAGATATTGTACTTACAACCTGGCACCCCTCAAGAGATATATGGACTAACCTATAGTACAAATGTGTGGTGAAAAGCAACCATCCGGGGGGTACATCCATTGTCTTATCGGACGCGGTGGCCGAATCGGTAGAGCGGAGGCCTCCCGTGCGGGTGATCGGGAGTTCGACCCCCGGTAGAGTCAAACCAATGAGTTACAAAATTGATACTTTTCGCTTCCTAGCTTGGCGTTTGACATTAAGTAATAGGATAGGGCCAGACTGCTTTGCTCTGTCTCAGGATAACGTGACTGAGTGGGATGTCGGGTCATGGTGCTGGTTGCCTGATTTCCCAGTGGGACCACTATATAGTTGCCATGAGTGTACACTGTCACAATTCAGTACTTTTCCTGATATGACCGTATATGTTACCAGGACGTAAAATTCCAACAAACAACCAACATCCATTGGGGGGCATTCAAAATTTCTTCATAATACGTTTACTGCGAACGCGCTGAGGGTGTGGCAGCATACCCCCGCCCCAATGAATAAATACATTTGCAACAACACACCACTTGCTGTCCGGACTCCACTTCATTCACACCTCTTATATCGCCTCTCCACTGCCGGTCTCCTCTTTGATAAATATAAAAAAAGAGTTCATGCAGGTGGGGGACAAGCATTTCACCTACCTCTTATACTCCACCCATGTCCCCGGCTCGCCAACTGGTCACCACAGGGCAAGCAGGCACGTACAGCCCTTTGACTCAACTCTCCTCATTTCTCTTTCCTCTATACTACCATTTCTTTTTTTCCTACCGGGCTTACTCCTCCCCCTGATCAAGGGCGTTATTTGCTTGGATAGGGCCCTTTTCCTTGTTCACTGTTTCGCTTTCCTTCTTGCTGCAGATCCCACCTTTCCCACCTCCCTTCCTCCTAACCCATGGCGACTGGACATGAGTGCAAAGCTACAATTGGATTGGAGAGAACCGGTCGTGCTCCAACGACTTGTCATTATTGTTGGAAAGAACCCCCAGCTTCTATATCCCATCCCTCTGAAGTTTACTCTTCATCCAAAAAAGGGACCAATTTATTGGGGCCGTTTTCTATTGCTGCAGTCCTGCAGCTTGTAACCGTCAAGGTTACGAACCACCCCAAAGTCAGACAACAACTTATGCGCATACACACGCGCGAGCCCACACACATATACAGACACAGACACAGACACACACACACACACACACACACTAATTGTAACTACGTTCGTAGTTAGCGCAAAGCCGTCGGGCCGACGTTGGCCCGAGGGCGGTGATGCGGATTCCGAGGGACACCAGTTTGCCAGGGACACTTCCATTCAAATGCATTGTTAACGGCTGTGAGCAAATCTTCATACAGAAAAAATCAAATATCTCCCAAATTACACCATCTAGAAACAAATCGCTTGGTACACATATAGAAAACATCTTTACCATAAGGACTATATTAAATTTATACGGTTAGGGTTCTTGAATTCTATTAATTTTGAATAAAACTAACGTTTGCACTGCGCATACCATCAAACTCAAGGCATTGTCAATGGTTGTGAGCAATGCTCATAGAGATAATACAGAAGAAGTCAAATATCTCTCAAATTACACCATCTAGAAACAAATCGTTTGGTACACATATAGAAAACATCTTTACCAAAAACATTATATTAAATTTATAAGGTTAGTGATGATGCTGTTCGATTTTGACGCATGTGCAGAAGCGATGTGTCCCTCACAAAGTGGTGTCCCTGGGAAACCGCAACAGCGGGTCAGTGGACAAAACAACGTTGGCCACGCCGTCGGGCCAACGTTGTTTTGTCCACTGACCCGCCCTCGGGCCAACGGTGGCCCGACGGTGCTTGCCACCCATAGCAGCATATGCCACCGTTGGCCCAACGGTGGCCCAACGGTGGCCACACTGTCAGATAATGCAGAGCCCATATAGGGTCCATATGGGTTACATTGTGGGCCTCATATGGTTTATCCAAACAGGAATCTCTGGATACCACATATGGGGAAGATACAGGCTTACTGTGTCACAAAGCTGTTACCACAGATGACACTGGAGGAGTAAACCCCAATTAAAAAAAAATCTGTTTACTATCATAGAGGCGCATGCACCTGATATGAGATTTTTTTAGCCCGCCTATCCTCGGAAATCCTCATTGGAGTGTGCCCAGGGCCCGCGTCTCGGTCTTATGGCCTCGTTCGCGGGGTATCTCATACCCCAGTCACACGGGAGGCAGTGTTCGCCGCCAACCTCCCTACGCCTAAAAGGACGCCAACCACCCAGCGTTCCATTCGATATAATGATTCAAATACATTTTAGGCGCCATGTCGGCGCCATGTCGGCGCCATGTCGGCGCCATGTCGGCGCCATGTCGGCGCCATGTCGGCGCCATGTCGGCGCCAGGTCGGAGCAGACCACACGGTGACTGCAGCATCGCATGTGTTGGTACCAACCCAGGGCGGCGCCAGGGCGGCGCCAGGGCGGCGCCAGGGCGGCGCCAGGGCGGCGCCAGGGCGGCGCCAGGGCGGCGCCAGGGCGCCAACCATTTTGAATCGCGCCGCCGGAACAGGGCGCAAGGAGGTTGCCCGTGCAGCAGCAGCAACCTCCTTGCGCCCAAAATTTCCGAAATGGGCGCCGGGTGGTTGGCGATTTCGCGGCGCCAGGACTCAATAAGGGCGTAAGGAGGGCGCAAGGAGGAGGTTTTGACGTCGCCAATCGATCGTTAGCGAACGCAGGCCTCGTGTGACTGGGGTATAAGGTGCCGCAGTTTCCGCCGTCCGCCAGTTTCCGCGTACGCTTACACTCAAATGCATTGTCAATGGCCGTGAGCAATCTTCATACAGAAAAAGTGAAATATCTCTAAATCCACACAACCTAGAAACAAATCGTTTGGTACACATATAGAAAACATCCTTACCAAAAAGATTATATTAAATTAATAAGTTTAGGGTTCTTGATTTCTATTAATTTTGAATAAAACTAATGTTTTGCACTGCGCGTACCGTCAAACTCAAAGCATTGTCAATGGTTGTGAGCAATCTTCATACAGAAAATACCTAGAAACAAATCGCTTGGTACACATATAGAAAACATCTTTACCAAAAGCATATTAAATTTACAAGGTTGGTGACAATGCTGTTCGATTTTGATGCATGCACAGAAGCGATGAGTACCGCGGAAAATGGGGGACGGCGGGAACTGCGACACCGGCATCAAAGAATAGCCAAAGAATAGATACTACAGTTTGATCTTAGCCAAAAGGCCGAGAAGACACTAATCTCAGCCAAAGACCCTATATAATACTATCATAGCTAAGAAGTGATGACTGTTAAACAAAACCCAGCACTCCTCACTAAAACACTTTTGCAATAAAAATGGTGTTTCATGATCACTGGCGGGCATTTGTAACTTCAAACTCTCTACTGACCTGTTCCAAAAGCAACTGTATTACACCTCACATATGGCTGTTAGTTAGGCACATTTTAACATCCTTCTCAACCATATCTTTTTACCGCTTGATGGCCCGATGTTGGCAAATATGTGGAAAATGAACCGCAATCAGCGGCGGGCCACCACCATCGGCCCGACGGTGCCCGGACGGTGGCAAATATGTAATACCCCTGTCACACTATGACGTAACCGGCCAGCGAGTGGGCAACGTAAAAATCACGTTTTTTACGTTGAGATACATTGAAATTCTCGGCCTTTCAGGGCCAAATTGGACATCAGTGCAACGTAGTAGACGTAGGCGAAACATTGGCCCAATGTATTTGTAACGTGTCTCAACGAGTTAGAACGTAAAGGCCCAATCACACCTTACCAGATAGGGGAACCGGATAGAAACCGGACACTGTCCGGTGAAATACGTCAATGTCCGGTTTATATATGGTAGGCATCTGGCATTTCCGTTCTCTGTCTGGACACCGCCGGATTTGTACCGGACACCGCCGGACTGATATGTATGGTTGGTGTCCGGTTTTAAGACCGTTTTGTCCATTTTGTCCAGTTCATGTCTGGTACCTATCCGTTACATCTCTGGTTTGCTTCCTGAATAGTCCGTTGACGGTGTTGCGGGAAGTCACTCAGTCTCCGTCGGTTTTTTATATGTTTTCGGCGCGTCCGTGAACAGTCTGGTACGTGTCCGGTTATCGTCCGGTGGCTATTCGTTAATGTACATTCCTTGTCTGTTTAGCGTTCGTTTCGTCCGGCAGCCTTTGACCCGATAGCGCAACATTTCGACACATTTCGGTACATTTTGATACCAAACACCACCGGACTAGAAAATTCTTTGTCCCGTTGTGTCGGGTGCTCTATCTGGTAAGGTGTGACAGGCACTTTAAAAAAAAGAAAGTCCCAATGTAAGGCTAACGAGCCTCCAGCGCGCACAGCGTCAGCCTAGAGAAACCCTAGCAACGGCTTAGCATAGGACTCACGTAATTACGTCCGCCCTAACATAGCTACGCGTGACTCTGGCGTAATTTGTAATGTGAGTTGACATCAGGCCCACGAGTGAGTACCATCAGCGTGGGCTGCACGTTCCTCCCGGCTCTCCGTCAGTCTACGGTAAGTCGATGTAGCTCAATATAGACCGACTTAAGTCTAACGTATGCCCAATGTAAGCCAACGTAATGGCCTTAACGCCGAGCTATGTCGAAAGTTTTGGGTATGTCCAAAACCTTGACGTGTGTCAGCGTATCTCGACGTAACTCGATGTATCTCGACATAGGCTTAACGAACAAGTAAAGTATCTCGACGTATCTCGACGTAATGGCCATATTTCATGCACGTCGGCTTACGCTACCGCGTTACGTCGTAGGGTGACAGGGCCATAAAAAGAATGGCAAAGAGCGGCGGACCACCACCGACGGCCCGACGGTGGCCCGATGGTGGCAAATATGTGCAAAAAGAATGGCAAAAAGTGGCATACCACCACCGTCGGCCCGACGGTGGAAAATGTGTGGAAAAAGAATGGGAAAGAGCGGCGGACCACCGCCAACAGCCCAACAGTGGCAAATATGTGCAAAAAGAATGGCAAAAGGCGGTGGACCACTGTCCCGGAATGCAAAGAGATGTGGGTTCGAGTCCCGGTCTAGGCGCAATATTTCCCATTTTCATCACCCCCCATGACATGTACATAACTCTGGACTTTACAAATATTAGCTGACACAAATTGCATAGGTAGCTGAAAAGAAAACTATCATTGAAAAGGAGATTTCCTGTTGTTGATAATAATAATAATAATTGAAAAGAAACTCTCATGAAAATAGGCTTCCACCCAAAATAATATATAATTGGATTATTATGGTAAGAAATCCTCAAGAGTACAGGCTGAGTGAGCTGTCTTGGTATTATGGGGTCTTTGTACAAACATAGACACTAATAAAGTCTGTACTAGACTACTAAATGACTGAAACCTACAATCCTCCAAGCATTGTTTATCCCATCATTACTAACAACCTACTTACTCAAACTACTTCATGTAGTCAAAAAACACACCTGAGGTATTAACCTTTTAAGCATAACCCTATAAGCTAACCACACTCTATCTAACAGAATAAACAAACCATTCTACTAACACTCACTCCATCTCAAAATGTTAACTCCAACAACATGATAGTTTTGCAATTCACAACATAGTAGGCATACAAACCTATGAAGGAAAACTATGCACCTAACCACTCCGTAATGTAACGGTCTAATCAATACACATGTATGTATCAAGTGTGTAGGAATACAACATATAACTGCTATTTTTGTATGTGAATTGTCAAACTATACCATATGTAAGTCTTTGAATGTTTGATATTGTTATTTCAGCTGATTTGGGCTAGCTGCATATATTGTAAATAACTGTATTGTCACATGGCTGGAAGACCAGTGCCACGGCGCTGACAAAAGACTTTATTCAATGAATAAACTATATTTACAATAAAAAAAGGCCATGAGGGGCCAGAGGCTGTTAGGTGTCGCCTCGGTAGAGCTCTCGTCATTATTTGTAGTTTTTCTCAATTAAGGGTCAGCGTTGTCAGGGGTGGATGCATTATCTGGGTGGGCCGCTGGCCCCTCGTGGCCTTTCTTGCCATAATAATCCTTATTCTGTTGCATGTTAATAGCAGAATTATATATTATGATGGTAATCAGGCCCCGAGGGCCAGTCGCTACTTTGGATACACCTAAACACGGTTTGGCGGCCATCTTGACCTAATTCCTGTTTGCAGGTACACAAACGCACATGGCAGTATCATCAGTGTGGCAGTGAGCAATCTTCAGAGAGAAAAAGTTAAATATCTCTAAAAGTACAACACCTAGAAACAAACTGATTGGAATACACATAGAAAACATGTTTACCAAAAAGATTATATTAAATTGATATGGTTAGGGTTCTGGATTTCTATTCATTTTGAATAAAACTGACGTTTTGCACTGCTGGTACCGGCATACTCAATGCATTGTCAATGGCAGTGAGCAATTTTCAGAGAGAAAACATTAAATATCTCTAAAAGTACACCACCTAGAAACAAACTAATTGGAATACACATAGAAAACATGTTTAACAAACGGATTATATTAAATTGATAAAGTTAGGGTTCTGGATTTCTATTAATTGTTAATAAAACTAACGGTTTGCACTGCGCGTACCGGCAAACGCAATCTCGGCAATGCATTGTCAATGGCAGTGAGCAATCTTCATACAGAAAACGTTAAATATCTCTAAAAGTACACCACCTAGAAACAAACTAATTGGAATACATATAGAAAACATGTTTAACAAAAAGATTATATTAAATTGATATGGCTAGGGTTCTCGATTTCTCTTAATTTTGAATAAAACTGCTGCTTTGCACTGTGCGTTCTGGCAAACTCAAGGCTATCAGGGCTTTGTTTACCTATAACCGGAAGTGGCCTCGTTCTCGCGAAATTAGGACATGCCCATGTATGGCCAAACCGTGTTATCGTGTATTGCGACTGTGTCCCTTAATGGGGGACATGTGGCGTAGTTCATTTTCCGACACTTGGTGGCGCATCGGTAGTAGTGGGCCTACGCGGTCATTGACAATGCTTTGAGTTTGCCGGTACGCGCAGTGCAATACGTATATTTTATTCAAAATTAATAGAAATACAGAACCCTAACCTTAGAAATTTAATATAATCTATTCGTTGTATGTTTTCTATATGTATACCAAGCGGTTTGTCTCTAGGTCTTGTGGTTTTAGAGATATTTGACTTCTTCTGTATGAAGATTGCTCACGGCCATTGACAATGCACTGAGTTTGGCGGTACGCCCAGTGCAAAACGTTTACTTTATTCAAAATTAATAGAAATACAGAACCCTAACCTTAGAAATTTAATATAATGTATTCGTTGTATGTTTTCTATATGTATACCAAGTGGTTTGTGTCTAGGTCATGTGGGTTTAGAGATATTTGACTTCTTCTGTATGAAGATTGCTCACGGCCATTGACAATGCACTGAGTTTGGCGGTACGCCCAGTGCAAAACGTTTATTTTATTCAAAATTAATAGAAATACAGAACCCTAACCGTAGAAATTTAATATAATGTATTCGTTGTATGTTTTCTACATGTATACCAAGTGGTTTGTGTCTAGGTCATGTGGTTTTAGAGATATTTGACTTCTTCTGTATGAAGATTGCTCATAGCCATTGGGTTTGCAGTGTGACAGTGTGCCGAATAGGCCCACTCGTTCAGTGGAGACGCGAACGGCAGGAATTTGAACTAAAAAGTCGGAGGTCCCCCATTGTGGTGTTGTCAAGTGGTATGTACTTATATGGACATTCGACTCGTGACAATGTATTGTTGCAAAAGGCTTTTATTTTATTTGTAACGTGGTTCTCAAGCCTAGCTAACAATGTGGCACAGCTTGCCTAACAATTTCAATAGGAACATGGTGTAACTTAAGCCGTGTTTACACGGGGAATTGTGAAACGATCTAGACAAAGCGATTTATATGAAGCGTTTTAGAGGCGTGTTTACACGGTGGAGTTTGAAAGTGTGTCGGCGCCGGGAACCAGCAGGCGCCTGTAGCCGGCAAGCACTGCTATTTGTTTAGTTTACACACGTCGATTCGACGCAGATGTTGCTGCTACGTTAATATCGCTTGGAATTTAAGGTTAATTTAATTAAATTTCATTATTTGAGTCTGTAATTCTGTTAAATATGATCGCATTCACTAGATTTCGGCCTAATCGGTCCCTAACACTGCTGGGCACCAGTGAATAGACCTGAGCCTGTATCCGGCGAGCACTGCTATTGTACACAATCGCCGCCCGGGAACCAGCTGAAACGTTTCCTGTAAACCACCTCCCGAGGTGGTATACGTGGAACTTCCAGCTGGAACGTTTCAGCCCTAAAACGCCTCAGCGGCGCGTTTACACGGGCAAATGTAAACCGATCTAGGCAACTGGTTCCAGCTGGGGCGTTTTAACTCGCCCGTGTAAACGCAGCTATATATCACAGGTGGCTCTGAAACCCAGTCTACGACTATTTATGCTTGGATATTAGTTCATGTGTGTACCAGTGTACCTTGTTTGTCAGTCCCCAATGTTTGGGATCAAGTTTGTTGTAGTCGTGATCGCCATCAGTGGCCTGTTGTAGAACATACAGAACGTTCCCTCTCGTGGCCATCCTGCTGCCAACAGCATCGTGGCCAGTGGAACGTTCCGTCTCGCTGCCGCACTAGTTGCTGCGTGCCTGCAACTGTATGCTGTGTACCTGTTCGTGTTTATACCTGCCTCTGCGAGTGTAGTCTTTACATAGCGCGTTAGTGTGTCCTGAGAGGCCCTCACATGTGGCGATCTCACGGTGGCGAAAACCTCCGGCGCTGCCCCTTTCAGTTCTGCCTTGACCAGGTACTCTTTCAGGTGTGTGAACACGCACAATTCCCCTGTATGGAACTCCTCGAACCTCAGTACCAATGGGTTTTGTTCGGGTCGTTGGACTTCATTTGCTCGGTGTATTTGATGGTGCAGCTGTTCTCTGTCATTCTAAAGTCCCTCCTTCTCATGAGCCTTTGGCCCATGGCCAATAAGAACAAACAGAGCGTCCTTCTGTTTAGTCTATCTACGTCCAGTGTGTTTAATGGTCCCCAACCCCTGCAGGTGGTTTAGCAGCACCTTTGGGTCCCATACTGTATCATACTTGGGTGTACCCGGCTTGAGGTTGCTTATGCCGTTTAGCAGCCTGCTGACTAGCGGGTGTTTTCCAAACGGTTTCCCCCCCACTGTAACGAATGTGGAAAGTAGGGAGCGCACCGTGTTGATTGAGTTGTGCGCCGCCCCCTCCTTAAGCAGTTTCTGCAGCTAGTCAATACCCTACTCCAGGGTAGGGCTCATCCCATTGATGTTGTTTTCTGTGCAGTGTTTCGTCCAGCGTTTTAACACCAGTGTGTACTGTTTCTGGGTGGCCTTGGCCCAGGATGCGGTGAGGGTGTTGGCGGCATCGGTGTTCATCCCCATGGCGATGAACATTCCGCCCAGAGATTCACCGCCCTGAGCCGCATGTTAGGTTGTCCTCCTGCACTGCTCTTGCAGTAGTTTGCGTAGGACTCGTGACAGGCAGCTGAAAGGCGGAAAGAAATATCTGTTAATATTTTCCCAGCATATTGAGAATGCATCTGTGCCTCTCGCCTGTCTGTCATATTCCCTCGAGATATACCTGTCTAATGTATGGTTATCCCTCGAGGGAAACATATCTATCTCTGGGGTGCCCCATTCTGTGAAAAGTTCCCTTAATGTTGTGGCTTCTATGGTCCATTCCCCTGCATCTATGAATGCTCGTGATGCCCAATATGCCTCTATGTTGTCTACTCCCGGGCAAAACCTCACCGTGAGCGTGGCATTATTCAATCAATAGGATACAGCTATAATAGGCTTGGACCTGTTAGCCGCTCTTAATTAATTGAAATGGAGACAGTTCTTCAGATGTGGTCAATCGTAGCAACTGTCACTGGCTCCAAGATATATGTAATGCTTGACCAGTATGCATCCAGTCGGGACTTGAAGCAGTTCACCGACTCCGCTGCTATGACACTCTCCGGCAGGTCATTCCACATTGCTTTCTGTTAGTTCCCAGATCTCTTCTGTTTCAGTTTGACATGGTTTTGATCTTGCAGACCCGCCCTTGCCTATGCAGGCTACTGCACCGGCTCCTGCATACAGGCCCTGGTGACCCTAGTCATTGCGCCCGTAATTAAATTATGTGCTAACCATCGCCAAACCTGCACGCCTGTTGACCCAGTGCTGACCCTGTCGGGTCGGGTACGGGTGCGTGCGTGGAGCGGGCGGCAGTGTGCCCCCCCCCCCCCCCCCTCTCCGTCCGCACGGTGACGCTGGATCCGGTGGATCCTACGGCTCCAGCCGTGGTTGGGCCTGACACCAACCTAACGGTCTAGCCGTCTCGGGTCGTCCTCAGGTGTGCAAAGCAACACCGTGCACAAGCGCTGAGTCCGACTCCGGAGCCCATAGGCCTCGCCATAGGCAGAAGCGCACCAGTAATTAACGTCAAGCATGTAATTACTGGTATGCAGGTATTGCAGGTATAGCAATACCTCAGGGAGTTTGACGCCCCTGCATTGCAGAGTTGTAAACCACTGCCTTGTGGTACAGGTTCTTGACAGAACCGAAGGCTAAGGGAGCAAACCCTAAACAGAAAACCATGTCACTGTGGCAGCATTAAGGGCGGTTGATGTATGGAACTCCCAACATCTCCCGACCAGCCACTGCAGGGACAAATAGTTTTGCGCCTGTCTTGTCATGTTCTTGCCGGTGTGAAACCTCTATTTGCTCCCCGGGAGAGTGCCGCTGGTAACTTGCAAAAGCCAGCAGCACTTCAACACTTTTGCAGGCAGCTTTCATGAAATGCAAACCTGAAGCTGAGAAACATTAAGACCAACTCATGGACGCAACTCTCACAGCAGAGAGCTAAATGGAGAGCGGCAGTCAAGTAATGAAAGCAGTCTTTGTCGCATCGCGACCGACAGCATGATGATGTAATTACTTACACCACCCGGGAGAGCTCTATCTCTACCCATGCTCAGGCTGGGGTGAAGTAGGGTGAGGCGTGTAAGCCTGTCACCCGTGCGGCGTAGCCTCTGAGGCCTCCCGCCGCGCTCCGTCTCGTATGACGTCCTGCTGCTCTCGATAGCTTAGCCAAAAGTGACGAGAGCTCTACCGAGGCGACACCTAACAGCGGCTGGCGACGATGATTGGGGGTGTTTGTAACCTTACGACGGTTAACGGTTGCAGAACTGCAACATTGGGTAGAGAGGCTCCGATAAATCGGCCCAATCTGTGGTTGAAGACTTATCTTCGTAGGGGGAGTGTTGTAGAAGCTGGGGACATCTTCACAACGTAGTGACGGCGAGGCGTTGGGGCGGCAGCGAATCTCTTCGGTCCGGCATGTAGTTGAGCTGTAGGTGTAGTGTAGTGTAGTGTAGCACTTGAATCCGGTCAGCAGCAGGGGTTTGAGGAAGGCGGGCAAAGGTGGGAGCAGCAGTCGTTCCAGCAACAAGAACAAGACAGAGAAATTGTAAAGGTGAAGGGCCCCACCCAAGAACACAACTACCCTAGACAGGGGAAGAAGTGTACCTGGGAGAAATCGAAATGGACAGAATCTAGGAAAGAGAAATGAGGAGAGTTGAGTCAAAGGACCGTGTCTATTTGCTCTATGGTGACCGTCCAGCGAGCCATAGACACGGACAGAGTAAGAGTAGAAAGTGAAATGCCAGCGGGCTCCCCCTCCTGGAACTCTTTTCAGACATATCGAGGAGGAGCATGGCCGGCAGAGAGGTGATAGAGAGAGGTGTGGACAGAGTACGGTCCGGATAGCAAGTGAGAGGCTGGCCCTCGGGGCCCAATATATATTGGAGTCACTAGGCCCCGTTCAATATAGCTAGTCCTTGCCATATGACGACTATAATTACGACATGTCATATATAAACAGGTTGAATCTGTTAACAGGCTATTACACCAAAATATATAGATAGAAGAGGATAAGTATAAACATGCGTATATATGCCACAGCATGTTAAAACTGGCGTAGCAGCACATTACCCCTCAATACAATATGTCTGACATTGTAGATTGTATGCGTAAATGCTGTCTTTATTTCAGTGTCACAGTAAGCATAAACATTCATAATATCATTATTTTATTTGCTATTTATGTACCTAAAGTACTTTAACAAACATCCTTTGCCGTACTCTATTCTTTACAAAGCGTTCGTATATGGGTGTTTTCATGGTAAATGGAGCCAATTTGTGACATGAGGGTTAACAATTAATATTGTGTATTACCCTTTTATTTCACTGAGTAGCCAACTCTTGTCCATATGTATACTAGTGTCATGGGGGTGATGAAAATGGGAAATACTGCGCCTAGAGTGGGACTCGAACCCACATCTCTTTGCATTCCGGGCCAGTGTGCTAACCATTACACCACCTAGGCTCCCTGATATCAACACACTCCCCACGCCTACCTGTCTATGTGCTTACTTGCCTGAGAGGTCAGTGCAGACCAATACACTCGTCCCCCTGGAATTGTAAGTCTTGTAATGCTTACAATTACATACATACAGGCAATGCACTAATACATACACAGGGTAGGTTCAACAACCATACAGCGCAAAGCTTGTACAGGATCCTGATCACGGCAACCAGTGTCATGGGGGTGATGAAAATGGGAAATACTGCGCCTAGAGCGGGACTCGAACCCACATCTCTTTGCATTCCGGGCCAGTGTGCTAACCATTACACCACCTAGGCTCCCTGATATCAACACACTCCCCACGCCTACCTGTCTATGTGCTTACTTGCCTGAGAGGTCAGTGCAGACCACTACACTAGTAATGTGAAGGAAAAAGTAGTTGAGGTTAGCCTCTTGTCAGAATAATACAAACTAATGGAGTAGCCAGCCCCAAGTGTGGATGTAACATATGATTGATTAATAACAACAATTATTTTCAACAATTTATTGTGTGAAACAAGTCATTGTTATGCTATGAACCCCTAATTACACAACTGGACTATCAAGACATCTGTACAGAGAAGTTACATTCTTCCCAATTTTGAGTTGTGGATGTAACATAATAAAGGTGGACACCAAAAAATGTAGGGGACTTCAGCTTAAATTTTGTTCATAAAGCTTTAATTATATTATTAGCCACATAACTAGAAAATAGGTTTACACATGCAACAATAGGAAGTTTTAAAATATTTTTAACTGAAGCTCTGGTATTCCAAGGATAACATATTTCCGCATTTAACAAGCAAGAGACAATTTAAACAGGATATTAGATTTTAAATATATATATATGTATATATATATATATGTACATATATGTATATATATCATATATGTATATATATGTATATATATGTATATATATATGTATATATATATGTATATATATGTATATATATGTATATATATGTATATATATGTATATATATATATGTGTATATATATTTAAAATCTAATATGTATATATATGTATATATATATTATATATGTATATATATGTGTATAATGTGTGTATATGTATATATATGTATATATATGTATATATATATATATGTACATATATGTATATATGTGTATATATGTGAATATATGTGTATATATATGTATATATATGTATATATATATGCTGTATAATAAGTATACGAGTACGGAATATATGGAATTCTATACTCTCCAAGGGCGTAGCTAGGCGTACGCGCGTACGCCAAAACGTCCACATCGTTTTGTCAAAACAAATTAAGTTAAAAAATAATAAAGCGAGAGAGAGAGAGAGAGAGAGAGAGAGAGAGAGAGAGAGAGAGAGGGGGGAGGCATGTAGTATTCCGGAGTGTCGAAAACTCAAGTCTAAAATGTGTCAAATCCGCCTGCACACTTTCCTACTCACTTAACGCCGACAGTTTTGCATGCATGCAATATGAAATTATATTTCAAGTGGGAGTCCCCTTTTCTTATTTCATTGACTAACAGGTAATATTCTATGCAAGATAAAGGTCTGGTAGGTTGTAGAAAAGTACACATATTCATACCTTTAAAACACATACATTTAGGCCTTTTTTTTTTTTACTATGTCATATTAGGCCTTAATTCTTTCACATATATCCCTCCAAAGTGTAGGAATGTCAATTTCATAAAGAAAATAGCTCCTCTACTCTTTCAATAATTGCTTTTGACCATTACATACAGGAAAATACACTGGCCCCATTTACCGTGAAACGACCCATGCATATGTCTAGCTATCCACGGGGGGAAAGGTGACGTCACCGTCAGATTTCGTATCATTGAGTGCTGGTTCTTATTAGAAGTATGGACCCTTCTTTGGTTGCATGAACCTTTGCGTCTTGAAAACATGGCGGCCATCACTAACAGTAACATGTGTTCCCGGCGGCTCCTTCGGGTTTTAACTGCAGGGGCACGTTCACAGTCAAGTCATTTCCCATTCCACTCCCCATGGATACGAAGCATTTGTAATCAATTTAACCCAGTAGTTGTTCAGCTGTTAGAGGTAAGGAGTAGACCAAACAAGTTCATTGGCGCGACCAAGATATGTCTCATTGGCCCTCTTACTATCCAGTGTCAAGGACGAAGTATTTCTCGTCAAAACACAGGGAACACCAAATCTGTCACAGAAGATCTTCTCAAATCCAAGGTTGTGATGCAGGAAACGTTTAGCACTAATAAAAAGGACGGTTCGTCAGGATATGAAGAGAAAAAAAAAGATACGTGGTACAGCGGGAAGAATGCTTGGAAACTCGGTTTGATCTCCCTAGCTGGAATGAGCATGCTCTTGTCAGGAAATCTCCTTTTTCTGTGGGGTAAGAAGTTTTCAGCTTAAATAATTAATAATAAATTTAATACTAACACTTTAGATTGTACTTGAATAAATGTACTACTAGTACTACCACGATTATGACACTCATTTGCAATTGCCAAAAGCTATAATTAACACTACAGCTCATAACATACTACGCCGGCCCAGATAACCTAGGTTTTAAGGTTATTACTCAAATGACAAATCAGTTGCATAACCATCACTAGATAAAAGATTCACCCGGTACTTGTAGTACACGGGTGAAGATCAACGTAGTACTAATTTAAACAAACTAAAAGGGGGAAAGTTCAAATTAATATATTATAACTAATTTCTAACTAGTCTGTATGCGTGTATCGTTGATACCATGGGTGGACATAACTTACATAAATGTGAACTGTACTCAAGCACAACTGTACATTGGGTTTTGTTTTTGATATAGCCATACATGTGCAAGAAGAGTTGCAAGACTGTTCAGCAGTGAGGACCTTTCCTTCAATCTCTTTCTAAGCAAATTTCGTGAGCTGTTATAATTTAAATATTATTGTTCAGTCATCATTTTCTTCATCGAAATAAAGGAAATCCACAAAAAGGAAAATTAATAAATAAAATACCCGGCTTTTTATGTTCGTTAGACATGAATGTGTGTGATGTCAGTGCATCAGCCTGAATGATCAGACTAGGGAGAGGAAGAGGAAATATGTGGTAGCTTCAAAATGCCTCTAAAATCCTGTAAGTTCAATAGATTAAGGGGGCACTGCCCCAAGACCCCCACAAGAGGGCGTGACCTCCCCCAGTGCCATGCCTGTTATGATGGTTGCATTCGTGTAAATCTAGACACTTCACTTATACTGTAAACTTTCTAACTTGACCTAACCTATGTATTAATATAAGAAAATAAATTCAATAATGATCTGTTTTCAAATCCATTATTATTTATATTTTTTCCAGGGGCTCCGATGAGAGATAAAGAAGGGGAAGATGTAAGTTATGGTCTATATATGTAATTATACAGCTATGTGGGTTGAGATCGCTGATGAAAATATGGGTGGGTTTATGTACCTTCCGGCACACCTCATCAGCTTAGGGCACAAACATTCAAAACTACCAATGTAATTCCGTCTTAACATTTATCTGTGCCAGTAATAGAAATAAATGTAGAAGAATATTTAAATGAATACTTTTTATATCGGCTTATCTGTAAGCAAGAAGTTAAAAAACAAAACTATTTATATAGTGAGTCCTCTATGGCTATGCCCAACAAGTTTTCTTAACAGTATTTTTGTTGCATTTGCAACTGGTTTTCTGGATTGTAAATTGATGTGTATTTCTTTTGTGACAGATTCCAGACGAGTTCACAATATGTAAGTATGATTAGCATATTCCATGTGAATTTATATTAGTTCTATTCTGGAAGGAAACAAGAATGCACATTTTTGTAGGGGAAAAGAACTACATTTTGCAATTTAAAAAAAACAAAAAAAAAAAACATTTCGTAGAAAGAAAGAAAATGGCCTGCTATTAATTGTTTGAAAATTACTAATTATGTTTAATTGGATGCGAAACAACCATCTGCTGCTCGGCTATCCTTGAAGGTTGTTCCAATGCGCCTCCTCATTGGTAGATAAAGGATTCACCCTGTACTCGCAGTACAACGGTGAATACCAGCCCTATATAAAAGCTGTCGAAAAAGCGGGGAAATCAAATGAGAGCCTAATTTCACAATCTAAGAAGCAAAAATTATTCTTTTTATATGTCTTATATTTCCCTGCTACCTTTGAGTTGAAAAATATAATAAAACATATAGTTTAATAGAATTTAAAGGTGAAATCGAAGGCATTCGATGGCCGCCATCTTGTCTTTTTGCATTCTCTCCCATTTCACCAACTCTGTGTCAATATAAGTAACCATTTGATACTGGAGGCAGGCATTCTACTTCCTGTTCCATACTAAAGCTATTTTGGGCCGAATTTAGACCACGTTGTCGTTCACCCGTGTACCACAAGTACTGGGGGAATCTTTTATCTACCTCATTGGCTGCTGTTTTTTTCGCCTTTTCAACTCATCGCCGCTGCCACAGTGAAGACAACCTCACTCACTCCCTGGCATTGCGAAGTTTTATATGTTGTGGTTTGAGTTAGTTGGGGGAGAATAAGCAATTTTTAGCCGTTTTCCTTATTCAGTACCCAACTGGAAGGCCTACCCAAAACGAGCGATGAAGGAACTTCACTTCTTTAAAAAGGTCAGCGAATTTCTAGTTCTCTGTACGTATAAGACAGCATAACTATTATGGAGATCTCGTTAAGCCATACCTCTTTGTGATGTGTGAAGAACGATGAGAGTGATGTACTTTCCTCCAGAATTGGCATGTGTTTTTAGGTGTCATGATTGCTGATTGGTGTTGTAATTGAATGTAATGCGTACCCGAATCTCCGCTTTCTCTTGATGTTTGTTAGGCCAACATTAGGCAGCTAGTACTTCTCGATGCGATATTTAAAAGGTAATAGGTTATTAAAATAATAAACCACAATTTATGGGAGATGCTGAGATGGAGTGGGGAGTTATTTTGGTGCCCCCCCCCCACACAAAAGCACGAGATAAAAGAAATCAGTTTTATTTCGCATTTATTTCGAAATCAGTTTTATTTCGCACTTATTGCTGCATAGGAGTGTTAAGTCAATTTAATACAAACTGTCACTGTTGCAAGTCATGCAACCAATCATGTCCAGCATTTTTGTGTGCATGCCAAATTTATTTTACATGAAACTTCGAATATCTCCAAAATTAGTCATTTATGATAAAGGTTACTCCAATATAAAGTAACGTAGTTAATAGCGATCAACCTAGTATATGTCTGTTTTAATTATTTAACAAAAAGTAATCTTTAATATTACAGAAACTCAGAGCAATCGCATTATGTAACATTAAGAGTATAAGATGTGCTAATGTTGTACTCTGAGGTCAGTTATTCTTTGCTTCAAACAACATCCATTGTAATTTGTGCACAGGCAAGCAGTGGTCCACATAAATAAATAAACAAATATAATCCCATTCTGTGAATATGGCCAATGTTGCTGATGTGATGTAGGTGGATAACCCTTGACATGAATGTGTCCATCGTTGCTGACATAATGTTTGTTAACCCATGCATTGAATGTGGTCATCGTTTCTGACATAACATAGATTCACCCCTGTCATGAATGTGGCCATTGTTGCTGACATAATTTAGGTTCGCCCTTGCCATGAATGTGGCCATCGGTGCAGACATAATTTAGGTTCACCCCTGTCATGAATGTGGCCATCGGTGCTGACATAATTTAGGTTCACCCTTGCCATGAGTGTGGCCATCGGCGCTGACATAATTTAGGTTCACCCTTGCCATGAGTGTGGCCATCGGTGCTGACATAATTTAGGTTCACCCTTGCCATGAGTGTGGCCATCGGCGCTGACATAATTTAGGTTCACCCTTGCCATGAGTGTGGCCATCGGTGCTGACATAATTTAGGTTCACCCCTGTCATGAATGTGGCCATCGGTGCTGACATAATTTAGGTTCACCCTTGCCATGAGTGTGGCCATCAGTGTTGACATAATTTAGGTTCACCCTTGCCATGAATGTGTCTATCGTTGCTGACATAACATAGATTTATCCTTGCCATGAATGTGGCCATCGTTGCTGACATAATGTAGATTGACCCCTGCCATGAATGTGACCATCGTTGCTGACATAATGTAGGTTCACCCGTACCGTGAATGTGGCCATCGTTGCTGCCATAACGTTGGTTCACCTTTGCCGTGAGTGTATCCTGACAAAGCTGCATGTGTTGCAGATGATTCAAGAGCCATCAAGCCACCAGCTGCTGCCCGATCCGCTGAAGGAGCCATACTTCCAGCCGCCCTACACACTCGTGCTCGAGATGACTGACGTGCTAGTGCACCCAGACTGGACGGTACGCGTTACAACTGCCGGTGGGAACATGTCAGGGTTCACACTGGCTTCTGGAAAAGCTACAGTTTGGGGTTTTAAAAATCATTTTATTCAGGCTCTTGAAAGTATTTGAAAATCGAAATGTTTTATTTATTTAAATTTCAAGAAGATTTGATAAAGTTTTGGAAAGTTGTGGGGAAATTAACTGTAAATATTGTTGTTTTTATTTTTTTGGATGTTTTCATATTTGAATTTAATAGCCATACAATATACCGAACTCCATTTAAATACTGCATTGATACTTGGATCGTTATAGGGTGACAGGCTGTTCATTTCCTGTATCATACATGCATATATTTTTAGCTCAAAGCATATGTAATAACACTTATAAAACCAGGAACCTGTATTTTACAGAACGACTTAACCGTTAAAGTTAGTGTCTCATGGTGTGGGAAATGTATTGGAAAATGGTGTTTACAGTACTGGAGAGTTACAGAATTCTTTTTAGCCAAAGGTGTGTGGGGGGGGGGGGGGGAAGGCTTGTCACAGCCATTCTATTCTGTGCTATGGTTATTGGTGATGTATGGATGGATGACTTCAACGATTTTTATAATCCGTGTTTAAAAATATTGTTTATATTCAATAATTTCACATATATATATATTTTAATAACTTCACACATTTGATCTAAATTACCTAAATGTTACAAAATACAATTATATCTTAAACTTATTTAAAGCTGCATTGTCCGATGAAAATATCAAATTTTCAAAACCAAAACCATTATCTAAATTTGATTCTACATATCTAACGTAGATACTGGTGCACTTAGTACACATTTTTGCACCACATTGAAGGGAATACGAAGGCAATTTAATCGAACCTGTTAGTGCAGAAGCCTATATTGGTGTGCAGGGATGCCAGTCTTCTGGAAATACGATGCCAGTCTTCCACTAATTAATGGAATCCCAATAATTTCCAAATTTCTCCTTTTTTCCTTTAACAATTTTTTATTAATGTTTTAGACAATTTGGGGTGACTTAAATTTTTAGAATTTTCCAATTTCCATGCATATCCATTACTATCGATTTTTTTTCCCCCCTTCATTTTTGTCAAATTCAATTTTCTATACGTTTTGGATAATTTGGGACATTTAAATTTTTGTTTGAGGGGGGGGGGGGGGGATTTCTACTGGAAAATCTTTAATGGAAGAGGCAAAATATGAAGAATTTGGTGTGCTGTGATTGGCCAATATTCGACGACGACTTTCTCATAAGGCTAAGCGCTGACACCACCGGTGGTGCCCCCTGTCGCATTACGAGAACACTACCGTCAATACTGAGCCTGTACGGTGGCGCCACCTATCGGGTACTGCCAGAACTAAACTTGACACAGACACAGACAGTGTTTTTAGGTGTACGCAACACTTTTCGTGTTTTCCACTAATTTCATCAACCCCAACTGGCATCTCTGGGTGTGCTTGCCCAAATTTGTTTTGCAAGGTTGCACTTAAAATAGTTCAAAGATTGGCCATTTAAAATAAAAGTTACTTCAGACTAAAGTAAGGTAGGTTATACTTATAGCAGGGATGAAAGATCTCCGCGATTTCGCGGATTTCCGGGATTGTTCAATCCCGCAGGACAATTAACATATAGGCTCTACTGTTTTACGCTGCAGCACCATCAGCCTATACTAATATGTAGTGCAGATGCCGCAGCACTATCAGCGTATACTATTAATACATGCTTCAAATGGCGCAGCACTATCAGTGTATACCAATATATATGACACCCAACTTCCGGGAATTTTCCGCGATTCCCTGACAATGCTAAACCTATGGGAGAATATCAGCATTTCCGCTTTTTTTCCCGGAGACCACTTTCATCCCTGTTATAGCGATCAATCTAATCTATTCATCTAAGAAAATGACGGAAACTCAAAACCATCGGACTATACAGCTTTAATGCTTGGCTTCCAGTGATGGTTGCTGGCTGTCGATAGGCCTGCACTGGTATCCCAATGATGAGTAACTCTCCACCAAAACACAGGGATTTCTCTCGCTGGCTGGCCACTGTAAGGGAGCCGTGGACAATTTTTGTAAATCAGGTTTCATACACTATTCTCCAAGCAGAATCCTAGCACCATGGCCTGTGACCAATTATTACAGACCAGACTGGATGGCCAAATGAGTTGAGCGTCCATCTCAGGTTTTGGTAAATCCTGGACTTTGAACCCTAGTTGAGTCAAACCAATGACTCAAACATTGATACTTGTCACTTCCTAGCCAAGTGCTTGACATTATTAGGATAGGTCAGTGTCAGGATATTGTGACTGAGTGGGATATCGGGTCATGTTGATGGCGGCCTGTTCTCCCAGTGGGGCAGCACTTTAACGTTGACATGAGGGCGCTCTGTCACAAGTTAGTACCGGTCATGATATGACCTTAGATGTTGCTAGGACGTAAAGTAGTGCCAATGATTTTCCGCGATCGCGGAAAACGGACGGAAATCGTGGATAGTCAAGTTTGAATCGGAATTCATAAGTTGGAACGGAATTCCGTTATTTTCATGTCAAATCCTTTATTTTGAACTAAAAAGTGACAGAATAAAGCCTAAATTGATCAAATACCACTTCCCCATAGTTATGATCTCCTATCTAACATCAGTATTTATTTATATTTTATTTGTCATTCTTTTGTGTGATGATCATGTTGCGATGTGTTACATTATTATTTCAATTGGTATCATTATAATAAAAGTGCAGTGTCAAGTTGAATGCTAAAGTCCC
Organism: Branchipolynoe longqiensis; assembly: GCA_030323885.1. Lineage (NCBI taxonomy): Eukaryota > Metazoa > Annelida > Polychaeta > Phyllodocida > Polynoidae > Branchipolynoe > Branchipolynoe longqiensis. Next base: position 28,236,362 of record CM059186.1, read on the forward strand.
CTTCAATTAATTCTAACATGATAGCAATACATAAGTAACATAATCAAGCATAAAATTAAACAGTGTTGAATGGAATTTGTTATTTTTTTCTGAAACGGAATTGAAACGGAATTTGCTATTTGGTGAAACGGAATTTGCCTTATTTTGAAACGGAAAATCATTGGCACTAATAAAGTAACAAACAAAGCAAAAGATATTATTTGGAATGTTTTGTGCTATTATTTGGGAATGTTTTGTGCTGTTATTTGGGATGTTTTCACTTTTGGTTACCATGTCACAAAAGTGGTACACAGTTTCTGAGAACGACCCAAATCAGGTTTCATACACTATTCTCTGGACAGCGTTCTGCTGCCATTGTTGTGACTAGTATCACCCAACTCGCCGTCTATCTGCGCACGGGGTGGCCGAATGAGTAGAGCGTTCGTCTCCTGTTTTGGGAGATCGGGAGATCCGAACCCATGAGTTTGTGGGTTCAAATCCTGGTCGGGTCAAACCAATGACTTAAAAATTGATACTTGTTGCTTCCTAGCCTGGCGCTCGGCATTATTATGATAGGTCAAGGACTGGTTGGCTCAGTGTCAGGATAATGTGACTGAATGGGATATCAGGGCATGGTGCTGGCATCCTGGTTTCCCAGTGGGGCAGCACTATAAGGTCACCATGAGTGTGCACTGTCACAAATTGGTACCCGTCCTGATATTACATTAGATGTTGCTAGGATGTAAAACAACAAACAAACAATCCATTTGGGCTTTTCTCTGAGATCACTTTCATCCCTGGGGATGTTATATTTTCTACAGCTGAGCACAGGGTGGCGCTTTAAGAAGAGACCCGGCATCGAATACTTCCTGTCACAAGTGGGACCACCCTTGTTCGAAGTGGTTATATATACCCGTGAGCAAGGCTTTGTAAGTGTACCAGTCACTGATGTCTTCTACCTTCCATTTGGCTGGCAATTGTTTTTATATTTCATGGGATAACTTATCCGATGAAGCGAGTAATTGGTTAAAATGTTATCGGATAGTTTATATGAAATATGTCTAAATGGAGAAAGTAAGTTGGAAATCAGCACTACATCAGTAGTACATGTCCTGGATTAGTACACTATGCAGGGTCCGCACGGGGCCTGAAAAGTCTTAAACTTCACTTGCCCGATTTCAAGGCCTTGAAAAGCCTTGAATTTAACCTAGTTTGGGTAATTAGTCTTGAAAAGCCTTGAATTCCATTAAACTGTCCCCACTGATCTAGATTAGTCTGAAATCGCAATTAGCCATTGTTTTTTCCCCCCTGAAATCCAAATAAAAATAGTCTTGAATTTGTATCAAAAATAGCCTTGAAATAGCTTTCAATTCCATATCTTTACATGTGTACGGACCCTGACTATGGGGAGTATGTAGAATAAGAGCTGACCTTTTAACAATTTATAGTGCTGTGAAAAGTGCTTAATATATTAATTTTTTAATATTTTATTTTGTGATGAATTTATTTACCCCGCCCATTAACGGATAAGTGTGTTACTGTTAAGTGTGTTACGTGTTCTCTGTGGCGGAGTGGTTATAGTGTGACATTTTTCTAGGTCAGACTCCTAATCTGAGGGTCGGTGGTTCGATTCCCTGTGCCCCCACCTTTGCCAATTTGGATTTCCACCGCTGTGTATAACTTACAGCGTCATCAAAGGCCGGTTGCTCTCATACCATGTCTATGTGGTGTGGGAGGTTAAAAATCCCTTGGGTCGGTAAAAGTGTAGGCTCGGGCTTTCTATCGACAAACTGTCTAATGGTGAAAACAAGTCTATTCAGGCTTATCCATAATAGGCAGTATAAATCTTCAAGAAGAAAACACTTGTTTTCACTGCTGGGAAACAACAGTCTAATTTGATTCAAATCATTTTGCGAATTCAAGTTCATTTGTGGGTGCTTAGAACGTCGGACCGGTGTTTAATTTCTTTTATGAAAGAAAACTTGAATATACTTCTGGCTACTTGTAATCTAGACAGAGGGATGCAGTTCTGGTACCAACTATTATGGCTTATTGCATATATAATATATAATATACAATAATCATAAAATAGCAATATCTATATAAATATATATTCTGTATATATAATATATAAATGTATATATAAATAATGTATAACTATAAATATCTATGAGTGTATAATATATATTAAGTATAAATAATATATTATATATAAATGTATATATAAATAATGTATAAGTATATATAAGTGTGTATAATATATATAATATATTATGTTATTTTATTATATATATTTTTTAATAAGGGGCATGAGAGATTGGTGTAGGCACAATGTCGACAGCGTATGTTGCAGCTTGAAACCTCTTTTCAGACCGCCTTTCCCATTATCGATGGAATCGACCCGAATGGAGCCATTCACTTCCGGTTGTTCCGAGACGCCACTCGCTACATGAACGGACACCACGTGAAGGTACATGCGCACAGGATTGCCTCGTAGTTGTCAATAGTTACTGTCTATTTGAAGTTGCATAGTCCGGTTTCTGCAATATTTGTTAGATAAATATATTAGGTTGATCATTGTAATCTACTTTACTTTTCTTTGGTTTGAAGGAACTTTTTTTCTTTTTTTAAGGATTAACCTGGGAGATACTTGAAGTGGTGAGAACATGCACAAATTACTGTTGATGTGCACACCGAAATGCTAGACCTCAGGTCTCACCAGTTCTTTGTTTTGAACTGTCTTTGTGAGAAAGAATGCTTTTAATTGAGTGGGATTGTTTATTCCATTTCCCTTTAAAAAAATGTAAATTAGTGAAATTGATTTTGTTTATTAGGTTATCTTTTACGACAAGCCCATTTAAGGCCTACAGCTGATGTGCAATCTACAAATGTCACATAAATGTTACACAGTCGAACGTTGCTAAATCTTTACACACCTAATCCGGGTTCGCTCATCCTTGAAAAGTTCTGGGTTTGAGAATATCTCTTTGAAGGTCCTGAAAGTTGGATACTTCCGTGAAAAGGCCTGGAAAATTGACCCAAGATGCCTAGAAAGCCATTGAATTTTGCCTAAAATGTCCCCAAAGCTGAACCGACTATGGGACCGACTTTAAATGGTCGATTTAGGGAGGTGGTCCTTTAAGGGAGTTTTTTTTAATCATTACAATGGTATTATATGGGCGATCGTTTGGGACCCAAATAAAGCGATCGATATAGGGGAGTGGTCGATCTGTGGAGGTAGTCGGTTAGAGAGGTTTGACTGTATACGGCCAGTTAACCGGGAGGAGACTTGTTTTGACTCGACATAGTGGGTAGGTGGTGCGGGTATACGATACAAATGTTAGCTTCCGTTGTTAAAATAGTGCATTGTGTGGCTTTTCAGGACCTCTCGTGTTTGAATCGTGACCTCGGGAAGGTGATCATCGTGGACTGCGACCACAGGTCCTTCCAGTTGCAACCCAACAATGCCATGTTACTGAAGAAGTGGAAGGGTAACGACGACGACAGAACTCTCGTGGAGCTAGCACAGTTCCTCAACAGTAAGCACGAGTGGACTTCACCAAATAAGAGAACCTTTAGAAGAGCAATAAAAGTTGCGTTCACACTTGCACTTTAAACCGGTTTAACTAAGTCGGTTTAACTAATCCAGTAAGAAAACACAAGTGTGGATGCTATTTATCGCTAAGTTTTGTTAAATCGGTTCAATAGGTGAATTAGTTAAACCGATTTAACTAAAACGATTCAAGTTGCAAGTGCGAATGCAAGTGCGAATGCAAGCGGTCTATTTAATCCGACTTTAGTACGTCACGGGTGTATGTGTGTGCCGGATACAGACTCTACAGCTTGGATAAGATAGCACTGGTCTAGCAGATCTGGTTTATGCATGTGTGTATGCAAACTTCCTCCTTAAACCGATTTAACTACTGCATGTGAACGTGCACAAGTTTCAATCATAAGTCGGTTTAACTAAACAGCTTTAACGCTGTAGGTGTGAACGCAGCTAAAGATCTAATGTAAATAATGTCTGCCCTGTCGTAAAGACCAATGTTGTCATGACACGGCAGGTGTTTTGTCATTGGAGGGACAGTCAAATGAGACAAAAACAGTTAACGCATCGAAAAATTGTTTGCACATGGCTTGGGTTCGCGTATCGCAAGGGTCGCTGAAGCCAGGTACTACTGTACAGAAAGCATGTAGAATATCCAGCCGAATGAGTAGGCTGCTCACCTCATGTGTCGGGGAGGTTATGGGGTCAATCGTCAGCCGAACCAAGCACTGTCGGTACCCGTCCTGATATGACCTTAGATGTTGCCAGGACCTGAAACTCCAATAACCAACCAACTGATTTCAACTGGTGTGCCGTCCTGATATGACCTTAGATGTTGTAAGGACGTAAAACTCCAACCAACCAATCAACTGGCGTGCACACACAAATGATTATGCGTGCTTTATAGTGTTATTTCAAGTATATCTAATGTTAGCCAGTTGTCAGAAATGTTATTCTAAAGTGCGTTCGGTCATAATGGTCGACTTGGTGTATTTATCTATAAGAACTTTTTTTTAATTGAGTGTGTATTGTCTGATATGACTAAATGTTGCTGGGACTGAAAACCCCAATCTTTTCTTTGATACAGCCGTCGGGTCTAGTGGAGTGGAGGATGTCCGACCAGTTCTGGAATACTACAGTCAATTCGACGACCCTCTTGAAGTATTTAAACAGAATCAAATCAAACTCAAGGTGGGTTTCTTTATTATTATTATTATTATTATTATTATTATTATTATTATTATTATTGTTATTATTATTGTCGTTGCTATTACATTGAGATGCCACTTTTCATTAGTTAAAAGGAGATCTATCTTTAACACAAATTGTATTTTATGTTAAAGACAAACCGGAAGTCAGGTAAAACTCCAACAACCAAGCTATCAGTGTGACTGCGCACTCACGGCTAATTTATAATGCTGCCACACTGGGAAATGAGGCTGCCAACACCATGACTCAATATCCCACTCAAGTCACATTATCCTGACACTGAGCTAACCAGTCCTTGCCCTATCCTATTAATGGCGAGTGCCAGGCTAGGAAGCGGCAAGTGTCAATTTTATGTCATTGGTTTGACTCGACCGGGAACCGACCTTCCGCACGCGAGGCACACGCTCTAACGATTCGGCCACCGCACCCGGTGTCAGTAAAAGGAAGAATTAATTATCACCATCGTAATGTGGAAACCAAATATCTGGTGACCAGTTTCACAGGAGAATGACCCACATACAATGTCCTGTTTGCAGGAGGAGCAGGACCGGACAGCTGCACAGGCGGCAGAGGCGTCCAAGCAGAAGTCACTGGCGAGCAGCTGGTCCATGGGGCTGTACGGCCGCCGTAAGGGCACGTGAGGCCGCCGCGCCACCTAGTGTCGGAACGCAGAACTGCAGTGCATGCCGTGTCAAGAGGGCTGCTGTGCGATAGTGCTTGGTGTGGCTTGACACATGGCGTCAAGCTCCGTAAATAGAAATGCTGTGACTTAGGTGTGAGGTGGAGGCAGTGTTACCACCACCACCACCACCACCACCATCACCATCACCACTACTACAGTAAAACCTCTATAAATCGACCGACCATGAGACCGGCTTTAAATGGTCCATTTAGGGAGGTGGTCGGTTTAGGGAGTTTTTGTTATTGTTACAATGGTATTGTATGGGCGATCGTTTGGGACCCAAATAAAGCGATTGATATAGCTGAGTGGTCGATCTGTGGAGATGGTCGGTTAGAGAGGTTTTACTGTACGACTACTACGACTACTATTACTGTTATAGCAAATATTGGCTAGCATCATACAGTAGTCATTCCTGCTGCTTGGGCTATTATTTGTTTTGAATACTGCTCCCTTCTTTTCCCATGCTCTGTGATGCATGAGGTGTATCTATGGTAAATGTGCTGTGTGTTGCTGGCAAAGTTACTATCCTTGGAAAATACAGCAGTGTAGATTTTTAGTTAATTGAGGGATGGAAGGATTTTCGCGATTTCACGGATTTCTGTCTTTTTGGTAAACCTGCAATTTGTGTCGTTTCTAAAATATCTAGGATGTTCAAAAAAAATCCAAAAAAAATCGATATAAGATACATGCTAATTCTATATTATCAACACAAAAATTCTAGAAACTCTTGGAACATTTAATATTTTACCCCAGGCTAGTGGCGGCTGGCGTTGGGTCGGGGGCTGGGCGGTGTTCTACTGCCGGCCAGCGTTAGGTCGGTCGCCGGCCAATGTCGGGCCTTCCGTATACTGAGTGGGGGGTGAAGTTCCATGAAAATGCGGAAACTCTGTCATAGGTTTAGGACTGTCAGGGAATCACAAAAAAATACCGGAAGTCAGGTTTCATCCTATACTCTCCTAGCACTATCTTAACTCCATTCCTGTGATGAGTCAGTATAGACTATCCTTGGAGAGTGTTCCACTGTCCTTGTTTGTGACCGTATCGACAGTCGGTTTCCACTTTAGTTTATTCCTCTGCGATCACTTTCATCCCTGAGCCAAAAATCTATCAATTGTTCCATGAAGTTGCTACATATTGTCTTTCGTTTACAACAATGAATGTTTTTATATATTTAACAATAATTCTTTAGGGGTCTGTCTCAATTTAAATATGATTATGACGATGCCATGTCCGAATAATCAAAGGTGGCAAAATCTACGCAGCTTTTCTTTTTAAATGCAAAATTTATTCAAATTTAAAGTTAGTTGAGAAAAAAAACTCAATTCACGTTATCAACAAGGCATGTAGTGACTGGCTATCAATTTTACCGTTTGTGAGAAAAGTATTTCTTTAGGCTTCCATTGGTTTAAAAAGTATTTTTCGGCGCTTGTTTCCATAGATAGGGTTCAATGTTCACAATTTTACTTATAGCGATATGGTAGACAGGAAGTGTGAACACTTATTTGTCTCTTTTTTTTTCTTTTTTTTGTGTACATTAGTTGTCCCAAGCAGGGGAAATCCCAGTCACAGACGACGGGTCTTCCCCACTCCACTGCTGGTCGATAGAAAGCCCGAGCCTACACTTTTACTGACCCAAGGGAATTTTAACCTCCCACACCACATAGACATGGTATGAGAGCAACCGGCCTTTGATGACGCTGTAAGTTATACACAGCGGTGAAAATCCAAATTGGCAGAGCTGGGGGCACGGGGAATCGAACCGCCGACCCTCAGATTAGGAGTCTGACCTAGAAAAAAGTCAGACACTAACCACTCCGCCACAGAGAACGCCACATTTGGTTTTCATTTTCAGGTGTTTAGGAATCAATGTATATTTTTCTTGCGTTGTCATAATAAAATCGAGGCATATATATAAAATAATGTGATGAGATCGGTTCTCCCATCTCGAACCTCGGAACCGAAGGAACTGACACAAACAGCCATTGGAGTCGGTTCTAATCTGTATTAACGCCAGAGGTCAAGGGCTTTGGTTATGGTCAGACTACCAGGGAAAGTCTTGAACTTCATTTGCCCCGTTTTAAAGCCTTGAAAAGCCTTAAATTTAAACTTTTTTTTGGGTAATTAGTCTTGAAAAGCCTTAAATTTAAACTTATTTGGGTAATTAGTCTTGAAAAGCCTTGAATTCCATTAAACTATTCCCACTGGTCTAAATTAGTCCAAAATCAGCATTCCCGATCGTCGTTTTTTTCTCCTGAAATCCAAATGAAAATAGTCTTGAATTCCTATTAAAAAAATCAGCCTTGAAAAGGCTTGAATTCCATATCTTCACATATGTACGCACCCTGGATTTCAAATGGCGCTTAAATACCCTGCTCTCAAAGGGAGGGTTGGTCACCTGACCACAAGTGGTGGTACAGGAATGAAAGATCGCCATTTTGCGGACTTCTGCGATTTTTCGTTTATTCACTGATTAACGTTCACAAAATCACTAGGAATCAGGATATATATGACAACAATTGCTTAGTCTGGTTAGGATCCGGTTTTTATATGACTTTAGATGTTGCTACAACAAAACCCAAACAAGAACGAGTTAGATATGGTCGATAATATAGACAGAACGAGGACAAGTGAAACCTGACTTGCGACATTTCCCCCGTGATTCCCTGACATCGCTAACTCTATGGGAGAAGATTTCGCGAAAATTTGCCTTCTGTGTAATAATCTCTGCTTGATTTCTGCGATTTTAGCCGGAGATATACTTTGATTCCTGGTTATAAATAGATGACTGATCCCAGACGCTAACAATCCCCCTGATGAGGCTGGCATTGTGCAGCATAGGAGCAGCGCCAAGTCAGGTCACGCCTCACTACAATAATATATAGCAAATCCATTACAGACATACGTTGTTTGACATTACAGACACAATTTCTGACTGTCATGCATCAAATGACAAAACCTCAGCTGACATCCAACTTGCCTTGTTCACTGATAACACATCATAAGAAAATTTAGTATTTTTTAAAAGAACGCACTGCTCTGTCTTTTGCTTTACGAAGAGAAGCACATGCTGGTTATTTTTGGTTAAGAATATAAAAATGATTTCCAATATCTGAGGATAATGAATCAGCTGGTGTGTATAGAATTTGAATTGTATATATATATATATATATATAAATTTTACTTTAACTAGGTCAAATAAAATTACGTTATGTATAAACTCTTATGCGTATATTATTCATGCAATGTAATTATCCTATTATCCTTCTCTACTTGTCTTCTCCCCAACTCCTGGACAACTTGTATAAGTTTACTGTGTTGGGTAGCTGGAGCTGGTGGTTGGTGTGCGGCCTGGAGGGCAGGTTAGCTTCTCCAAGCAGCCCTACTCCCCGCCTTCCCTCCAGGTGGCCTCCTGCTCCCCCTCCTTCTGCCCACTCCACCTCCTATTTTTGCTCAGTAAAGACGTGTCAGCTGCTCCCCTGCTCAGTTCCGCTATCTGACACACTGGTACACGTGGCTTCTACACGTGACCATGAGCAAGGAATTATGCTCGGCCTGCGGCGAGGAACATGAGGCACCAAGGGGGGCCAAATGTAAGAGGGCCAAACTTCCTGCAGGAAAGAAAGTTGTGAAGAGCGAAATGGAGGAGGATGATCGCACGGAGATGTCGGAGCAGACAGGAGCGAGCGGCGTGGACGGGACGCGGGCTCGCAGGGAAAAGAAAGCTACTAAATACGACCGGGAAGTGGCAGTCATCGAGGACGAGGAGGAGCGAATGTTGAGGGAACGACTCGAGCAAAAGGCATGCGAGCGGCGTAAGATGGCGCTGAGAGCAGCGTTGGAGGAGACCGATGAGGAGGACACGGTCGTGAAACCACGTGGCCGGGACAAAGAACGTAAAGCACGGAAGCCTCGGGCTAGGGCGGCGCTACCTGCTGGGCACGGTGACCCGAGCTCCAGCTCTTCCTCCTCAAGTTCTTCATCAAGTTCAAGCAGCAGCAGGAGCAGATCGAGGAGCCGGTCACGCCGCCACAGGAAGTGCCGCAGTAAGTTTGCCATTGACCGTTATGTAAAAGGGGAAAAGAGTATCAAGAAGGTCAGTTTTATAGAACTTATGTACGCGGCGCTCCTGTGGGGCATGAAAAAGGCGGAGAAAGTCGGGATGGAGATGCACCACGTCCGTGGCTACATGGGACATTTAGCGTATCTTTGTATGCATGCCACCACGGCAAACTATACGGACGATGCTTACAGGGGCTATGATAAAGCAGTACGCGAGAAGGTTAAGGAAAGAGGCCTCAAACATTTTAAGCTAGGTGATCTGGAGCTGTCACTCCTACACTTTAATCTGGACAATGCTAAGGCGCTAAAAGATACTAAGAAGGTGGCAGCCGCACGCACGGGCACGGGGGCTAAGAGGAGCTCGGAGCGTAGTAGTAAGGTCAAAGGTGCGTGTTACGCCTTTAACTACAACAAAGACGGTTGCACAGCCAAGGACTGTAAGTGGGAACACCGCTGTCTCGCGTGCAAAAGCAAAGATCATTCGATCGAATCGTGTGTGAATAAACGCTACTGACTCCGCCTTGGTGGGGCCGGGGCGCATGCGTGTAGGCGGGAGTTATGCATGTGCGAGCAAGTAGAGGCAAACACGTGTGGGCTAGGGCCACATGAGCCTAGCGGGGGGCCAGGCGGTGCTTCTGCCAGGCCGGGTGACATTAACGGCTTGCCCGGCGGGGAGCGGGTTGTGGGCTATGAAGGGGCGCCGCCCGCTGCCCACGGTTGCGTAAGTGATATCGTGTGTCCAAATGTTCAACAATGTAAGTGTAGTAGTGGGTCGGGAAGCGACTCACCGTGTGGCTATAACGTCACACGACCTGCCAAAGACACTAATCAAACCGCCGTTGGGAACTGTTGTAATGCACGCTCGGTTGTTGTTACCAAAAATGTTGACTCGCTTAATACTACCGACACGTATGTTAAAAACTTGGATGTAGCGGTAGATGCTCCCCAAGTTGCTGTTGGTTGCATGCTAGACGATGCCACCTATAACCCTAATTGCTTGATTGAATGTTCTGTGCAACCCCATACCGATATTGTTGGTGGGGGTTTCGAAACTGTTATCCATAATGGGTCGTTTGATAAAAATGTTAGCACCAATGCGACCCAGGGCGAGCCGAGCTGCAGCAGGTCGAGCGGCCGCAGGCCGCAGCCCAGGGAGGTTGCGTCAGCGACCACGTGGAGTGGGGTAGGGGCGCGTGTTCGCCTAGGTAACGCCGCGGGAAAGCCAGTGGCGGGCAGGGACCACGTGGGTGCCCCAGTCGCAGGCGCGCACCCGGGCTTGGGTAGCAATAATGCAGACTGGCTGCGTGTGGTTGGGCCGGCCGAGGCTCGGGAGGCTATGGAGGGCCTCTTCTGTACCTTGTGGGTGATAGACGTGCAAGATGAGGGTATTGTCGAACTGGTTATTGATATATTTACATCTTGTTTACAGGGCAATTGTAACTGTATATTTGAGGTACAGGGTGTCCCAGCCCAGCTCCGCCCTTGCCGTATGTTTGCGGAATGTCTGTGTAGGGGCGATGCAGACCCAGACTGGGAGTATTTGTTACGGGGTGCATGTTTTGGCTTCAGGGTGGTGGATGACGACTGTGACAGCAATTATTATTGTGCCAATTACACCTCGATTACGAACACCGGAGTGTGTGATATTATGTCGGCCCGCATTACAGACGAAATAGAAAAAGGCTTGTTAACAGTGGTGGAGAAGCGGTGTGTGTGTACGCATGCCTTGGGTAGCGTGCCGAAAGGGCACAATGATTTTAGGGCCATAGTAGATTGCTCCAGCCCGGCGGACAGCTGCGTGAACGAACACACATGGTCGTGTAGAACTAAGTTCAGCTACAACTCGGTAGATGACGTGACAGAATTATTGCAGGCGGGGGACGTCCTCGCGACGGTTGACATCAGCAATGCTTACCATGCGGTGAACACACACCCAGACTCACGTAAGAAACAGGGGCTAACGTGGGATTTTGGCGAAGGTATTGTTTTCTTAAGGGATAACAGGCTATGTATGGGCCTGAGCAGTAGCCCGTTCGTCTTCTCGAAGATAAGTGACCTGATAGTGCGCTGCCTATGCAGGGAAGGTTATGACCAGTGCGTAAATTACTTAGATGATTTTTGTGTGCTTGGACGGACAGTGGGCGACTGCTGTGCAGCCCAGGGGACTCTAATGTCGACACTAAGAAGGTTAGGTTTCTCAATCAGCTTTAAGAAGTTGACCCCAGCTGAACAGATCACAAAATTTCTGGGGATAGAAATAGACTCAGTCAAGCTGGAACTACGTCTCCCAAAGGAAAAACTCGAGAGACTGCAGGGGCAACTGGCGGGCTTCCTTGGTAGACGAAAAGCCACAAAGGGGGAGCTGGAGGTCCTGGGCGGAATATTGGCTCATTGTTGCAAAGTGGTGCATGGCGGTCGGACCTTTTCTAGACGAGTTTATGACTTAATAGCGTCAGTCAGGAAAAGCCATCATAAAGTGAGACTGAACGAAGATTTTCGTCGGGACATCGAATGGTGGCTTGAGTTTGCGGCCATCTTTAATGGGAAAGCGGGTATAATACCACCCAGTTCTAACTGTGTGTCGGTGTACAGTGATGCTTCGCTCACAGGTTTTGGCGCGCTCCACGGCGATGACTGGCTGGCGGGAGTCTTCGATGGCAAACAGGTAGTAGGGTTGGAACTGGGCCATCACTTATGCGGGGCGAGGGACGAGGGCTGTCAAAGTGATAATATAAATGTGTTAGAAATGTGGCCGGTCCTTGTGGGGGTGAGACGATGGGCGGAAGGTTGGAAGGGGTCTAACGTTATGTTTGTCTCAGATAACACCCAGGTGGTCGCGGCCTTACGCACGGGTAGGAGTAAAAATAAAACAACCATGAAATGGCTTAGGCTGATTTTCTGGGAATCGGTGAGGTTGAATTTTAATGTGATGTCAGTTTATATTAACACAAAAGATAACATCATCTGTGATGGCCTCAGCCGGCTGTCTGCCTTCAAAAATATAGCGAGGATCAGGGATGCAGACGTAGCCAAAAGAATGTGTTGCCACCACTTGTTTGATTGTTGAATTGGTTCTTGCAGACTGGGAGGCCCTCGGTAGGGAACGGCGGGTTTTTGAGAGGGCTCATTACGCAGCATCCACACAGAAAACAAGGTCGGTCCAGGTTCGTGCTTACTTGGAGTTCTGTGAAATGTTCGAGGACAGGCTAGAACCCTACCCTTGTGGTGATGACCAAGTTTGCCTGTATATGACGTTCTTGGCTAGGCGTCTCTGTGCATCTTCAGTCAGAAACTACCTGAGCGCCTTATCAAATCACCTAAAGGACTTAGAGTGTCCGCCCATTGACTATCGCAGCCACAAGGTGAAGAAGTGTCTAACAGGTATTAGGCGCTTGAAAGGTGACGGCGTGAGGCAGGCCGCCCCTATGTTGCCCCCGGGGCTGCTAAAAGTTTTTGACTTGCTACGACCTTCCCTGGGGCACACCGCAGTGCGGGCCGCGATGTTACTGTCATTCAGAGCCTTGTTAAGGAAAGGCCACGTGACGGATTCAGATTGTGCATTTGCTAGGAAGGATGTAACCTTCCACCCATGGGGTCTCATGTTGCACGTGAGGAGATCTAAAACCATTCAATACAATGAAAAGGTACACCGTATTCCTGTGGCTAATGTGGGGAATAGGGCATTGTGTGCGGTGTACTGGGTAAGGAAGCACTTTGCAGATTGCCCGGCCCCCCTGGAGCCTTGGCTTTCAGAATGCCTAGAAGAGGGCATTCCGTCCCCTTGACTTATAACTACTATCTGAGCGTGTTAAAGATGATCTGTGCAGGTGCAGGTCTGGATCCGGATAATTTCTCTACACACAGTCTCAGGAGGGGGGGTGCTACCTTCCTTCGCTTGTGTGGCGCACCCATTGAGGTGATAAAAGAGAGGGGGGACTGGAAGTCAGACGCTGTCTTCCTGTATCTCCAGGCCTCTTTGGCCGAGAGACTGACCACCGACATGCGGGTGGCTTTGATCCTGGATCAATTGTTGTGAACTCTTGCTTGGGGGGTTTGGTCTCTTTAGGGGGCCAGCCAGAGTTATTGGCTCGATCCAACTTCCTGTCTTGTGTTCCTTATGTAATGTAATAATAATGTTATGTATAAACTCTTATGCGTATATTATTCATGCAATGTAATTATCCTATTATCCTTCTCTACTTGTCTTCTCCCCAACTCCTGGACAACTTGTATAAGTTTACTGTGTTGGGTAGCTGGAGCTGGTGGTTGGTGTGCGGCCTGGAGGGCAGGTTAGCTGCTCCAAGCAGCCCTACTCCCCGCCTTCCCTCCAGGTGGCCTCCTGCTCCCCCTCCTTCTGCCCACTCAACCTCCTATTTTTGCTCAAATAAACTATGCGGTAGGTCTCTTTAGGGGGCCAGCCAGAGTTATTGGCTCGATCCAACTTCCTGTCTTGTGTTCCTTATGTAATGTAATAATAATATGATAATAATAATAATATTGACTTGAAGTAAACCTGTCTTTTCAATTGTCTTTATTGAATTCAATGGACATTATTTTAAGTGAAAGTGGTTGTTTCAGTGGTGTTAACATGTGCCACTAGAGGCGTGCAGGTTGGACAAAATGGACACCTGGTTAAAGCTGCATAGTCCGATGAAAAGATCAAATTTTCAAAACCAAGGCAGTTACCTAGATTTGACTAGATATCTAACTTAGATGCAGGTGTGCTTATTAAGAATTTGTCACCACAGAGAAGGGAATACGAAGGTAATTTACCTGTGACTGCAGAAGCTTAATTAAGTTAGCCATTTAAAATAAAAAGTTAGGTTATAGCGGTCACCCTAATATATTTATCTAGGAAAATGACAAACTCAAAATCATCCAATACCCCCTTCCATGTAACAACAAATGCTAATACGAGTATCTAAGTTGGGTATCTAGTATCACATCTAGATAAATCTTTTGGTTTTGAAAATTGGATATTTTCATCGGTTTATGCAAGCGAACAAGATAAAGGGGGAAAAAAAATCATTGTGATCCTAATTAACCTACACAGATGATTTGTTGTAGTTTTAGGTCCTGGCAACATCTAAGATCATCAGGACAGGTATGCCTACCAACCTCTGACAGTATGCACACATGGCAACTTTATAATGCTACCAGACTGGGAGACCAGGCCGCCAGCACCATCACCTGGTATCGCACCCAGTCACATTATCCATACACTGAGCCAACCAGTCCTTGCCTCGCACATTATTTTTCTGAACTACACCAATTTAAAAAAAAACACCCAAATAAATACAAAACTCAGTATAAGTTTGGCAGCAATTAGAGTATTTATTAAAACACATTCAATGAACAGTGATAGAACGAGACCGGAGGGTGGGTGTACTGTACATACAGAAAACCCTCGAACCTGGGTGTGTGAGAGCGAGGCCCCCTGGCGAGTAATATACAAAACAAGCGAGGTTTGTCCCCCTCCCCCCCCCCCCCCCCCCCTTCTCCTCCTCCTCGTGTATATTAGTGTAGTGTCAGGTTTTTACGTGACAGTCTGACGCAGTAGTAAACACAGTGGGTGCCAGACAGTCAACTGCAAGCTATCGTACAGAATCACAGGAGTATTTCAACGTGTTGACAATACTGGCTTCTCAATAGGTTGGTTGTTGGAGTTTTAACGTCCTGGCAACATCTAAGGTCATACACTTCTCAATACAATCAATCAGTTATAGGGGGCGAGTCCAGCGTGCACATTTACACAAGCTTATATATCAATATCAATATATATATATAATCATACGAATCTTACCTGGGTACAGATGATGGATAACTGTTGTTTACCCGAGGCGAGATAATTTTTTATTTTTTTATATATATATATATAATATATATATATGTGTATACATGTATACATACATATCAATCATATATATACATGTGTGTATATATATATATATAATTTATATCTTACACTGGTACTACTGGCGCCACCTAGGTGCAGGCATCAACACTACACCATTGCCGCTACCCGGTGAGCGGAACAGGGTTGCCTTTTAGATACATATAGCCTAGTCTTATCCCCAGTTAATATTTACAATGCAGGATTTAGACTAGTCTCTATGAAAGACATATATCCATATGTAGTGTGGTTGACATTGCTAGCAAAATTAATTATTCTCGATTGTGGCTTTGGGGGGAAAAAATAAATCAGAATACACAGGTTATTAATATTGATTACTTTAAATAAATTCCAACACATTTCTGGTGCTTACGAATAGTCTTGTTTCTCTATAAATAGATTTTAAGCTGACCTATATATATATTTATATATATATATTTATATATATATGTAATTCTATACATATATAATACATATGTATATATAATGTGTGTATATACATATAATATTATGTACATACACATACATATATGTATCATATATATTATAATACATGTATACATATATGTGTATATACATACATGACTATTAATAGTTATACTTGTATAATACATATACATATAACTGGATATATACATGTATACACACATATGTATGTATCATTTTAGAAATTTGAATGACAATACAAAAATCCCCTCTTCAAATATAGTAGATAAATTCTATTATTATAAGACATGGTCATTATTATTACAATAGTTAGTGTAAAAACTAAGGGAGTACTAGTACTATTGCAATATGATTACATTGGTTTCTCTGCGCTGGAGACAGTTAATTAGCTGTGTGAAGTGGTGTATTAGTTATTTAGTACTTTGAAAAGAACCAATACGGCATGGTTATACGATACACCCAGCCTCCTACCGTGGAAGCATACCAAAATATGTAGATATATACATACATATAATATATATATGTATAAATATGTGTATATACATATATTATATATATGTATACATATACGCATATATACATATATTATATATATATGTATGAGTCAGGATCACGAAAATAGGCCAATTGGGGGAAGTTGTCGGCGTCGAGCATTGGATGTTGGCATCAAACGGCATAATTATAGTTTAGCATTGACAGAGGTGTTGCAAAGTCCTTCAATTTATCCTGAATGTAAAGGTATAGAAAATACAACAACCTTATTTGTTTCTAGGATAATTTAATATAAAACAAAGAAATGCACTACACTTTAAGAATTGCGACGCCGACATCTTAAATAAACCACCAATTGGCCCATTTTCGTGAGGCTGACTCGTATACAATTATATATATGCATACATATACATGTATATACATATATTATATATATATGTATACATACACGTGTATATACATATATTATGTATATGTATACATCTGTGTATATACATATATTATATATGTATCCATACATTATATATACATATATACATAATTAATGGGACGAATAAAGAAGACAAATAAAAAGTTGACAAAATCGGACCCCTACCTATTGGGAATGGGACTATGTGAATTAAATCCGCGTGCAAATCTAAACTGCCATAATGTTTACTTACATCATCCTATCATTGTCATTATTACATGTACATACATACCTCCCACAGTCCTAGTACAACAAGGTTAGTCACGTCTCATTATGGAACCATAACATTCTGTGCATCAGATAATCAGGGATGAAATTGGTCTCTGGCAAAAGATGTGGAAATCAAACTTGAGATTAATACACCGACGGTGAATTACCGCGATAACACATATTTCCCCCCATAGGATTAGCACTGTTAGGGAATCGCGGGGAAAATGCTGGAAATTAGGTTTCAATTGTCCTTGTGACTGTATTATCGCCAATACATAGGAGCTATTTCTTGTTTTGGTTTCATGTTCCAATAAGATCTATGGGATTCGAACAAATTGTTGTTTGTTGTTTTATGTCCTAGCAACATCTAAGGTCATATCAGGACGGGTACCGGCTTGTGACAGTACGCACTCATGGCGATTTTATAGTGTTGCCCGACTGGGAAATCAGGCTGCCGGCACCATGACCCGATATCCCACTCAGTCACATTATCCTGGCACCGAGCTAACCAGTCCTTGCCCTGTCCTAATAATGCCGAGCACCAGGCTAGGAAGCGACAAGCATCAATTTTTAAGTCAGTGGTTTGACTCGACCGGGAACTGAACTCCCGATCTTCCGCACGTGAGGCCCGTGCTCTACCGATTCGGACAGCGCGCCCGGTGGATTCGAACAAACCAATTGTTGTCATATACCACTGATTCCATGTCATTTTGTTCAGTGTTAGGCCTATTCGGTAAATAAAATAAAATCGCGGAAATCCGGTAAATCGCGGAGATCTTTCATCCCTGGGTGATAAAAATTAACGGGATATCAAATGGCTGGAGGAGGAGGAGGTGGGGGGAGGCGAAGTGAGAGGGGGCATGCGCTTTGTATCATAGCATCATGTGCAGGCTGACATGGTTATCTGGAAGACTGAAACCAGATAGGGGGAGCCTGGGCCGCGTTCAGGGTCCGTCTCGGAGGCGCCTCGGCGACGGGCATGACGTCACCCCAGTCTGAACAGCAAAAGCAGTTTGTTGTCTCGAAAATGGTCACTCCCATAGGCGGCGGCCATTTGCAATGGAAAAGCTGTGCTGTGATTGGCTGAAACCACTGGATACGGTGGCCATTTTCGAGGCGCTTTTTGTCTCCTATCTGAAAAGGGAGACGTCGCTGAGACGCACCCTGAAGGCAAATAGGCTAAAAAGCATCGCCGCGACGACACGAAACGTCGCCGAGACATACCCTGAATGCGGCCCAGGTGAGTTGTATGTAGCCTCCAAATACCGTCTGTTGTGCGTTTTAAAATACTGCCTTACGATTAGGATATACAAAGTATTGGAATAAACAGGTTTCAGCACAATTCAGCGGTGTTTTGTACAAAAAGCATCAACCATTAAATGGTTTTGGGAGAACAATTGGTATCCGTCAATGAACCTTAGTATAGGCCTACAGCCACATTCGTAACACTAACAGCGACCACTTTCACTTGTTTGTTAATTCACCCACACTCCATTTCGACACTCTGCACATTTGCAATCCTGCAGTTGGGTGTACTCATATTCACACTGAGCAGACACACAATACCAGACCTGCCTACCCCATATTTCCTATTTTGGTACTCCAATGGAGAAAAAAAAAAAAGGTACTTTCAACAACAACAAATGTGTACAAATTTTGTATTATAAATCTTTTTTTTTTTTTGCGAATAAATATTTTATTTTGCGTATTAACGCACTCCAGCTTAAAACTGCAAAAAATACTCAATAAAATCCCATTGGTAGGCACGTCCGCAATGTGTACAAAAGTAATAGACCTTTTCCACCGCCAACCCGCTGCCCTCTGGCGCCAATGGCTAGAACTGGCATATTGAGTAGCAACAGCAGCAACAGCTCATTGCGCATGCTCCGCTATTGCACAATGCCAACCCGATTTGTAGCGAACTTCCGGTGTGAGTAATTAGCCACAAATCTGCGTTGCAAGGCGGGCTCGGTCCAGACGCGTATGCAGTACTTGGGACACTCACTGTAAGCAGCGTGGACACATCAAAATTGTAAACAAACTGCGAGGTCGTGCACGCACACACACACACACACACACGAGTCGGTCTGAGAGTCCTGGTCTGTGGTGTTGATGCAACAGTAAGAACTGCCCCATATAGTGTATAGGGCCAGTATGGCTTAACAGTAAGAACTGACCCCTTATAGTGTTAGGGCTGGCTCTGAGCAGCTCACTGACTTCCGGTATGGTTTAACAGTAGGAACTGACCCCTAATAGTGTTAGGGCTGGCTCTGAGCAGCTCATTGACATCCGGTATGGTCTAACAGTAAGAACTGACCCCTTATAGTGTTAGGGCTGGCTCTGAGGAGCTCACTGACTTCCGGTATGGTTTAACAGTAAGAACTGACCCCTTATAGTGTGTAGGGCTGGCTCTAAGCAGCTCACTGACTTCCGGTATGGTTTAACAGTAAGAACTGACCCCTTATAGTGTGTACGGCTGGCTCTGAGCAGCTCACTGACTTCCAGCATGGTTTAACAGTAAGAACTGACCCCTTATAGTGTTAGGGCTGGCTCTGAGCAGCTCAGTGACTTCCGGTATGGTTTAACAGTAAGAACTGACCCCTTATAGTGTTAGGGCTGGCTCTGAGGAGCTCACTGACTTCCGGTATGGTTTAACAGCAAGAACCGACCCCTTATAGTGTTAGGGCTGGCTCTGAGCAGCTCATTGACTTCCGGTACGGTTTAACAGTAAGAAGTGACCCCTTATAGTGTGTAGGGCTGGCTCTGAGCAGCTCATTGACTTCCAGCATGGTTTAACAGTAAGAACTGACCCCCCATATAGTGTGCAGAGCTGGCTTCGAGTAGTTCATTGACTTCCGGTATGGTTACACTCAGACCTCAACCGTATCCATTCACTTGCACATTGCCTTAATTTATTTCTGGTATATATTGTATAGTCCCTCAGGTAATATAGATCGAAATGGCACCCAGGATTTGTCGAAGCACTGACATGAGCCACACTACATTAAATATAGCAAGGTGCTCAGAAGGCGTCTTTCTAAAAGAGTTTCTCTCTATAAATATTCACCCTTCTTGGATAATTATATAGGACCACGGGCCAAGACAGCTTAATATTACCCAATATAAAGGAAGTCATGGACAAATGCTGTAATTAGCAGTGTATAATTAGCAGTGTATAATGAACACCGGTGTATAGATCTATAATACTCATACATGTATAATAAACACTCTCATTCAACGTAATAAAATACATACAGTCCAGAAGACGACACAGAGTTCTTATCTATGGGCCTATCAAATCAGACTTGTACATTTCATAGCTTGCAATATGCTCTTATCTATGGGCATATCAAATCAGACTTGTACATTTCATAGCTTGCAATATGCTCTTATCTATGGGCATATCAAATCAGACAATACATTTCATAGCTTGCAATATGCTCTTATCTATGGGCGTATCAAACCAGACTTGTACATTTCATAGCTTGTAATATGCTTTTATCTATGGGCATATCAAATCAGACAAGTACATTTCACAGCTTGCAATATGCTCTTATCTATGGGCCTATCAAATCAGTCTTGTACATTTCATAGCTTTTATCTATGGGCATATCAAATCAGACTTGTACATTTCATAGCTTGCAATATGCTCTTATCTATGGTCATGTCAAAACAGTCCTGTACATTTCATAGCGTGCATTATCTGGCAGTATCATCATTTAAATATGCTTGTTGCCACTTCGTCTTGAATTGCACGAATAACAACACCAAGTTTCACAATGCTAGTAAAATAATAAACATGTGTTAAAAATTCTTAATCGTTGTCCAGTCTACCACCTGCAGATTTCGACTGCTATATTAGACAGGTGATTAGGATCTAGTTGCTTCAAAGCCTAAGCATTGTATATGGCTTGTTTTCCAGACGCCATTTTTAATGCGCATTACACATAAGTATTCTGAGTTACGCTTGTCTTACAGGAAGGACTGAAGCTGTGACCCAGCACGTCGGAGCACAGCTTCAGTTTACACGGTGGAAGGTGGAGAAACGTGGTGAATACACATATGCCATGATACAGGAAGTGGTATTTTATCTAACATAAAATATTTGCCGTCACAATTTCACTGCAATCTAGATTAGAAACAAATGCATGGCAATAACCCAACCAAGTTTGGTTATCAGAAGGCATGTGGATTATAGGCGCAAAGTGAGTTTAAAACTTAGGGTCTATAGTGAAGGATAAGGCTGGGAGGGGGGGGGGGGCATCCCGCCTTCTTCTGCCATGTAAGTTTAAGCTGTGACCCGGTGTACTGGGCTGCAGCTTGTCCTTCCTGATGGACCAGCGAAACATGGAAAAGCCGCATTGTGTGAGGATCACTCATAGGTAGTAGCTGATGTTAGCTGAACAGACTGAGTTTAAGATGGCAAAGATAAATACCAGCAACATGGTTGGAATACTTAATTACAAGTTGTAAGTTCTTTCAGTACTATGATTGACACTGTCGATTCATATTGCAATACTTTTCTTTTTTTAAATAAATAAAATCAGCAGTTGCGAGAACAGCTTAAGTTAATAGGTTCACTGAATTACCTAACTATACCGGTCACAAGTTGTTGCATACATATATATCTGTATGGTGCGTTTTTGAAGTATTTTCAATCGTATCCAATTCTTATTGAAATAAGAGGCTGAACTCTTATCTAAGCCTACATTTTTTTTTCTCTGACATCAAGGTCGCATAATACTGGATTATACCCATGTTATAAAATAGTATAAAACCATTTAAATTCTAAAGTTTATTTTAGGTTTTTTTTATGCGATATATAAAAGCACACTATACACCCAATACGAGAGGAAAATAGAATATGAATGGGTGAATATAGGTTTTAAAAAAAAGAAATAAGTGTGTAGTAAAAATTGACACTTCCTAGATAAAATCAGCATTCGGCGGTCAATGCACATAACAGGTACTATATAATGGCCACATATAAATGCATGGTCAGGAATGGGCTAGTTTCCCTCCGCTATAAATTAGCAACTAAACCTGGCTAAGTTGGCAGTTCACTATATCGGGGTCTTCGTGGTAATAGAGCGATGTAATGTTAGTACAATAACAATTTTTAAAAAAGGTTCATGTAAAAGACCATAATGATGATAATAACAATAATTATAACAATAAAAATAATGATAATAATTAATAACAACTGTACTCTGGAGAATCTCATCTCCGTAATTGTCAGCACCTATTACTGGACCTTCAGAGTCTTAAGATGACGCGTGGATGTCAGCTGGAGGGCTGTCACAGGCCCTCGCCCGCACTGCCTAACGTCAGAATCGGTCTTTCGCTCGCCACCCTCCATGTCCTACAGCGCTACTTGGCTTGCCGGCTGTCAGCGAGGCAGCTCCCCTCAGTATTCTACTGATTCACACTGGTCGGCGTCCCACATCATGTCTTTGGGTTCGACTCGGTGTGTACAAGTCGCGGTTGTGGCTGCGGGGTCCACACTTCGGGCGATCCCTCCTTGGACGACCCAGAGCCGCTTGTGTCGCTACCCGCCGACTGCCGGTCTTTCAACCGCTTGAGCACCTCGGGTGATCGCGTTGGCTTCTTCATCACAGTGGGCTTGGCTTTCAATGGGGGTTTCGGCTTGTCCGGCAGGGCCGGCTTCTCGCCTGGGGCCGGGCTGCCTTCCCGGGAAGAAGGTGTCGGAGACGATGCTGACGTTGAGGCTACTCGCAGAAGGCGCTCGTGAACGTGGGATTTCTCGGGGACAGGGAGCGGCTTCTGGGAGATGGCGACCGGTGGCTCTGGCTGCGGGCTACTTACGTCTGGCTTCGATTGTTCCATTGTCGTGTTCGTCGTGTGCTTGCTGCGCCGGGGCACGAGCATCGGCGGGCCTTTAGTCGGCTTGGGTGCGGGTGGGAGCACGGTGCCGCTGAACGACGAGCTCATGATGCTCGGCATGTGCGTCACGCTGATGGAAGTACTCAACACCTCCGTCATGCTCTCCGCCATGCCGCCAAGCAGCAGGCAGTCAGATGGTTCGCTTTCCGCCTTCTGAGACCGGCCGGTCCCCGAAGAGCTGGCACTTCGCTTCTTGTTGCTCAGAGACGGCAGCCCTGAGACGATGCTGCTGCCCCGCGGCACTGTCTGGCCCTTCTTTATAGTGCTCTGGTTCGAGTTGGCGAACACCTCCGCGGTGCTGAGCATATTGCTGCTACTGGACGAACTTGAGTCCTCAGAGTCCGAGTCGTCCTTGGGCGAGGAAGGAGCGTCGCTAGTGATGGGGAGGTCCAACACCAAGTCCGGCGTATGTTTCGGGTGGTGCGCAGGTGGCAATTTTGGCATCTTGCGCACTTTGGGCTTTGTCTTCACTGGTACCTTATCCACCTTCTGCTGCATCTCCAGCGACTGAAGTCCCGACATCACTTCGGCGAGGGCAGAGTCGATGTCGTGTTGAAGATCGTCTGTTGTCTTCTCAAACTCAGCCTCGAAGTTACAGGAGGAGGAGAGACTGTCCTGGCTGATGGCATCCTCCTGCGGCTCCTTACTGCTCGCCAGGGAGGGCGTGCTGCCACCGCTGCTGCTGGAAGAGCGCAGGCTGCGCGACATCTCGGATGTGGTTGAGGGATAGCTGCTTCGGTTTGGCGAACACGATGAGTATTCAGATGGGGATGCGCTTGCCATTGAGATATTCGGATGTGAGGCGGACTTGTCGAGCGAGTCCTCCACCGAGAGGGTTGTCGGCCCAAATGGTTTGGTTGGGAGTGATTCTGTTGACCGCCGTTTCTCAGATTCCTCACTGCTTGCACTGTGACGATCCTCATCTCTTTAAAATGACACAAAACAGCTATTATTAGTACAAGTGTCACAACTATCATCACAACTGTCATCACAACTGTCATCACAACTGTCATCTTATGATGGCAATCATTAACAGAGGAACCATTGTGTAAAGCTGCACAATCCGATCGTTTTGAAAGGAAAGTTTGTTGTATTTAACGACGCCTCTAGAGCACATTGATTTTTATCATCATCTATTGGACTTCAAACATATGGTCATTCTGACATATTTCTTTGGAGGAAACCTGCTGCCGCCACATAGGCTACTCTTTCCGATAAGCAATAAGGGCTCTTTTATATGCAGTTTCCCACACAAAGGACAACACATACCACAGCCTTTGATAAACCAGTTGTGAACCACCGGTTGAAATGGAAAATAGCCCAAACTGCAAATGTGTCCACTGAGCAGGATTGATCGGATGACCCACACCTTCACAGGTGGACACTCTACTGCCTGAGCTAATCTAAGTTGGACATGGAGGATCAAATCTAGATAAGTGTGATTTGGTTTTGAAAAATTGATACATCCATCGGACCATGCAGCTTAAAACAACCGTTAACAATTTTAATTAATCTATTTGTTAAAAACTCAATCAAGGACACATCATGGACTTTACATTTAAGTATTCGATCAACACGAATCAAATTTTCATATATTTAATTTGTGTTTTGCAGCACACCTTGCAAAATACCTCAAACTTTAAAAAGAAAAAGAGTATTTTAAGTGAAAAATCTAAATAGATGGAAATTAACACAAAATTCACACGCGGAGCCAATTCGATTTCTGTACAAAATATAGCGCTATGATTTCGGAGAGGATTATTTTTAGAGCACAGCTTAAAAGGAAACGATGAAGCATGACCCTTTTTTTTCTTCAAATAAGAAGCGTAACACAAGGCATAAGCACTGTACCACCCTAACATTATGGGAATCCCGACGAACTACACTTAACTCTGTATTTAATTTTATATCAAAGAACATGTTTATCAATTACCTTAGTGCTTTCAAAATGCTACAAGGTCAAAGCTCGCCTGAATATTAGATATGAACAACATGAGGTTACAAAAGTTTCAGTGAGTTGAACTGATGATTAATTAATTAACTAAATCAATTAATGTTCTATGCAAATTATCCAAGTAGCAGTCACAACCGAGGAAGAAGGGAGGGGGGGGGGGAATGTTACAAAATTGTAAAGGGCTACAGCGAAGAATAATGTTACATTTGTTATAGTTACCAGTACATTTGAACAATTCATTAATATTTTATTTTTATTTAGTAAACAATCCAAAGTCTACAGTTTTGGCTGGAGGTATTTATCTGCTTGTGTGTGATTTCAGGTGATCTATTATGACTATTAATGGATTGTATATTAAAACAATGGCCAGTGTTTGTAAATATTGACAGTTTTACAGAAGTCCGGCAATTAGCACTGTGCAGCTTGTTAACCACATGCAGGATGATGCGGGCGTATAGTACGCTGCCGGAGAGCGTTAGTGTGTTGCCATGGAAACCTTATCCAGGGATGAAAGTGGTCTCTGGCAAAAAAACGCAGAAATCAAGCCGAGATTAATACACCGACCGCAAGTTTCTGTGAAAGCGCAGATCCCCCCCCCCCCCCATATAGAATTAGCACTGTCAGGGAATCGCAGAAAAAATGCCGGAAGTCAGGTTTCAAATTGTTGTGCCTATATTATCGCCCATAATTAACTAGTTCTTTCTTGGGTTTTATGTTCTAGTAACATCTCAGGCCATATATGAACAGGATTCTAATCAATCAATTTTGTCATATACATCCTGATTTCTTAGCAATGTATTTAACATTAATCGGTAAAGATTTAAAAAATCGCGGAAATAGCGGAGATCTTTCATCCCTGCGTTATATATATAGATACCAGAACTCGGCCCGATATTGGTCTAATCAATCAATATGCCGCCCATTTCTGTTCCAGCATCAGCAGACCTTAAACTATGGCTCCAACTTAGGTGCCCTTTAAGGTGTTATGCTAGTATTATTTAGGATGGAGCCGATATGTCGCTTAGTTGTATGTAAATTGTCACCCACTATGTTTTACTAACATTCACTTATCTACTGTCCCTCTTATATATAGGGCATGTATGAGGTGTGAGTGGAACATGCAATGGAGCTATATTTATTAGTGATATAAATAAGCAAAATATTTTCACTTGTCCGTCTGAAATTTCACGTGCCCGTCTGAATTTTCACTTGTCCACAGTATTTACCTTATATAAATATATATATATCTTGGCTAACAATTTATACTTATATATATGCAATGCTAGAAATAGGCAAAATTTGCAGTAATTTTCACTTGCCCGTCTGAATTTTCACTTGTCCTGGACAAGTGGACAACCTCTTATTTCGAACACTGCATACATATCATTTATCATATATACACATATCCCATAGGGATCAGTTGATTGTTTGTTGTTGTTTTACGTCCTAGCAAGATCTAGTCATATCAGGACGGGTACCGACTTGTGACAGTGCACACTCATGGCGACTTTATAGTGCTGCCCCACTGGGAGACCAGGCCGCCAGCACCCTGACCTGATATCCCACTCAGTCACATTATCCTGATACTGAGTCAACCAGTCCTTGCCCTATCCTAATAATGCTGAGCGCCTGGCTAGGAAGTGACAAATATCAATTTTTAAGTCATTGGTTTGACTCGACCAGGGTTCGAACCCACGATCCCATGGTCTACCAACACGGGAGACGGACGCTCTTACTCATTCGGGCCTTAAAAGTAGTATTTTCAGCAAGAAAATATTCATTTTTTCCTTTCTTTATTGAGAGTAACAGTTAATATTAGTAGTATTACCAGCAGAAGAGCTGGCTGAAGGTGGCTAACTACCTTCGACTTCCTTGTATCACATGCTCACGTGATGTGACGTCATCACACCCTGCTGTGATAGTACATATGTTGTCCTACATGCTTGCTTAAAGCTGCATAGTCCGATGAAAACATCAAATTTTCAAAACCAAAACAATTATCTAGATTTAATTCTACATAGCTAACTTAGATACTGGTGCACTTATTAAGCATTTGCCACCACACAGAAGAGAATACTGAGGCAATTGAATAGAACCTGTTACTGCAGAAGCCAATGGATAAGTGTGTTAATACTTGTTTTCACCGCTGGGCAGCACTAGTCCAATTTGATTCAAATCTTTGGAAATTAGTTTTAATATGTATCTATAATCTATATATAATATAATCTATATATAATAATCTATATATAATCTATATACATGGATATATAGTATAGTTATACAAATCTTACCTGGGTACAGATGATGGATAACTGGTGTTTTCCCAAGGATCCAGCAATCTTTTACATACTTTATAGGATAGAAAATTATCTTAGTTTAATATGGATACTTTTGTGTTTTTGTTTTGATACCAGCGAAACATGATAGTCATGGTAGGGTAGGGTGGGCAGGCCCTGACCCACGACTATCCAAGGCTAGTACCTCCGGAAAACACCAGTTATCCATCTTATCGAGGTAAGATTCGTATAACTATACTATTTTACCTCGGTGCTACACCTCTGGCTACTCGTAGTCCAGGGAGAATTTTACATAATCTCATTTTTTATCCTTTTATACTTAATGTTGTAATCATACTAGATTGTTTTTAGTGCAAAATAGTAATTTTGTTTCTCACCTGTCTTTAGTTGGTGAGTAGGCGAGACACCAGGCCGCTTGGCTTTTCTAGTTGTTAGTTCTAATGTTTTGCAAACGATCTATCCGTCTTCCACCCCTTGCATGCAAGGATTCTCTTTACTGAGATTCCTAATTGTCTTGCCTTGGAAACCATGGATCCATGCATTAAGTGGGATGCGTAGCATCCAGTATTGACGCCTGCCTGTTTAAGCACCTTGATGGTCCATCTTGTGAGTGTGTCTCTCGAGATAGCTTTATGTGGTTTAATTAGAAGCTGTCTGGAATTCCTTATTCCATGTGACTGGATATATATGCCCTAATGGCTGAAACTACACAAATCCGTTTATATTCCGGAAAAACATTTACATGTACTGTAGACAGTGGGTCCCCTGTGCGATTCATCTTTAGTAATGTCTCTAAAAAGAAGGTTGCCTCATCCTTATCTATTTCTAGTCCATCCAGTGAGAGTGCCACAATTGTTTGGCCTCTGTGTCCTGTCACTAGCAGTAATAGCACTGCTAACTTAAATCCTAGTTCCTTCTTTGATAAATGTCTATTGTAGGCCATGACTTGAATAACTTAAATACTATCGGCACATCCCAAAACCTATTATATTTTGGTTTGAGTGAGTTTCTTTCATACACCGATCTAATGAACCAGTGTACTAAATGATGCTTTCCAATCGTTTGTCCATATATTCTTGGTAGAATAATTGAAAGCGCACATCGTGCTGCATTGATTGCACCAAATCCTAATCCTTCATCTTCTAATATTCTTAGAAATCTTAATATTTGGGCTATTGTAGGTTTTAATGGTTTGACTCCTTTTAGAAGACAATGAAGTCCCTATTTCCTTCAATAACTTGTGTATAATTTCACCGTTCCTTTCCTCCAGGCGTGTGAAATAAGTCTTTCTTGTGTAATTTTGTCTAAACCATATTGTACTAAATGTTTTCTTAAAAGAGGAATGGCAAAAGGGGTGTTGTTGACACGTCTCTGTGGACTGTTAGCAGTCCTTGATTGATTGATTGATTGATTGGTGGTTTCTTTACGCCGTGTCGGCAGCATAGGCCATATTCACGGCGAGCAGTCCTTGATGTTGTAGGTTGTTCTTTTCTCGTGGGAACATGAGCACGTCTTTTGCTTCTAATGTTATTGCCGCTAGCTATGGTTGTGTGTCCCATGCTGGTACTATCAGTATTGCATGTGAGTGATCCATCTTGATCTTCCTGGCCACTCTGCTGATAATTCTGAATGGTGGGAATATGTAATAGAATTTATTATTCCAAATTAATGAAAATGCATCTACTCTCCAGGGAGAGAAATTACCTAAATATGTGCTCTGGATGCCAAGACACATATTTAGGTAATTTTTTGTTGTTGCGTGATGCGAATAAGTCAATTTCGGGTTTGCCCCATTTATAAGAAATGTGGTCGAAAATACCCTGATTTAGTGACCATTCTAAATGGTCGTGAAAATGTTGACTTTTCTTGTCAGCCAAAGTATTTTGACTGCCTGGAATATGTGCTACTGTTAGCCATATCTCGTCTTTCTCTGCCCAGTCCCAAATAAGTCCATATAGTTACATGGTTTGGAACGAGTCCCTCCCATATTACGTATGTAAGCCATAGCTGTCGGGTTATCTGTTAATACCCATACATGATTTTCAGGGAGGTGAACTAGACTACATAATCCTAGATAAATAGCTCTAAGCTCTAGTACATTTATGTGATCGGAGATTTCATCTTCCATCCACCGACCACCTGTTGCCTGTTGGTCTCTGTGAGCCCCCCCATCCTTCTAGTGAAGCGTCTGTTGTAACTGTAGTGTTGGGCTCTCCCATTCTAAAGGGGTTGGGTGAATTGTTAATATGTGACAGCCACCACATAATATCTTTTTGACCTTCTGGCGAAATCGTCATGGGCCATTCAAAGTTTTCTTTTGTGCGAGCCAACGCCAAGTTCTTATCTATTTTTAGCGATTTATTATGAGCCTTGCCATAAAGAATAGCCGGTGCATATGCTATCATGATTCCTATCAGTATTGCGACTTGTTGTATCTTTGGTTTGTTCAATTGTAATAATTGGTTTGCTGTTGTAAATTTGTCAACTTTTTGTTCCATTAATGAAATGGTCATTTCTGTGATGTCAATAAAGAATCCCAGAAACTTTAACCTCTTTGTTGGTGTTAATACTGATTTAGTTTCATGTATGTAGAATCCTAATTTTTTAAATGTCTCACATAATTTGTCTACTGCTGTCTGGCAATGTTGTTGTGTTTGTGCAACAATAAATGAGTCATCGATATAAGGAAACATAATATGTCCTTCCCTAGCCATCTGGGAAAATATTGTTTTAAGTAACCTTGTGAAAATGCGTGGACAGCAAGCTAGTCCATTTGGCACGCATGTGAACTCATACAGTTCGTCGTTCCAACAACCACCTGAGATATTTATGATCAAGTTTATAGATAGGTACTGTATAGTACGCATCTTTAAGATCCACACTGGCTAGCCAGGAGCCTTGTGTTACTAAGTCTCTAGCTGTCTCTAATGGAAACATTTTGAAATGTTTGTATTCTACAAATTTGTTGAATAATGTTAGATCTAGAATTAGTCTTACATCTCCAATTGGTTTGGGTCTCAAGAAAATATTATATATGAATTCCCCAGCCACATGTAGTACTGGTTCTATGATACCTTTTTCACAGAATTTAAGGACCTGATTATCTAACGCCTGGTGTTCTGTACCATGAAATCAGTAAGGGAAAGGTATGCTATTTTGAATAGGTTCCTCAAGGGTATTCTTACTCCTTCCGCTAAACTAAGGATAGCTAAATTCTCCGTAATGTTATTTCATTCTGGTAGGCAATTATTGAGGTTACCAGCTTTAAATATGCTTACTGGTGTTTGCGTTGCCACTTCTATTTGTTCCCTGGGCGGAGAAACAGCTTCTGTGCATTGAATTCCCTCTTGAAGGGTTTGTTCCCATCGTTCCAGCTGAACAACTGCCTTTGGCCCCCTTCCCCTGGCTTGGAAGCTGAAGTTTGTTCCGAACCAGCCTCCTCGTTGTCCGGTTTTCCGGTTTAGAAAATCCTGCCCCGTCTTCTTGAAGCGGGTAGGATTCGTGTCTGCTGACTTCTTTTTGTCTGTTTCCATATGTTTCCCACACTTGGAACCAGTCTCCAGTTGTTTGAACAAGTGCTGGAGTTGTCCACTGAACATCTTTGTCTTGTCCAGTGGTTTTCCCTTAACGGGATTGGGAGCAAGGAATAATGTATATTCCTTCCCGTCATTGTCCATGATGTTCTTTGATCTGGCTACCTCCTTGCCTGCATCCATGCAGACCGCCTTGAAAACAGTTTCAAAATGTCTGTAGGACAGGAAGTTGCTTGTCACTGTCAGCAGCGCAATTCCCCCATTCATCTCCTCGCACAGCGATGAGAATCTATTCTCAGCCATCATCCTATTGGCTATAGGTGCAATAGCCATGAGTGCCGAGAGTATTCCGTTGCATACTGCATGTAGGACCGTTTCGAACTTTTTCCGGTCCTCGCTGAGCCTGACATCGGAATCCACCTCTTTAATGGCAGATTCCGGGATCCCTTTGATCCCGGTGAATTTCTCGGCCAACTTCATAATAACCTCGGCCGGCTTGAAGGTGTTGAAGTGCCCCTGTATGGTTTTCCTCATAAGCATAGCTATGTGGATCTTCTTACACCGTAGTACCTTGCACTTATTCATTTCCTTGCCACTCAACTTTGCATATTTCCCCGCATGTTTTGTGTCTGAGTCAGAACTCGTCAAAGATGAGTCTGACAAAGAGTATTTGTTTTTCTTCCTCTTCTTGGTCTTCTTGTTGCTCTTCGTCATGTGCGGTTTCTTTTTGCATGCCCTCGTGTACTCATCCCCATCTGATGAGTACCTTCGTATTGTGTTTGCGTTTGCGCGCAGCCACAACCACCTCCTCTGCTGATTCGTTGTCAGACAAGGCCTGATCCTCTGATAGATCCTACCCCTCGGATTCAGAGGAATCCTGTGTCCTTGGTGTCCTACCTTTCCAGGTTGCCACTCTGGAGGGAAGCATCTCCTCCATCTTTTGTTGCACCAGTCACGCTACATGGTCATATAGGTCAGCTGGGCTGCGGCCGGGCTGTGGCCGGCCTCGGACCCCCCCACCCCTGTCTCACGGAATCTCCACTGACCTTTGCACCTGTGCCCGTGGTGAGGGTTCTTCATCTTCACTGAGCACACGCGATACCTCTGCCTTACTCCACTTCATAGCCATGGCTCAGAGACTGAGTAAAACCAAAAAGACCAACAATGGTTAAGCATTATTCTGGCTGAATATCACACAGATAATTACAGTATAAGTATACAAGGTCTGCATTATGGCGTTAAAATAGGTTTTAACGCAGCCGTGTGGTTAATAGACAGTCATAGGATGATGGTATTGGAAACCAACCGATCTAAACGAGGGGTAGGGACCAGTGTAGCGGTACCCTCCCACACTCTGTGTCCTATATACCTCTCCCACCTGTGGCTTTCTTCGCCAACAAGTTGAAGAAAATACTATAGGACTCGGAGGTACGCCTTATCGATAATACAATTTGGGGAATCTTAAAGAAACCCAGGAATTAATCCTAGCGATATAAATGGCTCCTGCCAAACATCTCTCCATTCAGCAACAGGCGGCTTCATAAATAACCGAACAATGGATGCATTGTTCTAACGATCATTATCAATACGATCGTAATTAAGCTGTAAAACAGTAATAACTTATGGAAAAGTTAAAAAAAACTTTGTATGTGAATGCTAACATGAACTGAACCAACGTATCCAGTTTGTAAGATACTAACCTTATTGGTTTTGTAGTTAATGTAGAAAAACTGGCGGAGCTGCTCACAAACATCCTCCTGTTGTGAGTTGATTATGCTAATTGCTGGACCCGGATGTGCTTCCTTCTCCCTGGACTACGAGTAGCCAGAGGCGTAGTACCAAGGTAAAACATAATATATAATGTGTACATTTTTAGTGAATGCACCTAATTTAGCGTAGTGTTAAAAATATTCAAGGTAACAAAAAAACAACACTTGCTCTGCCACTATTAAGGTCAGGTTCCTTAAAAACTCAGTTCTGTCAGTTTTTAATTTCCCCCCCCCCCCCCAAAAGGGAGAAAAAGTAGGATAATTCGCAGAATGAAGAATATGGTCCGATAGATTCTGTTGCCTCCTAGATTGTGGTGACTCGCGATGTAAGCAATCTTAATGGAGGAGGATGAAGACATGTTTAACTGAATAACTAAGTGCCGTGTTAATGCTGCTTTAAATTCTATATAATCAGGGTCCTCTAAATATTAGGTTTAGGCATACACATGTCGCTGCTTTAAATTCTATCCAATGAGGGTCCTCTCGATATTATGTTTAGGGTTAAGGCATACACATGTCGTTGCTTTAAATTCTATCCAATCAGGGTTCTCTAGATATTATGTTTAGGAGTAAGCATACACATATCGCTTCTTTAAATTCTATCCAATCAGGGTCCTCTATATATTAGGTTTAGGGTTAAGGCATACACATGTCTCTGCTTTAAATTCTATCCAATCAGGGTCCACTAGATATTAGGTTTAGGGTTAAGGCATACACATCGCGCTGCTTTAGATTCTATCCAATCAGGGTCCTCTAGATATTATATTTAGGGTTAAGGCATACACATGTCGCTGCTTTAAATTCTATCCAATCTGGGTCCTCTAGATAATAGGTTTAGGGTTTAGGTATACACATGTCGCTACTTTAAATTCTATCCAATCAGCGTCCTCTAGATATTAGGTTTAGGGTTAAGGCATACACATGTCTCTGCTTTAAATTCTATCCAATCAGGGTACACTAGATATTAGGTTTAGGGTTAAGGCATACATATCTCGCTGCTTTAGATTCTATCCAATCAGGGTCCTCTAGATATTAGGTTTAGGGTTAAGGCATACACATGTCGCTGCTTTAAATTATTAGGTTTATGGTTTACGTATACACATGTTGCTGCTTTAAATTCGTTTCAATCAGGGTCCTCTAGATATTAAGTTTAGGCACATACACCTCACAGCCAGCGAATAGTGCTGAGAGTAGTGTTATAAATAACTTAATGAATCTATAGCGTTACAAAGCACATAGAAGGCCCTATCATTGACAGCATAGTACTTGTGAATTTGTCGTGCTTTAGACTTACATGGACAGGGTCACATCGCTTGAAGATGCAGACACTGGTATTATTACACTCAGAGGGCAATACAACCTTTTTCTTAATTTAACCAAAAAAAGCACACAAAATCCCCAACAATAAACAAGTCCAAAATGGATTAGCCTCCTGTAGTGCTTCCAGTTAGATAAAACTCCACGCGTTGATTATATTTAATCTCAAGTGTGGTGGGGACCAGACACTTTGGGAGTTTACTGGAGTTAGCGGGAATGACCAAGGAGTTTGTAAGAGTCAATGGGAGTTTGTGAGAGTCAATGGAAGTTTGTGAGAGTCACTGGAAGTTTGTGAGAGTCAATGGATGCCAGAAAAGAGTGGGATAGTGTATGGCGATATTTACTCTTCTTTCAGACCCAGCTGTCACCTACAGACACACACTCCAGTTAATGTCTTAGGGATTTGAACAATTTTCAAATTGCCAAGGCAATAAATAAGACTTGCTTTAAAATTAAAGTGGCATAGTCCGATGAATTTCAGCTATTATTTGAGATAAATATATTAAGTTGGTCGTTATAATTTAACTTATTTAACCTTGATGTAACTTGTATTATAAACAGTTAACTTCTGAAATATTTAAAGTGAAAACATGCCAAAATAATGCTGCCAACAGTAACATCTTTTATTTAATAAACTTTGTATTCCCTTCTATGCAGTGCATCATTATTAAAGTTATATATGTAGAATAAACTCTAAATAAGTGTTTTGGGGTATTTACTTTTTAAATTGATGTTCTTAATGTTATCGGACTATGCAGCTTTAATTGCTTTTTCTCCTGTAATTGCCGAAATTATGAGACTCAGTGAAGCATTCTACTTTAATAATATATTTGTCTAATTACTCTACCTTACATCAGAGAGCGTGTATATAAACAGATGAGAGGGACAACTCCCATACTAGGGCATGTAACAGCTGCCGACTGTGGCGCTCCAAGTGGTGGTTGTTGAACAGCTTAAGCATATGGGCAAACCTCAAGGCATTGTCAATGGCAGTAAGCAATCTTCATACAGAAAACATTAAATATCTCTAAAACTACAACACCTAGAAACAAACTGATTGGAATACACATAGAAAACATGTTTACCAACGAGATTATATTAAATTGATATGGTTAGGCTTCTGGATTTCTATTAATTTTGAATAAAACTGACGTTTTTCACGACGCGTACGGCAAACTCAAGGCATTGTCAATGGCCTTGAGCAGTCTTCATACAGAAAACGTTAAATATCTCTAAAAGTACACCACATAGAAACAAACCGCTTGGAAGACATATAGAAAACATGTTTACCAAAAGGATTATATTAAATTGATAAGGTTAGGCTTCTGGATTTCTATTAATTTTGAATAAAAACAAATGTCTTGCATTTAGCGTACCGGCAAACTCATGGCTTGTTCAACACTAACCGCCAGGAACGCCACTGTAGCCTGTGTTACCGTTTTTCGCGGGAGTTGTCCCTCTCATCTGTTTATATACACGCTCTCTGCTTACATCCTCTAAATACCGCCTTCATAATTCACAATCACCACAATTAATCAACACGTAATAGCAGGGGAATGGGATATGTATGTACGAGATGGGTTTCTCTGCTCATTCCTAAATGGAGAGAGGTACACAGCGCCTGCCACCTGGCGGAAGTGGCTGTAAGTACCCTGCCGGCAGCAGCACTGGGCCGCATTCAAGTCTGTGCCTCGGAGAGACCTCGGAGATATTTTGGATGTCATGCTAGTCTGAATGACATTTAGCTGTCGGGTGCCTCGAAAATGGCAACCTCCATAGCGTGCAGCCATTTGCAATTGAAAGAACAGCTCTGATTGGCTGACACACACAGTCATTTTGTAGGTGTTTTTGCCTCCTACTTGAAAAGTGTGACGTCTCGGAGTCAACTGTGAGGCACACGTTGAACGCAAATTGGCAAAAAAGATGCGAAGGAGCCATCTCAGAGCCGACTCTGAGGTGTACCCTGAACGCGGCCCTGGTCATACCACTATCAGACATGAGTGCCTGCCCCCTAGTGTCTGTAAGTACCCTGCTGGCAGCAGCACTGGTCATACCAATATCAGACATGAACCAAGGGTTGGAGGGTGGGGCCCCTCTAGACTGGTACCTTGACAAAGAACACTGTCACGCCAGCGTACCCTTGGTCTACAAGACTAGCCTAAGATTCACACTGGCAATGTCACATCTAACCCAGCGTGTGGGTCACTGTGATTTGAGAGCTACCTAATTAAAGTTGTATAATCCGATGACTGAGTTTCTGTCATATTAAAACAAATATATATTACAAAAGATATCAGATTAACCATTATTATCTACTTTACTTGAATTTGGAGTAACTTTGATTAAAAATGGTTAACTTTGTGCGAGATATCTGAAGTGAAAACATGCAAATTAATGTTGTTGTGGACTCCAATATGCTAGAAGTCATAAGCTGATATGACTTGCAAGTTCCAGCAGTGGCCGGTTCTATTAAATTGAATTCACTATTCCTCTAGCCAACATTACACATTTAATAAGCGCACTGTTATCTAAGTTAGTTTAAATAGGATCAAATGTAGGCAAGTGTTTTGGTTTTCCTTAAATTGATGGCTTCATCGGATTACGCAACTTTCTGCAAGATGTGAGTTAATGGGGAATACCACTTACCTATTTCCCTTGAGGACAATGTACTTGTCGGGGATGAGCCCTTCCTTGCCCTGGTAGGCCCCCTCCCACCAGTCGGATGACACCTGTTTGAAGACGACCAGCACGTCGCCCTTCTTGAAGGACAGCTCACGCTCAGTCCGACCGACAAAGTCGTACTGCCCGATCGCCTCCATCACATCGGGTTCTGCAAGCAATATCAGCAACACACATTTAGTTCACTGCATCTGGTTTTACTAACAGGTGTAGGGTTATGCTTCGATGAGCCTGCAGTTCACTAATGCTTGGAATCCATTGGTCTGGTCACAAGCGCATGAGTTCCTATGAGAAGCGCTCCAGGTGCAACTACATTGAATGCCTGCGAGAAGTACCCTGGCTGCAACTGTACAATCACATAAAAGTAAAAGAATTACCCCAGCTTCAGGCGTATGTTTGCTTCTGAGAATCATTCTGGCTGTAAGTGTACAATTGATTGCAAGAATCACTCCAGATGGAAGCATGATTGCCTATGAGAATCATTCTGGCTGTAAGTGTAGAATTGATTGCAAGAATCACTCCACATGGAAGCATGATTGCCTATGAGAATCAATCTGGCTGTAAGTGTACAATTGATTGCAAGAATCACTCCAGATGGAAGCATGATTGCCTATGAGAATCATTCTGGCTGTAAGTGTAGAATTGATTGCAAGAATCACTCCACATGGAAGCATGATTGCCTATGAGAATCATTCTGACTGCAAGTGTACAATGACCTGCAAGAATCACTTCAGATGGAAGCATGATTGCCTCCGAGAGTCATTCTGTCTGCAAATATACAATCACCTGCATGAGGTGTATGATTGCCTAAAGGAATCATTCTGGCTGCAAGTGTACAATCGCTTGCAAGAATCACTCCAGATGGAAGCATGATTTCCTGTGAGAATCATTCTGGCTGCAAGTGTACAATCCCCTGCAAGAATCATCAAGATGGAATCATGATTGCCTGCGAGAATCATTCTGGCTGTACGTGTACAATTGCTTGCAAGAATCACTCCAGATGGAAGCTTGATTGCCTATGAGAATCATTCTGGCTGCAAGTGTACAATGACCTGCAAGAATCACTTCAAATGGAAGCATGATTGCTGACAAGATTCATTCTGGCTGCAAATGTACAATCACCTGCATGAGGTGCATGATTGCCTAAAGGAATCATTCTGGCTGCACGTGTACAATGACCTGCAAGAATCACTCCAGATGGAAGCATGATTTCCTGCGAGAATCATTTTTGGCTGCAAGTGTACAATGACCTGCAAGAATCACCTGCCAATTGTTGTGATAAAATTGAACCACAGTGTATTGAGAGGTAGTATAGCTCTTAGCCATCCTGGAAGCTATGAACTAGGTTACAGATCCAGGGCAATGCTGCATCACATGCGAAGATTGGATCTTACCTGAACACTCATCAATTAGTTATAATCAATCACTAACAGCATTCAATTTTTCACTGTAAACATCAGGCCAATTTTAGGATTTCCTAATTTAAAAATCTTCCTGCGAATCTCAAGTGTATTTATGTATTTTAAACTGAAGTGGGATCGATAGCAGTATTAGCAGATATTCTGTGGTAATAGCAGAGAGCTAAATGGAGAGCGGCAGTCAAGTAATGAAAGCAGTCTTTGTCGCATCGCGACCGACAGCATGATGATGATGAGCTATTATCATAATCCAGTCCACTAACACAATTACACCAACATTATCAGTGGCTATCGGTGTAATATCTTTGGGATAGGGTGTTGACGATATATTACAAATTTATTTGCCTTTACTCTCCTCTCAAATTGGGTTATGTTTTTTGTTTTGTTTATTGTATAGTTGGTTGGTTGTTGGAGTATTACATCCTGGCAACATCTAAAGACATAGCAGGATGGACACCGACTTGTGACTGTGCACTCATGCCGATTTTCTAGTGCTGCCTCACTGGAATACCAGGTCACCAACACCAATTTTGCTATCATTTGACGCAAATTTTACGATCAGAATTTCATTACAATATTTATGTAAACATATTTCTGTAAAAAAAACTCAGTCAACCTAAGTCCCAATGGTGAAGTGCAGTGCATTTATTACCATATACATCCACGGTTATATCAAGATACATATACAGACAGAACTTCAGTTGGCTCTTCGCATTGCATCCATTCATGTAGACACTACATGCTTGTAAACAATGTATGCAGGTACATACTACATGCATGTACACATTGTATGCAGGTAGACGCTACATGCATGTAAACATTGTGTGCATTTAGACACTGATACATGTAAACATTGTATGCATGTAGAAACTACATGCATGTAAACAGTGCATACATGTAGCTACTGCATGCATACAGATAGTACATGCATTTCGAAATTGCATGCATGTAAACACTACATTTATGTAGATAGTATTTCCATGTAAAGACAACCTGCATTTAGACACTGTATGCATGTACACACTATATACATGTAAACACTACATACATGTAGATACTACCTGCATGTAGACACTGTGCATGTCCACACTACATACATGTAAACACTACATACATGTATATACTACCTGCATGTAGACACTGTGCATGTACACACTACATACATGTAAACACTACATACATGTAGATACTACCTGCATGTAGACACTGTGCATGTACACACTACATACATGTAAACACTACATACATGTAGACACTACCGGCATGTCGACACTGTATGCATGTACACAATACATACATGTAAACACGACATACATGTAGACACTACCGGCATGTAGACACTGTATGCATGTACACACTACATACATGTAAACACTACATACATGTAGATACTACCTGCATGTAGACACTGTGCATGTACACACTACATACATGTAAACACTACATACATGTAGATACTACCTGCATGTAGACACTGTGCATGTACACACTACATACATGTAAACACTACATACATGTAGATATTACCTGCATGTAGACACTGTGCATGTACACACTACATACATGTAAACACTACGTACATGTAGACACTACCTGCATCTATACACTGTATGCATGTACACAATACATACATGTAAACACTACATACATGTAGATACTACCTGCATGTAGACACTGTGCATGTACACACTACATACATGTAAACACTACATACATGTAGATCATACCTGCATGTAGACACTGTGCATGTACACACTACATACATGTAAACATGACATACATGTAGATAATACCTGCATGTAGACACTGTACATGTAAACACTACATACATGCAAACACTACCTGCATGTAGACACTGTATGCATGTAAACACTACATACATGTAAACATTGCATACATCTAACACTGTATGCATGTGCACACTACATACATGTAGACACTACCTGCATGTATACACTGTATGCATGCAAACACTACATACATGTGAACATTGCATACATATAAACAATGTATGCATGTACACACTACATACGTGTAGACACTACATACATGTAGACACTACCTGCATGTAACCACTGTATGCATGTAAACACTACATACATGTACACACTACATACATGTAGACACTACCTGCATGTAGACACTGTATGCATGCAAATATTGTATGCATGTAAACATTGCATACATATAAACACTGTATGCATGTAAACACTACATACATGTACACACTACATACATGTAGACACTACCTGCATATAGACACTGTATGCATGTAAACACTACATACATGTAGACACTACATGCATGTAGATACTGTATGCATGCAAATATTGTATTCATGTAAACATTGCATACATGTAAACACTGTATGCATGTAAACACTACCTGCATGTATACATTGATTGCATATAGACACTCATTAGTTCTCTAGCTCTAGTCAGGTAGTACACTGAGTAAGAAGAAGCATTGCGATATGCCATAATCCTCTTTGATC
Source organism: Branchipolynoe longqiensis (assembly GCA_030323885.1). NCBI lineage: Eukaryota > Metazoa > Annelida > Polychaeta > Phyllodocida > Polynoidae > Branchipolynoe > Branchipolynoe longqiensis. The sequence continues at coordinate 28,276,714 of CM059186.1, forward strand.
AAGCCGCATTTACTCCATTACTGACTCAGATACAGATCAAACTTCTTCAAAGATCTTACCATGGAAATAAATGACGATATATTGTTTTTCCTTTTAAATATTTCATTTAAAGTGAATTTGATCATAAAAAAAGCTTTTGAAGCCAGCATAGATCGAAATGTACCTGGGAATTTCCTATATTTCCTCCAGAAATTTGCAGCTGTGGCCGGATTAGAAAACAGAGAACACATTTGTGAAAGACCAGTTTTTATACCAATTTTAATTACATTAATTCTGATGTGCATTTTAACTTTAATACCTTGAAAAAAAAGGAATATTTTATAGCTCACTCGGATATTAACTTAGGTTATCATGGAGTTTCATATTAAATATTGTTTATATTCAGTCTATATAGAAAGGACGATATAGAAAACACATGTTTGGTTATCTTATTTGTTTTTCTTTTTAAAGTTTTAGATTACATGAATAATGATTAAATTTGTTAATTTAGTGAACAACTATGACAATATATTATTATTTGCTCCTTCCAGAAACAATAAACATATCTTTTAAAGAGGATACTTGTCATAACTGAAAACGCCATATTTAACAAATGAAATCATACTAATAACTTTGAGCATGTGAAAAAAAAAGCAATGCAATGTACTAAGAGGAAGCGTAAACAAATACCTACTAAAAAACGCCCCCCCCCAAAAAAAAACGCCAAATTTTCAGTAGGCCTACATGCATTAAAAAGCATAAAAAAGAAGCGAATAGAAATGATTTCCGAAGTGAGCATTTATTTCATGTTGCTCCAAATCATTGTGTACCTGGAAAGTTCCTATAGCTCCTCCAGAAAGTGGAAGCTGTGATGTAAGACAACACAGAACACACATCCATCAAACTCCAGACACATCCAGTATGAGACAACAGGTAGCCCACCCACCTACCTACCCACCCACCCACCACACAGCAAGCAGCCGAGAAAACCAAACATACGGGTGGGTAACATTTCGTGCTTGAGACACCGGCATCTCTATGTAGTGTAGATAAAAGATTCACTCCATACTTGCAGTAAGGGTGAATGACAACGTAGTCTAAATATGGGTGGAAATAGCTTTAGTTTGGAACAGGAAGTGGAATTCATAGTTTCAGTATCAAATGGCTACTTATATCGGCACAGAGTTGGTGAAATGGAAGAGAATACAAAAAGCCATGATGGTGATGATAGAATGCTGTAGATTTCACTTTTAAAGTTAATTAAACTACATGTTTAACTCAAAAGTAGCAGGTAAATATGAAGATGTTTATGAAGAAAATATGTTGCTTCTTAAATTAAAACTATATCTGCTCATTTCATTTACCCAGCGTTTCACCACTTTTTCTAATGGGTTGTTTTTTTACCCCTACTGCAAGTACGGGGTGAATCTTTTATCTACATGCAGTGGGGATCGGAGCAATGGAAGACAATGTGCCTCTCCCTCTGTATTAACAGTACCACTTTCTGTGTTAGGCTTTAAAACAATTTTATAGTAGATGTAAATTGCTGACGCATGTAAGTGAGGCGTAGAGGAGGGGTGGTTTTGGGGGCTGGGTTGTTGCTAGGTTACCGCTACAAACTGCACCATGTTGGGTGCGTTTACATAGTAGATCATATCATGTGTGATGTTGGCAACACATTCCCTTATCCATGACAATCATGACCTGTCCTGTTTGATGAAACTAATGTCAGAATCAAACCAGTCTGATAACATTTAATTATTGCCTTACTTTATAAGTTCAAATTTCAAATTAACTTGATTTATTTTTAAATTAGGTTATAAGAGCTTTCTTTTTTACGGAATTAAAAGTGAAAGCCACTTAATAAATACGATGTTTCATCGATATGGTGTTCTTAGACCCTTTAGTCTCTATGATGTTCAATGACTTCAACTTCACCTCAGTCAATAACTCATCTTGAGGGGATCCCTCGGGCCTGATTCACCATATCGAGCAATAACTGATTAAATAGCTAGGGAGATATTCGTCCATTGCAGACACCCACAGGCAGGCAGCAGTACACTTTGGCTAAATTCATTCAGAATCATCCACGTTATATATCCCACACTCGTGCCATCTTGATTCGAAAACGAGGTTAGGTGTGCAAAACTCCAGCAATACCATGGTTTACTGTTGTGTGCCTGGATGGTGAAAATCAGAGCAATTGCAGATCTCTCAACACTGTCTGCGGAAAGTGTGCCAGTAATGATGGCTACGCTGTTGAGGGTCTGTGCACCTCCAATGGCTCACTAGGCAATTGCAGATCTCTCAGCGCTTACCTCGATTTCATTCAAAAGCGAGGCTACATGCACTCGACTGTGGCGCCCCACAGGTGTGGGGGGATCGAGTGTGGGATCGATCAGTCAATAAGCAACTAGGCGAAGAACCAACCTAGAGAGCGATAGGGATCGGGTTAATTTAATTAACGCAACTTGGAGAGAATAATAATCTCAGACACTGGACATGCAAGTGCAAACCAAAATGAAGCGTCAGACAAAGCGAACCAGTTAAAATAGCCCTGTGTACAGCAGTCCTGTGTATGATGAGGGTCATTGATGATACACCAGGTTAACATTTCAGTTAGTAGCGTGAGGGGTGGGGGGGGGGAGGTGTTGTATGCAATGGGGTGGCAGTTCTTAGCATTGGTGGCAGAAAACTTACCCAGGAACAAGTCTGCAAAAGATGGGAGAATAGAGAAATTGGTATGGGACTAGTAATGTACAGCACAACCACGAGGTTCGCAACTATGGTACCTACGTAGCACACCGACAAGCCGACTATATCAAATAATCAATACAGTATATAGAAATCCAGATTCTTATCGCATGCCACGTGTTTATTTGTACAAGGAGAAAAAGAAGAGCAAAATTAGCAATTAAAAAAAACAGATGTTATTTTTCTTGTAAATGTTGGCTACATTGCTTCAGGTCCTAGTTCTAGCATGTGTTTTTCTTGTACTACTGTATTAGGCAGGTGGCTATAATACATACAAATGCAAAGAGAGGTGCGATTATGTCATGAATAATATTTTAATTAAAATAATTTAAAAGAAATTAAAGTACAGCCATTGATTAAATTTGCATAGTCCGATGGTTTTGAGTTTCTGTCATTTTCTGAGATAAATACATTAGATTGATTGAGACAACCTACCTTACTTTAGTTTGAAGTAACATTTATTTTAAATCACTAACTTTTGAGGTATTTGAAGTACAACCATGCAAAATTAATCTTGGCAAGCACACCAAAACTCTAACATCATCGGCTTCTGCAGTAACAGGTTCTATTAAATTTCCTTGGTATTCCCTTCTATGTGGTGACAAATGCTTAATAAGTGCACCAGTATCTAAGTTAGATATGGAGAATAAAATCTAGATAATTGTTTTGGTTTTGAAAATTTAATATTTTCATCGGACTATGCAGCTTTAAGCAAGGGAAATTTCAACTGGGGACAATTCGTCTTCCTCATTCCTCTACTCCTTGTTCTATTCTAGTAATACCAAGCGGCAGGCCAGTTAGCGAGAAGTATAAATTTTTACGTTATTGATTTGACTCAGCCAAATTTCACGCTCAACGTTTGAACTTCACGACCTGCCACACATAGATTGTCTGGTTGGTTGTTGGAGTTTTACATCCTGGCAACATCTAAGGTCATATCAGGACGGGCACCGACTTGTGACAGTGTGCACTCATGGCGACTTTATAGTGCTGCCTCACTGGGAGACCAGGCCACCAGCACCATGACATGACATGACCATGACACTCAGTCACATTATCCTGACACTGAGCCAACCAGTCCTTGCCCTATCCTAATAATGCCCAGCACCTAGCTAGGAAGCGACAATTATACATTTTTAAGTCATTGGTTTGACTCGACCAGGGTTCGAATCCTACGATCTACCAAAACGGGAGTCGGATGCTCAACTCATTCGGCAATCCCGTCTGGTCCCACATAGTAGAATCAAGTTCTCAAGTCCATTCATTTGGCTCAATATACAGCGTCTGTGTTCATAGGGCACCAACAAGGCCTTACTTGCTGACCGTAAAAGAGATGGTTGGTTAGTTGTTGGAGTTTTACGTCCTGTCAACATCTAAGGTCATATCAGGACGGGTAAAAGATATGCGTACAGCCTTCTTTCGTTCATTCACAACACAGTGGACTGTGCAATATGCTTAAATAAACACACCGATCCAACAAGAATGCGTTGTATTTGGCTCTACCAGACTAGGAACCCGATGCAACGAATTATCGGAGAAAAGATGATATAGCGAAGATTGAAGCACCCTTTTTTTTTTTTTTTTTACCCCCTTTTTCTTTTTTCTCCTTGTATTTAAAGGATTAGTTATTTTGCTGATCCCTCGCATTGCTAGGTTCTTCTAAGGCTAGCTTCCAGGCAAATATTGGCACTAACATATTTATCAACAACGATGTCATTGACATTCAAGGAACAAAATACACAATTATGTCCTGAAGATCACATAACTTTGCTTGAAGTATACATTGGGGGCGGGGGGGGGGGAGAAAAAACCCACTTGTTCATAACTATATCGAACATAATCACACAAACAGGGCGTGCCTTCCAGGTTTCCAACCCGCGACCTTAGTGTGAAATTCAGTCGCCGAGTGGCGCCAGAGGTAATTGGGTCAGAACATTGATAAACGCATATGTCCTGGTTGGTGTGGTGGTTAGCACAGGTGAATGGTACCGGACAAATATATATTCAAAATTCCCCCCCCCCCCTGCCTAAATTTATCATTCATACTTGAAGTGAATATTTCAGGTATATTTTCCCATTGTGGACAGCAAAGATAATGGAAGCAAAATGTCCAGACAAACTTACTGTTCATTCACTGAATACCAACAGAATGGGATGTATGCCCTCCGCAACCCCTCCCCCCCCCCCCCCCCCCCCCCAATCCCAGCTCCTAGACTTCTTTGAACCCAGGGTTGCCAACAGTGGAAAATAAAAAACCGGGAGATCTTAAGGGATTTTATACTGGAGGGTTTGGGGGTACTCCCCCCAGCACCCAATAACAATTTTTAAATCTTCGATGCTCTGTGGTCCATTTTGGACACAATAATCTGTACGATTTATATAATATTACTATATTAATGGTATTGCAGGGTTGCCAACATTGGAACATGAAAAACTGGAAGATTGGCATAAAGTGATATGATGGGGACATAAAATAACCCTCCTCTCCTGATGCATAAAAACAAGACCACATTCCCCAATCCCTCCCGCCTCTATATAATAAATTCAATTCAATTCTTTATTTCAGACTCAGGATTATGGTAGTTACATAATTTGGTCCATAGTAGGTAGATATAAAAATTAATGTGAATAAGATATAAGTAATAGTATGAATACTACCATACTAACCAATATCAAAATCTTATACATCATTTACGGATGGCCCCTAGCCCCTAATCTCCAACATGCGGGGGACGGTTAGTTCATGCACAAGATGCCTGAATCTCCTGTTGAGCTCTGACCAAGGCGAGTACTCCAAGTCAAATAAAAAAATATCCCAAATTCATAATTATCACAATGTATTAGTATAAACTAGTTGTCAACAGTTATTAATCCAAACTAATTAATTAATTACTGACGGTTAGTACCTTCATCGAACACAATGGGAATCAATTATGTATAAAGCAGGGATGAAATTCGGCTTGGACACCCCCCCCCCCCCCCACACACACAAATTATATATACAGTAAAACCTCCTTAATCTCCCACCTCAACAGATCGGCCACTTTATTTGGGTCCCAACAATGCCATTGCAAGGATATTCTAACCATCCCTAAACCGACCACTTCCCTAAATGGACAACTAAAATTCGGTTCCATGGTCGGTCGATTTAGAGAGGTTTTAGTGTATATATATGACTTCCGGTAAACCTTACCCACAATTCTATGGCAGTGCTAAGCCTTTGAGGAGATGACCGCTTTTTTTGGTGGGTGGGTGGGTGGGGAGGGGGGATGGAAAATCCTAAAAATCAGAGGAAAAAAGTAAAGATCTTTCATCCCTGCTCTGAGGCTGCAATCCGAATTCTGATGAAAATTGCCTTATTTTAATGTTTCCTTTTTTCAATTAACTAATTAAAACTAATTTAAAATCCAGGCAAGTACAGAAGACCGTTAGCAGAATGGCTGGTTTTCTTGTAAAAGTCTGACGCAAATTTCAAACAAGGGACAAGGGACAAAAACAAAGGATGTTGTTTGTTTGTTGTTGTTTTACGTCCTAGCAACATCTAAGGTCATATGAGGACGGGTACCGACTTGTGACAGTGCGCACTCATGGCGACTTTATAGTGCTGTCACACTGGGAAACCAGGCCGCCGCACCATGACCTGGTATCCCACTCAGTCACATTATCCTGACACTGAGCACACCAGTCCTTGCCCTATCCTAATAATGGCGAGCGCCTGGCTAGGAAGCGACAAGTATCAATTTTAAAGTCATTGGTTTGACTCGACCGGGACTCGAACCCACGACCCCACGATCTACCAGCACGGGAGACGGACGCTCTAACTCATTCGGCCATCCCGTCTGAACAAAGGATGCCCACACCGCCAAATGGCGTGGAAAATGTTGTGCAGTGGGGGTAAGCTCTTTTAAAAATTAAAGTTCCATAATCTGCTTGTTTTGAATCTGTTGCATACCTTTTCCCCACATATTTTATAATATAAAAATCAATATTTGAGGTTGGCAGTAATTTTCTTCTACCATGATCACTTAAAGTTGCATAGTCAGATAGTTTTGAGTTTCTGATATTTTCTGAGATCAATATATTAGGTTAATCATTATTATGTACCTTACTTTAAGCTTGAAGTAACTTTTATTTTAAATAACTAACTTTTGAGATATTCGAAGTGCAACCATGCAAAATTAATTTTGGCAAGCAAGCCAAAACTCTGACACCATAGCATTCTGCAGTACCAGGCTCTATTCAAGTGTGTCAGTATTCCCTTTTGTGTGGCGACAAATATTTAACAAGTGCACCAGTATCTAAGTTAGATATATAGAATCAAATTCCCATAATTGTTTTGATTTGGAAAAATTGATGTTTTCATCAGACTATGCGAGCTTTAACTTTAGAGATATTGGAAATAAAAGCATACAATACAATGTGCGCGTGAACACCAGTTGAAACCAACTGGAATGCGCCATTACTACTTTAAGTAGGTCACGTTGCTGCTAAAAAAAATCAATACATCGGCCCAACTAAATTTGAAATAAGCACATCAGTACCAAAAGTTCCATGTGCAGGTTCAAATCTAGAAGGTGATTATGCCTTTGAAAATATTATACATTCATCAGATTATGTAACATTAATCAAACTAACTCAGGCAGATAAATACTTAAATGCGCGGTGGGAGGCGGGAGGGGGTGGGAGGAGGGAAAGTGGGTGGGTGGGTGGGGGTGAGGGGGAGGTGAAAGCCTCAAATGAAGACATGCTTTCAAGAAAGACTCACGGAAGAAGGGGAACATATCTAAATCTGAACAATAAAAGAAACAATGTGAAATCTATAATCGCAGGGACATTTCTCTAGTATAGAGGGGGGTGTAATGACGTCACGAGGCAACTTTCGGTGGCCATATTGGATGACATACAGAAGGCTTGCAACTGCCTACACTGTGATTATTTACTGATTTGTTGGTTTTTTTTGTCACTGTTATGAGCAGTCTGCCCTCAGAAGTTGTTGCTAAAGTGCTGTAAGTAAGCACACTGGATGTAAACTGCCCAGAACCTCCCATAAAACAAGAAAACTCTGTTTTACTGCATCTGCATGCATTCATAACATGGCTAGGGAGGGTGCTCGTAATCCAAGATGGCTGACCGCTGATTGCTAAGTAATGACGTCACGTGCACTCCCTCTATACGTAAATGTAATTACCATATTCTCGCGGGTTAACACCTGTGTGTTGGTTAATGCCCACCCCCCACGTGGCCAATATTTTGTAGACGCCCACCACTTAAACGCCCATGTGTGGGTAAACGCCCACCCACCCCCACTTCAGTGATTTGCCAATTTAAACGCCCAGGGTGTTAACCCGCGAGAATAAGGTATGCTGTTGATAAAACATCTGTATTTCAACAAAGTGTCCCCGTTTACAGACACTGAGGTGGTGATCTATGCCTACATATAGAAGATATCATGTAGGTCATGTGGCAGGTGGGCGCTGTGGGGTTTTATTGTTGTGTGTATTGGTGAGCTCAGAGAGCTGGCTAATATAGAGGAGCTGGCATAGACCTCCTCTACAGTGGTGGCGACCTCTGGTGAGCAAATCGGAGTACTCCTAAATAGCTCCAGGTCTCCCGTAGGCGTCAGTGTGCAGGAAGGTTAGATGTTGGGGAATCAATAAGAGACCTTGCAAAAACACTACATATAATATATATAATATATAAATTCATGCAGTATATATATTATAACATAAAACAAATAATATTACGTATATAATAAATATAAATATTATACATATAATACACATATAATATACAGATTATATACATATAATATACATATAATATACATATAATATATATATAATATTATATACATTGATATACATTACAATATAATATATGCAGAACTATGTCCTTAGAAATTTTAAATATTAAATTTTAAATTTAAATAAAAAATGAAAATACATATACTGGTAATCTTGGAAACAAAAATAGTAATAATGATAAACTTAGACATTATTTATGTGCTGAATCAATAAAGGGTGGGTGCAGTACTACGACTACTACGACTACTACGACTACTACTATTATTATTTTTATTATTACTATTACTACTAATGATAATAATAATTTAGGACATTATTATTCAAGAAGCACTGGACATAAACAATAGTCCACTGGTAATAGTAATAACGGCCAGCCTAGGGATGATTTACTTTAGACATGAATAATGGCTGTTCAAAATTAAAAGCAAAGCATGTTTTATTTAAAGATGCCTCTACTGCACATTGATTTTCATATCATCGGATATTGGACGTCCAACATATGGTCATTCTGACATTTATTTGGAGGAAACCCATTGCTGCCACATAGGCTACTCTTTCCAATAACCAGCAAGGGCTATTCTATGTGCACTTTCCCAGAGACAGGACAGCACATACCACAGCCTTTGATGAACGAGATGTAGACCACTGGTTCGAACGGAAAATAGCCCAAACTGCAGATGGGTCCACTGAGCAGGATCGATAGGATGACAGACACCTTCACAGGTGGACACACTACCGCCTTAGTTACGTCCCACACCCCGTTCAAAATGAATGCTTATAGATAAGAAATAAATGCTTATAGATAGTAATCTAGACTGTTCTAACAATTGCTTCATAGGACTGAATTTATAAGGGCTGCGACGATTCAGTGACAATTTGATAAACAGGCTTTAAAAATGGACAAAATAAATCAAACTAAATTCAAAGTGGATGGTGAGGACCGTTTTTTCCCAGCTTTTACATCCTAGCAATATCTAAGGTCATATCAGCCCTTGTACCGACTTGTGACACTGTGAACCCATGGCCCAACTGGGAGCCCAGGCCACCAGCATCATGACCCACTCAGTCACACCATCCTGCTATTGAGTTGGTTGGTGTTGGACTTTTACGTCCTGCCAACATCTAAGGTCATATAAGGACAGGTACCAACTTATGACAGTGCGCATTTATGGCGACTTTATAGTGCTGCCCCATGGCAACCAACCTAGATCGGCGGCGATTGACGTCAATCGGTGGCACTTGACCTAAATCTGTGGCAACTGACCTAAATATGCGGTGACTGACCTAAATCAGTGGCGTTTGACCTAGATCAGTGGCGTTTGACCTAAATCGGTGGCGACTAACCTAAATCGATGCCACCCAACGTAAATTGGCAGTGATTGATGTCAATCGGTGCAAGTGACCTAAATCTGTGGCGACTGACCTAAATCAGTTGCGTTTGACCTCAATTGGTGGCAACTGACCTAAATCGATAGCAACCAACCAAAATCGGCGGCCATTGACATAATTCGGCGGCGATTGACCTAATTCGACGGCGGCGAACCTAAATGATCGGCAATTGACCTAATTCAGCTTAAATCCTACTGGAACAGACTCGAATGCTGGGCACCCACTGACATTTGCTGACAGACTAATTGATTGTCGACAGCTGCAAACTGACCGCTTGTTGACAGCTGTCGTCTTACCATGTAAGTCGACAGTTGCCAACCAATTAGAACAATGACCAAACTTCGACACAGCACATGTAAATAGTCCCACGGACTATCGGTGAGGATCAGACAGTCGATGGCAGTCAGGCGAAGAAAAATCAGTGCTGCCTCCGCTTTTCATGACATGACACAACTACCATAAAAATGAAATAAAACAATCTACAATGTATTATAAATAACAAAAGAATATATATACAGAAATATGCAAGCGAAGAAAATCATAGGTCCTGACGCAATTAGCTATTGATCAGAAGTATACACAGTACAGCGCCAATTAACGCACTGGCGGCAATTCTGGACAATTAGTTATACACCGGAAGTAGAGGGCTTACCTTCCTCACTAACAGCGTCTCTGTCATCCTCGTCATCTGACATGGCGTCTGTCGTATCCTCGCGCTCCCTGGTGGGTAGACAGAGAACTAGCGGTTAGAAACGGTGTAGCAATCCAATCACAGATCTACAAGTGGCAAATACATACAGAAGCTTCTAATTAGAACACTTAGTTTGGCTTTAAAAACAATATAGACTTACTATGTGAAGTATACTGATGAAACTACATAATACTAATATCATAATGGCAATTTAAGCTGCGATTATTTTTTTAGGGGAAAAAAAGAAGGGTTCAAAATCTATTTCATAGAAATAATATCGCCTGTGTGCAGGTAAATAAGAAAAACAGGGGACATAATTATAATAACTTAAGTACAAAATCCACCAACTTAGGTACAAACTGAATAACAATACACCATTGTGCAACAAAGTTTAGCACACAACTGAAGATGGGTTACTGGTATTAAAGGCGTGCTAGTCTCACTTAGAACTGAACTACTAGAGGGGTACAGAGGCCATGCCCGGCAAGACGCACAGGCCAGAGGGTGGTGGCGGTGTGTGTATGTGTGTATGTGTGTGGGTTATGGGGGTAGTAGTGCACCGTTGTAATGCTGTAGGCATGTCTGTTCTTATCATAAGTCTTAACTGCGGCTCTTCCACTACGCATCACGTGACTATCTCCACATGCACACACCATGCACGCCATCTTAAGTAACGTCCCAGACATACGGGCAACTGGTTGGTTTTGTTACGTCCTGGCAAAATCTAAGGTCATATCAGGATGGGTACTGACTTATGACAGTGCGCACTCATGGTGGTTTTATAGTGCTGCCCTACTGGGAGACCAGGCTGCCAGCACCATGACCTGATATCCCACTCAGGCACATTACCCGGACACTGAGCCAACCAGTGCTTGCTCTATCCTAATAATGCAAGCGCCTGGCTAGGAAGCGACAACATAGGGGCAACTGCTGACCTGGTTAGAGCCAGCGTCGGCCTAGGGTTGCTGGTGCCCTGGGCAAATTGAATTCCGGCGCCCTTACAAGTATTAATTCTCTTTTAAATCTAGGATTTCGAGAAATTATATTTGGCGCCCCCTAGCATGTGGCACCCCGAGCGACTTCCCAAGTTCTCGGTACCTTCAGAGCCTTGGATAGAGCCAGAATCTCCAGCCAGCCACATAGTCAGGGCGTGAGAGAGATGGCGGGGAGCGGAGGGGCTGAGGGGTGGTGGTCAAAATAACCGAAGCAACCATATTTATGACCAACCATGCAGTACCTTGAGAAGCCTTGAATTTAACCTATTTTGGGTAATTAGCCTTGAAGGCCCTGAATTCCATTAAACTCCCCCCACTGATCTAAATTAGTCTGAAATCGCCATTTGCCATTGTTGTTTTCCCCCTGAAATCCAAATGAAAATACTCTTGAATTCCTATCAAAAACATCCTTGAAAAAACTCGAATTCCATATCTTCACATGTGTACGCACCCTGAGTATCCTATTCAGGCATTAAATATATACACACATGTAAATAATTATTTACTTCACCACCGGCACCGAACAGCGACATTGTCTGTACCATATATAAAAACACCCGATAGTGTTCACTACTAATGGTACTAGTACCATTTGACTGGTGCTGCTTTATAGGTTAGCGAATTCTAACTGTACTAGACCAATACTCCACAAGCCGCAGATATCGTTGATACTTCTTGCTGCCTCTCAGTAGCATGAAGCATTGACTGGCAAGTATGGGCGTATATGAGATGAATTGGGTAGAGAATGGCATATTTTCTATCGAGTGGAGAGGTACAAATGACAAGTGATGTCCCCGCTTTCCCCCAATAGAGTTGGGACAAGTAACAAATGGCAGCACATCGATTCAACTTTACATTCTGCCTGAAAAAAATACAACTACATCAGAAACAGAGTAAGCAATTCTTATGTTAAAATGAATCAATTCTTTTAAAAAGATTTAAATTATTAAAGTCATCTGCAATAGTGTAGTTTCTGAAATACGGCTACTTTCCAAAGTAAATTTGTCTGTGTCAATTTGTTTCAGAAATGGAGAACAAAACAATGCCTTGCTTTGCTTTTAGGCTAAATAACCGATCCAAGTGGCATTCTCTGTGGTGGAGTGGTTAGAGTGTCTGACTTTTTTCTAGGTCAGACTCCTAATCTGAGGGTCGGCGGTTCGATTCCCCGTGCCCCCAGCTCTGCCAATTTGGATTTCCACCGCTCTGTATAACTTACAGCGTCATCAAAGGCCAGTTGCTCTCATACCATGTCTATGTGGTGTGGGAGGAAAAAAATCCCTTGGGTTGGTAAAAGTGTAGGCTCGGGCTTTCTATCGACCAGCAGTGGAATGAGGAAGACCAGTCGTCTATGACTGAAATTTCCCCTGCTTAAACAACTAATGGACTAAAAAAAAATTATTAAATAAATCAGCTATCACAAATTTGAATATTTACCTAACAGAACAGTGGTGGCGTAATACATACTTAATGTAACCTTTCTGTTGTTGAGGTTTCAGGGCTAAAATGTGGCGGATTGATATCAGACTCAACCACTTCGTATTTCCATCTAGTTTGATATGGATGTCATTGGTGCATCCTGCAAACTTAACTGTGATAGGACCACGTAAACTATATACATTATATTATATATATACATGACAAATAAATTGCCCATATAAGCGTATACACGTAAATATATAATATATATATATATATAACTTAACAACATATAATTGACGATGTTCAATTATATATATAGATATGCATGTATGTATATATAATTTAGCATCCATATAATTGACCAATTAAATTACATAATATATATACATATGTAGATACATATATAATTTAATATTCATATAATTGACCATGTTAAATTATATATATATACACATATACATCTATATATATATATAATTTATCATACATATTCACGCTAAATTATATATATACACTTTAACATATATATATACTATTAATATACACTTTAGCATGATCCCACCACGGTTATGTATTAAAAATCTCATACTTATTAAAGCTATATTTGTGTTTAAAGGTGAATTTGGCAGACGACCCGACCCATGCAGAGGCAGTGTTGGTTGACAGAATCGATGTGAGATATGTACAAAGAATTGATTTCATTGTAAGGGCGCGGGTGTGTGTGTGTGTGTGTATGCTGGGAAGGAGTGGCGGGACGAGGTGAGGCGTTGTGAGTGTGTGTCTGAGGGTGTGTGTGTGTGTGGGGGGGGGGGTGCTGGTTGCTAGGCGTTGGGAGGGTGTGGTGGAGAGTTTGGTTGGGGGTGGGTGGTAGTGGGGGAGTGGTTGCTATGCGTTTGGAGGGTGTGGGTTGGCGGGGCGAAGTGAGCCGTTGGGAGGGTGTGTGTGTGGGGGGTAGTGGTTGCTAGGCGTTGGGAGGGTGTGTGGGAGGGTGTATGGGAGAGTGTATGGGAGAGGGAGAGTGTATGGGAGAGGGTGTGTGGGAGAGTGTGTGGGAGAGTGTGTGGGGGTGGGTGGGAGTGGGGGTTGCTATCGTTTGGAGGGTGTGGGGGGTGGCGGGGCGAGGTGAGGCGTTGTGAGTGTGTGTCTGAGGGTGTGTGTGTGTGGGGGGGGGGGGGGCTGGTTGCTAGGCGTTGGGAGGATGTGGTGGAGAGTGTGGGTGGGGGTGGGTGGTAGTGGGGGATTGGTTGCTATGCGTTTGGAGGGTGTGGGGTGGCGGGGCGAGGTGTGGCGTTGGGAGGGTGTGTGTGTGTGGGGGGGGGGAGTGGTTGCTAGGCGTTGGGAGGGTGTGGGGGAGAGTGTATGGGAGAGAGTGTATGGGAGAGGGTGTGTGGGAGAGTGTGTGGGAGAGTGTGTGGGGGTGGGTGGTAGTGGGGGTTGCTATCGTTTGGAGGGTGTGGGTTGGCGGGGCGAGGTGAGGCGTTGAGAGTGTGTGTGGGAGGATGTGTATGTGTGTGGGGGGGGGGGGAGTGGTTGCTAGGTGTTGGGAGGGTATGTGTGGGGTGGCGGGGCGAGGCTTTCGGAGGTGAGGCGTTGGGAGGGTGTGTGGGAGAGTGTGTGGGAGAGTGTGTGGGAGAGTGTGTGGGAGAGTGTGTGGGAGAGTGTGTGGGAGAGTGTGTGGGAGAGTGTGTGGGAGAGTGTGTGGGGGTGGAGGGTGGCGGGACGACGTGAGGCGTTGGGAGGTTGTGTGGGAGGTTGGGGAGTGGTTGCTAACCACGTGACCACAGATAGCTTCTACAGATTGCCCCCAAGCCGAGAAAACACCAGGTGAGAAACCCAACGTACCGATGAAGAGTTCCCGCAGTGCTAACAATCCACAAAATCGCCACATTACCTTCACAGCAACTTCCCCCAACTCCGGTTTGTTTGTTTGTTTGTTGTTGTTTTACATCCTAGCAACATCTAAGGTCATATCAGGACGGGTACCGACTTGTGACAGTGCGCACTCATGGCGACTATATAGTGCTGCCCCACTGGGAAATCAGGACTCCGGAACCACCGTCATTCACCCTCAGCCCCCATCTACTGAATCATGTTCAGCCGTGACTCACCCCCATTAAAAAATGGGAGGCCAACCCCAAAACGGAGGCAATGCCAATACTTATGGGAACATTCTTTTTCAAACATTTTCAAACTTTTGTTGTTGTTGGTGTTGGTTGACTCATCAAAAATATACCCCTTCATGAGATGAGAATTGAGATCAGGACAACTCATCTTTACAGATAAGGAAAATCACAGCGTACATATGGACCGGAAGTGCGCTAACCGGAAGTGACACCTACCACGCACGACACTGCGCAGCCGCATGCTTACCTCCACGCGCCGCAAGGTCTGATGGGTAAACCCCAGGGTGCGCAGTGCAATCATTGCTATTCACATAGCAGTGGCCAGCTTCGATGACAATGTGACCATGTGACAGTGACAGTGACAGTGGAAACCCTCGAGGATGATGCATAACAGCACTGTCAAATTCACGCTAACACGATCATAAGTAGAGCCACTTGAAACAGATCTGGGCCCGTATGCATGATGCGGTGTTAGCTTACACTCTGTGTGTTTGCGCTAACACCGCACTGCTTCTTGCATACTGAGTTTTAGCCGCTAACCTAGAAATCCCCACCAAAACCAGTTTTGGCTCACTAACACTGCATCATGCATACGGGCCCTGGTCTTCGATCATTTATGTGGAGGGTAATTCGGCGAATTAGTCATGGCGACCAGGAGTGGCGGCAAGTCGCTTGCGTGGTACAACACATTGAATTCTGAGAGAACTAGTTGCCACACACTGCTACACTAAGGTGGGGTAGGGGTCATCGCAAGCGACAAGCTGTGGCAATTAGTCACCTAGTGAAGCCTCAACTCTAACTATGAAGGCTTGCCTTGCGCATGCGCACCCTAGCTGCATTAACCCTTTGGGGCCGGGAGCGTCCGCAAGTTCCACGTGCTTAAAACCCTAGTGGGCCTGTAGTTGAATTGCTTTTCTAGATATGTTTAATTGACAATTTATAGATCATATCAGAAATACAGTGCTACCCGATTGCAGGTGCATTCAGGCGCACCTGGACTGTAAGCATGCGAAACATGCGGGTGCACTCGGCTCCAAAGGGTTATCCCAGCTATTTATAGGATTATGCTGTACTCAAAAAGTGTGCTTTAAGATACAAGAGATCTATTGGCATTGGGGAATCAACATGGTTTGTGCTTGATTAAATGCATCAGTCAGTTTTGATGAGGTGCACAAAGACAGGCAGAGGCGGTGACTGGTTGAGGAGGTTTGGGTTAGTTTGCGGCTATGTTAGGGGTCTACTATCAAATCAGCGCAACCTGCATTCATCAAAGATGCATTATGAGAATAATAACAAATTGGGGTATATACATATATATATATTTACATGAATAATATATTTATATAATTCCGCACATATATTTGTATACAAATTGTACATATGAGGAGTTCAAGTGCAAAACGCCGTAAATGCCAATTAAAGAATTGAGATAAAAGTTGGAAAAATTTGTTTTATTTAATGACGCCGCTAGAGCACATTGATTTTTATCATCGGCTATTGGACGTCAACCATATGGTCATTCTGACATATTTCTTTGGAGGAAACCAGCTGCCGCCACATAGGCTACTCTTTCCGATAAGCAGCAAGGGGTCTTTTATATTCACTTTCCCACAGACCAGACAGCACATTCCACAGCCTTTGATGAACCAGTTGTGGACCACTGGTTGGAATGGAAAATAGCCCAAACTGCAAATAGATCCACTGAGCAGGATCGATAGGATGACCGGCAGCTTCACAGGTGGACACTCTACAGCCTGTGCTACGTCCCGCTCCCGAGATAAGTCAAACCTCCAAAAGGTTAATTCCTTTACATTCCTAGATATTTTGTTCATTGCTCCCTAACTATTTCATCACAAGAAAAGTGGAATTAGTGAGAATTATAGTTACGTTCAGGTAAAAATCACTTATTTTAATTAAATCTTTGGATTGGTATTGTCATGGGGGTGATGAAAATGGGAATTATTGCGCCTAGAGCAGGACTCGAACCCACATCTCTTTGCATTCCGGGCCAGTGTGCTAACCATTACACCACCTAGGCTCCCTGATATCAACACGCTACCCACGCCTACCTGTCTATGTGGCTCCTTGCCTAAGAGGTCAGTGCAGACCACTACACTCGTCCCCCTGGAATTGTAAGTCTTGTAATGCTTACAATTACATACATACAGGCAATGCACTTACACATACACAGGGTAGGTTCTACAACTATACAGCGCGTAGCTTGTATAGGATCATGGTCACGGCAACCAGTGTCATGGGGGTGATGAAAATGGGAATTATTGCACCTAGAGCGGGACTCGAACCCACATCTCTTTGCATTCCGGGCCAGTGTGCTAACCATTACACCACCTAGGCTCCCTGATATCAACACGCTACCCACGCCTACCTGTCTATGTGGCTCCTTGCCTAAGAGGTCAGTGCAGACCACTACAGTATTTATGGTGTTTTGCGCTTGAAGTCTTCATAAATACATAAATAACATACATTTACACTTATTCCAATTCATTTATAATAATTTCATTAGCCAATACATGACTGTATGTATTTTTCATGATCTTTTAAAGTTGCATAATCCAGTGGTTTCTGAGTTTCTGCCACATTAGTTAGACGAGACTGTCTCAAAAGGTGCTAAGCAATATGGGACGAAACTGTGTCCATAGTAACGATCAACACACTATCTACTTATGCATTTGCTCAGGATAAACTGATTTGCTTTTTACATTGTGTTTCATAATCCCAATAGAATACATATTGATTTGAAGCAAATGTCCTTGTGTTTTCAGTGTAAGCGTTTCTGTGCTGTTTTGTGTCAATCGTTACTATGGACAAAAAAATGAAGAGCTAGCACCTTTTGAGACAGGCTCATATATGTGTTGATCATTATTATCTATCTACCTTACTTTAATTTGAAGCAACTTCTATTTTAATGTACAATCCTTGGGTGCTTTTGAACTGAAAACATGCAAATAATTTTGACAAGCACATCGAAATGCTAGAAATCAGCAATGACAGATTAACAAAATACTAATTGACGTAATCTTCTTTCTGTGCAGCAGTAAATGATTCATAAGCGCACCAATATCGAAGTGGAATATGTAGAATTAAATTTAAGGAAATCCGTGGGTTTCGAAAATGTTATACATTCATTGGATTATACAGCTTTAAAATTACAGAAAAGACTTGATTAAAATTGGGTCAATCATAGTTCATACTCCCCCCCCCGGAAAACACAATCTAAATACAATAAAGGACACATCGTTACATAAAATGTATAGTTTTTTATTAGAAGTAAGCATATAACAACACCATTTCCCCCAGTTGTAGCCGATTAGATAGGGTTTAACTGCATAGTCCCTTTTTGCAATAGTTGAAACCTTGAACCGACTGGTAAACAATCTAATGGATTACCTCCATATCCATGTACCCTTAACTCATAGAGCTCCATGTGAACCTTGTTCACTTAGTAAGTGACTCCCTGTGGTACCATAAACACTTTGAGACGATTCGCCTGATTGGGGGTTGGGGTGGGGGGTCCTTATACCATTCACACACATTATGACCCTTTAACAAAATATTTAATAAACAAAATTAATAAAAACCAACCAAAACACCACTTCCAGTCCCTAGGTTTACAGTTATAAACCATAGTTTATGAGACCATTTACAGAATTTCATTTACAGAATTCCATTCACACATTTTTCGATTAAAAAAAACCCACAGCAAAATTCTGTTTTAACCACCAACCAGCTTACTCAGCTGCAAATAAACATTGTTATCCAACGAATTAACAGCAGCAACAACAACAAAATCACCAAATAAATCACGGAGCTGATTTATCAGCCACCACTGGACTCTACTCGGATTTGCTTATTTGAATGAAACCCTGAGATTTTGGATATTGAACTTTGGAATTATTGTGGCAATTTCTATGATGTTCAGAGATGCTGGTTATCTAAATGAACTAAACTCACTGTTGTCTGATTCTCAATAGCGTACATGTAGGGAGTGGGGGGGGGGGGGTACAGGGCTGTTTGTTATCGCCAAGTTATATAGGCATCAACATATTAACCACACAGCCACATTATATAGCTATTCGCACATGGACTATGCAGTACAATTACACAGCCACTGATATGGTAACTGTACTATACAACCACAGTACCGGGTATATATCCACCAATACATATCCACCAATATAGTAACTGTACTATGTAATCATGGTATATACTGATGAGTGATCAATTTGGTAACTGTACTATACAACCACAATATATAGCCAGTCAGTGAATCGACTACATATCCACCAATATAGTAACTGTACTATATAACCAGTGTATAATGAAGAGCGACCATTGTGGTAACTGCACTATATAACCACAGTATATAGCCATCAATGCATCGACTACATATCCACCAATATATTCCCTGTACTATATAACCATGGTATAATGAAGAGCGATCAATTGGGTAACAGTACTATATAACCACAGTATATAGCCATCAATGTATCGACTACATATCCACCAATATAGTAACTGTACTATATAACCACAGTGTATAATGAAGAGCGACCATTGTGGTAACTGTACTATATAACCCCAGTATATAGCCATCGATACATACCCACCAATATAGTAACTGTACTATATAACCATGGTATATAATGAAGAGTGGCCATTGTGGTAACTGTACTATATAACCATAGTATATAGCCATCCATACATATCCACCAATATAGTAACTGTACTATATAACCATGGTATATAATGAAGAGTGGCCATTGTGGTAACTGTACTATACAACCACAGTATATAGCCATCAATACATATCCACCAATATAGTAACTGTACTGTATAATCATGGTATATAATGAAGAGTGGCCATTGTGGTAACTGTACTATATAACCATAGTATATAGCCATCCATACATATCCACGAATATAGTAACTGTACTATATAACCATGGTATATAATGAAGAGCCACCATTGTGGTAACTGTACTATATAACCATAGTATATAGCCACCCATACATATCCACCAATATAGTAACTGTACTATATAACCATGGTATATAATGAAGAGTGGCCATTGTGGTAACTGTACTATATAACCATAGTATATAGCCATCGATACATACCCACCATTATAGTAACTGTACTATATAACCATGGTATATAATGAAGAGCAACCATTGTGGTAACTGTACTATATAACCATAGTATATAGCCATCAATACATATAATGAAGAGCGGCCATTGTGGTAACTGTACTATATAACCATAGTATATAGCCATCCATACATATCCACCAATATAGTAACTGTACTATATAACCATGGTATATAATGAAGAGCGACCATTGTGGTAACTGTACTATACAACCATAGTATATAGCCATCAATACATACCCACCAATATAGTAACTGTACTATATAACCATGGTATATAATGAAGAGCGACCATTGTGGTAACTGTGCTATATAACCATAGTTTATATCCAGTCAGTGAATCGACTACATATCCACCAATTTAGTAACTGTACTATATAGTGACAGTATATAATGAAGAGCGACCATTGTGGTAACTGTACTATATAACCATCAGTAAATCGACTACATATCCACCAATATAATATCTGTAATACATAACCATGGTATATAACCATCAGAGAATCGACTACATATCCACCAATATAGTAACTGTACTATATAACTATGGTATATAATGAAGAGCGACCATTGTGGAAAATATACTATATAACCAGTGAATCGACTACATATCCACCAATATAGTAACTACTATATAACCACAGTATATAGCAATGAGCAATTAAGTTGGTAATGGCATTATATAATCACAGTATATAGCATTCAACAACCATTATGATAATGGTACTAATAGTACCATTATGATAATAGTACATCTAGTCACCAGTGCAACATATCCACCAATACGGTAACTGTACTATATAACCACCGTATACAATGAAGAGTGACCGTTGGGGTAACTATGTTATATAAACACAGTATATAACCATCAGCATATGAATTAGGCAGTAAAACTACATAGCGCCCAATATGATTAAGGTACTATACAACCGCAGTTTATAGCAATCAGCATATCAACTATACATCTACCATTATAATAACTGTGCTATATAACACAGTATATAACCATCAGCATATGAATTAGGCAGTAAAACTACATAGCGCCCAATATGATTAAGGTAGTATACAACCGCAGTTTATAGCAATCAGCATATCAACAATACATCTACCATTATAATAACTGTGCTATATAACACAGTATATAACCATCAGCATATGAATTAGGCAGTAAAACTACATAGCGCCCAATATGAGGACTTAACGCGTTGCATCGCATATCACAAACCGCCACGTTTATCCATAGCAGAATCAGGCATATTCAAACTATTTAGCATACTACAACATTATCAATAATAACTGTGCTATATAACACAGTATATAACCATCAGCAACCAATATGGCAACTGTACTATATAAGCACATAATATAACCCATCAGCGTATGGACTACACAATAAAATTACATAGTACCTAAGTACCTGTAATCGCACTATATAGCCATCGGTGCATGGATTATGAAGTAAAATTACATAAAGCAACATTCGAATCACATAAACATTCAACATAAAACCATAGTTAATTATAGAGCTAAATTATGTAGTATTAGGTATATGAATGATATATTTTCAAACTAATTTGATCCCTCGGTAAAAATAAATTCGAGTTATATTATAATTAAAATTGACATTAACAGTCATTAAAACTAGTTCATGTGCATATCATATAGTTATCGGCACTGATTTGGAAACAAATATGAATGAATATGCTCAAATCTGCAGAATACAATTAATAATACAAGGCATGGACTCGAAATAAACTGCATTAGGACATTATGTGAGAAAAAAAGGTGAACAGTGCAACGTGGCTAAATCATAGTAAATGACACCATTTCTGAAATAAAGTAAATATTCCTATCAATCTCATTGACAGATCCTTATTTGACACTGTACACTTATTTCCCCCACCCGTTTAGGTTATATCAATATATGCAGGCATGAAAGTGGTCGCCAGCAAAAAAACACGGAAATCAAGCCAAGATTCTTAAACTGACAGCGAATTTCCGCGAAAACACAGATCTTCTCTCATAGACTTAGCACTGTCAGGGAATCGTGGAAAAATGCCGGAAGTCAGGTTTCAACTAGCCTTGTTATGACTGTATTATCACCCATACCTAAAACTTTGTTTGAGCTTTATGTTCTAGCTACATCTATCAGAAGGGGATTCGAACCACCCAACTGTTGTCATATACATCCCACATCTTTGGAATTTTGTTGCACGTTAATCAGTAGATATAAAAAAATCGCGGAAATCCGCGAAACCGCGGAGATCTTTCATCCCTGTATGTGACATTCAGGTATGACCAAGATTAATCAAACCAAGCCACCACATCCCACTACTAGTAAACATCTCATCAGAAAATAACTTGCTATGTCATAACAGACTGAACTCAGAATCATCAAAACTAATGATACACAAAAGCTGCATAGTCCGATGAAAGCATACAATTTAAAAAACTAAAATACTTATTTAGATTTGATTCTACATATTCAACTTAGATACTGTTGGACTTATTAAGCATTTGTTGCTGCATAGAAGATCATAATAAATCAATATAATAGAACCTGTTACTACTGAAGTCTACGGTGTCCAAGTATTGGCATGCTTGCTCAAATTAATTTGGCATGTTTGGACATCAAATATCTCCAAAGTTGGCCATTTAAAATATAAGTTACTTCAAACAAAGGAACGCAGATTATAACAATCAGCATAATGTATTTATCTCAGAAAATGACAGAAACTCAAAAGCATCGGATTATGCAACTTTAATGTAAAAATCAATGCTTGAAGGCCCAGTCAGACCTTACCGGATTGAGCAACGGACATAAACCGGATAAAGAATTATTAAGCATGTGTTACTGCATAGAAAGGGATACTAACCCGATTTAATTGAGCCTGTCATTGCCGAGACCTATGGTGTTCTCTGTGGCGGAGTGGTTAGAGTGTCTGACTTTTTTCTAGGTCGGACTCCTAATCTGAAGGTTGGTGGTTCAATTCCCCGTGCCCCCCACCTCTGCCAATTTTGATTTCCACCGCCGCGTATAACTTACAGCATCATCAAGGACCAGTTGCTCTCATACCATGTCTATGTGGTGTGGGAGGTTAAAAATCCCTTGGGTCGGTAAAAGTGTAGGCTCGGGCTTTCTATCAACAAACTGTCTAACGGTGAAAACAAGTCTATTCCGACTTATCCATGTATAAATCCTCAAGGAAAAAAAATGGTGTTAGGGTTTTGACAAGCATGCTAAAACTAATTTAACATGTTTGCATTTTTTAAAAACATCTTCAAAGTTAACCATTTTAAATCAAGAGTTAACTCAAACTAAAGTAAGGTAGATATATCTACCTACAAATTTAAAATTTAAATAATAGAAGCTCAAAACCATCTGACTATGCAACTTGAACAATTCTCAGCAAATAGAAATATAATTGTTTTAAAGATGCACAGTACGGTAAAAGCACAACATTTTCTAAACCAGACCATTTGCTGCTAGATATCCAACTTATGCTAGGTACACACCTACCGTTTATGACTCGCGCACTAAAACTCGCGACCCGACCCAACCCGCTTAAAACTGAAAACGGGCCAATTCATTTTTCAAATCGCGAATCGCAATCGTAAGGAAGCACTTTTAGCCCTAAAATTGAGTTTTAAGTCGCGAATCGCAATCGGTAGGTGTGCTAGGGGAATGCACACGTCAAGACTTTTGGGCAATTTTAGATCGAATACGGTAGGTGGGTGCGGAAAAATGGTAGGTGTGTACCTAGCATTAGATACTACCTGAATATCCGCCAACAACATGCAGACACACCGTCCTACCACTATCAAATAACAAATGTACAGTTATCAAGTTGAGACATTTCAGATTCACAAACAAACACAAACCTAGAGCGGTTTATAAAAACGGGTACAAACTAATTCAACTATTAGCATTTCACTTTCTTACGACTGAGAAAGTTTGTCCTTTGGGAACACACGTTTAGTAGATTAGCATAATTAAGAGCCTTCCAACACTTTCAACATTTTCACGGTTGTACAAAGCATACAATGGGGAAGGGGAATGGTCACTCAAGTACAACTTCTATCATTTATTAAAATGTTGACACGTTCATATTCTTGTATTTATGTTGGTGTAAAATGTTGATACATGTGATACTTTGGATGGGGAGGGGAAGGTCTGGAAAAGTAGTATGCTTTGTACGACCATGAAAATGTTGAAAACGTTGGATGGCTCCTTATTACTCTAGTTATATGGCCTCAGCCCATAGAGATTATGTATGTACTGCTATATGCAGGGTCGCCCTACGGCAGCAAGCCGGGGAATCGGCGAATAGTGGCTGCCATGTTTGAACAATTTTTCAGGATGCAAACTGTTTCTGCTTCATATGCCTGTCCTTGCGATGACAGGACACCTGCTATGTGAATTGTCAGGGCAACATTGCGATTCACAATGCATATCGATGCTTTGATTACTGTCTTGTAATTGTCTATCTATATTGTTGTAGATTTGTTCACTGTGTAGTGGTAATTGTAATTATGGATGGAAGACCGGTGTTGCAGTTTGAGCGCCCTGCCAGTTTCAGCTGACTGCATACACTCAAACTCAAGGCATTGTAAATGGTCGTGAGCAATCTTCATACAGAAAATACAGAAGAAGTGAAATATCTCTAAAACCACACTACCTATTAGCAAATCGCTTAGTACACATATAGAAAACATCTTTACCAAAAAGATTATCTTAAATTTATAAAGTTAGGGTTCTTGATTTCTATTTATTTTGAATAAAACTAACGTTTTGCACTGCGTGTACCATCAAACTCAAGGCATTGTCAATGGTCATGAGCAATCTTCATACAGAAAATACAGGAAAAGTGAAATATCTCTAAAAGCACATCACCTAGAAACAAATCACTTGGTACACATATAGAAAACATCTTTACCAAAAACATTATATTAAATTCATAAGGTTACTGATGATGCTGTTAGATTTTGACCCATGCGCATGAAACTGACAGTCAGCTGAAACTGACAGGGCGCTCAAACTGCGACACTGGTGCATTAGCACTGACAACATGTTATTCAGAGGAATAAAAACACTTGAACAAAAAAACAACAACATTGGTCTGGATACAGTTGTCCTTTGAATGCAGGTACTACTTCATACAGTTTGTTTGCTGTTTTACGTCCTAGCAACATCTAAGGTCATATCAGAACGGGTACCGACTTGTGACAGTGCACACTCATGGTGACTTTATAGTGCTGTCCCACTGGGAGACCAGGCCACCAGCACCATGACCTGATATCCCACTCAATCACATTATCCTGACACTGAGCACACCAGTCCTTGCCCTGTCCTAATAATGCTGAGTGCCTGGCTAGGAAGCGACAAGTATAAATTTTTAAGTCATTGGTTTGACTCGACCATGGTTCGAACCCACGTTCCCATGGGTTCGGATCCCCCGATCTCCCAAAACAGGAGGCAGATGCTCAACTCATTCGGCCATCCTGTCTGGTTTGATTGATTGATTGGTGGTTGCTTTACGCTGTGTCGGCATATTCACGGCGAGAAATGTTTGTTTTTTGTTCAAACCATCGCTTTTACATGTAAAAGCAGACAATCAATTATGTGCCAATAGACACTCATTAAATTAAAAAGCTCACAATCATATATTTGTGGCCAAGGGAAACAAATTCCCATAGAAAAAAGAAATGTTTTATTAATAATTGATACTGGTACTTCATACAGTAGTTGAATACAGGCACAACCTGTATTCTCTACGCATTATGAGACACTTTAAAGAATAACTAAAAGATGATATCACACCAAACTTATCAAAACAATTCTACATCAATGTAATTAAAGCTGCATAATCCTATGAAAGCATCAAATTTTCAAAACCAAAGCACTGACCTAGATTTGATTCTACATATGCAACTTAGATACCGGTGAACTTATTATGTATTTCTTGCTGTGTAGAAAGGGATACAAATCCAATTTAATAGAACCTATTACCGCTGAAGCCTATGTTAGCAGAATTTTGACGTGCTTAGCGGAAATTAATTTGGCATGTTTTCAGTTCAAATATCTTCCAAGTTAGCCATTTAAAATAAAGGTTACTTCAAAGTAAAGTGAAGTAGATTACAACGACCAACCGAATGCATTTATCTCAGAAAATGGCAAACATTCAAAAACTCAATAACATCAGACTAGGCAACTTAAAGGCACAAGATGGTTGCATCAGCTGACTGTCAGGACACACCATAACACATGACTTATATACAATGCCTGCTTTGCACAGTGACATAATCCTCATACTCAGTGACATAATCCTCAAGTTGTTTCATTTCACACGCTTGTACCCGCAATGACACCATATTTGGTGTGTTTTCATTATGGCATAGCTGATTCACTTCTGGATTTGTCTGTAGATAGCCACAGCAAAAATCAGGGATGAAAGTGGTCTTCGGCTAAAATCGTGGAAATCAAGCCGAGATTATTAGTATTACACCAATGGCAAATTTCCATGAAAACGCGGATCTTCTCCCATAGATTTAGTACTGTCAGGGAATCGCGGGAAAAATTCCGGAAGTCAGGTTTTAAATATCCTTGTTATGACTGTATTATCGCCCACACCTAACACTTTCTTGTTTGGGTTTTATGTTCTTACGTCTAAGGTCATATAAGGATGGGATTCAAACTAACCAATTGTCGTCATAATCTATACATCCTGATTCCTAGGGATTTTGTGAATGTTAATCAGTGAATATTAAAAAAATCGCAAAAATCCACAAAATCGCTAAGTTCTTTCATCCCTGAAAAATGGGAGGCTTCACAACCACAAGTTAGGCAACAGGTGATGCTCATACACAATGCGAGTGTTTATGTACACAGTCCAACATAAACGGCTGTCACAGCATCGCAGCGCCATCTATCAGATTAGTTCCTGTGGTACCACAAGACCTCAGCAACTGCATGCGTCCTGGAGTATGGTGTCTTGTATAACATGCGGTGTTGAGACATGTTCAGCGCTTGAGAGATAGGTCACTGCCTTGGCGATAACTTCGAAAGAACACGACCAAACATCTGCCGAACTATCACCAGCAATGCGGACTAAGTCAATCGCAAACGCAGATTAGCGGCTGATGAGGTCTCCAAGCTCGCTTAGCGGGTGTATCCTATGCAGCACATAATTAGTGACTCCCACCAACATTCGGCTCTCGTCGATGGGAGAGTGCCTGAGCGCCATCTTGGCGCTGGTCAGAACCGGATGTGCGCAGGCAGACTGTGCCGTGAAGTGGCGTTGCGGGAGAGCTTCGGCTGCTCGCCGTCAGGTGGCAGCAGCAGCTCCCAGGGGTCGAACTTGGTGTAGGAGTAGGAATTGCGGTAGCGGGGAAGGTCCCGGAAGGCATCCACAGCCTCCTCCACCTCCTCGGGGTCCCAGGACTCCGAGCCGGTCGTCCACAATGGAGAGTCGGTCGGCTCCGATCTAACATGTAGGGGAGTAGACAACTTAACTCTTACATCCCGAGCCCCACCGGAGTGTTGCACCAGCCACAGGCGGCTTTTCACGAAGCGCTGCAGTGGGTGGGTGAGGAAATACAGGACTGGAAGTTCCTCGAATGCATCTGAGCATGTAAGTGGAGTCCTTGTGAATTGTGTGCGGTCCATGATCGAAAGCCAATATGATTGAGAGAGAAAATTGTCTGGGGTGAGTACAAACCATATTTAATAAACTAGGTTGGTGTAACTGAACACCATGTTGAGAACATGCGAGTCGCTCCTAGATGCAGTCGAGCAGCTCCCAGGCCTGTACTCCTCTTCCATACTTGCTCTGACACCAAAGAGTAGGGCGCGTAAACCTGCCAAGTGTCAAACTAGTGACAATTCATATGGCATGGACTTTCTTTCATCAGGTGAACCAGATAGTGGGGGAAAACCCATCCCCACACCACATGTGCTTTGTTTGTTTTTGCTTTGCTTGACCTTTTGTTTGTTATTTGGAGTTTTACGTCCCGGCAACATCTAAGGTCATATCAAGACAGATACAAACTTGTGACAGGGCACACTCATGGTGACTTTTATAGTGCTGCCCCACTGGGAGCCTAGGCCACCAACACCATGACCCGGTATTCCACAGTCACATTATCCTGATAATGTGCTTGTTCTATCCTATTATGGCTAGGTAGCGACAAGTATCAATTTGATAAGTCATTGGTTTGACTCGACTGGGAATCAAACTCCCAATCTCCCACAACGGAAGCCTGTGCTGTACCGATTCAGCCACCACGTCCAGTGTGTTGTTTGGCACATTCGTTGATTAAGCAGGGGAAATTTCAATCATGGGCGATTCGTCTTCCCCATTCCACAGCTCCTGGCCAGTTCCTAGTATCATCAAGTGCCAAGCTAGGTAGTGACAAGTATAAATTGTTACGTCATTGGTTTGACTCACGCCAGGGTTTGAATACCATGACCTGCCACAGGGACAGCAGATGTTCGAGTTATTGGGCCATCCATAAAGGTCAATGGTTTTCACAATCCTAACAATCTCCTCTCCTTCACAAATCCTAGCATAAAATAGCAAAGTCGCATAATCCGATGAAAACATATTTTCAAAGCTGAAGCATTTACCTAGATTTGACCGTAGATATATAACTTAGATACTGATGCATTCATTTCTTTGGGGTGATGTTTGTCCTTTAGGAACGTCAAACCCCACTAGCTTCAACAGGCAGTGAGATGAGCTAGTTAACCGAACAATGACATATTGCGATTGGCTTCAACTGGTGCGCACACACAATTTATTGTCTACACTTGCACTCCAAATATCTCTACATCTGTGTCAGAGACTAGACTAGCTCTAACTGTGTCAGGGACTAGACTAGCTCTAACTGTGTCAGAGACTAGACTAGCTCTAACTGTGTCAGAGCCTAGACTAGCTCTAACTGTGTCAGAGACTAGACTAGCTCTAACTGTGTCAGAGACTAGACTAGCTCTAACTGTGTCAGCGACTAGACTAGCTCTAACTGGGTCACATACTAGACTAGCTCTAACTGTGTCACAGACTAGACTAGCTCTAACTGTGTCAGAGACTAGACTAGCTCTAACTGTGTCAGAGACTAGACTAGCTCTAACTGTGTCAGAGACTAGACTAGCTCTGTGTCACAGACTAGACTAGCTCTAACTGTGTCACAGACTAGACTAGCTCTAACTGTGTCAGAGACTAGACTAGCTCTAACTGTGTCAGACTAGACTAGCTCTAACTGTGTCACAGACTAGACTAGCCCTAACTGTGTCACAGACTAGACTAGCACTAACTGTGTCAGAGACTAGACTAGCTCTAACTGTGTCAGAGACTAGCACCGTCTGGTGCTGTATACACCTGTATAATACATACATACATATATGTATGTGATATATCAGCGTCCGAAATAACAGCTTGTCTGCTTGTCCCGGACAAGTGAAAATTCAGACGAACAAGTGAAAATCACACCAGACTTGTCCGGTGGACAAGTGAATTTCTTTGCTTATTTCTATCACTGCATTTTTGTATATATATGGCATGATAATTGATATGATCCACTTCTACATGTCGGAGGAAGCTCCTTGCTATATTTGTACTTTGATGTTGGGCCTGGGTTAGTTTTGTTCGCTGCCTGTGTTTAAGTATTGGCATCCTCACATTCTGGGCAGGGTTGGACAACACATGGTGGATACATAAAGCATGGCTGACATCACTAACTGATTATAATAATAGGAGAGAATGCTTTCCAAGGGGATCAGAATTAATGAGTACATTAACAAAAATTACAGGGGGTAAAAAATCAAAAGAAGTTTTATTATAACATTAATTTGAAAGAAAAGTGTATTTAAACTGCTCAAGTTATGCATATACCTTAGATTGGTGAGATGAAACCACTGATACGATCAAAGATGATTTTGATTTGTGAGATGAAAGAAACCCCTTGGTACCACCAACTCTATGTGTTCACATACCAGCCAAAGGAACGCCATCGGTTCTATATTAAGATCATGAGGAGTCATTGCGGTCCAAAGCATGATGTGACATTTTAGTGGCAAGAGAATCCTTTTTAATAACTAACAAAAAAAAGAGAGAGAAAAAATACATAAAACAAATAACTAACATTTTAAATTCAAAACCATTGATATCTAGCCTCAGGAAACAAACCAGATACATTGCAGACAACACTCTCTATTAGTACTCCAATTCTGCATCAACACTGCCTCTGTTCATACAATACATGCCCAATACCGGGAGGGCTAGCCTCTGTGGGAGACCACGTGACCCCCCCCCCCCCCCCGCCTTCCCCTCCTCTCCCCATCCCTTCATCCGCCATGTTCATCCTCCCAGCATCGCCATCAGTTTACCTTGGGATGTTGGGGAGTTCTGTTGCTGGACACAGGGAGACAGCTGCCGACAAACTGCCATCTAAAACACTGCACGCGCTAAACCAGAGTGTGCCTAACCATCCTTAAATAAACTGAAAGGTAACTTAACCATGCCACAACAAGTTTCAAACTGGAGCAACACCCCCGCGCAAATCAACAAGGGGGGTGCGGGGGTGGAGGGTCAAAGAAAGAAGAAAATATGTCTAAAACTGTGCTTCTGTTACAAATATTGCTTGATGATCGAGTGCTACTAATCTTGCTAGATTTTTATGTTTGTTTGTTGTTTTACGTCCTAGCAACATCTAAGGTCATATCAGGACCGGTACCGACTTGTGACAGTGTGCACTCATGGCGAGGTTATAGTGCTGCCCCACTGGGAGACCAGGCCGCCAGCACCATGGCCTGATATCCCACTCAGTCACATTATCCTGACACTGAGCCAACCAGTCCTTGCCCTATCTTAATAATGTCGAGCACCTGGCTAGGAAGCGACAAGTATACATTTTAAAGTCATTGGTTTGACTTGACCAGGGTTCGAACCCACGATCCCATGGTCTACCAACACAGGAGACGGACGTTCTAACTCATTTGGCCATCCCGTCTGGTTAATCTTCCTAGAAGATCAAGTACTACAAATATTGCTATAACATCTAGTGCTACAAATACCGCTATCAGACCTAGTGCTAGAAATGTTGCTAAAACATCAAATGCTACAAATTTTGTTATGATGCTACGAATCTTGCTAGAATATCTGGTGTTAACAAAATGGCTATAAATCTAGTGTCGCAAATGTGACCTAGTGCTACGATTCTTTTGCAAAAGGGTGTAGTGTTAGAAAGATTGGTGGAAGATGTAATGACACAAATGTTGCTGTGAGATCTGGTGCTACAAATTTTGATATAGGATTTGGTGCATGCAA
This sequence comes from Branchipolynoe longqiensis, assembly GCA_030323885.1. NCBI lineage: Eukaryota > Metazoa > Annelida > Polychaeta > Phyllodocida > Polynoidae > Branchipolynoe > Branchipolynoe longqiensis. Next base: position 28,308,361 of record CM059186.1, read on the forward strand.
CAGCTACAATGCCTTGTTGAGGTGCTCTGGAACTACTTTGGTTGGTTGGTTGTTGGAGTTTTACGTCCTTGCAACATTTAATATCATATCAGGACGTAACTACTTTGGGGACACTTTTAGTGGTCTATCTGAGCTGGCTGTGGTATAGTCTACGTATGCATGTCCTTAGATGAAGTGCGAACTACTGCAATTATTGTGCTGCTGTAATTATTGTGCTGCTGTAATTATTGTGCTGCTGTAATTACTATGCTGCTGTAATTACTATGCTGCAATAATTACAATGATGCTGTAATTACTGTGCTGCTGTAACTATTGTAATGCTGTATTTATTGTGCTGCTGCAATTATCGTGGTTACTGTAATTACTGTGCTGCTGTAATTATTGTGCTGCTGTAATTACTGTGCTGCTGTAATTGCTGTGCTGTTGTAAGTATTGTGCTGCTGTATTATCGTGGTCACTGTAATTAGTATGCTGCTGTAATTAGTATGCTACTGTAATTACTGTGCTGCTGTAATTATTGTGCTGCTGTAATTACTGTGTTGCTGTAATTGTTGTGTTGCTGTAATTACTGTGCTGCTGTCATTACCGTGTTGCTGTAATTACTGTTCTGCTGTAATTACTGGGCTGCTGTATTTACTGTGTTGCTGTAATTATTGTGTTGTAATTACTATGCTGCTGTAATTACTAATCGCTGTAATTATTGTGCTGCTGTAATTACTGTGCTGCTGTAATTATTGTGCTGCTGTAATTACTGTGCTGCTGTAATTACTGTGTTCCTGTAATTATTGTGTTGCTGTAATTACTATGCTGCTGTAATTACTGTGCTGCTGTAATTTCTGTGCTGCTGTAATTACTATGCTGCTGTAATTATTGTGTTGGTGTAATTACTATGCTGCTGTAATTACTGTGCTGCTGTAATTTGCGCTGCTGTAATTATTGTGCTGCTGTAATTATTGTGCTGCTGTAATTACTGTGCTGCTGTAATTATTGTACTGCTGTAATTATTGTGCTGCTGTAATTACTGTGCTGCTGTAATTACTGTGTTCCTGTAATTATTGTGCTGCTGTAATTACTATGCTGCTGTAATTACTGTGCTGCTGTAATTTCTGTGGCATCTGCTGCTGTACTACATATTACTTCACAATGGTCTCTGCTTGAAGCTACACGATATCAATCCTACCCGTAGCCTAAAAAGGAAACTGGAGGGGAAAACCCCAACACAAGAGGAGCTAAATACGCACACAAACATCCAAAAACACACCAAAGACAAACCCAAAATCAAACACACAAAAACCATCCCTTTCAGTGATTCTAAGTATGCTATATTTTCGTACAAAATAATGCATGTTCTACCAGTTAAGCACTCCCAACGCAATCTCCTTGGCATTTTAACGATAAACTATTTGAACTCTTTACTGAACTTTTGAATTAACTTCTCCATGAACTTTTCAACAAACTCTTAATTAACCTTTCTTCATGTCAACTGGAATTTTTGTTAAAATCTTTTTTCTTTTTTTTTTTAAAGTAATGACATTTTATTTTAAAGATATTTTTTTCCTAACTGATTTTTGTTGTTGAATGTATGTGTGCGGTTACTTTCATCTAAATTCTAAATAAGGCGATTCCTTCTCGCTAGCTCAAGAACAGTGGTGTTATTTGGCGTGGAAGAAGGAGAGCAATACACAGGTGGAGTGGGCTAAGTGGGGTGGGTTTATTGATTGGTGGGTGGGTGGGTGGTAACAAAACAACATAATGGCGACACTAGCAACACAACACACGATGAGTGCTGAGAGGTGCAGAAGGACACTACTCACCCATCCTCGACGATGCACTTCTCGTACAAGGGCCCGCCGTCGTTGGGGAAAAGCATCTCCTGATGCAGGATGATGTTCTTGACGAGCTCGTTGACGGCCGACTGGTACTGCACCTGGTCACGGTCCGGTGGGATCGGCAACAGCGTCGGGCCGAAGCAGATGGCCAGGTTGTACGGCTCCATCATGTTCTCGTCGGAGTACTCGGACAAGCTGTAGCGGCCAGAGAACGATGCATGTTGCGTGGGGATTTTCTGATGTATAACTCGTTATGCAAATATTATTTTGAGTGGAGTCTACCAGTATTGTCTGCCTGTTGATTAGATACCAAGTGATAGTGATACCAAGCAGCTGCTGTAAGCACCATGAACACACACACGTGGGTCAGTCATCCTGTGAAACTGGGCACTAAAGTTTTACATGGAGACCAAAAGTGGGGAAATTTCCAAATAATAGCAGAAACCATTCCAACTCGTAGCAGAATATATATATATGCTTTGCTATGTACTAACGGGGTGGCTAACTAATATAAGACGGCCGCTGATGATGATATACGTCTGTGTGTTATTATTATATTATTGTTTATTTGGAACAAGTGGGCCGACATGCTCGAGCCTATAGGAGGAGCAGTACTTATGTTTGCAAACACTCGCTTTGTTAATTGCTCACACTACTGGGCTGGAGTGCCCGTAATGCCCTGTCACGAAGCATCGCACAAGCGCATGGCCAACGGCTAAAATCACTTTCAAACATCGAGATGCGTCAAACTTTTCGGTGAGGGGCAAAGTTGGACATATACATACCATATACACAACGTAATGAATGTATGCAGAATGTATGTCCGACCTATTGCTAGCGCATGGCCATCGTATGTGTAGCATATACATACTGTATACACAATGTGCTGAATGTATGATGAACATATGCAGAATGTATGTCCGACCTATTGCTAATGTGTGTCAGTGTATAAGAGCCTATCATATAACGTAGCAGAGCATATGGCCAATGTATATGTCCCGGCATAAAACGCTCGCAATACACTCACGGTATGCTCGCAGAAAGCCGGTGAACGTTATATACGTAATTCGATCATAAGAACTACGCCTTATACGTTACATACGTCAAGACACGGTGGAGAAACGCAAAACGTAAGTTATACGTTAGACATACTTTATCCATACGTTGTCAATATATGGACTGTACATTTCCACAGGCTCTCCATTCAACTGACATAGGTCAACGTAGTGCTATTTATGAACAATGTTTGTCTAACGTACGTCTAACTTACATCAACGTATTTCTAACATATACATAACGAACACTTGACGTAAAAGCCACACAGTGTCGAACATCGAAAGTTTTGTGCATGCCCAAAACTTTGTGGCCCATTGACGAGCGACACCGTATAATGGCGAGCATCGACGTATGCCAACATGCGCATAACGAACGCGTCGTAGTGTGACAGGGCTATTAGGTACGAGCTCACTGCCCCCAATATGGGGGGCTAGTGACTCAGGGGAGGTCACATACGCCCGTGCTCTCCTACCCTCTTCCTCACTTGTGCAGAATTTTGACTTAATAAAGCGGAGGGTCCAGCCAGAGATAGCTCAACCAAACTAATTGTATTGTTTTCTCATTACGCAATAGATAAATAATACGTTGGTTGGTCGTTGGAGTTTTACGTCCTGGCAACATCTAAGGTCATATCAGGAAGGGTACTGATTTGTGACAGTCCACACTCATGGCCACTTTATAGTGCTGCCCCACTGGGAGACCAGGCTGCCAGCACCATAAACCTGATATCCGACTCAGTCACATTATCCTGGCACTGAGCCAACCAGTCCTTGCTCTATCCTAATAATGCCAAGCGCCTGGCTAGGAAGCGACAAGTATACATTTTTAAGCCATTGGTTTGACTCGACCAGGGTTCGACAGTTCAAATCCTACGGTCTACCGAAATCGGAGACAGACGCTCAACTCATTTGGCAATCCCTTCAATGGAACATAAATTACCCTGGTATCAGAGTACAGCACTAATATGGAACACGGGACAGAAAGCACCTCAGTATCACAAGTATGGCATATGTCATTCAGCAGAGAATTAAGCACTCTAGCAGCAGGGCGATAATTGGGGATGTACTCACTGGCTGAGGAAGGCGAAGAGGTATCTCATGATGACGACGATGGGGCGGGGCAGGGTGTGCAGGAGTTCCTTCAGCTGTGCTATGTTCTCCGGGGAATCCTCTACAAAAGACCACGGTGATACTAGGAGTGGATGCTCATGTTGACTGGTCACTCAGGATTTTTTGTTTGTTGTTGTTTTACGTCCCAGCAAAATCTACGGTCATATCAGGACATGTACCGACTTGTGACTGTGTGCACCTATGGCGACTTTACAGTGCTGCCCCACTGGAAGATCAGGCCGCCAGCACCATCATCTAATATCGAACTCAGTCACATTATCCTGACACTGAGCCAACCAGTCCTTGCCCTATCTTAATAATGCCGAGAGCCTGGCTAGGAAGCAACAAGTATCAATTTTTAAGTCATTGGTTTGATTCAACCACGGTTCGAACCCATGATCCCATGGGTTCAGATCCCCCGATGTCCCAAAACAGGAGACGGACGCTCAACTCATTCAGCCATCCCGTCTGTCGGCCCCTTGGGAAATAGGAGCACTTGCTTTCAGTAGACTACCCCTCTTTGAACTTTGCTTGCTGCGAGTGAGCTAAAAATAACTACTTTCACTATAAAGTAGAAGTCACGAGCTTTAGTTTCGTATCCATTATGACTGACTTCTGGTCGGAAAAGTAAAAGAAACGGAGGTTTGAAAACATTCAAATGATCGCAAAACCTGATTATACCAAATATTTGTCATGAAAAAAAAGAATTACAAATAAAATTACCATTTGCAAATTAACTTCATGAAAATAAAAATAAATCAGTTTGACGTAGCTAGTGATACCTAGATAAAAGATTCACCCCATACTTATAGTGCAGGAGTGAACCCTAACATAGCCTAAATAAGGGTGAAAATAGCTTTAGTATGAAACAGGAAGTAGAAACTCTGGCTCCAGGATCAAATGGCTACCCATATCGGCACAGAGTTGGTGAAATGGGCGAGAATGCAAAAAGACAAGATGGCGGCGATAAAACGCCTTCGGTTTCATTTTTACAATTCCTTAAACTACATGTTTTATTATATATTTCAAATCAAAAGTAGCGGGTAAATATGAAGATTTATGTGAAGAATATATTTTGCTTCTTAAATTAAGAATTTACCAGGTCAATTAATTTCCCCGACATGTCGAAAGTTTTTGGCCGTTTTTCTAATATGTTGGTTTTCACCCCTGTACTGGATGTACAGTGTGAATCCTTTATCTAGTGATACCAAGCATTTGCTGTAAACACCATGAACACACACACCCGTGGGTCAGTCATTCTCTGAGACTGGTCACTAAAGTTTTACATGGAGACCAAAAGTGGGGAAATTTCCAGATAATAGCAGAAACCATTCCAAATAGTAGCAGAATCCATATTCATATGAAGGATTACGCATTGTGCATATGCCACAGAAAAAAAGTATTAAAACTAACTTGTTTCACTTTACACATAAAAAAAGAATAAAAAGTAGTTTTTTCTTTGAAAAAAGTATAATACTTTTTTTTCAAGTATAAAATGGCAGCAGTGTTTCAGGTATTGAGGTTCTTTAAGCACTCACGGCTGAGATTGATCAACTGGTCGAAAAGCTGGGTGGGGAAGAGCGGCTCACGTAACTCCCGGAAGTACAGTTTGAGAACTCCAGCGACTGAGTTGATGTCCTTCCCGTCTATCACGTCAAATAATGGGTCCTCACCTGTGGGACAACGCCACCTCGCCATGTTAGAAATGTCATAGTTGGATAAAAGCATCAAAATTTCAAATTTCATAGTCGGATAAAAGCATATATATCAACGTTTCAAATTTCAGTCTGATATTGATTGATTGATTGGTGGTTTCTTTACGCCGTGTTGGCAGCATAGGCCATATTCACAGCGAGAATTGTTTGTTTTTTATTCAACCATCGCCTTTACATATAATGTAAAAGCATACAATCAGTTATGTGTCAATAGACACTTATGAATTTTTAAAAGCTCAAAATCCTATAATAAAATGAAATAGATGAAAGAAGTAATTAATCAAAATTGTTTTAATGAACTATATGAGGTGGTACAGACTATTACAGTCTTATTACAGTCTGATAAAAGCATCCGAATTTCAAATTTAATAGTCGGATAAAAGCATATATATCAAAATTTCAAATCTTATAGTTGGATAAAAGCATCAACATTTCAAATTTCATAGTCGGATAAAAGCATCAAAATTTCAAATTTCATAGTCTGATAAAAGAATCAAAATTCCAAATTTAATAGTCAGATAAAAGCATATATATCAAAATTTCAAATTTCATAGTCCAATAAAAGCATCAAATTTTCAAAAGCAAAACAATTATCTAGATTTGATTTTACATATCATAATTATACTATACAACGTAGAGATCTGCAATGAATGCATATGGCCAAAAGACTGCCTTGGCACTGAAAAAAAATGCAAATTCTGATGACTAAATGTTTACAAAAAAATGTGAAATGGAGTGTGATTGGCTGAAGACCAGAAGGGTCAGCCAGTGGGAGTGCACAGGTGTGACAGTTGTGATTGGTTGCCATCCATGTGGTGGGTGGGGTGTGAGCTTTGATGTACCCTGTGACCCCAGTAATGACACTAAACGAGCAGCCCGGTTGTTGGAGTTTTACGTCCTTGCAATATCTACGGTCATATCAGGACAGGTACTGACTTATGACAGTGCCCACTCATGGTGAGTTTATAGTGCTGCCCCACTGGGTTATCAGGCCGCTGGCACCATGACCTGATATCCCACTCAGTCACATTATCCTGACACTGAGCTAACCAGTCCTTGCCCTATCCTCTTAATGCTGAGCGCCAGGCTAGGAAGTGACAAGTATCAATTTGATAAGTTATTGGTTTGACTCGATCGGGAACTGAACTCCCGATTTCACGTACGTGACGCCTGCGCTCTACCGATTCGGCCACCACACGCAGTGTGCAAATGAGCGTCTCCTGCTCATTCAACCCTATGTTACATTATATTACTTCTTAAGCACATTCACAGAATAGCTCAAAATTATATTATTAGGTTCTCTGTGTCTGAGTGGTTTGTGTCTGACTTTTTTCTAAGTTGGACTCCTGGTGGTTCGATTCCCTGTGCCCCCACCTCTGACAATTTGGATTTCCACCGCTGTGTATAACTTACAGCGTCATCAAAGGCCAGTTGCTCTCATACTATGTCTATGTGGTGTGGGAGGTTAAACATCCCTTGGGTCGGAAAAAGTGTAGGCTCAGGCGTTCTATTGACAAATTGTCTAATGGTGCAAACAAGTCTATTTGGACTTATCCATGATAGGCAGTATAAATCTTCAAGAACAAAAAAGGAAAAAAAAAAAGATTCTACTGATCCCACAAATAATCAGGCAAAAATTCTACTGACCCTATAACTAAATATTCAGATAGAAATCACTGACCCTTCTCATACTGATTCTTGAAGTCGTTGATCTCATGTTGTGAGCCGGACACCCGGAAAATCCCCTGGTGATGCATCCCTGCGGAAGAGAAACAAGTGTACAATGATGACAACAGAAACAAATAATTAAACAAACCTTCATTAAATTACAATACCGCGCAATCAAACATTTATATGCTGTGTATTTTATTATGCCAGTATTATTACAAATGGAACAGTGCTGCCTGATCTAGTTCCAGGAGTCCTCACTAACCGGAACCAGCGCCCGCTCCCATTACGCTCACTTTCGCTGGGGTAGGGGGCGCCACTTGCCACTCTTCTCGTCGCTACCTCCAGTGATGTATCACAGTTAGCGATGTTTCACAGACCAAGATGTCTTACCATCGATCTGGTATTAATATAATGAGCACAACAAAATAGCTTGGTGCTTTCGTTTACCTGCTTTCGCCAGTGAGAAAGCCAGTTAAAGCTGCATAGTCCAATGAAAGCATCAAATTTTCAAAACCAAAACACTGACCTAGATTTGATCCTCCATATCTAACGTAAATACTGATGCATTGATAAAGCATTTCTTGCCACATAGAAGGGAAAGCAATATAATGTAATAGAACATGTTACAACAGAAGCCTATGGTATCAAGACCTTTGGTGTGCTTTCCAAATTAATTTAGCATGTTTGCACTTCAAATATCTAAAAAGTCAGCCATTTAAAATAAAAGTTACTTCAAACTAAAGTGGGATAGATAAAAATTATCAACCCAATATATTTATCTCAGAAAATAACAAAAACTCAAAACCATCGGACTATGCCACTTTAAGATTACTGCGTGGCTTCTTTACCCCACTTTAATTTCTTTAATGAATTTCTTTTCTTAATCTCATTAAGTTTAATCAATGCACATAGGCAAAGAAAAGGTGGCTTGGTTTGATTGGTGGTTGTTTTACGCCATGTTGGCAACAAAGGCCATATTCATGGCGAGAAGTGTTTAACTTGTATTCTGTCCATTTTCGTTCAACCATCAGTTTTACGCAGAGTGTAAAAGCACAGAATTAAATATTTGTCAAAAGACACATATATGAAGTTAAAAAGCTCAGAATTATAAAAATTGTGGTCCAGGAAAACAAAAGAGGTTCACTTCTGATTCACTTACCATATGAGTTTATCACACGTATGCAGCTGCGGACGATCAGTGGGATCTTTGTTCCGGTTGCCTTAAAACAACACAAATGATAAAAGCTAGATGTGCGTCCCATTCACAAACTGTCAGTAACAATGCGAAAGCTTCCACTTTGATTACATGAAAGAACAACAATGGCGAATGGCGATTTCGGACTAATTTAGATTAGTGGGGACAGTTTAATGGAGTTCAAGGCTTTTCAAGACGAGTTACCCAAAATAGGTTAAATTCAAGGTTTTTCAAGACTAATTACCCAAAATAGGTTAAATTCAAGGCTTTTCAAGACTAATTACCCAAAATAGGTTAAATTCAAGTATTTTCAAGACTAATTACCCAAAATAGGTTAAATTCAAGGCTTTTCAAGACTAATTACTCTAACTATGTTAAATTCAAGGCTTTTCAAGACTAATTACCCAAAATAGGTTAAATTCAAGTATTTTCAAGACTAATTACCCAAAATAGGTTAAATTCAAGGCTTTTCAAGACTAATTACTCTAAATATGTTAAATTCAAGGCTTTTCAAGACTAATTACCCAAAATAGGTTAAATTCAAGGCTTTTCAAGACTAATTACACAAAATAGGTTAAATTTAAGGCTTTTCAAGACTAATTACCCTAAATTGATTAAATTCAAGCCTTTTCACACCCTTGAAATGGGGCAAATGAAGTTCAAGACTTCAAGACTTTCCAGGCCCCATACGGATCCTGGGTATGGTTGTTTGTTGGTTGGGGCTTTACGTCCTAGCAACATCTATGGTAATATTAGGACGGGCATGGCTGTGTACCTATACATCAACGCCACTCACCTCCACATATTCCTCGACGCTGCCACCAAACAGCTTCGGCTGTCCGACAAGGGGCGGCCGGCCTATTCGTCGCTTCTTCGGCTTTGGCGGCATGGCTGGCGGTCTATCACAAAGCAGAGAAGGCAGTGCAGTGCAGGTTACATCAGATCTCAAAACTGATAACACAATCAAACCAAGCCTACTTATAGTTATGTAGAGATCATCATCCAAGTGTTACTTTTCTATTAGGCACCACTTGGCGCTTTTGACGACCTGCTTTCGCCAGTGAGAAAGCCAGTTAAAGCTGCATAGTCCAAGCAAAGCATCCAATTTTCAAAACCAAAACACTGACCTAGATTTGATCGAGCATATCTAACTTAAATACCGATGCACTTATTAAGCATTTCTTGTCACACAGAAGGGAAACCTATGCAATGTAATAGAACCTGTTACTACAAATGGTGATGACCATTCACTGTAAATAACTGGAATGTCATAAGGCCAGAAAACCAATGCCCTGACACTGAAAAAGTTCAATGAATTAAATTAAATTCACTAAATATGTTATTGGACCCAGGTAGAACTGAAGTTATTAATTCTAGTGCATAATGCTATCAGAATACCATGCAGTTATGGGTAATATTGCACATAATTCTGTCAATAGGTGAACTGAAATAAATACACATAGCTATCAATCCAGCGTTCCTTATTTTATTTTTGGGTATGCTATTATTTATGAAATGACCTTACAGCTATAAACAAATTTATTGTAATTCTATTATATTTCTATTATAATATATTCAGATAATGCAACCCCTTATATGTGTATATATATACATATGGATTATTTTAATTCATTAGATATGTTGACGAGGCAACATAATTAATTCACGCACGAGGCAAGGTTGACCTCCGCACTGACCTACTTCCCCACCTGTATTCCCTCACTTCCACCTTGGCTCTCGTACAAGCAACACTAATTTCCCCTCCCACCCACCCTCTTTCTAGGGGGTTAAGTACTGAGGTCCAGTTACCATTTCATGATTGTTCGATTTCTGATTATGTACACCTAACTTATTTGATTTTCATAATCAATAAATCATTGTTGTTACATTTGACTTCCTAGTACTTTGTCCGAGTGTCGTGAATTACAGTATATTACTTTTATAAGTACATAAATATTCTATATAGATATAATTTTTTTTATATATTTATACATATTACACATTAATTATATCAGGTTATATATTTTCAATTCGACATACTATTTTAGTTGTATATACATATTTTATTTTATGTACATATATATTTATACATATTACCCACATTAATTATATAAAAGTATGCTGTAAAATTATATATATCACACTTAGTATACATATAGTGTACGTAAAGCTCTACTTTAAAAGCTGGTATGTAATGATCTGAAGCAGAGTAATGCTTGCGGACCACACTTATGAAGTTACTTGCAAGCAATATGTGTAAGCAGAGTATAAGGGACCTACAATATGTGGTCCACTAGCAGCACTAGCGTAGCGGCCTGGTAAGACTCGAACCAGAAGTTGGTAATGGATGTGCAAGAGTCTTGGCAGGCAGTTGAATCAAACAGGGTCCGTACACATGTGAAGATATGGAATTCAAGGCTATTTCAAGGCTTTTCAATGCTATTTTTGACAGGAGTTCAAGATGATTTCCTTTGTATTTCATGATAAAACAACAATGGTGAATGCCGATTTCAGTCTAATTTAGATCGGTCCGTAGAGTTTAATGGAATTCAAGACTTTTCAAGACTAATTACCCAAAATAGGTCAAATTCAAGGCTTTCCAAGGCATTGACATGAGGCAAATAAAGTTCAAGACTTTCCAGGACCTGTACAGATTCCGATTTAACAATGGGGAAAATTGCGAAGGAATAAAAACAGAAGATATCGCAACAGTTAAAGTTGCATGGTCCGATGAAATATATTTTTTTCAAAACCAAGACACTTATCAAGATTGTATTCTATATATCCAACTTAGATACTGGTGCATTAGCTAAGGATTTGTGACAGCACATATAGTGAATTTATTACCCCATCCCCTTGGATACTTACTTTGCCACCGCCATAAAAGGAAGAACACCATTAACCAATTAGGTCAATCTCGTGGCATCATTAGCCATCAGTGGAAAATACCAGGATACCAGGCTAAATTTGAATTAGGTCATCCTACATCACGTGGTCATCGCGAGACGTCAATATACATCATAGCTAGAGGACTTTTGGAAAGCTTGTCAAAAGTATTTTGGGTTCTTTCGGCTCAAATTGCTTCAAAATTAGACATTCTTCATCAAAATTACTCAGGACTAATGATTAGTAGGTTATAACGATCAATTTGATATATTTATTTAAAAAATAAAACAAAAATTCAAACGCCATCGGACCATGCTACTTTAACTCATCCCCGGCAGCCTGGTGGCTGCAGTTACGTGGCGTTCGGCAAGGTGTTGCTGTACATGTGTGGCGTCCCGCAAGGTGGCATGGGACATGTGTGGCGTCCCGCAAGGTGGCGTGGGACATGTGTGGCGTGCAGCATAAGATATCATTGGTTTGACAAGCGAGTAATAACTAAGTTCATATCAGACGGGTACCGACTTGTTACGGCACAGACTAATGGCAACCGTTATAGTACTGCTCCACTGGGATATTGTGCGATGATATCCCACTCAGTCACGTTGGTCGTAATGCGAGCATTGCGTTTGACCCTCCTCAAGCTCACCGCGGGGCGCTTCACCCTCCTCGGCCCCGGCGTCCCCTTCGGCACCCTCGGGCCGCACCTCGGGCGCCGACACGACGGCGATCCTCGAGGCCCTCCAGCGCCTCGAGACCCAGCAGCGCCAGACTACCGCCCGTATGGACGCCCTGGAGTCCGGGGGGCCCCGAGCCCTGCCGGAGACGCCCCCACCTGCACCGAGGCGCCAGTCCTCGGTGCAGGTGGGGGCGCCAGTCCACCTACACCACAGCGCCCGCCCCGGCACCTCGGGCGCGCGCCCCGGCCGGGCCCGGCCCCCGCCGCCACCTCATGCGACTTTGCCGGGGGCGGTACACCCCCAGTACCAGCGGTATCACCACCTCGCCGGCCAAACCGCCCCTGCTCCGCCGCCTATCTACTACGAGGAGCCGACCCAGCATACCCCAGCATCCGCAGCCGACGCCGTGCGGGAGATACTGGCTTCCGCCGAGGCGCGGCACTCCGTGAGGCAGCAAGGTGTACTGGCAGAGTATATCTTCCCCTCAGACCTGGTGGAGAGGGGGCCCGAGAGGAAGCAGGTGAAGAGGGGAGGCCCACGGCGAGGTGGGGGGAAAGGCACCGGCACGTGTGTGCCTACTGCGCCAACGTGCGGCGCATACTGACCATGCACAGCGAGGCCGGCTGCCTAACCAAGCAAGCCCGTGAGCGCCAGACCCCGGCCGCCTCGGCGGCTTTTTGATCCGCCGCCCCCCCCCCGGCCGGCCCGGGGGGCCCTCCCCGGCGCCTCACCCTCACCACTGCCGACAGCCCCGCGAACCCCACTGACAACCCCCCAGCGACCACAGATCGAAACGCCGCCCAGACAGAGCCGGGGATCATCACCTCGCACCTCACGCCTCAGACACAGCCCAGCCTCACGAGGAACCCTCCCCAGACAGCGCAGCCGCCGACCTTCACGACACCGCCTTCGTCAACCCGGCCGACCCGAGCCCGACCCCCACTCCGCCCAGCCCTGAGGACTTCGCTGCCCCCCTGCTCGACCCTCGCCGGACCTCCTCCCCGCAGCCCTCAGCGGGCCTCCCCTTTTTGGCCGCCCGCTCCTCATCCACGTAGGCCCCGGACACTTCTCCTCACCCAGACCTGCATCTCCGGGCCCCCGCCTCGCGCGCGCCGGGCCCCGCCTCGGGCGCGCCTCGAGCCCTCTCCTCCTTTTTGGTGGAGGGCTCCTCGGCGCCCCCCCCCCCTCACCTGAACTCTTGTACTCTCTGACATTGCTCCTTATGAGCCCCTGTGTTACTTATTGTGTCCCTGCTCCTCAGGAACCTTACTTGACTCCTTACTGTTCCTCTTTTATTTTTTCCTCACTGTTGCTCTGTACCCCTGTTGCCCGAGGCGTCACAATAAACGCCTCTTTTTCCCACCTCCGCCTTGCTTTCTTCCTTTTCGCGCATCATCATGGTGGAATCACCAGATGGTTGGTTGTTGGAGCATTACGTCCTGGCAACATCTAAGGTGATATCAGAACGGGAATCACCAGATGAGTCTGCTACTAATCTTATCAATCTTTGCTTTTGTTTTGCATCGGCCGGGAATCGATACCATAACCTCCCGCACGGGAAGCAAGTCCTTTACCGAGTTGGGTATCTCGTCCTGGTATTTTTCTTCTGCACCAAGATGGGGGTTCAACTCATGCAGTGCTCAGTAGCATGACCTCATTACAAATAGCCGTGGTCCATTTTGGTTGGAGGGACACTAAATGTCTGTACAGCCCTAGAAATGTGCCCCGTCACGTGAGCCCTTTGGTGGCTAGGAGCACCTGGGGTTTTCGCACGCTTACAGTCTGGGACCACCTGAATGTGCCAGATTTCTGATATAATCTACAAATTTTCAGGAAAACATTTCTAGAAATGCAATTCAACGACAGGAGCTCCTGGGCGCATTGAACTTGCTGGCGTGTTTGGGCGCTCACAGCTCCAAAGGGTTAACGACTGGACGACACTGAGAGCTTTAGGTTCCAGCCCATTGTAATCAACACTGACATCGGAATGTACCACAAGACTTGTGGATCGCAACGCTCATCCCCACCAAATTAGTGCGAAAAGAATCTAATAAAATCGCAATAATGTTCAAATCATAGCAATTATTACTTCTCTGTGGCTGAGTGGTTAGAGTGTCTGACTTTTTTCTGGTCAGACTCCTAATCTGAAGGTCGGTGGTTCGATTCCCCATGCCCCCACCTCTGCCAATTTGGATTTCCACCGCTGTGGATAACTTACAGCGTCATCAAAGGCCAGTTGCTCTCATACCATGTCTATGTGGTGTGGGAGGTTCAAAATCCCTTGGGTCGGTAAAAGTGTAGGCTCGGGCTTTCTATCGCCAAACTGTCTAATGGTGAAAACAAGTCTATTCAGACTTATCCACGATAGGCAGTATACATCTTCAAGAAAAAAAAGAAAAAATTACTTGTGTTTGATGCTGTATTTGTGTCTAGATGGCTTCTTTTCTCAAGTGTGTTTAAAAAAAAAAGAATAACTGGTTAATTCTGTCAATAGACCGTTTCCACGGAGCATGCGCAATGAGCTGCAGTCCACACTGATTCTGACCACTGTCATCAAAGGACAAGTTGGTGGTGGAAATCCTCTCATGAGACCTTTATCACACGGTGAGCTGCTAACCATGACATTAGTTCTTGCCACTGCCATCAGAGGGCAGGTTGGCGGTGGAAATCCTCTCATGAGACCTTTATCACACGGTGAGCTGCTAACCATGACATTAGTTCTTGCCACTGCCATCAGAGGGCGGGCTGGCGGTGGAAATCGTCTATTTGACCGGGAAGTGGAATGAATATCAACATGACGACTATTGAGGCAATAAGGCATTTGAGGCATTTGGCAACTGCCACATGCATAGAGCTGCACGCAGTTATTTAAACAGCACGCGGGCTAAACAACAAGCAGGAAAAGGGGCATTGTCTCACGGCTCCAAACACCGGGAGCCCTAAAACGCCGCCCTGGCACTTCAACATGCCAAACTCCAAGTTGGTGACTTAAAAAATGTAATGCGGCCATTCACAGAGTCCATTACCAACCTGCTACCATCACTTTCAGGTGCAGATGCTGCCTCTGGAATACTGCAATTAAAAGTAGTATTAGCCCTGGAGTACAGTTGGTTGGTTGTTGGAGATTTATGTCCTGGCAACATCTAGGGTCATATCAGGATGGGTACCAACATGTGACATTGAGCACAAATGGCGAGTTTATAGTGCTGCCCCACTGGGAAATCAGGCCGCCAGAACCATGATCCGATAACTCGCTCAGTCACATTATCCTGACACTGAGCTAACCAGTCCTTGCCCTATCCTATTAATGCTGAGCGCTAGTCTAGGAAGCGACAAGTATAAAATTTAAAGTCATTGGTTTGACTTAACCGAGAACCAAACTCCCGACCTTCCACACGCGAGGCCCACGCTCTACTGATTAGACCACCACTGGTGCCTGAAGTACAGTAGTATATATCTATATAGGGGATGAAATATATATATGGTCTCTCTTCTTCTTTTTCATTCTAACCTATAAAAAAAAAGGAACCTGTGACTGATTTTGACTGGGTAGGACAGACAGACACTCAGTGACTGCTCAGTACAGTTCCCCGCCGCGTGGTGGCAGCACCTAGGAGTCTACTCACACACAGTTTCCGGTGGCGTCTCCCTCTCCCAGTGCCTTCTGGATGGACCCGTTGCGTGCGTCCAGTCGCGTCATCAGGTTATTACTGCGTAAGTATGCTCCAAATTTCTACAAACAGAAATACAACATAGGAATGAGTCCACTATCGCCGGACAGATCACTGTTCATTTCTGTGAAGCAGAGTTCAAGGCGCCAGTGAATGATATATTGTGTACCTCTTCACCACAGCGCAGGAAAGCAGTTAGATCAAAGATTCACGCCATACTTGCAGTAGCGGTGAAAAACAACCCATTAGAAAAAGTGGTGAATGACTGGGTAAATGAAATGAGCACAAATTCTTAATTTAAGAAGCAAAATATATTCTTCATACACATCTTCACATTTACCTCCTACATTTAAGTAGAAAAATATAATAAAACATGGAGTTTAATCCACTTTAAAAGTGAAATTGACAGCACTCTGTGGTCACCATCTTGTCGCTTTGCATTCTCTCCGATTTCACCAACTCTGTGCCGATATATGTCAATTAGATACTGGAACCAGGAATTTCACTTCCTGTTTCATACTGAAGCTATTTTTGCCAATATTTAGACTATATTGTCATTCATCCCTACGCAGAGCAGCGGTTAATCTTTTATCTCGAAAGCAGTGGGACTCCTCCACAGCACCACAATCACTCATAGCAAACACAGGTTTAATTAACACATAATGTGCCAGTGTGAACATGGAACTTAAATGTGTGCCAAATTAAAACTAATATAAGCTTTGATAATTATATGTAAAAAAAATATTAAAACGTTATAGATAGAACTAGCTCCCAAATTTACAAAAATCTATGGAAATAATTACACGACTTAGGTCAAACTGCACTTATAAAAATGGTCTTTTAACTGTAATCTAAGCTAGGTTTACTTAGCTTAGAGTGGGATTGTCATTTTCTTCCTCTATATATTTAACAATGAAATACACAGAACACTTATTATTGAAAAATACTGGATATTTAATTTAAGGGAAAAATGCTTAATATTTCTTAAGCATTTAAAAAAAAAAAGCCACTCTAGACTTAATAAAACAATCCACTGAGGATTGAATATTGAAATACACGATAGATTCGATAGCGAAATCTTCTATAGATTGAATAAATAGATTGAATAAATAGGGAAACCCACTGAGGGTTGAATAGCGAAATCCACTACATTGAATAGGTAACTCCACTTTTGATTCGATAATGAAATACACAATAGATTTGATAGTGAAATCCACTGTATATTGAACAGGGAAATCCAATTAATTCAACTGAAATTATACCAAAAATCCTGAAGTCTAATAATGCATCTTCACTATCACTACTCACATTTACATAGAAGGCTTCCGTCTCCAGTCGATCGGAGCGCTTCTTGGCAAACTCTATGGGCGACTTTGGTGGCAGCTTTTCCTCTGCGAAGAGCGCACTGACGTCATAGTCCTTAACATTAAGCATCTCCATGAGCGACTTCTCAGCTGTCTCCAGGGTTTTCCAGATCTCATTGTTCTCAAGGCGCAAGTTGTCAAGGCGGTTCTTGAGCTGCTTGGACCTGTCGATGAGTTCATCCTGGACAGACTTCTGCGCAGACAGCTGGTGTACCTGCAAGGTGGGGGGACATGGTTCCCAACGGGATGTCTTAATGAGAATGCCTAAGGGAGACAAACGTGGCAGGATAAGGGAGACAAAGAGTGGCAGGATAAGGGATACAAACGTGGCATGATAAGGATTACAAGAGTGGCGGGATAATGGAGACACGAGTGACAGAATAAGGGAGACAGGAGTGACAGGATAAGGTAGACAAGAGTGGCAGGATAAGGGTGGAAACGATGCAGGATAAGGGGTACAACAGAGGCAGGATAAGAGAGACAAGAGTGGCAGGATAATGGATACAACAGTGCAGGATAAGGGAGACAAACATGACATGATAAGGATACGCCAGTGGCAGGATAAGAGAGACAAGAGTGGCAGGATAAGGAGACAATAGTGGCAGGATAAGAGGAAAAGGAGTGGCAGTGGGGAAGCGACAAACTCAATAATAAAGACCTAGATGAGCGAATTTCACAATAATAAGGAGCTAGATTAGGGAACTTCTGAATAATAAGGAGCTAGATTAGGGAACATCTGAATAATAAGGAGCTAGATTAGGGAACTTATGAATAATAAGGAGCTAGATCAGGGAACATCTGAATAATAAGGAGCTAGATCAGGGAACATCTGAATAATAAGGAGCTAGATTAGGGAACTTCTGAATAATAAGGAGGTAGATTAGGGAACATCTGAATAATAAGGAGCTAGATTAGGGAACTTATGAATAATAAGGAGCTAGATTAGGGAACTTCTGAATAATAAGGAGCTAGATTAGGGAACTTCTGAATAATAAGGAGCTAGATTAGGGAACATCTGAATAATAAGGAGCTAGATTAGGGAACTTCTGAATAATAAGGAGCTAGATTAGGGAACTTCTGAATAATAAGGAGATACACAAGGAACTCCTTGATAATAAGGAGATGGACAAGGAATTCCTGAATAATAAGGAGCTGGATTACGGAACTCCTCAATAATAGAGAGCTAGATGGGAGCACTCTTTGATAATAAGGAGATAGATGAGGAAACTCCTCAATAATAAGGGGCTAGATTAGGGAACACCTCAATAACATGGAGCTAGACAGGGAAATCCTCAATAATAAGGAGCTATATGGGGGAACTCCTTAATAATAATGAGATAGATGAGGGAACTCCTCAATAAAAAATGAGGTAGACAGGGAACTCCCCAATAATATGGAACTAGACAAGCAACTCCTCAACAATATGGAGCTAGACAAGGAACTCCACAATAATATGGAGCAAGACCGGGAACACCTCATTAATATGGAGCTGCATGGGAGAACTCCTTAATAATAAGGAGATAGATGAGGGACCTCTTCAATTACATGGAGCTTGTTAGGGAACTCCTGAATAATTAGGAGCTAGACAGGGAGCTTAGATTAGTTAGATTAAAGTGTTTGTGCTGTATGTTCAGGCCAAGTCGGAGACTCCACCATCAGGGCCCACTACAGGTGGTGAGGATGCTCTGTTCAGTTTTGTTATGTGCAGCAATGAATTTGAATCTACTGGCATGAGCTGGGTGTATTGTGGAATTTGAGGTTCATCGGCTATTGCTGTTAACACTACGTCAAGCATCCAGGATACGTATGTGACCAGGAATACTCATGTGTGGACTCAAAAGTATCTATAATTCTTCTTGTTTTTAATGACAGAATTAAAACAATGTTTGTAATTCTTCTTAATTAATTAAAGTTGCATAGACCAATGGTGTTGAGTTTCTATCATTTTCTGAGATAAACATATGTTGATTGTCATAACCTACCTTACTTTAGTTTGAAGTAACTTTTATTTTAAATGGCTAACTTTTTAGATATTTGAAGTGTGAGTGTGCAAAATTAATTTTGGCAAGCATGCCCAAACTCTGACACCAAAAGACTTCTGTAGTAACAGGCTCTATTAATTTAAAGTGACTCAAATATTTAACAAGAGCTCAACTATGTAGGATCAAATCTAGATAATTGCTATGGTTTTGACAAAAATTATGTTTTCATCGGACTATGTAGCTTTAAAGAAACTATTTAATTAAAATAATATACAGTAAAACCTCTCTAACCGACCACCTCCACAGATCTACCACTCCCCAATATCAATCGCTTTATTTGGGTCCCAAACAATCGCCCATACAATACCATAGTAATGATTAATAAAAACTCCCATAACCAACCACCTCCCTAAATGGACCATTTAAAGTCGGTCCCAGGGTCGGTTGATTTAGAGATAACTGTATATAAATACGCTTTTTATTTAATTTTTCATTAAATTTTTCATTTAGGGTGGGTGGTGAGTAAAAGTAGAACCTACCTCGTCGCCCTTGTGCGACTGGAACTCGAGCTTGCGGGGCAGGTTGAAGGCCTGGTTGGAGAGCTCGAGGAAGCGCTGCTTGTCGGCGCGCTGGTCCAGGTCAGACACGCACCGGTTCATCAGGTCAATGCACGCGTTGCGCGACTTGACGCAGTTCTCCTCAGCAGAGATGTGCATCAGCATGGCGCGCTGCAGCGTGATGTGGTAGCCCAGGTCCATGCACTGTGGGCAACAAGGCAGGCGATATGGGTGGGTAGGTGAGTGAGTGAGTAGGTGGGTGAGTGAGTGAGTGGGTGAAAGGGTGGGTGAGTGCGTGAATGAGTGAGTGTGTGAGTGAGTGGGTGAGTGAGTGGGTGAGTGAGTGGGGGAATTTTGTTTGTTTGTTTGTTTTTGTTTGTTGTTGTTTTACGTCCTAGCAACATCTAAGGTCATATCAGGACCGGTCAAGAGTGGAGGAGTGAGTGAGTGGGTGAGTGATTGAGTGAGTGAGTGGGTGAGTGAGTGACTGGGTCAGTTGGTTGTTGGAGTTTGACGTCCTGGCAACATCTAAGGTCATATCAGGATGGGTACCGACTTGTGACAGTTCACACTCATGGCAACTTTATAGTGCTGCCTCACTGGGAGACCAGACCGCCAGCACCTTGAGCTGATATCCCACTCAGTCACATTATCCTGACAATGAGCCAACCAGTCCAGGCCCTATCATAATAAAGCCGAGCACCAGGCTAGGACGCGACAAGTACCAGTGTTTAAATCATTGGTTTAACTTGACTTGGAATCGATTCAGCAAGCACGTCCGGTGAGATTATAACACGTAACCCACCAATTAAATTCATTTAATATATAGGAGAACCTAAAAACCATCGGATTATGCAATTTAAATGTTCAACAGGCGCGGGCCCCCACTGCATTTAAACCTTGACGCAATGTATTGAAAGAAGATACGAAGCGTTTAAACATCCCCATCTTAAAGCTGCATAGTCCGATGAAAGTATCAAATTTAAAAAAACATAGCAATGATCTAGATTTGATTCTACATATCTAACTTAGACACTAATGCTCTTAGTAAGCATTTGTTGTCACATAGGACATACTAAGTCAAATCATCAGAAATTGTTTACTGCTGAAGCCTATGTTGCCAAGACTAATGTTACAACATGTCTGCACTTCAAATATCTCAAAGGTTAGCCATTTAAAATAAAAGTTATTTCAACCTAAAATAAGGTAGATTACAACAACCAATATAACGTATTTATCTCAGAAAATGGCAGAAACTCGAAACCAGTGGACTATGCAACTTTAACTGCGCCATCAACATTTTTTTTTTTTAAACTCACATCTATTAAGTCGGGTAGGTCGTCAACAAAATACTTGCTGATGGCTGCGTTGGCGGCGTCGATAGAAAGAAGATAGTCATTGCGCGCCCGCAACGCCTTCAATTTGTTCTTGGTGTATTTTGCTTGTCGCTGCAAAGATGAAATGAGAAGGAACCAAATTAATTCACATTGCATAAGTGTGTGCCCATGGTCTGCTTTCGCAAACACTCCAATACCCCAGTCACACTACTTATTGCGACAACTTTGTAACCACAAAAGAAAGGTAGGTTGCAAAATGGTCCACAGTGGTCCTCGACCTTGTGACTTTCGGTCGCTAGGAGGTTACAGCTACTGCACTAAAAACCTCCTTGGAACCAAAATGGTCGCAACGAGGTTGGCGACCATTGCATTGGTTGGTCACAAGGAGGTCGCCAGTGACTGTGGGTTCTCTGGTCCAAAGTGGTCGGAAGCCATAGTGTGACTGGGGCTTTACTGACTGATCTCACACTTGAAGGGCGCTACTATCAAGTGCCTCGCTTTGAAATGCAATCAAGGTCAGAGCTGAGAGATCTGCGATTGCACTAGATGCCTAGTGAACCACTGGAGGTGCAGATACTCACCAGTGCAGCAATTACCAGTGTTGCAGTTTCCGTGGCACACCAGTTTGCCAGGGACACATCGCTTCTGCGCATGCATCAAAATCGAACAGCACCGTCACTAACCTTATAAATTTAATATCATGTTTTTGGTAAACATGTTTTCTATATGTGTACTAAGCGATTTGTTTCTAGGTGGTGTCGTTTTTAGAGATATTTCACTTTTTCTGTATTTTCTGTATGAAGATTGCTCACGACCATTGACAATGCCTTGAGTTTGATGGTACGCCCAGTGCAAAACATTAGTTTTATTCAAAATTAATAGAAATCAAGAACCCTAACCGTATAAATTTAATATAATCTTTATGGTAAAGATGTTTTCTATATGTGTACCAAGCGATTTGTTTATAGGTGGTGTAATTTGAGAGATATTTGACTTTTTCTGTATGAAGATTTGCTCACGGCTGTTGACAATGCATTTGAATGGATGTGTCCCGGGCAAACTGGTGTGCCGCGGAAACCGCAACACTGGCAAACCTTTCCCACACAGTGCCGAGAGTTCTGCCATCGCTCTAAGTGCCCATTAAACCATTTGTGCAGAAATTATGTCTAATTTTGACAATTATGTGAAGAAACTTTTCTTTGTCTGTACCCTTGTTAATGTTGGGAAATGACAGAAAAATGATTAGAATAACGCTTTCGCTACCTGATCCACTTAACAATAGGCATAATCCATGGCATTATAGAGATCTGCTAGGATCAGTTGTACTACTAAAACCTTGGCCAGAGATTTTTGACGGTTAAAATGGGATCAGCAATACAAGTTTAATGAGTGCACTGGTATCTAATTTAGACATGTAGGATCAAATCTACGTCAGTGGTTTGGTTTAGAAAATGTTTGTTTGCTTGTTGTTGTTTTACGTCCTAGCAACATCTAAGGTCATATCAGGACGAGAACCGACTTGTGACAGTGCGCACTCATGGCGACTTTATAGTGTTTGTTTGTTGTTGGTTTACGTCCTAGCAACATCTAAGGTCATATCAGGATGGGTACCGACTTGTGACAGTGCGCACTCATGGTAACTTTATAGACCTATTTCAATGTTTGTAAACATTGTGTATGCGCGCGCAGCTCGGCTGCAGAACGAATGCACACTGCCACTGAGTTTGCCAGTACGTGCAGTGCAAAACGTTTATTTTATTAAAGGTTAATAGAAATGCACAACCCTAACCATATAAATTTAATATAATCTATTCGTTGAATATGTTTTCTATATGTGTACCAAGCAGTTTGTTTCTAAGTGGTGTAGTTTTAGAGATATTTCACTTTTTCTGTATGAAGATTGCTCACGGCCATTGACAATGCATTGGCACTGACACTCAGAATATCCCAACTTTCACTATTATCTCTGTTTTTAATACTTTCAGCGTAAATTGCTC
Organism: Branchipolynoe longqiensis; assembly: GCA_030323885.1. NCBI lineage: Eukaryota > Metazoa > Annelida > Polychaeta > Phyllodocida > Polynoidae > Branchipolynoe > Branchipolynoe longqiensis. Next base: position 28,331,407 of record CM059186.1, read on the forward strand.
TAGTTCATTAACTTCAGGCTCTATTCACGACGCGTGTTAGCTTACACTCGGGTGTTTGCGCTACACTCCTTGCGTACTGGTTCGCGCTACCGAATCCGGCCAAACCGTTTGGCTGCTACACCGTCATGATACGCCCAGATCTTCCTCTTCAATCGCGCATTAAGATATTTTTAATCGATCCAATGAAAGCTTTAAAATTTATTTTACAAAAATAAATGCTCCACATAGACATAGCATTGCCGTATTTTACCCTTCGCGGGCAGTTTGCCGGTATGCGCAGTGCAAAACGTCGATTTTATTCAAAATTTAGAGAAATCCAGAACCCTAACCATAACAATTTAATATAATCTTTTTGGTAAAGATGTTTTCTATCTGTATTCCAATCAGTTTGTTTCTAGGTGTTGTGGTTTTAGAGATATTTAACTTTTTCTGTATGAAGATTGCTCACTGCCATTGACAATGCATTGAGTTTGCCGGTACGCGTAGTGCAAAACGTCGATTTTATTCAAAATTTATAGAAATCCAGAACCTTAACTATATCAATTTAATATAATCTTTTTGGTAAACATGTTTTCTATCTGTATTCCAGTCAGTTTGTTTCTAGGTGTTGTGGTTTTAAAGATATTTAACTTTTTCTGTATGAAGATTTCCCATAGCCATTGAGTTTGCAGTGTGACCGGATGTTGTCCTGCAGCCAAGCAGCGCGCGCACTGACCTAAATAGCCATGCTGACGTCATATGAAATTGGTCAATAGTGCTGCCCAACTGGGAAACCAGGCCATGAGCACCATGACCTGAAATCCCACTCAGTCACATTATCCTGACACTAAGCCAACCAGTCCTTGACCTATCCTAATAATGCCGAGCGCCAGGCTAGGAAGCAACAGGTATCAATTTTTAAGTCATTGGTTTGACTCGACCAGGGTTCGAACCCACAACCCCACGATCTACCAACATGGGAGACGGACGCTCTAACTCATTCGGCCATCCCGTCTGGTCTGTTTGTTTGGTGTTGTTTTACGTCCTAGCAACATCTAAGGTCATATCAGGACGGGTACCGACTTGTGACAGTGAGCACTCATGGCGAATGTTGTGTTTTCATTGGCTTATGCAGCTATATATATATATAAGCCTAAATTGAAACGATGCTATCATGACTTTTTTTTTTTTTTTACATCAGACTGATGGCCGAATGGGTAGAGCACTTGCAAGGTTCTAGTGTGGGAGGTCGCAGGAGCAATCCACAGACCATGGTGCGAGTGTGGATCGGCCAATTGCACCACTCACACCCTGTACCGAAACTAGTTCGATTATTAGTTACCAGGGCCGTGTTCAGGGTACGTCTCCGAGTTGGCTCCGCGACCTCTTTTGGGCCTATTTGCGTTCAGGGTATGTCTCGGAGACGCCTCGGAGATGCCTCGGAGACGTCTCGCTTTTCAGGTCGGAGGCAAAAAGCGCCTCGAAAATGGCTGCCAAATTCAGTGGTTTCAGCCAATCAGGGCTGTTCCTTAAAATGTCAAATGGCTGCCCCCTATGGAGGTGGCCATTTTCGAGGCAATCGACTGCTTTTGCGTTCAGACTAGCACGATGTCCTGATTTTCTCCGAGACGCCTCCGAGGCGCACCCTGAACGCGGACCCGGAGTAGTCCGGAAGCTTCCAGCGTTTGGCACCAGGTGGCGCCCGAGAGCCACCAGCGTGGTCCGCCTGGCGCCCTGATACTGACAGCGACTGGTGAGTGAGTGTTTGAGGTTTTATAAGCTAGCAACATCTGATGTCATATGAAGACTGGCGATTGTGATCAAATTAAGAGCAACACTTGTTCTATGTGTTGGATTTAATGTTGGATTTAATGATCCCGTTTTAAGCGGCACAAATCGGTCGCAGAGCAAAAGCAGGTGTACTTATTTCAGCAGGTAAACACACACCTTACGACAATTACAGTCCTGATATAACCTCAGATGTTGCCAGGATGTAAAACTCCAACAAACAAAACAAAGAATTACAGTATCCAGACTGCCCCACACTTACCTGCATAGATTATGTCAGAAAAATATTTTCTTTGTTTTATTATGGTGTGCACTTGACTTATGCAATTTCAATTTAATTTAAGCAATATCCACAGAATCTCAGACTATGACTAAAAATAATTCTGCCTGCGCTCTACCGATTCGGTCACCTCACTCGGTGACCCCCAAGGCATCATCACAAAGGGTACTAACCTTTTCTGTCTGTTTCTCAAAAGATTTGAACTTCCTGCTGAGGGTGCCCTTGCCAGCATGCTGCTCCACTTTGAGTTTCTGCGCTTCCAGATATTTGAGTTTGATTTCGGCCTGTTTAGACTCGGAGTGGTACAGGTGGTAAGTCTTCATCGCCTGAAATGCAACATTCACAAAGCATTAGTGCACTGCAATGACTAAATCCTTAAAGTAGTAGTACCAAGACAGCACAACAACAAAATATATGATCCATCACATCAAAATCAGGTGCTAAGCAGTATTTTTGACTAAATGTGTTATGAGATATCGCATATTTATTCTGATTTGATGATGATGATGATGGCGATGATGGTGATGATTACGACAATAAGGGTTGGGTGTTGTGCGTCCTAACAAGATCTGTTGTTTGTTTGTTTGTCGTTGTTTTACATCCTAGCAACATCTAAGGTCATATCAGGACGGGTAAAAACTTGTGACAGTACGCACTCATGTCGACTTTATAGTGCCTTATAGTGGGAGACCAGGCCACCAGCACCATAACCTGATATCCCACTCAGTCACATTATCCTGGCACTGAGCTAACCAGTCCTTGACCTCTTCTAATAATGCTGAGCGCCTGGCTAGGAAGCAACAAGTATCAATTTTTAAGTCATTGGTTTGACTCGACCAGGTTTTGAAAACACGATCCCACGGTCTACCAACACGGGAGACGGACTCTCTAACTCATTCGGCCATCCTGTCTGGTCCCTAACAACATCTAAAGTCATAGTAGGACAGCTACTGATTTATGACTGCGCGCTCATGGCGACTTTATAGTGCTTCCCCACTAGGAGACCAGGCCACTGGCACCATGACTTGATATCCCACTCGGGCACATTATCCTGACACCTGGCTAGCCAGTCCTTGTCTTATCTTACTAATGCTGAGCGCCAGGCTAGGTAACGACAAGTGTCTATTTTATAAGTCATAGGTTTGACTCAGATGGGATCCGAACTCCCGACCTTCCGTACGGGAAGACTGCCCTTTGCCGATTCGGTGCAATCCTTGCCCTTTTCTAGCAATGCCAAGCACCAGACTAGCTAGCGACAAGTATCAATTTGATAAGTCATCGCTTTGACTCGGTCAGGATTCGAACCCACTACCTCCCACATGAGAGGAAGATGTGCAAAAAACCTGAGAGAAAAATGTATATATTGCTTACAAGTTGAAAGAGAGGTAGTTAGTGGGGTAGGTGGCTGAGGGGGTCTCAGTGTACAACATTACCACCAATTACAATCAAAATTAGACTTAAATTACAACGTTGCCGACCATTGTTGTACAAGATACATACTTTTCCCCCCTCCCACCCCCAAAATCAACAACAAAAATAAGTAGACACATTATTACTTACGTTTTGTAGTTCATTCAGCACCTTAACCATTTCATCGTGACTGTCTACTCCTATTTGCCGGCACTACAAGACAATCAGAGGAATTGAGATCAGTAAATGCCGTTGTTAGACATTGTAGTTACTAGTGTCATTAAAGCTGTATATAATACGACTTTAAAATTTGTTAATTAAAAAAAAAAAAAATCTTGAACATTTATACTGCCTATCATGGATAAGTCTGAATAGACTTGTTTTCACCATTAGACAGTTTATCGATAGAAAGCCAGAGCCTACACTTTTACTGACTCAAGGGATTTTTAACCTCCTACACCACAGAGTTGGTATCAGAGCAACTAGCCTTTGATGAGGCTGTAAGTTATACACAGCAGTGGAAATCCAAATTGGCAAAGGTCGGGCATGGGGAATCGAACCACCGACCTTCGATTAGGAGTCTGACCTAGAAAAAAGTCACTCTAACCACTCTGCCACAGAGCACATGATTTCTTTTAGTTTTTGCCATGTTTTTGTGAATGAAGATAAATATATTAGGTTCATCGTTATAAACAACGTTAGCCTAAATTACAATTTTATTTTAGAGGGGTAACGTTGGGGGTTCTATTAGTTCCACCAAGTGATTGGTTGGTTGTTGGAGTTTTATGTCATGGCAACATCTAAGGTCATATCATGATGGGTACCGACTTGTGACAGTGCACACTCATGGCGACTTTATAGTGCTTCCCCACTGGGAGACCAGGCCGCCTGCACCATCACCTGATATCATACTCACACGTTTATCTACTTGCCACCTCTGCTAATGGTAAAACACCAACTGTTCATAAATCCTTTTAAATATATTTATTTTAAAAAAACACTAAATGTAATTACAAATGCTATATACATGGGGGAGGGATTGAGGGTGGGTGGGTGGGTTGGTTGGTACCTTTCTGTAGATGCGCTGTGTGTCGTCCATGAGGTCCGTGAAGCGGTTCGACATTTGGTTCGTGTAGATGTCCGACAGGATCTGGTGGTCCTTGCTCTGGCGCTTTGTGGAGGCGAGCAGGCGCTGCCAACACGTGTAGGTCGAGTAACCGGGCCACATCTCCCGCCTGTGTGCAGGAGGGGGAGGGGGTGTTACACATACGCAAATCTACATATGGATATATATTCCTTTCGTAGGAAATGTCCCTTTCTATATAGATAGTCCTTTATATATTCATCTAGTATATATATATTTTATACGTTATCCATATGGATAATAATATATATCAATATGTATTGATGTGTATTAATGTGTATTAATATCTATTAATATGCATTAATATATATTATAATATATTAACATATATTAACATATATCAATTATTAATAATTTATTAATAATTAATATATTAATATATATTAATATATATTAATATATATTAATATACATTTTTATATTTGATAATCATATGCAAATTTATATACACACCTATGTATATTTATGTATTTATTTTTATATCTATATTTAAATGCAAATATACATAAGTACAGATATAAGCAATTAATATACATAAGTACAGATGAACCTAGATCCAACAGACACCGATGCAACGGATTCCGGATCCAACGGACACAATCCGCTAGAGTGTCCGAACGTTTAAAACTCCTGAGTGATATCCGTAAGGTTAAGGACAAGCTTAGAAAATATGATGTAAAGTTTAATGTTGACCCTAGTAAGGATAAGAAGGGGGTCATTCATGTACGTAGGCATATGAAAGATCCCCAGAGTAAAGTAAAGGTGACTGTGCGTGGGGAAGAGCCCCCGGAAAATTTTGTCGCTGCAACGGACAAATGGCTTTAACGGACAACTGCTCCCCCTATTAGTCTGTTGGATCGAGGTTCATCTGTATATTTATATATTAATAGATATCATATATATATATTTGCATATTTATATATACTAATGAATATTTCAATATGAATAGTCTGGTCTCAATTATTCAGTGGCATGCATGATGTAGTCTAGGAGGCGGGGAACATATATAATATAATATATTTAACAGATATATATAATATATAATCTATTTTGTACATATGTTCCTCTATATATCAAATGAAAATATGCATAATACATTATATGAAATATATAACCTATTATATATAATATATAGTATGAACATATTAGATACATCATATACCTAGTATATATAAAACATGTGACCCCTATATAATATCCATATCAATTATATAGCAATTGATTTCACAGAAAACTATCTGACTGTATACAGTGGTTCAAACCTGTTCAATTCATCAGTAGCAAAGAGTCTAAGAGGCAGGGTGGCACACGCAAATATATATATATAAAATATATATATATATATATATATATAATATATATATATATATATATATATATATATATAGCTAGAATATGTTTCACACCAAAATCTATACCTAAATGTCCCCCCCCCCCATATCATCATATATGGATACATATATACACTATATATATATACAGTAAAACCTCTTTAAATCGACCGACCATGGGACCGACCTTAAGTTGTCCATTTAGGGAGGTGGTCGGTTTAGGGAGTAAGAATATGGTTACAATGGTATTGTTGGGACCAAAATAAAGCAATCGATATAGGGGAGTGGTCAATCTGTGGAGGTGGTCGGTTAGGGAGGTTTTACTGTATATATATATATACACACATATTCATACTTGCGCTCCATCCATTTACAATCTAAACTACACTACACCCCGAATATATCGACATCAAAATAAACAGAAGACAACTACATAACGTGGCGCTCGTGACAGCAACATAATTTCTACTAAGTTACAGTAACCTGCCGCGTCTAGTCACTGCCCTGTAACCACCAAGACATGCTCCACTGCACACACTGCTTCGTGTCTAGACTACATGTTGTACCTATACATCCAAACCTTGCACTCGTCATGCAAGCCACGGCGCCATCACGCCTCAATTCATGTGACAGTCAAGTCATGTGGCAGTCAAGTCAGGTGGCAGTCAAGTCAGGTGGCAGTCAAGTCAGGTGGCAGTCAAGTCATGTGGCAGTCAAGTCATGTGGCAGTCAAGTCAGGTGGCAGTCAAGTCATGTGACAGTCAAGTCATGTGACAGTCAAGTCAGGTGGCAGTCAAGTCAGGTGGCAGTCAAGTCAGGTGGCAGTCAAGTCAGGTGGCAGTCAAGTCATGTGACAGTCAAGTCATGTGACAGTCAAGTCAGGTGGCAGTCAAGTCAGGTGGCAGTCAAGTCAGGTGGCAGTCAAGTCAGGTGGCAGTCAAGTCATGTGACAGTCAAGTCATGTGACAGTCAAGTCAGGTGGCAGTCAAGTCAGGTGGCAGTCAAGTCAGGTGGCAGTCAAGTCAGGTGGCAGTCAAGTCATGTGACAGTCAAGTCATGTGACAGTCAAGTCAGGTGGCAGTCAAGTCAGGTGGCAGTCAAGTCAGGTGGCAGTCAAGTCAGGTGACAGTCAAGTCAGGTGACAGTCAAGTCAGGTGACAGTCAAGTCATGTCACAGTTAAATCAGGTCAGAGTCAGGTCAGAGTCAAGTTAGGTCAAAATCAGGTCAGTAAAGTCAGGTGACAGTCAACTAGCCAGTCAGATCACAGGTGACAGTCAAGTCAGGTGACAGTCAAGTCAGGTGACAGTCAAGTCAGGTCACGATCAAGTAGTCAGTCAGACCACAGAGCAGTCAGGTCAGAGTCAGGTCAGTCAAGTTATGTCACAGTTAAATCGGGTCAGAGTCATGTCAGGTCAAGTCAGGTCAGGTCAGAGTCAAGTCAGGTCAAAATCCAGTCAGTCAAGTTAGGTCACAGTCAACTAGTCAGTCAGATCACAGGTCACAGTCAGGTCAGTGTCAAGTCAGGTCAAAATCCAGTCAGTCAAGTTAGGTCACAGTCAAGTTGTCAGTCAGATCACAGGTCACAGTCAGGTCAGGTCAGAGTCAAGTCAGGTCAAAATCCAGTCAGTCAAGTTAGGTCACAGTCAAGTAGTCAGTCAGATCACAGGTCACAGTCAAGTCAGAGAAAGCCAGTCATTGACTTGGGGTACGTTTAAAATCAAATTACACTTATACACTTCAACTTCACTCTGCCATTCTTCTGAGGGACAGCCACAGCAACACGACACACACCACCCACCCACCCACCCACCCACCAATGGGCCCGCATGCAGCTGACCAGACAGGCAGATCCGCCTGCTGATCAGAAACCAACCAGCTAAGGAGACCTCAGGGGCGGCACTTGTTGAACATAAGCCCAACATTCTTATCAACAACGAGTCTTATATTGGCGGGTATATCTTAGCAAACAGTAGTTACCGAATCCATATACTTAGCCAGCCTTATTATTCACTTTAAAACTGGGTTAGTTGCATTCTTAATATGAGCATTAAGTCAAGATTAGAAATATGTACTTTTAAAATTTATTTCTGAACAACTTATAACAACAATTCAAACCCCCCCAAAAATAATCTGCAAATAGCAAATTTATTATCTAATAGAGAGAGGATAATTGCGTACAAAACCCAGGGCTTTTTCTCTTAATTAGTTAATAGAAGCAGGTCGGTAAATTCTACTTTAATTTTTAATGTACGCGACCTGAATACCAAAAGCAGTTACGTCGGTTTTTTTTAAAAGATTATTTTTATTAATGTGTGTCCGTAATATAAAAGTTGATTTCAATAAATGTAAAACGATGATAAAGTACTATCTTACTTATACTGCTTTTTTCTTTTTTTTTTAAAGCTGCATAGAGTGAAACGCATTTGCAATAATCGTAATACATACTGAGATAATTGCTTTACGTGAATTAAATTAATTAACATGTCATATAATATAATCGGAATAAACACCTATAACAAACACTACATATAAATTGCCCCATGACCATGTCCTTATTAATTACAATTTCCTTCGATAGTTCTTGGTGTTTTATCCGTGCTTTTATTTGTTTGTTTGCGGGAGAGAGGATGCTTCAGGAATCCTCCTCCACCTCCAGCAATCCTTATACATGTATTTAGGGTAATTATTTTATAAACATTGCAAATTTCGCTGTTTCACATTTCACATTTCACGCCGCCGCTGTTAGGAAGAATGATGTTTACACAAAATAAAAATCATCACTTTGACTAGCGTATTTTCCTTCTCATACTGCATTAACGGATACTAGCTACCTCAGAAAGGCAGCCTTCAATAGGCGGTGCATCCATAGACGTTCCCTTGTGGCATGTTCCCTTGTTCGGTGTTCGCTTGTGACCTTGTGATGCATCACACGGACAATGAACCTGTGTTTTAATTAGTGGCCGTTCCCATAACTTGGACCCAGGGACCGTATGGCCTTGTGCATGGCACGCATGACATACTGACTGGGAACATACAGAATGAACATGTTCATTGTCTGTGTGGTGCGTCACAAGGTCACAAGCGAACACGCCACAGGGGAACAGTCTATGGATACACGGCCAGAGAAAGCACTTTTGTTGTTGGCATTGTCATTATTTTGTTGTAGGAAGGTGCAATGTATATAGATAAAATAATGGTGCTTGCATTTAAGCAGATGAATGTAAATAACGACAGTATTGGGTAGCGGTTTGTCTGTCTTAGGTTTTATACAGAGGCTTTGTGGAAAGCTGTGGGAAACAAATCTCTATCTATTGTGTGACGGGAGTTTTGGCTTACAACAGAATTTTGATGGATCTATTAGGGGTTTTTAATAGGGATATATGTTTGTGTGCATGTGAAGATATGGAATTCAAGGATATTTCAAGGCTTTTCAAGGCAGTTTTTTAGATAGGAATTGAAGGCCATTTTCATTTGGATTTCAGGGAGGGGGAGGGGGAAACAATGATGAATGACGATTTTGGACTAATTTAGATCAGTGGGGACAGTTTAATGGGATTGAAGGCTTTTCAATACTAATTACCCAAAATAGGTTAAATTCAAGGATTCGCAGAAAACAGCACATCTCCTATTTAATGCATTACCCAATAGCAAATTGATGGACTTTACCTGTAAAACACAAAAATAAATTTTATTTTATAGATAACAACTAAGATGGATTTGTCAGTTTTTGCTCCTGAACTCTTTATGTGTGTATATATATATATGTATATATATATACACAGTAAAACCTCTCTAAATCGACCGACCATGGGACCGACTTTAAGTGGTCCATTTAGGGAGGTGGTCGGTTTAGGGAGTTAGAATATGGTTACAATGGTATTGTTGGGACCCAAATAAAGCAATCGATATAGGGGAGTGGTCGGTTTGTGGAGGTGGTCGGTTAGAGAAGTTTTACTGTATATATACATATATATATAGAATAGTTATGTGAGACTTACCTGGGTACAGTTAACACATAATTGTTGTTTTACCGAGTCCGATAGGGAGGGATCCAACACTTCCGGACAACCAATCTTTACCCAATCTACCGAAATTATGTCACTTAAATTTTTATATATATATTTTTTGTTTCTTGTTACAGCAGCGGGGCTGTACTATAACACGCCGAGGCTGTCGGACTCGGTAAAACAACAATTATGCGTTAACTGTACCCAGGTAAGTCTCACCTAATTATTCTATTTCACCTTGACCCCTAGCCTCCTGGCTATTTATAGTACAGGGAGATGTTTACGTAATCATAATTTCGGTTTATACTGTTAATATTTTTTAAATTGTTTAATGTTAATTTATCTTAATTTATCAATACACAGGTACAACGGCAAATGTTCATTTCCTGAGGAGGCTAGACCCTCATGTCTTGTCTTTCTACATTTTTGTTGTAATGTTTGGCAAACACCAGCGAAGTCTTCCAACCTGCTTTATCTAGGATGGTTTTAATCGAGATTCCTAGAGTTCTCGCATTAGAAGCGACCGCTCCTCTCATGGAGTGTGCCGTGAATCTTTTAGTGTCTACTTTCGCCGTGGCGAGCACTTTTAAAGTCCATCTCGTCAAAGTGTCTCTTGCAAAAGGCCCATGTGGCCTAATATAGCTTCACAATAATTGATTATTTTTTCGTAAATCGTTGGTAAATTCAATGTAAGCTGTAATAGCTCTTACCACACACAGTTTTTTTGTTATCATTAAACGCTGTATACGTAATCGAAGACAGATTTCAAAAGTTTACTTAATTCGAACGTGATCTCTTCTTTTGAGATCTCTATCTTATCTAAGCTTAGGGCAAGTATCGTCGGCCCTCTATGACCAGTTATCAGAAGGATAAGCGTCGCTACCTTATACCCCAAATCCCTTGATGCTAAGTGTTTGTGTGGCCAGCTCTTGAAAAACTTCATCATCATCATCATGCTGTCAGTCGCAATGCGACAAAGACTGCTTTCATTACTTAACCGCCGCTTTGTGCGGTTGTACATTTCATAAAAGCTGCTTGCAAAGTGTTGAAGTGCTGCTGGCTTTTGCAAGTTACTAGCGGCACTCTCTCAGGGAGCAAATAGAGGTCTCACACCGGTAAGAACATGTCAAGACAGGCGCAAAACTATTTGTCCCTGCAGTGGCTGGTTGGGAGATGTTGGGAGTTCCATTCATCACCGCCCTTAATGCTGTCATGATAACATGGTTTTCTGTTAGGGTTTGCTCCCGTAGCCTTTGATTCTATCAAAAACCAGAACTTGTACCACAAGGCAGTGGTTTACAACTTTGCAAGGCAGGGGCGTCAAACTCCCTGAGGTATTTTAGCACCTAAGGTATCCGAGGTACTGCATTACCCACAACTTAAAGACTAAAGATACGTCCCAAAACCATGAATACTTCGGTTTGGGTGGATTTCTTTCATACACCGATTTAATGAACCAATGAACTGAATAATGTTTCCCAATGGTTTGGCTGTCAATATGTGGCAAAACAACTGAAAGAGCACAACACGCTGTGTTAATGGCTCCAAAGCCTAACCCTTCATCCTCTAAACCTCGAAGGAAGCAGAGTATCTGAGCTAGAGAGGGTTTTAAACTAGTCAATTTTTGCTACAAAAATCCAAAATAATAGCCCCTTTTTAAAGTAATGTGTGTACAATTTAACTGTTCCTTGTTTCCAGGCACCTCAGACCAGTCTGTTCAGAGTAATTTTATCGATACCGTAGGGTTGTGGGTGTTTTCTTAGAACAGGAATTTCCTTTTCCTAGCAGAGGGCCGCTGAACGACAGGTTGTTCGGGGCCCTGTTGAATGTGATGCTCTGTCTCACCCAGCTCATTGCTTCCACTATCCAGGGTCGTGAGACCCACAACAGACCCACTAGGATGGCCCGTGATCCGCCTTGCCACATCTTCCGGGCCACTCTCCCCATCATGCTGAATGGGGGAAAGCATAAAAGAAATGTTTATGCCACTTGAAATTGAAAGCATCTACTTTCCAGGAATCTGGCTCTGGGTGCCAAGAAACATATTTCGGGAGTTTTTGATTAGTCCTCAAGTAAACAGATGAATGTCTGGAGTCCCCCACACCACACAGATTTGTTCAAATATGTGTTGTGCAAGGCACCACTCTCAAGTGGTCATGGAACCGTCTACTGCACCTATCTGCCGCTACATTCTCTTTACTAGTGATGTAATTGATAGTCAGCCAGATATTCCTGTCTTCCGCCTATTGCCAAATTTATTTAGCTATCTCATTGCACCTGGGAGATTTAGTGCCTCCCATCCTTCTTACATGAACTAAAGCTGTGTTATTGTCAAGACAGTAATTTAATGTGTGAATTGCCTGGTTTAACTAGGCTGCGTAAGCCCAGTAAGATGGCTTTTAGTTCTAAGATGTTGATGTGATCATCTGCTTCTTCCATTAACCACCTGCCCTCGGTGTTAGTATTGCCCTGCTGGGCGCCCCAGCCTTCGAGAGAAGCATCTGTGGAAAGTTCCACATCCCCATTATCTAGGTGCATCTGTTGGGGGTTGCCATTGACATTGTGTAACCACCAGTCAATATCTGTTAAGCCGGAATGTGAAATAATCATGTTCCTCTCATAATTACCTTTTGTAGTTTTGAGTGCTGTGTTTTTGGCTATCTCTAGATTTTTAATGTGAGCACCCACATATTTTAAACCTGTGTGAATAAGCTATCATTAATCCTATGAGAACTGCTACCTTCCTGATTTTTACTTTCTTGCACTTTTGAAGAATAGTGGTAGCAAAATCGACCAAATTTTCAATTTTCTTTTGTGTGAGTGACACATGCATTGAAATGGTGTTTAGGTTAAAGCCCAGAAATGTAACCTCATGACATGGTTTTACTACTGATTTACCCTCGTTAACGCAGAACCCCGCTTTCTTGAGTTCTGTGCTAAGCGCTTGCAAAGTCAATAACAAATGAATCATCAATATAGGGAAAAGTAATATGACCTAGCTCGCTTAGCCTAGCATAAATAGGTTTTAACAACTTGGTAAAAATGTGAGGGCATACCGAGAGCCCATTGGGCATAAAAACAAATTCCTACAAATCTTTATCCCAATTGAAGCGGAGAAACTTTCTGAATCCATGTGCTATTGAGACCGAATAGTACGAATGGTTTAGATCAATGGTGCCCATCCAGGCCGCTGGTGTAGTCAAGTCTAGTGCAGTCTTTAATGAGAACATTTTGAAATGTTCATATTCTACCAACTCGTTAAGTTCAGTTAAATCTAGTATGACTCTTGGCTCCCCATTTGGCTTAATCCTAAGGAAAATGTTAGAAATAAATTCTCCTTTAAGATGCTTTGTTTTGACAATGATACCTTGTGTCACGAGCGTGTTAACCACCTCGTTAGCTTTTATTTTGTCCTGGATGCCAAATTCATAAGGAGTAGGAGCTCGCGCCTGAACTGGTAGTTGAGTAAATGGGATTTGTATACCTTTTACATAACCTAGGAATTCAACCGAATGAGTAAGGTTTGACCAGTAATCAAAACCATGAGCCACATTGCCCGCAATAAAGTTATTTACCCGAGCTAGCTGTTCGGGAGAAGGAAGTGGCTCTATCTGGCTCCTCTCCTCGGGAAACCAACCAGTCTCCCCTGCATGGCGGAAGCCCTGCTGAACTTCGGTCGATTGAACTCGTTCGATCCGAACATGTTTCTCGGTGGATGCCCACAGAACGCTGGCATGGGCAGCGGGAACCCGCCTCTGCCGCCTCTGAAGAACCCTCTTCTAGGCTTGTCTGTTCTTGGGTGCTTTGCCTTGCTGGAACTGTCATCCGCCTTGCGCTTCGTGCCCATCTGCTTAGCACACTAGGACCCCGATTCTGCTCTATTGAGCAGTACCTGGAGTTGACCTCCGAACATCAGCGCCTTGTCCCAAGTGTTGCCCTTAATCGGTTAAGGGGCCATGAAGAGGGTAAATTCTTTGCCCTTCTTGTCTTTGATGCTCTTCGATCTGGTAACTTCTTTACCAGATTGTTGTGACTCCCTTAAACACATTCTCAAATCTTCTGAATGTAGCATAAGTGCTAGGCGCTGCCAGCAGCTCTAAGCCTTCATCCATGCCAGTTGCCAGTGTAGTGAACTTGTTTTTGTTCGCCATTTGATTGGCCACTGGTACAATCGTCGCCATAGCAGAAAGAATGGCGGTTTGCATGGTGTGTAACATGTGTTTGAATCTTTTCATTTGGTCCATCATGATGACATCTGAGTCCATTTCGTGTATGAATGACTCTTTCACGCCTTTTATGCCTGTGTACTTCTCTGCACCCTGACCAATAATCTCGGTCAGTTTGAAAGTGTCAAAATGTTCGTCGAGTGCCGTTCTCAACAGTGCTCTAACCCTGACTGAGTTATTGGCATCCAAGCGCTTCTTCTTGGAAGCTTTAGCCAGCTTCTTTTCCATGACTCCACCTACCTTTGCTTCAGAATCTGATGACAGAAATGAAGACTCGGAGGACTCCAATTAAGAGGAGTGTTTTTTCTTCTTCTTGGACTTTTTCTTAAGTTTGTTCACCTTCTTAGCCGTGACTTTCGGCCTACGGTATCTATCACCTTCCGATAGACCCGATTCTGAAGCTGACATCTCATCAGACTGACGCAGGGAATGAATAAATAAATGCTTAATGGCATATCAGCACACTAAGGGCTATACAATCTCACGCATGGAAGTTTTCTTTTTCTTCTTTTTAGTTTTCACAGTTTGTGAGTGTTGGGAGGCCACCGACAGGTTGTCATCTGACTCATTGTCCGACACCTCATGAGTTCAGTTATCAGTACGAGGCTGTAGTTGCAATTTCCACTCTAGTAGCTCATTCAGACGAGCATCTAGAGCTGGGTCAAGGCCTAATTGCCTTGAGGCTGCAGTGGCACCTGTTGCTGGGTCAGCTATATTCATCCCATGGCTAGGTGACCTAGTTTATGGCTGTGTGTCCGTCTGACTCGCATTGTCATTGGGCTCATTGCCTGATTGGCGGTTCACCAGTAGTTGCGTAACCGCTCTGTGCTGTGTCTGTCTGGTTGCCATCTGCAAATAGACCAGGCTGGATTAGTACACTAGAACATGTATCGTCAGCAATTTATTTGAACACCCAGAACCAGCGAACTAAAACGCTTTGTAAAAACATAAAATTAAGTTAATTATCAAAGTTTTTTTTAGAATTAAAGTAATTATTTAATGAACTCTAACATTAATAGAACATGCAGAGCCAAGTTCTCTATGCATGAAAGCTACGTGTGCGAACACGTGAGCATTGCAAAATTTTGCACTTTATATGTGTGTTGCACCAGTGTAGGCAACGTCTCCGCATAACTGTATTGAGGAGCCTATCCCTCGTGTATGCAACTGAATGCTCATGTAGCTTTCGCCACTTTGAGTTCCCCTGATCTCCCGTTATCGAAATGAGAACATTTTTTTCAAAAAACCATTAAATTTAATTAAACTTGTACAGCTTTGTCAAAAGACCACCCCTCGGGGGACTGGCGCCGGCTAAGCGCATGGTCGTTGTCATGAGTCCGCCCGAGGGCAAGGGTGTCCGCACCCATAGACCGACAGCATGCCGGTGGTTACCGGACCACCGGTTAATCTTACAATGTACAATTTTGGCTAAGTTGAGTAGTTATTAATACAATAACTACCTCTGGTAGACCCTGCTATCGAAAAGGGTCAAGTTTAGCCAAAATTAAAAGCCATTAGTGGCTAAGAAAAACATGGGGTTTAACGAAGGTTGTCGCTACTCACCTTTGCTACGTCCGCTCACGATGAGTTGGAAATGCAAATTGGTTGTTCGGATGTGCTGGATCTCTCCCTGTACTATAAATAACCAGGAGGCTAGGTGAAATATATATAAATACATACACACATATGGATATATAATATTTGCTGGAGTTTTATGTCCTGGCAAAATCTAAGGTTATATCAGGACTGTATATATATATATATATTTTTTAAATGGTACTTGGTTGGTTGTTGTTTTACGTCCAAGCAACATCTAAGGTCATATCAGGAAGGGGTATGCATTAGGTTCATAGTAAGCCAAAACGCCAGTCGTGGTTTGTCAGGGTGATGTTGGTGCAGAAAACGGGGAAACTAAAATGCGGATGAATATATATGTTCACAGCAAGACGATACGATACACAACTAGTATTGCACAAATACTTACACAAGGTTACTGGATCTGGTGTAAAGGAGAGAAAAAACAACCACGAACAACAAGTGGCATGGTGAGAAATAACAGCAAGAAAGAAAACCGATACACAGAGAACCGGTAGGTGGCGGGGTGTACAATGTGCAAAAAGGTCATGAAATTAACTGTTGGGAATTTAGGGTTCATGCAAGACAGTGCTATTTGTGGGGATGCGATTTTTACTTTAAAAAAAAAAAAAAATCATCATTAAATTGTGTTTTGTTTGTGTTTAAATGAGAAAATGAAAATAGGAAAAATAATCCGATAAATTATCGTTAGAATAATTATATTTATTTATAAATGATCAAATAAAAACAGAAAGTAATTGAAACAACGCGAGACCGACAGACTTTAATATTGGGATTTATTACATATTTTTCTTTAACTGTTACATGTCTGATTTTTGATGTCATGATTACGAGGCTTACAGAACTTGACCCCACTGAGAGTAATAAGTATGGGTGGGTGGGATGGCTTTAAACCAAATGGCGTAGTAGATGTTGAATAGACCGCAGTCGAGGCCAGAGTGAAACCAAAAAGGCGGCTAGTTAGTTAACGTTAATTTCTACGCTGGGTGGAAGCGTAAAGGCGCCACAGCGGCGGAGTTCAGATGCTTTGTATCCATTCGTAATGAGACGTCGGTCACACGCATTCAATTAACCATGTTTTCGTAACATGCACAATTGAAATAACGCGAGACCGACAGACTTTAATATTGGGATTTATTACATATTTTTCTTTAACTGTTACATGTCTGATTTTTGATGTCATGATTACGAGGCTTACAGAACTTGACCAAAGTTTTCAGCTAGAGTTCTGGGAGCCGAAGAAATCGAATGTCTCGGTACATAGGCGTGTACTGCCCCAGAGGTCCAATGACCCAAGTCCTTGATATCCTGTAGTGATGAGCCCAGGGAGGCACAAGCCTGAGCCCCACCTCGACGAAGACTATGCAAGGTTATGGCACCTGGTGCCGGGTGCCCCTGCGTGGCCAATGCCAGCCTAAGTGTGTCGAGTAGTGCTCGTGGTCGTAAGGGAAGGCCATCGGTCGTGATGAACGCAGGGCCTCCGAGGTAAGGCTGTGTCCTGGACACGTATTTGTTCCAAGCCCGGACCGGGCAATAAGTGGAGCCCGGAATGGCTGGCACCGTGATGTTTCGCGGCGGGGCGGACCTAAGGAGTGTCTTTGATGATCTAACGTGGATGTTGAGGCCGGCGGGCGTTGGTGTTATGTCCTGTGCACGCAGCGCGTGCCCCGTGTCAGTAGCAGCTGGGGAGGCGAGAAGGTTGCTTTGACGCAAGAGGGTGAAGTACCCCAACAGGAGCGCTGCCGTTAGTACCGGACCATTGTCCCCCGCTGCGCCATAAAACGCAACCACCTTCTTCACATCTGACGGACTCAGGGGGGGAGCCTGTGCCGGGACATGTGATGAGTCACGATGTATCCCCCGTTTGACCAGACCCACCATGTATGTGTCAAACGCCAGAGTGGGATAGCCCATCACCCGTACCCACGTGCGGGCCCCGCTGATGTAATTTAGGACCGTGCCGGGCGTCTTGGTGTCATGGAGATGGAGTAAGTAGGACATGATTTCATATTGTGACGGCCTCATAGGGTCATGCCTTCTCCTGTTCATATAACCAAGGTACTCGTTCACTTGGATCGTCTTGTTTTTTCCAGGTTCCCGGGGCCAATCCAGCCGCCATGATGGTGAGCAGTCGGTTGTGGTGATGTTGGGAGTAACCTATGAAAGAGGCAAGATATTAGGTGCGAATCATAGGTTACTCAGAGGATTGGGGTGAGGGCATCATCGTGGCTGACAGTGATCGGTGTTAGGTTGAGCTCAGACGTAATTTTTGTGGCGAGTTCTGCAGCTGCAGTATCGAAACTCATACGACTGAGTGCGTCCGCCAGGACCAGGTCCCTACCCGGTTTGTGTCGTATGACCACGTCTGTACTAAATCTTGCGGCAAACAGCCAGATTTGCCGGGCGCAAGCACATATTATGGGGTCTCGCCCAGATCCTGTGCTGAGGACCTGCTGTGAGGTGGCGTTGTCAGTGTTTATGTATATAGTATAGCGGTGCGGATCTGGTGGCGCCAGATTTTTTAGTGCGACTACCAGGTTGATCGCTTCCAACCTGGCGATGCAGTGCTGCTCGGCGATGAGAGCCCGTGAGTATTCTTCCGCGTAGAAAGATGTGGGGGAGTGTGCGCCTCCGGCTTTTAGTGACGAGTCGCACTCAATGGTCCACACTGCGCGCTCCTCCGTGGGTAGGAGGACAATACCATTGGAATGTGCTGCGTATTCCGTGAACCATGAGACATCGAGCTTCAAGTCCTCTGGTACCCGCGTGTTTGCCCCTGTAAGGTGCCGCTCTGAGTGCTGCCAGGATACGGGACATGAATCTTTTCGCCGGTCGGATACATTTTGCAACGTGCTGTAGTTTCCCCACCAGTCGTTGTAAGTCTCGGCGGGAAGCAAACTTTTTGTCTTTCCATGCCTGACATTCATTTATTACTTGTTGAAGTTTTTCTTCTTGGATTTTTACGGTCATATTCTTCGTAGAAATTGTGAAACCCAGCCACTCGACCTCGGTGGAGGGAGGGTGGCACTTGTCCAGAGCGAGATCGAGACCCAAGTACTTGGCCAAGCGGAACAGATCCAAGTAAGCCTTCTCAGCCTCTCCCTTCGTCGCCGCCGCCCCCACGAAGTCATCTAAGTAACATAAAGCATGATGGGCGCGCTTTCTCATTAAGTAGACGACCGCATTTGTTGTGCGGGCACATGCGATGGAGGACGTGCGACAGCCAAATGGAGGGGAAATGTCAATGTAGATTTTCCCGTTTAAAGTTATGCCCAGCAATGGGGCAGAAAGTGGGCAGGCCCGGAGTTGCCTATACGCCCTGGTGAGGTCTGCACACCATATGAAAGCTCCCTGTCCCAGTCTGGTCACCTCATCCGCCAAATCGAGGATGCCCGGGAGGGTGTATGTTGCTGACTGTCCCTGGTATTGAGCCTTCCTGATGCCTGCGTTTACACTCGCTCCACCGGGGAAACTCAAGTCAACTATGATCCTCCTTTTATTGGACCTCTGCTTTGCCCGAGTCATGAGAGGGCTGACCTGGGTCCAGGGAGTGAAGGGAAGCTCCTTGAAAGGACCCAGCATTGCGCCATGCCCGAGCTCCGTGTCAATGTAACTCTGCATGTGGGCTACGCTTTCAGTGTCCGTGTGGTGGTTCGCCTTTGATGATACTGGAGGCTTGTCAGCGGTATAGTCCACAGGCCACCCAAATTCCAAGAAATCAGGGAGCTGTTTATCATGGTAATCCCTGAGCAACTTCCTCCAAGCCCTGATTTTAAGCCCCGAGGGTATTGCTATGCGCTGGCCAATGTAGTTTGGAATGGCTGACAAACGAACCTGGGTGTAAGTTGCCATGTACTCACGGTGATTTACCCAAAGTTTGTCATCAGTGAACGGCCAGATGGTATTTAGGGTATGCCTGTATGTGGCCGGGGTATGAGGTGGGTCATAGTGAGGAGTTTGGTCGACCGATATCATGTCGAGTATGTGATCGATCCCATCCGTATCGACGTGATCCTCTACTAGGAGTCTGTCCAAAGGCCTATCATCACAACGCGGTGGGCTTCCGTGAAATAGCTGTTTCGCCTTGTTATATAATTCACATTGGGTCACCGTATGAACGTGTGCACCGCCTACAACGACCCCGGCAGCGCCTGCCGCGCTGTCTGGCCCGTCTACGGTGTTGCTACAATGACGCACGATGCGGCCATCTAGGTCACCGGCCTCGCCGCCGTCGCCCTTGGTAACGGGGTCATCTCGGCTCCCCGCGTGCGCTGTGATTGACGTGACCTTCATACCCTCTGCCCGCTCCTCGCGTGTAGCGGTGACGTCATGTGCCGCCGCCTGCGGTTGTATGAAGTTGTCGTTGATTTTGGCTGCCTCGCAGCGGATGAATGTGGATGAGTCGATGTTCGTCTCTTGCTCTGCGAGTGTTGGTGCAGATGCATGACGCTTATGTGTTGTTTGAGTATCCATGTCACTTTTACGCTTTCTTAACTGTTGTATGCTGTTACTTGCCTTCAGCGATAGTACTGTCAACTTTACCCCATTCACACTTCCCTTGCACGGTGCTAGTACTGTTACATTTACCCCCGTTCACATTTTTCTTGCACGTTGATGGAGGCTTCTGTAACTTCGATTCCTGCATTATTTCTTGGTGCTTGCAAGTTGAACTGCGCGGGATCAGTACAACCGCTACCTAAAAATCCTTCTTTTCTTTTGCTGGACCATTTACTCTATCTAAATACCTTTTCTTATTGAAGCATACCTTTTCTTGATGTGCGTTAGCGCGCTTATATTTGTTGGCACACCAGGCACACAAGTGGGCTTTCCTGTCAGGCTGCAAGCCATGCGATGTCGGAAACCCGCAATCTTCACCCCAGTTCCACTGGTTGCACGGCTTTCCGTCGACTTCTCTGTCGTATGACGGGCGTGTGTGGTCGGTGCTGGCTTTCCCCCTCAGAACCTGCGGCTGATGCCGCAGTTGTCGCCCCATCATTTCGTCGGGCACTGCGTGAATTTTGCTTTGATTTTTCAACCCTGTTCCCGATGGCACAGACGTCCCGCTGGACATCCTTGATCGCGTATGCATCTTTCCAGCCCTTTGGAAGGCGTCCGTCTGCAATCATTGTAAACACAGTCTCCGACCATTGTCGGCACGTATGCCAATCCCAGTTGGCGGCCATGACCGAGAGCTGGTACATATGTTCACCAATCTGGTCCGACCAGCCGTAAGGTAGTTTCTTGTCCTTTGACATTCTGTACAAAGCCGCAAAATACTCATGCCACGATGCCTCCTCCAACCCAATCCTCTCATTTCGACTTCCCCTTATGACATATCTGTGAGGCGCTAGAATATTGGTACCTCTGCGTTTTCCCAGTGCCGAGCCGGCCGCGACGAGTAATTCATTGACCGCGTCGCTTCGTGCCACATCACTGTTGTCCATATTAACTGAAAGGCCGGGGTTGGACTGGTATCGCCTGTCGTTATGTTCACGATCATGATGCCGGTCGGGTCTATGGGATGCGACCTCACTTCCCGATCTTCTCCGTCTGTCGTCGGCCTCTTGGCCGTCGTGATGTCTGCCTGTGTGACGAGGTGATGGTGAACTTGTACACGTACGGTTGCGGGGCCTGTGTCTGCCTGCACCGTCCGGGGTGCCTTGAGGTGACACGGCAGCGCGAGGCGATAGGTGTCTGTGACTGCGTGTTGGGGTGGGCGATCTGGACCTCTGTCGCCTGTTGACTCTCTTTGTTCTGTCGCTGCGTGGTGGAGTGGGAGATCTAGATCTCCGGCGGCTGTCGACCCTCTTTGTTATCTCGTCGATTCGCGCGTCGAACCCCTCTGACAAGTCGGAGATTTGCCTCTGTATCCCCGCAAGAACAAATGCAAGAGAAGCCTGTGAATTCCCCTTATCTTCCCTTGTCGGTGTCCCTGGGACAGAATCAGTACTACCATTGCTCTCTTCGCGCCGTTCCACGGTACGGCTTGAACGAAGTTTGACAGGTGCGGTAATGGAAGAAATGACAACTGACCTCGGTCTTCCTCGCCCTTTTTTCTGTTTCTTTGGTGTTGTGGTTGCAGTCCGAGGTGGAGTGGAATCTCGGGTACGTTTGGAGCGGGCCTTCTTTGTTGCCGGCATTGTGCGTGTTGTGACTTTAGACCAAACTTTAAACCAAAACTTTAAACCAAATGGCGTAGTAGATGTTGAATAGACCGCAGTCGAGGCCAGAGTGAAACCAAAAAGGCGGCTAGTTAGTTAACGTTAATTTCTACGCTGGGTGGAAGCGTAAAGGCGCCACAGCGGCGGAGTTCAGATGCTTTGTATCCATTCGTAATGAGACGTCGGTCACACGCATTCAATTAACCATGTTTTCGTAACATGCACAATGTGACAAATTATTAAATTGTCTTGTGATTGTTTTTAATTGATGAATACAAATAATATAATTAAATTTCGCTTTGTTGGTTTTAAATGAGAAAATGAAAATAAGAAAATAATCCGACCAATTATCACTCAAATAATTACGTTGCTTTTAAATAAGAAAATAACAACACAAACTAATGTGATAATATAACATAAAATGTTCTCATTTGATTGTTTTCAAGTAATAAAATAAAAGTACAAATAAACTAAAGACCTCACATTCATTCTTGTGTTGTGTGTAATATGATTGTAAACATGGTGTCTTATTTCTATTGTTCTCATTGCAAAAGCCAATGTCAAGTGTGGGGGTTTTAAGGGTTTTGATAGTCTTTATTTCTCAAATTAAGTGATAGAAAGAAATGCGCGCCAATTAATCGATAGATTTATAAGACCGAAAGTCAACCCCTGCACCCCACCCACATCTCTTTCTTCTCGTTTAAAAAATGTTAATTTTAGTTTTTGTCTTTTTTAAATTGCGAAATGCTTGATTGCTAACGTGCTTGGTTGCTAAATGCATTGGAGCCATCATTGTAAAATTTGTATCAGCTTTTAAAAAAAAGAAAAGCAATTCATGTAGGAGTTCCGCTGGTCCATAAGGAAGGACTGACTGAAGCTGCGACCCAGCACGCCGAGTCGCAGCTTCAGCATACAAAATAGATGTTGGGATCGGTCCCCCTCCCAGCCTAATCCTTCACTACAGACCCTATACTTTAAACTCACTTTGCACAAATAACCTGACACCTCCGGATAACCAAACCTGGTAGTGTTCTTGCCATACATTTACGTCTCATGTAGATTGCAGGAAAATTGTCCTCGCAAATATTGTACTACAGATAAAATACCACTTTGTGTCTGCATATTCACCACCTTCCGCCATGTAAGCTACAGCTGTGACCTGATGTGCTGGGTCACAGTGTCAGGCCTTTCTGAGAGACAAGCGGAACTAGGAATACATGTATTAATGTTTAGTTTAAACAGAGAGTGCGCAGTTCTTTGTTTGTGTGGGTTGGGGGGGGGGGGGAGGGGGGCTTAGGGGAGGGTTCTCTTTTTGTTGCTGTTTTTGTGCTTTGCAAAGACATCAATTTGCTTTGCAAAGTCATTAATTAATTGATGACTTTGCAAAACATAAAAACAGCAACAAAAAGAGAACCCACCCCTAAGCCCCACCCTCCCCAAAGCCCCACCCCCAACCTCACACAAAGAAACTGCTCACCCTTTGTTTAAATATACATACACCAACAAAAATTGCTTCTTTGTTTAAAACCAAAAACCACTCGCTGGCCCTGACAAAATGTTACACATGTAAGCATGGTATGGTGGCATGTGAGGGGTCAGTAAGGCCAGGTTGATATCACACGGTCCGGGAACACTCTTCATCAGAGAGAACAGACCCCACGGGAACTGACCCACTTAGCACCTCGCCAAACACCTCATCAAAGAGACACCCCCCACGCCCTCTAGCGGCGTCCCGCCGCAGTTGCACACCAATTAGCAGCTTCACTGCGCAACATGTCACGTGACCTGCTTTTTTTCTTCTTTAAAAAAAAATGTGTTGTTTTATACATTGATCAATATATTAGATTCAGCATTATAATCTACTTTACTTGAAAGTAACTTTGCTTATGAATGGCTAACTTTATGGAAATATTTCACGTGCCATCACTGTTCTCTGTGGCGGAGTGGTTAGAATGTCTGACTTTTTTCTAGGTCGGACTCCTAATTTGAAGGTCAGTGGTTCGATTCCCCATGCTCCCACCTCTGCCAATTTGGATTTCCACCGCTGTGTATAACTTATAGCGTCATCAAAGGCCAGTTGCTCTCATACCATGTCTATGTTGAAAACACACCTGTTCAGACTTTTCCATGATCGGCAGTATAAATCTATCTTTTTTTTTTCTTTAAAGAAAAAAAATATTTGGTGCGAAAACATGGTAAATTAATGTTTGCATGCACATCAAAATTATGACACCATAGGTTTCACTAATAATGGGCTAAACAAAATTGATTTAGTATTCCCTTCTTTGCAGTAACAAATGATTAATAAATTGGACTGGTATCTATGTTGGCTACATGGGGACAAATCCAGGTCAGTGTTTCAATTATGAAAAGTTGATACTTTCATCAGACAATACGGCTTTAAAACTGCCTAGTCCACATAATATTTCCAAGACCTGGTTAGCGAAAAAGTCTCACTAAACTCAAACCCAAATATAATTTATGACTTAACAAGTTGGCAATTCTGCGGCGTATTTACTGAGAGAAGGCAGTGCACACCTCTCTCTAACCATTAATTTCAAATACTTTAATACCATGTATGGTTGGTTATTTGTTGGAATTTTACGTCCTGGCAACATCTAAGGTTACATCAGGAGGGTAACATGTATGCTATACAACACATATAGTATGGCCGCGAAATGAAGGTTTTATCAATTCTTTCAACTCACACACCCGAAGCATTTTCATTGCAACACCAGTCTACCATTTAATACGTCAAACATTACTGATCAAAAGGGGAAAAAAAACTAAAGTTCAAAATATCGAAATTACGATACAATGAACATTTCTTTGTTTTAAAAAAAACACCAACTAAATAATAACAATATTAATTTGAATAAATTAAAATAAAGATATATTTAACATTTCTTTGTTTAAAAAAACAACAAAATAATAAAAATAATATAAATTTGAATAACTTAAAATAACGATATAATGAACATTTCTTCATATAAACAACTAAATAGTAATAATGATAATATTAATTTGAATAACTTATAAATAGAAATTCACTTTTGAAAAAAGAAATGCAGCGAAGTGAAGTGAAGCGAGATAAAAAAAAAGTTTTAAAAATAAAGTTGTGGAAATAAATACTTAGCACATTGATAATAAGTGATGGTTGAGGGTGTGTGGGGGGTGGGGGTTAGAGTAAATCATTCAGATCAATAAGTGATGGTTGGATGGGGGTGAGGGTTGGAAATCATTCAACACAAGTGGTAAAACTACAAATGAATTTGACAGGCTTACTTCTGTTTCTCGGTCTTGTGTCGCTGCATGATGTTCTTGACGAGGCGGTCGAGGTTCTTGCTGTACTCGATCTCTACCTCAGCGCGCTTCTTGTAGAACTCCTGCAGCTCGGACAGCATGGCGAGCTGCGTCTCCAGCCGGGCATCCAGGCACTTGAGCTGCTCGCCAAGCTGCTGCCGCATGTCTGCAAGAACACCGAGGGAGCTTGTTGATTTGTTTGTTGATTTGTTTGTTGGTTTGTTTGTTAGTGGGGGGAGGAGGTACGTCCTGACAACCAGATGCGAAGGCCGAATGAGTATCCAGACATGATGGCCAAATAAGTTGAGCGTTCGCCTCCCGTTCTGGTAGGTCGTGGGATTTGAACTGCCGGGTCAAACCCTGGCCGAGTCAAACCAATGACTTAAAATTGATACTTGTCGCTACCTAGCCTGGCGCTTGGCATTACTCGGATAGGGCACGGAGCAGTGGAATGTGGAAGACCAATTGTCCACGATTGAAATTTCCCCCGCTTAATCAACTAATGTACCAAGCAAAACAAAAACATCCAAGGTAATACGAGGGCGGGCACCGGCTTGTGACATTGCACACTCATGGCGATGTTACAGTGCTTGCTGTCCCACTGGAAGACCAGGCCACTGGCAAAATGACTCGATATCCCAGACAGTCATATTGGGAGACCAGGGGCCGTATGCAGGTGTCGGTGTTACGGATCCAAAACGCGTTTAGCGCGGGATTTCCCGTTTAGCGGGCAAAATTCCGTATGCAGGAAGCGGTGTTACGCAAACACCGCGTGTTTACACTAAACCCGTTTCATAGCAGGTTTACGGGCGGTGTTAGCGTAAGGTTGTGCCCAAATCTATTCAATGCTGTCATATTTAACAGAATTACATACGCAATAAGTGAAATCTTATCAGTTTAACCCTAAATGCGAAGCAATATTAACGCTGCTGCCGCAGCAGTGGCGATATTAATATTTTTGAATCGACGAATGTATAGTAAACAAACCGCCACCGCCGCAGCGACGTCGATATCCATACTGGCGGCGGCGGTTTGTTGACTACCTTCGTCGATTCGAAAATATAACTATTAATATCGCCGCCGTTACGGCGGCAGCGTTAGTATTGCTTCGAATTTAGGGTTAATTTCATCAAATTACACTTATTGCGTATCTAATTCTGTTAAATATGATAGCATTTAATATATTTAAGCCTAATATATGGGTACAGACCCAGAGGGATTTCCAAAATCTATAAATAAATTCACGTTTAGCTAACAATGACCGTTTTGGCGCTTCTGCATACCACTTGACATACTTCACCCGGCCGGGGATAGCTATACGCGTTTAACGGCTAACACCAAATTCCCGTAACACTGTTTCCTGCATACGGGCCCAGGCCGCCGGCACCATGATTGATTTACCAGTCAGGTATATTTCTCCCATTATTTTGTAAGTCATTGGTTGGACTCAGCCAGCTTTCGAACTCCCGACTTCCTGCATGGGAAGCTTTTACTCTACAGATTTAGCCACCGCGTCCGATCACAGAGAGAGAGAGAGATACAGAGATAGAGGAGTGAGGAGAGGGGGAGGGGAGGGTGGGGGAGGGGAGAGATGGGAGAGAGGGGAGGGGATGGAAGAGAGGAGAGGAGAAAGAGGAGAGAGAAGAGAGGGGGAGAGAGGTGAGGGGAGAGAGGAGAGCGGAGAGGGAGGGAGAGGAGAGGGGAGAGAGGGGAGAGGAGAGGGAGACGGGAGGGGGAGAGAGGAGAGGGGAGGGGAGGGGAGGGGAGGGGAGAGGAGAGGGGAGGAGGAGAGGAGAGGGAGAGAGAAGAGGGAGAGGAGAGAGAGAGGGGAGGAGGAGGGAGAGGAGGGGGAGGGGAGGGGAGGGGGAGAGGGGAGGGGAGGGGAGGGGAGGGGAGAGAGGGGAGAGGGGAGAGAGGGCCAGTGATGTGGAGAAAACCTGGCAGCGTAATGCTATTAGTATTACTATTATGGCAAGTTGCTACTGGTTCACCAATATTCCATTTAGCTATTATGATAGTACATGTCACTAATATTTAGCTATTACCACAGTACTGTGTCAGCAATGTACAATTTAGCTATTATCACAGTATAACATTTAGCTATTATTTATTACTGTATTGCATCACAAATATTATATTTAGCTATTACCACAGTACTGTGTCATGAAATATATTCCATTTACCTATTATCACATCCCTGAACACTAGTATACCAATTAACTATTAGTACAGTACTGAGTCACAATATGACCACAGTGCTGTAACGAAATATATTCCATTTAGCTATTATCACAGCCCTGAAAACGTGTATACCACTTACCTATTAGTAGAGTACTGTGTCACAACTATTGCATTTACATATAATTATTACAGTACTGTCACTAATATTATATTTAGCTATTACACAGGTACTGTGTCATCAATATTCCATTTAGCTATTATCACAGTCCTGCAGTACTTTTTGTTTAGTTTTTTTTTGTCCATTAGTTGCTTAAGCAGGAGAAATTTCAATCGTGGATGATTAGTCTTCCTCATTCCACTGCTCCTTGCCCTATCCTAATAATGCCGAGCGCCTGACTAGGAAGCGACAAGTATAAATTTTTAAGGCATCGGGTTTACTCGACCAGGACTTGAACCCACGATCTACCAACATGGGAGACGGATGTTCTAACTCATTCGGTCATCCCGTCAGGGGATATACCATTTAGCTAATACCATACAATAGTCACAAATGTTTGACATATCTATTTATAGTCCTGCACTCACGTGTCTCAACGTAAATCCACACACATAAAATACACACGAGAACACATGAATGAGAGCCCAACTGTCTAGAATGCCAGTATGAGTAGACATGAAGCGTTCAGGTACAAAACCACGTAAATCCCAATCCAAAAATGTAGCTTAAATAAAAGATTTTTCCCTGAAAATAATTTTAATTCTCACTAATTTCACTTTTCATATAATCATATAGTTATGGAGCAATGAACAAAAAAATACGAATATATATATTTTTTAATTTGTAGCATTGATTCCAATGTTTATCTCCATTTTTGGATTGTCGTTTACGTGGTTTTGCGCCTGAACTCTTCACATGTTTGTTCCCTTTCTATTTGTATTTCATATGTGTGTGTGGATTTTCTTAACATGTTTAAAAAATATGAAATTCAGTGATTAAGCTGAGGATTTTCAACAGCAAATAATTGGTGTTCCTCATTCCACTGTTTCTTTCTTAATCGTTCGAATGCTGAACACCAGTCTAGGTAGCGACAAGTGTAAACTATTGGTTCAAATGCCACAACCTGCCATGTCAGAATTTTGGTTGTTTGTTGGAGTTTTACATCCTGGCAACATCTAAGGTCATATCAGGACAGGTACCAACTTGTGACAGTGCACACTCATGGTGACTTTATAGTGCTGTCCCACAGGAAGACCATACCACCAGTACCATGACCTGATACCTCCCTCACTCACATTATCCTGCCACTGATCCAACTAGTCCTTGCCCTATCCTGATAATGCCGAGCACCTGGCTAGGAAGCGACAAGTATCAATTTTTTAAGTCATTAGTTTCACTCGATCAGTGTTCGAACCCGTGAGTTCGAATCCCATGGTCTACCAGCCACGTGAGAAGCAGGTGGTCAACACATTCGGCCTTCCCATTTCAATGCAGCAATGTTTGCACTTCCAAATCAAGCATGCCAACAATCTGAAAACCTGGTACCCATATATAGAATTGACTGTGGCTGTGTTACAGGTGCAAACTCAGTGAACCGTAGCGAGCTCCACATGTGGCATGGCATCATTGGCACAGCATCTGTCACGAGTCAACCGGAAACTGTGACATAGTTAGCGGCACATAATAACTGTCTTGCAGTTTCTGGTACGCATACATGTTTGTTTGTTGTTTTATGTCCTAACAACATCTAAGGTCATATCAAGACAGGTACCGACTTGTGACAGTGCGCACTCATGGCGACTTTATAGTGCTACCCCACTGGGAGACCAGGCCGCTGGCACCATGGCCAAATATCCCAGTCAGTCACATTATCCCGATACTGTGCTAACCAGTACATGTCTGATCCTATTAATGCGGTGTGCCGCGGCGGCCGAATTGGTAGAGTGCGGGGCTCGCATGCGGCAGATCGGGAGTTTGGTTCCTGGTCGAATCAAACCAATGACTTATCAAATTGATACTTGACGCTTCCTATCCTGATGCTCGGCATTAACAGATAGGGCAAGGACTGGTTGGCTCGATATCAGGATAATGTGACTGAGTGGGATATCAGGTCATGGTGCTGCCAGCCTGATCTCCCAGTGGGGCAGCACTATAAAGTTGCCATGAGTGTACACTGTCACAAGTTGGTACCCATCCCGATTGTGACACCGTATGTTTCTCAATAAACAGGTTCTATTAAATCGGCTCGATATCCCCTTCTGTACAGGAATAAGTGCGCCAGTACCTAAATCGAATATGAAGAATCGAATCTAGGTCAATCTGTTGGCTTCGAAAAGTTTATGCTTTCATCGGACTATGCAGCTTTAATTTCGAGTGATGTGTGCTAATTTTTGCAGAATCGGACTGACAGGGCCAAAAGCCCTTCTAAAATGCGCCCCCCACTCCCCCCCCCCCCCCCCCATCACCACTACGCAGCTCGTGTTTAGTCTGGCCGTAGACAGTCAACAAACAGCAGGCGCCCTCAGGCGGGCACTCACTGCAATTAGAGAACCAGTGTCGACATCAGAGTGGAATTAATTTCCATTCTAAACTCATATAAAGGCGTCGCATTCCGACGTCTGTGAGTGTCGGTGTAAACCTTTTCAGTCGGGTGTGCTGGTCACGTGTATGTATATACAGGTAAAACCTCTCTAAATCGACCGACCATGTAACCGTCTTTAAATGGTCCATTTAAGGAGGTAGTCGGGCTAAGGATTTAAAAGAAACCGTAATAATGGTATTGTATGGGCGATCGTTTGGGACCCAAATAAAGTGATCAATATAGGGGAGTGATCGATCTGTGGCGGTGGTCGGTTAAACAAGTTTTACGGTATATGTATACACACACACACACACACACACACAAGAGATGTCATTGTCAACATGTGGTGTGTGTGTGTGTGTGTGTATGTGTGTGTGTGTGTGTGTATATATATATATATATATATCATAGTCATATATCCAGACAGTCACTGATATTCTATTATATTGATATTCTATTATTCTAATCTTTTATTATACTGATACTTTATTATTCTGATGTTTTATTATACTGATGTTTTATTATATTAATATTTTATTATACCAATATTGTATTATGTCGATATTTCAATATTCTGATGGTTTATTATACTGATGTTTTATTTGGTTGTGTGCTGGTTGTGAGATGGCTACTTATGAGATGGTCTCCGCAACTAGCCATCTCAGTTGCAATCTAGTTGTGGCTGAACTAAGTTTAAATATGAATGACCACTTCACTACAGGTCACTGTGTTGTAAACTTGCATAGCCCGAGGACAGCATAACATTTTTTGTTTTTAATAAAATTTTAAAACCAAAAGAACACTGACCTAGATTAGATCCTACTTATCCAACTGGTGCAGTTATTAAGTATCGGTTGCTGCATATAAGGGAGTACTAAGTCAATTGAAGATATCCTGTTACTGCTGAAGCCGATGGCGTCTAGCACTTTGATGTGCACACCAATATCAAAGTCTTCAGTTTTGGGAAAGCTTTTAAAGAGCATAATAAAATAGCGGCTTAATAAAACATCAATATAATAAAATATTAATATAATAAAATATTAATAAAATAAAAGATCAGTATAAAAAAACATCAGTATAATAAAACATTAGAATAATGAAATATCGGCATAATAAAATATCAGTATAATAAAATATTAATATAATAAAATATTAATATAATAAAACATCAGAATAATAAAAAATCTGAATTATAAAACATCAGTATAATAAAAGAGCAGAATAATATAATATCAGTATAATAAATGTCAGTATAATAAATATCAATACAATACAAAATATCAGTAAAATAAAATAAAAAATAGTATAAAAAGATATCAGTATAATAAAATATCAGTTTACGTATCAGGGATGAAAGTGATCTCCGGGGAAAAAAGCGGAAATGCAGATATTCTCCCATAGGTTTAACACTGTCACTTTGTGTGTCAGGGAATCGCGGAAAATTTCCAGAAGTCAGGTTTCATATATATTGGTATACGCTGATAGTGCTGCACTGTTTGAAGCATGTATGGTAGTATATGCTGATAGTGCTGTGGCGTTTGGAGCATTTATTAGTGGTATACGCGGATAGAGCTGCGGCATCTGCACCATGCATTAGTATAGATATACGCTGATGGTGCTGTGGGATTGAAAAATCCCGGAAATCCGCGGAATCGCGGAGATCTTTCATCCCTGAAGTACAAACATACCAGCAGGATAAAATAATATAATAAATAACAGTAAAATATACTTAATAACAAAATAATAAAATAGAAAAATAAAATAACAATATGATATATTATATTTAAATCAACTGGTCCAACCAGGAGGGAGGGCCTCACTGTAGAATCTGTCCAAATATGATACCGGATACAGGCATGTCAAATATTATCAAAGTTGAGTTGGTTTGCGATGACAGCCTCACTTTCATAAAAGTGCCGAACAGGGCAAACATGTGGGCGCAAATAGCTTGTTCGTGTTACACAATGACTCCCCAAAACCACCAACACTAGCGCCCAGCCGGTGTACAACGACCTCACAGCCATATCACAAGTAGAACACAACTATCTCACATTTGAGCACAACCAGCTCATAACAAGCCCACGACCATCTCACAACTAGCACACAACCATCTCACAACCCTATCACAAGTAGAACACAACCATATCACATTTGAGCCCAACCATCTCACAACTAGCCCACAACCATCTCACAACCAGCAAACAACCATATCAGACACAAGTAGAACACAACCATCTCACATTTGAGCACAACCAGCTCACAACTAGCACACAACCATCTCACAACCATCTCACAAGTAGAACACACCCATCTCACATTTGAGCACAACCAGCTCACAACTAGCCCACAACCATCTCACAACTAGCCCACAACCATCTCACAACCAGCAAACAACCATATCAGACACAAGTAGAACACAACCATCTCACATTTGAGCACAACCAGCTCACAACTAGCCCACAACCATCTCACAACTAGCACACATCTATCTCACAACCAGCACACAACCATCTCACAACTAGCACACATCCATCTCACAACCATTTCACAACAACTAGAACACAATCATCTCACAACTAGAACACAACCATCTCACAACTAATGTGACTGGCGGCATGCATGGTCTCCCAGTGGGGCATCACTATAAAGTCACTATGACTGAGTGGACACTGTCAAAAGTCGGTACCCGTCCTGATGTGACCTTACATGTTGCTAGGACGTATAAACAAGCACCGCACAACTAGCACACAACCATAGCCCACAATTTAACACACAACCCATAGAGGGAGTGCACGTGACGTCATCACTCAGCAGTCAGCCATCTTGGATTACGAGCACCCTCCCTAGCCATGTTGTGAATGCATGCAGATGTAGTAAAAGAGAGTGTTCTTGTGTTCTGGGAAGTTCACATCCAATGTGTTTACTTACATCACTTTAGCAACAACTTCAGAGGCCAAACTGCTCAAAACAGTGACAAATAAACCAACAAATCAGTAAATAAGCAGAGTGTATGAAGCTGCAAGCCTTCTGTATGTAATCCAATATGGCCACCGAAAGTTGTCTTGTGATGTCATTACACCCCCTCTATACACAATCTAGCACAACCTTAGCACACAACCTAACACACAACCCTAGGACACACAACCCTAGGACACAACCTAATACACAACCTACACACATGACACAACCTAGTAACACATAACCCTAGCACACAACCTAACACAAGTAACATACAATCTTAAATCTAGCATACCACCTAGCACACAATCTAGCATACAACCTAGCACAAAACCTAACACACAATCTAGCACACAGCGGGCCCAGAAAGCCCAGCTTACCGAGTCCAAGAGAGTTAGCCGGCTGCTTCATGCCTCTGTCGGCCATGCCTCATGGGCATTAAATTCCTCCCGCACCCTCACACTTCCACGACTGTTCCGCGGACAGGTCCACCACTACTGGGCAGTAAGATGCGAGTCTATGGTATATGGATAGGCCTACTGGGCAGTAAGTAAGATGTGAATCCAGTGACATTTGAAATGCCCGGTTCCAGTGCGCCTCCTGCTGCGTGCCTTGATAAAGTTGATTATTGCGTTTATCTGAACCCGCCAGATGCCCACGCAACGACCAAGTGACATCCGCCACCAGAAGATAGCCGTGTGTTATGCAGTCACATAGACGGCAGCGTATCTATGTCACTGTCAGGCGTCACTACTGGTATTGAGTCAGCCTGCTCTAACCCCCCCCCCCCCTTGACTTCAGGCACACGCCACCCCTCCCACCTCCCACCACTACCACCCCCACAACCACCCCCAACTTCACGTGAGTCTACGGCACAAAGCGTTTACCAAACACGCCCCCCCCCCTCCCCACTACGTACATGCACCCGTCACACAACCCCAACACACGCAATCACTCGCACTGTGATACCCCAGTCACACGAGGCCTGCGTTCGCCTACGATCGATTCGCGATGTCAAAACATCCTCATTGCGCCCTCCTTAGGCCCTTCTTAAGTGCTGGCGCCGCGAGGACGCCAACCTCCCAGCGTCCATTTCGGAAATTTTGGACGCAAGGAGGTTGCTGCTGCTGCACGTGCAACCTCCTTACGCCCTGTTCCGGCGGCGCCATTCAAAATGGTTGGCACCCTGGCGCCGCCCTGGCGCCACCCTGGCGCTGCCCTGGCGCCGCCCTGGTGCCGCCCTGGGTTGGTGCTAACACATGCGATGCTGCAGTCACCATGTGGTCGGCCCCGACCTGGCGCCGACATGGTGCCGACATGGCGCCTACAACATATTTGAATCAGTGTATCGAATGGCAGGCTGGGTGGTTGGCATCCTTTTGGGCATAGGGAGGTTGGCGGCGAACGCTGGCTCTCGTATGACTGGGGTATCAGACATGCACACGCAGACTGTGACAGAGGCACACTCATACACTCACACGCACACTGGGTGCAAACAAACGTTGGTCACTCGGAAGCAGAATATTGTAGGCTTGGTTGGTTGGTTGTTGAAGTTTTATGTCCTGGCAACATCTAAGGTTATATCAGGATGGGTACCGTCTTGTGAAAGTGCACACTTAGGCCAACTTTCATAGTGCTGCTCCACTGGGAGACCAGGCCACCAGCACCATGACCTGATATGCCACATTATCCTGACACTGAGCCAACCAGTCCTTGCTCTATCCTAATAATGCTGAGCCCCTGGCTAGCAAGCGACAAGTCTAAATTATTAAGTCATTGGTTTGACTCGACCAGGTTTCGAACCCGTGGGTTCGAACTCCACCATCTACCAAAACGGGAGACGGAGGCTCAACTCATTCAGCATTCGGTTTGGTACGGTAGTCGGGAGTGTGGTGCGATTCACAATGTGTTGTGGACTTCATAAGACTAATTACTGGGGTTTCACTACCACTCCTGAAATCTGGGTCAATGGCTATAGACCTATTTCAATGTTTACTAACATCGTGTATGCGCGCGCAGCTTGGCTGCAGAACGAAGGCACACTGCCATTGAGTTTGCTGATACGCGCAGTTCAAAACGTCAATTTTATTAAAAATTAATAGAAATTTAGAACCCTAACCTTATCAATCTAATATAATCTGTTTGTTGAATATGTTTTCTATATGTGTTCCAAACGGTTTGTATCTAAGTTGTGTATTTTTTAGAGATATTTCACTTTTTCTATAAGAAGATTGCTCACGACCATTGACAATGCATTGAGTTTGCCGGTACGCGCAGTGCAAAACGTTTATTTTATTCAAAATTAATAGAAATACAGAACCGTAGCCTTATAAATTGAATATAATCTATTCATTGAATATGTTTTCTATATGTCTACCATGCGGTTTGTTTCTAGGTGGTGTGGTTCTAGAGATTTCACTTGTTCTCTATGAAGATTGCTCATAGCCATTGAGTTTGCAGTGTGACAGTGTGTCGTCCTGCAGCCAAAAGCCGCGCGCACTGATCTAGATACCTATGCTGGCGTCATATGAAATAGGTCTCTAGCGAGAGTCGACCGTGTGCGTTTCTACGGTAATGTCTGTTGGACACAACAGAGTGGGGTACTTTCCTTGTGATGGAATAGACAACGCTCCAGTATCGAGGTTTGATTTCATTTGAATTACTGGGGTTTTACATCTCAGCAACATCTAAGGTCTCATCTATCACGAAGGGTCCTGACTTCTGATATTTCGCTTGCATGGTGCCCTTATGAATTATAGTACTTCCCCACTGAGATACCATGCCATTGACACCGTCCACCCAACATTCCACTCGAATCGCTTTAAAGTTAAACAGACACTTAAAGGGGCGAGTTATACCTCCTCGGGAAAACAAACAAACTCGGAATAGTTCTAATTTGTGTCACAGGGTCGTGCATTCTAGTACTGAACTTTTCCACTTGGTGGTGTAAAGTGATGTAGATTGGTCATGTGACAGCTGGTGATGTGGAAATGGCTGTGTGAGTGGAGAGAAGGGAGGGTAAAACTGATGTATTTATAATTTTCTTTAGAGTAGTTCAAACAGGAAATATATTTGCTTTAATGTAAAATATATGTTAGTACTTACATTGCATAATTCAATGAGAAACACATATAGATGAAAAACGTTTTTTGTTGTTGAATGTAAAAAGGTTTTGGACTGTATGGGGTTTGAACCCACACCACCAAAAGAACTTCAGATTACAAGTTCAACACCCTAACCACTAGGCCACAGAGGCCACAGAGAATTTGCTATGTCAGTTCAGGCTATTTGTATATACAACGCCATATATACAGGCTATGTATGTATGTATGTATGTATGTATGTATGTATGTATGTATGTATGTATGTATGTATGTATGTATGTATGTATGTATGTATGTATGTATGTATGTACGTATGTATGTACATATGTATGTACATATGTATGTACATATGTATGTACATATGTATGTACATATGTATGTATGTATATACAACATCATATATACAGGCTATGTATACATGCATGCATGCATGCATGCATTTATTTATTTATGTATTTGTTTATTTATGCATGTACATTGCATCATTCAATCAGAACCACATATAGAACAATAAACATTATATACCATGTGTATATCATATGCATGATGTATATACTAGTCATATAAAATGTATGCACTACTAGTATATACACTAGTAATAGTATATATGTCATATATATATGATGTATATACAAGGTATGTATATATATATATGGACCAAAAAATATATACATATTTATCTGCCAATACTAATATATAGGCCCGGCACAATTGCGCAGGTTTCTGGGTTTAATGCTATGATGGCAGCAGCCGTCCTGGTCATGACTATGTGTTATCGTTTGGATGGGATCCATCGCAAATGCGCCGTTCTACAGCGTATGCGTCAGAGGACGACCTGGGGTCATAGCACCATATCAGTTTCTACACTCATCTATGACAAACTGCACATTCTGCGATCCCGAATCGTCCGCCGGCGCAT
The DNA here is from genome assembly GCA_030323885.1 of Branchipolynoe longqiensis. NCBI lineage: Eukaryota > Metazoa > Annelida > Polychaeta > Phyllodocida > Polynoidae > Branchipolynoe > Branchipolynoe longqiensis. The sequence continues at coordinate 28,368,374 of CM059186.1, forward strand.
ACACTGCGGAATGGCTGCTGACATCATAGCGTTAAGCCCAGAACCCGGCGCATTTGCGATGCATCCTGTCCAAGCGATAGCGCATGACCAGAACAGTCGCTGACATCATAGCATTAAACCTGGAAATCTGCGTCAAGCCATTAATGCTCAGGTCCAGCTGGATCGTAGAATATGGCTGTTGGCATTATAGCATTATAGCATTAAGCGCAGAACCCGGCGCATTTACGATGGGTCCCGTCCAAATAATAACGCATAGGCACACCCAGAACGGCTGCTTCCATCATAGCATTAAAACCAGAAACCTGTGTATTTGCGGCGGATCTCCTCAAACTATTAATGCTCAGGGCTGGCTGATGTGGCCAGCGTGGAATGGCTGCTGCATTAGTTAATAATAATACAAAAGATCTGGAAGTCATCCACTTTCAAATGCACATATCTCACTCCATATGGTTCACTCCTTTTAACATTCAATAACAACATTTCCCCCCCTTTTATATACAGTGTAACTGACACATTTCAAATGGATGCATGCAAAACATACATTTACATACATACACACTCATACATATATACATACAGACATACATATGTAGTGGTCTGCACTGACCTCTCAGGCAAGTAACCACATAGACAGGTAGGCATGGGTAGTGTGTAGATAACAGGGAGCCTAGGTGGTGTAATGGTTAGCACACTGGCCCGGAATGCAAAGAGATGTGGGTTCGAGTCCCGCTCTAGGCACAGTATTTCCCATTTTCATCACACCCATAATACACACATACACACATACATACATACATACATACATACATACATACATACATACATACATACATACATACATACATACATACATACATACATAGTCCCTTACTTTGTCCTAGAAATGTCGAGCAGTGCCAGGCAAGATAGTGACAAGTATAAATTTGGTAAGTCTTTGGATTGACTTGGCCGGGAGAATGATCCCGCAGCCTGCCATGTGGGATGCGAGCACTCTACCCAGTGCCCGATATAGATTTGATGAGGGACTAAAACATATAAATCTTGGAGGCCTCTTGTTAAAAACTACAGTTCTCATAAAAAAGACACATAGAATTTTAAAGGCCCAATAACAATTCTGAAATGTTGTTTGGCCCTATGCTGTAGCTTGTTCAGCTTATGCCTAAATCCGGCAGTGATTCTACTCAGTCGGCCACCCAGTCTGGTTCCGATATCGACCGATTGCTGTGAATGGCGCTAGTGTCGCAATGAGAGGGAATGCTGTTCTTGTGGTACTCAGTACAAACACTCAGTATATTACTGTATTATTAGAATCTCCGGTGGACTGGACACCTCATGAGGATGTCATCAGACAGGCTACCAAAGCAGATCCTCTATTCTCAACTGTCTTCTGGCTACAGAAAGAGAGGGCGCCCCCGTCTCCGGTTCAAAGATACCATCAAGAGAAACCTGAAGCTGAGAGACATTAAGACCGACTCATGGACGCAACTCTCACAGCAGAGAGCTAAATGGAGAGCGGCAGTCAAGTAATGAAAGCAGTCTTTGTCGCATCGCGACCGACAGCATGATGATGATAATTTCTGGTCATTGATTGACCAATGGACTTTGAATGAATGCATAGCTACACACACCTCCATTGACACTCATGGATGGGTCGGTGAGTGAGTGGTGGCGGGGGGCAGTGGACCCTGAGCAAGCCTAAATTTGAGGCCGATATCGTGAATATCGCACAGTGTATTCACTCATACATATATGAAAATCCGTCGATCATCTGTTAGGCCTCAGTCACACTACGGCTTGCGACCACTTTGCGACCAAAAACTGGCGACCTCCTTGCAACCAAAGCACACAAAACGGCAGGAAAAGCAATGGTTGGCTGACCAGTCACTGATGGCTCGGCGACCTCCAGGCTACCATTTTGGTCGCAAGGAGCTTGTACGTGCTGCATCAAAAATCTCCTTGCAACCAATTTGGTCGCAAGGAGGTCGTCGACTATATTCAACGCTTGCGATTTTTCACTGACAAGTAGCTGACCAGTCGGCAACCAGTCGGCGACCAGATGGCCTTTTAGTCGCAAAGTGGTTGCAAAGTGGTCACAAGCCATAGTGTGACTAGGGCTTTAGTGACTAGGGCCACTCCTCTCGCACGTGTGATCGTCTCGACGTGGATCCCGCCTTTTCTCGTCCGCTATCGCTGATGGCAAACACATGCTCCCCTGACACACTGACCTCTGCCCCATTATCCGACACGGGTAGGGCGGGGCAGGGGGGGGGGGGAGACGAGGGCTGCTATGGTTACATAATCACCTTTTGCAGGGCAATTTGAGAACATTCGAGGTCCCTGGATCATTAATCCATTAAACGTGTTATTAAGAGCTAAATTCCCTAGTATTTATTGTGGGCGATAATATAAGGAAAGCTGCAAGTAGACAGGGTTCGTAACGACCCCGCCCGTGGAGCAGCGCATTTGCTACACTGGTGCCTGGGAGGTACTCCGCTCTACCGCCGAAAGGATATCCGCCACGCGACCAGTGTACCAGACGCATGCCTGTACCACGTGTTTCCGGTCCTTTGTATTGCCAAATAGAGCCATTGCAGGGGGGCTATTATAGAAAGTAAGTGAACAAGCCTTGTTACTGTGACACAGAGCTATTGCAGAATGTAAGTGAATAAATCATGTGCATCATGAAACCTGGGGCGCGTTCAGGGTATGCCTCCGCGATGTCTCGGAGACGCCTTTTGGCCTACTTCCGTTCAGGGTGCATCTCGCAGACAGGAGACAAAAAGTTCCTCGAAAATGGCTGTCGTATTCAGTGGTTTCAGCCAATCAGAGCGCTTCTTTTCCATTGCAAATGGCTGCCGCACATGGGGGCGGCCATTTTCGAGGCTACCAACTGCTTTTGCCGTTCGGACTAACGTGACATCAGGGATCTCCCCGAGACATCTCGGAGGAGTACCCTGAACGTGACCCAGGTGCACAAGATGAGATATATTATACAGACGAAGGAGCTATTGTAGAATGTAAGTGAACAAATTGTGTGTACTATAAGACATGGTACACAAGATGAGATATATAATATTATACAGATGGAGCTATTGTAGAATGTAAGTGAATAAATCGTATGTACCGTGAGACATGGTACACAAGACGAGATATATAATATTATACAGACAGAGCTATTGTAGAATGTAAGTGAACAAATTCTGTGTACCATGAGACATGGTACACAAGATGAGATATATATAATATTATAGAAAGTAACTAAAAAGTTCGATTGGTGTCTTACATCCTAGCAACATCTAATGACATAGCAACATCTACTGCCATATCAGGACCGGCGATATTAGGTTATGGCGATAATGGCGAATAGCGGAAACAAACGTAGCAGATGCTGAAACGAGCGTGTCGATGCTTTGATAGCTCTCCCCTCCCCTCCGCCATCCACCCCCCCCCCCCTTCCCTCCCCGCCGCTGCCCCCCCCCCACCCCACCCTCCACACACAAGTAGTCGCTTCCTTGTTCTAAGTGCACCAATTGACACCAGCGTGTCGAATACAGCGCAGCAGTACAACGTTGGTATTACACTAGTTCCCGTCTCGATGTCCCCGCCTGCGCTGCTTATGCGCATGAACACTTGGCATCAACGGGCCGTAACATAACACAGGGCGCCTCGGGTCATCTCAAGTACGCTCAGAAATCAAATAGATCTTATGGCGAGTGAGTCGACAAATACATGACATTTGCATAAAAGCAATGATGCTGAGGATTACAATAATATGAAATAATGAACTGTCCATCATAAAAAACAACATCCTATTTGCTGCATTTTTGAGGCTATTAAAAAAATACAAATAAATCCACCAAGCGGGAAAGCTAACCAATCTAAGCGACTTCCAGTTTGTATGATAATCCATAGCGCCAACGGAAGTGGCCTCAGTGACGAGTTGAGCAACCCGCCTGCGCAGAGCAGCGCAGAGCGTGGGCTCGAGCACGCGCAGCGAAGTCACAACCGGTATAGACTAGTTCGTCATTCCGACTGCGCATGCGCTGAAAACGGCGTCGAGAGCAAAACAAAGGCGCCCGGTCATTCAATACGCGCAGTGCAAAATGTCGATTTTATTCTAAATTAATAGAAATACATAAGAATTTGGCATAAACATGGATGCCTGAATGGAATACAATAATATAATATAATGAATATATTTAAGAAACAACTATCCATAATTGAGCATTTTGAGCTAAGAAAATACAATTCCCCACAAAACAATCAAGCCACTTTACAGGCTGATGTTTAATCACCATTTCTTCTAAGTATTAAAATGTCAAATGTGTCACAAATAAATATATAACCAATGTATGGCATACGTTATCCATACGTTGTCAGTACGCGGACTGTACGTTCCCACTGCCTTTAACATAGGTCAATGTAGTGTTTGTAGTGAACAACCTTTGTCTAACGTACATCGGCGTATGCCTAATGCATACATAACATATGGCGGATGTCAAATCCACACGTTGTCATACGTCAAAAGTTTTGGGCATGCACAAAACTTTGCCGACCCCCTGACGTGAGACGCTGCATCTCGACGAATGTCGACGTACATTGATGTATACCAACGAGCACCTAACACACGCGTAACATATAACGACGTATCCCGATGTAGCGGCCAAAAATCACATACGTCGGTGTATGTTGGCGCGATGCGTCGTAATGTGACAGCCGATTTACCGGACGCGATGGCCGAATCGGTAGAGCGCAGGCCTCGCGTGCAGGATTTCGGGAGTTCAGTTCCCAGTCGAGTCAAACCAATAACCTTAAAATTAATACTTGTCGCTTCCTAGCCTGGTGCTCGGCATTAATACTAATAGGATAAGACAAGGATTGATTAGCTCAGTGTCAGGATAATGTGACTGAGTCAGATATCAGGTCATGGTGTCAGCAACCTGATTTCCGAGTGGGGCAGCACTATAAAATCGTCATGAGTGTGCACTGTCACAAGTCGGGACCCATCCTGATACAACCTTTTTTTCTTCTTTTTTTTTCTTGAAGATTTATACTGCCTATCATGGATAAGTCTGAATAGACTTGTTTTCACCATTAGACAGTTTGTCGATAGAAAGCCCGAGCCTACACTTTTACCAACCCAAGGGATTTTTAACCTCCCACACCACATAGACATGGTATGAGAGCAACTGGCCTTTGATGACGCTGTAAGTTCTACACAGCGGTGGAAATCCAAATTGGTAGAGGTGTGGGGGCACAGGGAATCGAACCACCGACCTTCAGATTAGGAGTCTGACATAGAAAAAAAGTCAGACCCTCTAACCACTCCGCCACAGAGAACGCATTAGATGTTGCCAGGACGTAAAACTCCAACAACCAACCAACACTTGGCGCTAACTACAGATCTGTTCACATGACACGTGGAGATCAGAACTACTTTGGCCTGAGGCCCACAGTGGCTGCCGTAGCTGTAAACATTCATGTAAACACACAAGGTCTAGTCTTACAACCTACTTGATGGGGGTCAAGCTGCCGTCGCGAATTCGGGCGTAGACGATGTTTACGTATGCAGTGATTTGTTTGAAAAGAAAATAAAGCAGTCTAGAAGAGATCAGGGGCCGTATGCATGAAGAATAATTTATTGGCTCCGTGTTAAGGCCGGGGTTCGGGTTAGGTAACGTCGGTGTTGGAGAATCGGTCATGGGGTATGTACGGGTCCAAAGCGCGGTGGCGTTAGCTAACCTATAAGTTATTTATAGATTTGGGAAATCCCTCTGGGCCTGTTCCCGGCGAGCACTGCTATTTCCCAATATCGCCGCCAGCCTCAGCGATTTGTTTTGCTTACATTCGTCGATACGACACAATAGAGGGGTTGTAATGACGTCACGAGGCAACTTCCGGTGGCCATATTGGATTACATGTGAAAGGCTTGGAAGTGCTTACATTGTGTTTATTTACCAATTTGTTGGTTTATTTGTCACTGTTTTGAGCAGTTTGGTCTTAAAAGTTGGTGGAAAAGGGGTTTTTGATGGAGGGGAAGCATTTATTTAATCATGTAGCCTCACATCGGTGCAAAAGCGCAGTATTTTGACACTTTGAATGCTATTTCAAAGCATTAGAAAGGTTCTGGCAGCACCCACTAGGTGGCGCCACATACTTCGGCAGCCATTACTATAGGTAGGCCCAGTGGTGGCTGTAGTGTTCTTGGTATAAGACAGGGGGCACCATAGGTGTAATCCAAGATGGCTAACTGCTGAGTGATGACGTCACGTGCACTCCTTCTATTAATTAATATCGCTGCCGATTTAGCTGCGGCATTAATATTGCTTCGATTTTGTGGTTAATTTGATAAAAATTCACTTTGAGAGTATGTAATTAGGTTAAATATGATAGCTTTGAATAGATTTTGCCATAATATATCGCCGCCGATGCGGCGGCGGCAGCGGCGATTTGTTCTGTTTACATTCGTCGATTCGACAGTATGAATATCGCCACCGATGTAGCGGCGACATTAATTTTGGTTCGATTTTAGGGTTAATCTAATGAAATTTCACATTTTGAGTATCTAATTCTGTTAAATATGATCGCATTGAATAGATTTGCGCCTAATCGGTTCCTAACCCCGACAGTAAACTTGATATGGGTTGGGGTTAGCGTAGACGCCTTTAAACTTGCGGCGTTTCCCTAAAGCGGCCACATACATACTGACTTTTTGCCGCTAACCCGGTGTCATGGTATAAAACCCCTGCCCGATCGCAGCCCCTGCCGTGAAGACAGTTGACTAAGCAATTATTTTTGTAAAATAAATTTAAAAACTTTCAGTGGATCGATTAAAAATATCTCAATGCGCGATTGAAGAGGAAGATCTGAAGTATTTAATGTAACCTAAGAGCAATTTATGCTGAAAGTATTAAAAACAGAGATAATAGTGAAAGTTGGGATATTCTGAGTGTCAGTGCAATCTTCATACAGAAAAAGTGAAATATCTATGAAACTTACACCACCTAGAAACAAACCCCCTGGAACATATATAGAAAACATATCCAACGAACAGATTATATTAAATTTATATGGTTAGGGTTGTGCATTTCTATTAATCTTTAATAGACACTGGCAGTGTGTATTCGTTCTGCAGCTGAGCTGAGCTTGTTTACAACCTCTGCGCATGCGCAGAAGCCACGACAAGGGCTGCGATCCGGCAGGGGTTTTATACCATGACACCGGAGATCGCCGGTAACCACAGGTTTGGAGCGCTAACACCGCCCCATGCATATGGGCCCTGATCACTAACTAAATCACCGTTAGTTCAACCACCCCAGACATGCCCCACCCACACCCACGACCATACCCACACCCACGCCCATACCCACACCCACGCCCATCTCCACACCCACACCCACGACCAAACGGGATGGCCAAATGATTTGAGCGTCTGTTGGTAGATCGTGGGATTCGAACCAGACCACCAGCACCATGACTTGATATCCCACTCAGTCACATTATCCTGACACTGAGCTAACCAGTCCTTGCCCTATCCTATTAGTGCTGAAAACCAGGCTAGGAAGGGACAAGTGTCAATTTTATAAGTCATTGGTTTGACTCGACCGGGAACCAAACTCCCGATCTCACGCATGTGAGACCCGCTCTCTATCGATTCGGTCACCGCGCCCGGTGCCAAGTGTTGTAGTAAAGATGGACGATGAGTAACGAAACTGATACCTCATTTTACGATTTTTGTGTGCAAAATACTTTTTTTTTCTTTTTTAAAACGTCGCCAAAGTCGGCCATTTGTGTCATGAGTATTTGAAAACAAGGCCTCTTTTAACACGACAATGGAGGCTCACAAAATATCGCAAATCCTGAGTGTGTCTGGCTGTCATGCTCTGTTAAAGCTGCATAGTCCGATGAAGCATCAAATTTTCGAAACCAAAATAATTATATAGATTTGACTCAACATATCTAACTTAGATATTGATGCACATATTAAGTATGTATTGCCACATAGAAGGGAACACTGAGACACTGAGACTGTTGAAGCCTATGGTGTCAGAGTTTTGGCGTGCTTGCCAAAACTAAGTTTGCATGTTTGAAATTTAAAATATCTCAAAACTTATCCATTTAAAATCAAAATTACTTTAACCTGAAATAAGGTAGGTTATAACAATCAATTTAATATATTTATCTCAGAAAAATTACCTAAACGCAAAACCATCGTACTATACAACTTTAAGTGTTATACAAAATACTCCTCTTCTATACGGAGCATGCGCAGTGAGCTGCGATCCACAATATTAGTTCTTGCCACTGCCATCAGAGGGCGGAATATTGGTGGAAATTCTCCGTAAGAGTTCTTCCCACAGAACATACATCACAGTGAGCTGCTATTTCTGGCCAACATTTGGTCTTCCGTTAACACCAGAGGGTAAGGTAGTGGTGGTGGAAATCCTCTATAAGACCATTTCCCCACAGAGCATGCTGTACCGTGAGTTTCTCACCACAACATTGGTTCAACCACTGCCACAAGATGGCAGGCAGGTTGGTAGTGGAAAAATGTATTATTTGTTCTCAGGTATCATCTTTCAACTGCAAGATTTAATTTGTAATAAGCAGTAGTAGTGGGGACTGGTTTACTTTTTGTGTCCCCCCCCCCTTTCTTTTCTCTTGTTGTGCACTGAAAATGGACGCCCCTCCTCCTTCCTCCCCACCCCCTAAAGTAGACTCTAGACTAAAAAAAAAGTAAAGCTTGTTTTATTTAACGACACCTCTAGCGCACATTGATTTTTATCATCGGCTATTCAACGTGTCAAACATATGGTCATTCCGACATATTTCTTTGGAGAAAACCTGCTGCCACCACATAGGCTACTCTTCCTGATAAGCAGCAAGGGGTCTTTTACATGCAGTTTCCCACAGACAGGACAGCACATACCACAGCTTTTGATGAAGCAGTTGTGGGCCTCTGGTTGGAACGGAAAATAGCCCAAACTGCAAATGGGTCGACTGAGAAGGATCGATCCGATGACCGATAACTTTACAGGTGGACACTCTACCGCCTGAGCTACGTCCTGCTCCCGTGCTACTCCCGCCTGAGTGCACAACACCGCCCTACCAAGTACCAGTGATGTCTGTTCGGCTTTATTAGCAGCAGCGTCTCAATAGCGGGAGTGCATGTGACGTCATTACTTAGCAATCAGCGGTTAGCAGGCTGCCATCTTGGATTACGAGCACCCTCCCTAGCCATATTGTGAATGCATGCAGATGCATTAAAATAGAGTTTTCTTGTGATATGGGAGGTTCTGGGCAGTTTACATCCAATGTGTTTACTTATAGCACTTTAGCAACACCTTCTGTGGCCAAACTGCTCAAAACAGTGACAAATGAGCCAACAAATCAGTAAATAACCACAGTGTAGGCAGTTGCAAGCCTTCTGTATGTCATCCAATATGGCCACCAAAAGTTGCCTCATGACGTCATTACACCCCCTCTATAGAACTGTTGCGGTCAGCATTCTGCATCCTTTTAACTCTAAATATAGCACAGAACTCATGCCCTTTTCAGTCAATTTTAGCTCTTAAGAACTGGCGACTTGAGATTAGATTTGATAATTTTGCCTCCCGACCGCCCTGCCCCCCCCCCCGCACCCCCGCCCCTCACCCCGAACACACAGCTTAGACTTAGGCGTTAGAGCAAAGGAGTTTTCAGGGGAGTTTTACCAGATGCTCTGAAGGGTGGTGGTCTGGAACAAAGTGGTCTGTGCCTCGATTTGACCCCCCACTCCCACCCCCACCCTCAACCCCATCCCCCGATTCCTTCCGTCCTGGCTCATACCCTTGCCCCTTGGCAGGTTTGACCCCGGTGGTTTCACTCAAGGTCATCTGCCTTGAAGGGTAAGGTCACTGGAAGAGTCGAGGCGGGGAGGGGAGGGGGGGTGGGGTATGGAGGGTCAACCTCCTAGTCCTATGGTAGTGTTGACATGCGCGCCACCTGGTGGATGTGGGTAATGTAGATGGGTTTCTAATGGCCAGCGTAAGCCGGTGTGGTGGTTTCAGCGTGTTCCCGTGCTCAGACGTGTCCCTCGCTTCTGCGCATGCGTCAGAATTTAGTAAACATGGCCGTAATCGATTAACACGAACCGGGCGACTCGGGTCATCCGAATTTAAAATAGAACACGCGAGTGGAGTCGACAAATACACGTCCCGTGTGCAAAAAAAGAATAACTTAGATTAATGAAATGGAAATATAGGTAAACTGGGCTATGATACAATACTTTAAATCCTATTTTGCTGTACTTTTATCGGTTATTAAAAAAAAAGAACAAACTGTCCACCCGAGCGTATTCGATTATTCAACCCGAGTTTGTAGGATGTGCGCATGCGCCAATAAGTGGCTGGGGTGACCCGAGTGGATGCGAAATCCGCGCATGCGCAGAAGCAACGGGACACGTCTGAGCACGGGAACACGCTGAAACCACCACACCGGGTACAAAACTCTACCTATTTTAGACCCAAATGCCGGGTATAAAACTCTACCTATTTTAGACCCAACTATTGAGTTGTTTTCCTGCCAAACTCTCCTGACGACTGATGAGTGAGTGTGTAAAGCGCCCAGTGCAGGCCTGGTACAGAACTCTACCTACTTTAAACCCAACTGTTGACTAGTTTTCTTGCTAAACCCTCCTGACTACTGATGAGCGAGTGTGTAGAGCGCCCAGCGTAGACCGGGTACAAAACTCTACTTATTTAGACCCAACTATTGAGTTGTTTTCCTGCCAAACCCTCCTGACGACTGATGAGTGAGTGTGAGGAGCGCCTGCGATCTTCCCACGGGAGAAGTCGTGGGAACTATCCCCAGCCGAGTCAAACAAAGGGCTGGGCAGAATTGAAACCTCTCCACGCTAACGGTACTGACTGGGATAGTGGGAGCCTGTAGCATTGTATCCCAGTTTGGAAGCACTATAAAGTCGCCATCTGTATGCACTGTCACAAGTCGGTGTCAGTCCTGATATGGCCGTGGATGTTGATAGGGTGTAAAACCCTCCAACAAATAAACATGCTGCCCATGCTCTTGTTGTTTGTTCATAGTGCTAATCATGGCTGTGTCATGGTGGAAATATTCCTTATGTGGGCATACACTACGTCGTGACGTCACAGCATAACGGCACAGGGTGTCATTTTTAAAGAGGGGCCATTCATAGAAAGCCGGTGTATGTGTGGGCGTGGTAGATTTGTGCTTGTGGGGGGGGGGGGGGGGGGGGGGGGGGGGGAATTGCATGCATATGTTAAAGTTGCATAGTCCGATGAAAACATAAAATTCTTAAAACCAAAACACTTATCCAGATTTGATTCTACATATTCAACTTAGATACTGTTGGACTTATTAAGCATTTGTTGCTGCATAGAAGATCATAATAAATCAATATAATAGAACCTGTTACTACTGAAGTCTAAGGTGTCCGAGTATTGGCATGTTGCTAAAATTAATTTGGCATATTTGGACATCAAATATCTCCAAAGTCGGCCGTTTAAACTATAAGTTACTTCAAACAAAGAACGCAGATTATACCAATCAGCATAATGTATTTATCTCAGAAAATGGCAGAAACCCAAAAGCATCGGACTATGCAACTTTAATGTAACAATCAATACTTTAAGTAAATACATGATTAAAAATTACGATTCTGATTGCTCGCTGACTTTCAGTTCGTGTGGACGTGCTGAACAATACATTTGACGTAATTAGCTTACACCTTTCAGTAACTCACGCATGCGCACGCGCACCAACCTTATCAATGCCATCAGCGCCATTCTACGCCCACTACCTATGAACGACGGTTAAACAAATATCCATAAACAGCCGCTAATTAAAAACCAATAAACAAAAGAAAACAACCTTATAGGTTAAGGGCAAGAGCCACATTGTTTTATAATATTGCTATTCTCTTACAGCCAGAGAGCAAATTGCCTTTAAATTAGTGGCTGGTTTTGTTGTTCTTTTTAAAGAAAATCAACAATTTTTTTAGGTTATCGTGGGGACACACAGCACCCCACTGAGTCGCGAGAGGGATGAAAATAGTGTGTCAGAGGTGTTTCGGCAACCAGGAAAAAAAAAACAGGATTGAAAAAAGCCCTGGAATAACGGTTTCGACGGCCAGAAAAAAATGGAATTCCAGTTAAAACCGGAGAAATCACATGCCTGATTAATGATATTTGCACTTCAATTATGTCCAAATAAAAGTTACTTCAAACTAAAGTAAGGTACACAATAAAGATCATCCTAATATAGTTTTAATCATCGAACCATACAACTTTAATATTCCTTTTATGCAGAAATAATCTTTTATGCAGCAATAATCTTTTATCCAGCAATAATCTTTTATCCAGTAATGAATATTTAATGAATAGACCAGTACCGGAGTTGACTGTGTAGGATAAAATAAAGGCAAGTGCTTTGTCTTAGACAATATTACAGTATTAGACTTTTTTTTTTTTTTAAAAATTTTAATTTTTTAAATATTTTTTTATAGATATTAGACATTTTTTTATTTACAATTTCCATACAATATTCCACGAACATAAGCTATTCTGTTAACAATAGAAATTGTAGCAACAATGAACAAACATTAATGGTCGTCTTCCCACTGCCCCTTATAAACAAAATAAGGATATTCCTAGTTCCGCTGATCCCTCAGAAGTACTGAAAGTTTCTGTTTCCAAAGGTGGAGGATATGTGTTTGTTTGTTTGGGTTTTACGTCCTAGCAAAATCTATGGTTATATCAGGACCGGTAGGATGTGAGAGGTGGTAAATACACATACACAAAGTGGTATTTTATCGAATATAGAATATTTTCACGAATATTTTCACTGCAATCTATATTAGAATAGCAATGATCGCATTAAGTTTAATTATCAGATGGCGGGTAGGGTATAGACGAAAGAAAGTTTACAGCAAAGGGAAATAGGCTGATAGTGATGGATAGGGTTGGGAGGCAAGCTGACCTCCAACTGTCCTATACTGAAGCTGTGATCCGGCACGCTGGGTCACAGCTCAAGTCCTTCCTAAAGGGCCTGTCACACTACGATGTATAGCCTTAGCATATGCCGACGTATGTGATTTTTGACCAACATGTCAGCATACATCATCATACGGTCCGTATACATTGGGTGTATGTTGGGTACATTTTGGGTACGTCGTTATACGTCGTCTTACGCCGCCGTGCGTCGAGGCTCCGAAAAATGTGTGTGCATGCTAAAAATTTCCAACGTATGTCGACGGGTGGCTCGTACATTGAACATTCAGTGCGTGTACGTTCGGATATGTCAGAGTACATTAGGGATATGTTGCTGCACGTTAGCCATATGTTCAGCTGGTGGGAAAGTGCAGTCCGCATACAGTCCGCGTACTGCCAACGGATGCATAATGTACTCCTAAGTACTTCGAACATATGCCTGCCATATCTCCAGCGTACTTAACGTATAAGCCATACTTCTAGCGATGGAGTAATGTATGTAACGTTGGTCAGTGTACAGTGAGCGTATGCGAGTGTTTTGCGAGGCACATGAATGCTGTCATACACTAGCAATAGGTCAGAGATACGTTCTGCATACGTTATGTATGTTGTGTGTACTTTGTGTGTACAACCATTTTTATCCACCGCCGCTGAAAAATTCAACGAATGCCGAGGTACTGGCAAATTTTCTAACGTTGAGCACACGCTAACGCCGTACATTGTAGTGTGACAGGGCCTTTAGGAACCAGCGGACACGGTGGCATAATCGGCAAAGCGTGGGCCTTGCGTGTGGAAGGTTAGGAGTTTGGTTCCCGGTCGAGTCAAACCAATGACTTAAAAATTAATACTTGTTAGCCTGGTGCTTGGCATTAATAGGATAAGGCAAGGACTGGTTAGCTCAGTGTCAGGATAATGTGCCTGAGTGGTGGGATACCGGGTCATGTGGTGGAGCACTATAAAGTCGCCATGAGTGTGTCCTGTCATAAGTCGGTACCCATCCTGATATTACCGTATATGTTGCCAGGACATAAAACTCCAACTAACCAACCATCCAAATCCTAAGGAACCAGCGGAACTCAGAATATCCATATTTCTGAATATGTAACTTTAAGTTGCTGTTTGAAAAGAATGAAAAAACCCTAAAAATAATGTACTAAATAAATCCAATGCAGTCACAAGCAAATCTATGGTTTACCCCTCAATTTCCCCTTTCCCCGCCCCCTCAAATCCATATGAAATATATCGGATTTTCCGCATCATTTTAACATCACCATCTGATGTACTTGGTGAATCATATTTACATCGGGACCTGACATCCTGATTTTGATGTCGGACCGATGAAGGGGCTCTGACAACAGCTCGAAATGACGTCACAGTATGGGCTGGGTAGACCATTCGGTACCCATTTTCGGGGTGCAGTACTACAGTACAGTGGCAAGGCACCGCACAATACTAGAGAAAGAGTGACAAGGTATCGGGGTCATTCTCTGAAGCTGGACACTAAAATGTGACATGGAAACCAAAAGTGAAAACATTCCAAATAATAGCAAAAACCCATGTTCATATGAAGGTTTACATGTTGTACATATGTTGAATGAAACATGTTGAAAGAGGTTATTTCACTTTTTCATTTTGATCTATACAAATTAAGCACAATGTTAATATCACGTGTGTAACATGGAAATCAACCACACAAACACACATCCAAAACAGCATTTTAGCATACACAACAAATGACCCACACCAAAGACCCTATAATACCAAGACGTCTCACTCAGCCTGTACTGTGTAATCAAAATGATCAAACCCACCACTTGGTGCGCTGGCTGTTCTCTTGGTTAAACAGGTGCTATATTATATGTATAAATGTATATATGAATGTGAAAGATGTGTGATGATGGCAATGCTGATGATGATGCTGATGATGATGTGTATTTGTTCAGAACAATTTCATATTGATGTGTATTCATACTTACCTATCTCATGTATAATATAATTGTATGTGTTTACATGTGAAACACCAACCAGCAGCCGGCGGATCAAACCCACCACAAGGTGGCACTACAAAATTTAGATTACCATTGGAGAGATAGGGAGTGAGCCGTCTTAGTATTATAGGGTCTTTGCCCAGACTAAGCACTATACTGTTTCTGCGTTGGAGTTCTAGCAAAATCCATGGTCACATCAGGACGGGCACTGTCACAGTGTCCACTCAGTCATTGCGACTTTATAGTGCTGTCGCACTGAGACCGGGCTACTGGGCCTAGCATTACAACCTGATATCCCACTCAGTCACAGCATCATCATACTGATATTTAACTAATTGTTGCCCTATCTTTGTAATACCAAATGCCATGTTAGGTAGGGAAAAGTATCAAATTTGTAAGTCATTGATTTGACCTAGGCAGGATTGAGAACCACGACCTACTGTAACACACTGACAGCTAGCATTCTTACTGATCCAACCACCCTGTCTAATTTAGGGAAATGCAATGTTATCATATAAAATACACATGTTAAAGTTTAAAGGGGTATTATCAACCACCAACAGATCTTCTACGATCAATTGTATGGACTACGGTAGTAGTCCATACATGAGCTCCACTACCATACTGTGGCAGCAAAGACTGCTCCGTCACCGTTGCAGTTTTACTGCGTTATGAGGTGGCAAGATAGTCGCCGAACAGCGCTGCAACATAGCTGCCATCTACTGCGTGCGGCTAGCATAACCTGCCCCCCTCCCCGCCAAGGAAGTTAACGTGGGACCTGTCAGGGCAGGGGCGGGTCACTTGATCATGGACGCCATAGTCAGCGGAGACAAGAATAAAGATGTGTGGAAGTAAACATACTCTTTCCTTCTCCTTGCTTGGGGGGTCTACTCCAGGAGGGTCAAGTTCCGGATGGCCAACAAGCCTTACAAGGGCCCATCACACTACTATAAAATAAATCTCAGTAGAAACTATCAACAGATAACACCACCACCTCGATACCAGAAAAAAAGCAGATATAAACTTCAAAAGAGAGAAAAAAAAGAAGAAAAAAAAGCTCTCGCAACCAAATAAATTAAGTAAACAACGCTGACTACATTGTCTTACGATCATTTTTAGATTATAAGTTGGATCAACTTCTTACGGCCATATTCATTTTCTCCTTAGTCGGGGTATTTGTTGGTTTGTGGCAGTGGTGCCAACTAGTCACCTTCTGAAGGAAGTGAGGTTATAACTCGACCAGGGTTCGAACCCTGTTAAGATACATGAATTATTCATGTCAGAAGTACGTGGTCAACTTTCACAATGCTGCGATAGGTTTTGGGTGAAAATCGCTCTAATATTAGGCTACTAATATAAAAGAAGATATGGACTTTTTTAGGTTGTTAGTAATGTTACTTAATTGGTCCCACCTAAAGCTAAACTATCACTAACACTGTAACAGCTAAGATGACACAGCTACTACCAAATTTAGACTATTGCTGTTCAGCGATGAAAACAAGCCGCGGTGCAGCTTACTCATTATGGACAGGGTAAATAAACCACCACACACACAAATATATATATAACTCAATGTAGTAACAATCAACTGTCTATGAATAAGTATATATACGCACACACAAATATATGCATATAAACAGACATGATTTACATATTATGATTATTTGTTTTCTTATCGTGGTTCGCCTGTAAATGAAAACTAGGATGAGTGTTTTTTTTTGGTGTTATCTTTCTTTTCTATCTTCTTTTGTTCTTTTTTAAATATGTAATTTGGAAGCTACCCAATGGCGGCGGGAGGGAGGGGGAGGGGAGGGGGAGAGAGAGGGGGGAGGGAGTGTTAGGGGGGGGGAGAGAGGGAGAGGGGGAGGGCGGGAGGGAGGGGGAGAGGGAGGGATAGCGAGCGAGGGAGGAGAGAGAGGGGGCAGGGAGAAGAGGGGGGAGGGATGGATGGAGGGGGAGGAAGGAGAGAGGGAGGGAGGGATGAGAGAGGGGAGGGAGGGATGAGAGAGGGAGGGGGGTTGTCGGGAGGGAGGGGGCGGGAGGGGGAGAGGGAGAAAGGGTTGTCGGGAGGGAGGGGGGAGGGAGGGCGGATGCGGGAGAGGGGAGGTGGGAGGGGAGGGGGACGGAGGGGAGAGGGCGGAGGGGAGAGGGACGGAGGGGGAGAGGGAGGGGGGGAGGGAGGGGAGAGGGAGGGAGGGGAGAGGGAGGGAGGGGAGGGGGAGGGAGGGGAGGGGAGGGGGAGAGGGGGGTGGGGGAAGGGAGAGGGGGAGGGGAGAGAGAGAGGGAGGGGAGAGAGGGAGGAGGGGAGAGAGGGAGGGGGGGAGAGAGGGAGGGGGAGAGAGAGAGGGAGGGGGGGAGAGGGGGGGGAGAGGGGGGGAAAGGGAGGGGGGAGGGGGGATGGGGGGGGGAGATGGAGAGGGGAGGGAGGGAGGGGCATACCTGTGACGGCTGCGGCCATGTAGATGTCGGACCCGGTGAGTACCGTGGCTGAGGCGGAGCTGTGACACATGGCGACCTGATGCTGTCAGTCACCGCGCTACTCCCATGTGACAGTGACTGACGTCAGCACATTGGTCGCCCACCTACACAGGGCACAGTCCTTGCTTGTGGCGGAGCCTCAGCCAACACAAACACCCCCAACCCCCCACACAGGTGACAGGGCACACAGGCTGCCAAAAGTCCGTTTAGGTCAGCTCGCGGTGGTTGTGGTTGTGGTTGTGGTTGTGGTTGTAGTCACGGTGATAGTGACCGTAAGGTGGGGTGTTGAAGAAATAAATAAAAATGTAATTCTAATCACTGCTCCTCCATGGTATAAATTAGCTTATAAGCCTGTATCAGGATGTTTACTGCACCTCGTATTCCCAGGTGGTCACGCAGCCGAGTACTGACAAAGCGACGAAACTCGACATTGATCAATCGGTGATCAGACGAGAGAACTGGTGTTTCCAATGTGTATTAGATTTGAAAAATTGAGTGACTAAGCATATCTCCTCCTGCCGCTGTTTGTTTTTGGAGTTTTATGTCCTGGCAACATGTAAGGTCATATCAGGACGGGTACCGACTTGTGACAGTGCACACGTATAGCAACTTTATAGTGCTGTCCCACTTGGAAATCAGGCCACCGGCACCATGATCCCACTCAGTCACATTATCCTGACGCTGAGCTAACTAGTCCCTGATGCTGTTGGGTTCAGCTCCATATACGAGATGACCTTCACGGTAAGGTGCCAGGATGAAGTGGCGACACTTTTGGAAACTAACTTGGACTGGTCCCACCAACATCTGGACACCATTAATCACCTGGTGGCGCCACAGTGCAAACAATGCATGTGAACCTTCGGTGAGTGACTAGTAACGTACACTGGTGATTGGTCAGTCCTAACCATTCAGTCACAAGCAGGCAATATATATGTGCTTATCTATACACATATATATGCATAATATGTATGTGCATACGCAACTATATATATATATATTTTTTTTTATATATATATATATATATATAGAGAGAGAGAGAGAGAGAGAGGGAGAGAGGGGGGGGGGGGTGAGGAGGGAGAAAGACAGAAGGAAAGAAAGAGAGAAATGCATGTGCATAGAAGGAGCAATGCACATTTTATGTATATCATGATATATAGCCACATAGAAGAATTTATAGGAATATATGAATCTGTAAGTGTTACGTCCTATCATTTAAGGTCATAATACTCATATCAGGACGGTTGTAAGTATGTACATATGCAACTTATCCTATACTAACAGTATATATATATATATATATATAGTATTTGTTATACGAGTCTTACCTTGGTACAGATGATGGATAACTGTTGTTTTACCGAGGTATAAGCCTCGGATAGATGTGGGCTAGGGAGAGGTAAGCACGTCCGGTACCAGCAATCTTAACCTACTTATTGAGGATAAAAATGACTTTCAAACAATGGATACTATTACTTTACCGAAAAGGTACACCAACGGAATAGATGTGGCAGGGTGTGGCGGGAGGGCCCTAGCCCACATCTATCCGAGGCTTATACCTCGGTAAAACAACAGTTATCCATCATCTGTACCAAGGTAAGACTCGTATAACTATACTATTTTACCTCGGTAAACAGCCTCAGGCTAGCCTCAGGCTAGGGAGACCTTTACATAATTCATTTTTATCCTTAATATCATTCTTTCTTATTATTATAACATTCTAAATTTTTGTTCTCACCTATTCTTGTTAGTTGGCGAGAAGACGCTTTGCAACGCCGGTAGGCTTTTCTAGTCGTTTATTATAATGTTTTGCAAACGACTTAGCCGTCTTCCAGCCTGCATGCGCTAGTATTCTTTTCACAGAAATACCAAGCACCCGTGCCTTGGAGACCATGGCTCCTCTAGTTGAGTGGGAAGAGTATTTACTCGTATCCACTCCAGCCAATTTCAACACCGTAATTGTCCATCTGGCAAGTGTGTCTCGTGAAATCGCCTTATGTGGCTTTATAAAGCTCACTAATAGTTGTTGTGATGCACGTAAATCCTTTGTCTTGTATATATAAGCCCGTATGGCCGACACAACACATAATTTCCGATCATTCGGAAAACAGTCTAAGTGAACCGTTGATAAAGGGTCACCTAACGTGTTCGATTTAAGCAATTTTTCTAAATCAAACGTAGCTTGTTGCTTGTCTATTTCTAATCCAGTTAAGGATAAAGCAACAATCGTCTGTCCTCTGTGTCCGGTTACTAACAATAACAGGACCGCGACCTTAAAACCTAACTGTTTTATATCTAACCACGAGTTGTGAGGCCAAGCCTGAAACAACTTAAATACTATAGAAACATCCCAAAACCGACTATACTTTGGTTTTGGAGGATTCCTTTGATAAATTGAACGAAGTAAATAACAAATAACATGATGTTTTCCAACTGTTTCGCCATCAATTCTAGGTAATATAATTGATAACGCACACCTCGCCGCATTAATCGATCCAAAGGAAAGTCCTTCATCCTCTAGAGAACGAAGAAACCGAGCTACTTGTGAAATCTTTGGATTTGTTGGCTTAACTTTCATTAACAAACAATGTACACCCCATTTCTTTAAATAGGTTGTATACATTTTGACAGTTCCTGGCCTCCAGGCATCCGATACTATCCTATCCTCAGTAATTCTGTCCAATCCAAATTGCTGTAGCTGCTTCCTTAGAAAAGGAATGCCAATAGGGGCGTCGTTGACACGTCGCCGTGAACCACTAGCGGTCCGTGGTGCGTCAGATTCCCGAGTTTTCTTGGGAATCGTATACGATCTTTTGCCAGTTGTGAAACTGCTGGCAGCCAAGGTTGCGTGTCCCAATCGGGCACCACCAGTATCGCATGTGTCCCTTCCAAGCCGATTTTTCTCACTACTCGGCTGATAATGCTAAATGGTGGGAAAATATAAAAATAATTATTTTCCCAGGTAATAGCAAACGCATCTACTTTCCAAGCATCCGGTTCAGGATGCCAAGAAACATAACAGGGTAACTTGTTATTATTTCGTGATGCAAATAAGTCAACTTCAGGTGTACCCCATTTTTCACAAACGAAGTTAAACAAATGTGTAGAGAGAGACCACTCTAAATGGTCATGGAAATTTCTACTTTTATAATCTGCAAGTGTATTTTGTGACCCTGGAATATGCGCTACAGTCAGCCAGACTTGTTGAGCCTGTGCCCAGTTCCAAATCAGTTTAGATAACTGATTGCAAGACTTTGATTTGGTTCCACCCATGTTACGAATATATGCCATGGCAGTAGTATTATCAGTTAGTATTCTAACCTGTGATTTATTTATCTTTACTAAACTACGTAAGCCCAGATAAATAGCACGCAATTCTAGTGCATTAATATAGTCTGATTTTTCATCATCAAGCCATCTACCTCCTGTTGTGACCCCATCTCGATGAGCTCCCCAACCTTCTAACGAAGCATCAGTAGTAATTACTGTATTAGGTTCCGCCATGCGGATTGGATTTGGTGAACTTGCTATATGTTGCATCCACCATCCAATATCCTGTAACCCTTCTTGCGAAATAAACATCTTTCGCTCAAAATTGCCTTTAGTTCGTGTTAACGCTAAATTTTTATCTATTTCTAGCGACTTAATATGGGCCTTCCCATATAACACAGCAGGTGCATATGAGGTCATTATGCCAATAAGAACAGCAACCTGTCTAATTTTTGGCTTTGATAACTTAATAAGCTGAGTCGCTGTAGTCATAAACTTAATTAGTTTTTGTTCTGTTATCGACACTGTAAGGGACTGTGTATCCAGAATAAACCCTAAACATTTGAGTTGTTTTGTTGGTTTAAACACTGACTTTTGTTGATGTACATAAAATCCCAATTTAGTGAGTAATGCACATAAATCCAAAACTGCATTCACACAACCAATTTGTGTTGATGCTATAATAAAAGAATCATCTATGTATGGAAACATTATGTGACCCTTCCTCGCCATTACCGAGAAAACAGGTTTAAGCAATTTAGTAAATAAACGTGGCGCACAAGCTAAGCCATTCGGCATGCAGGTAAACTCATAGAGTTGGTTATCCCAAATAAATCGAAGAAATTTTCGGTATTGTTCCATTATGGGAAGCGTATAATATGCATCCTGTAAATCAACACTAGCCATCCACGCATCTGGTGTAATCAGATCTCGTGCCGTATCTAGAGAGAACATTTTAAAATGTCGATATTCCACCCTTTTATTAAGGATTGTTAAATCCAGGATCATTCGAACATCACCATTAGGCTTCGGTCTCGAGAAAATGTTTGAAATAAACTGTCCTGAACAGTGTGTCACTTTTTGTATAATTCCTTTCTCAAAGAATTTATGTACCTGTTTAGTTAGTGCGTCTCGTTCAACTGGTTGAATGTTATATGGAAAAGGTATTATACTTTGTACAGGAATTTGTGTAAAGGGAATTTGAACACCCCTAACTATTTCTATAATTTCTTGGTCACTAGTAATTTTGTGCCACTCAGAAATATGATTACTAATATTACCAGCCACAAAGTTGCTTACAGTTTGTGTGTTTTTAGAGGCTGCAGGGACTTGTAAAGTTTGTGTTTGGACCTCTACTTGGACCCGCCCCTGGGGAAAGGTCTCGACGAGTTGAACCCTCGACCTATTGGCCGTGCGGTGTTGTCGGTCCAGCCTGGGCGAGCGCCCCGGCCCCGAAACCCTTGACCGAAGTTTGAACTCGGTCTGGTTCCTCTGGTGAACCGTCGTGGACGAAAATCCCCTCGTGACTTTTTGAAACGAGGAACTTCCTGTTTCTTCTTGCCATCCATGTTTTTGCCACTCTTGGCTGCAGTCTCTACCTCTTTATAGAGGTATTGTAGTTGACCGCCAAACATCTTGGTATTATCTAAAGGTTTCCCTTTAATCGGCTCTGGAGCAAGATAGAGCGTAAACTCCTTCCCCTCATTATCGGTAACCTTCTTAGAGCGAGCCACTTCTTTGCCAGCATCTGTGCAAACTGACTTGAAGACATTTTCATATCTTCGAAACGACAGGTAATTACCTGCCGCCGCTAGTACTGCAATGCCTTTGTCCATTGTCTTAGCCAAAGACGAGAACTTATTTTCACTCTGCATCCTATTAGCCACAGGAACAATAGCTGTTAGGGTAGCCAACACTGCCTTATGCACTGTGTGCAACACATCCTCAAACTTCTTACGGTCATCCGTCATATTGACATCCCGATCCATTTCTTTAATGATGGAGTTGGGAACACCCTTTATGCCTGTTAACTCATCTCCTAACTTGGAGATAACCTCCGCCGGTTTGAACGTGCGAAAATGACCATTCACGGTCTCGCGCATAAGCGTAGTGGTTTTAACCCGCTTAGCCTTTGGCTTCTCCACCTTCTTAGCCACTTTAGTGCCAATGTCCGCATAGACCCCTTCATATACGGTGTCTGAGTCTGATTCCGTAGAAGTAGACTCAGTGGACGACTCAGAAGAAGAATATTTCCTCTTCCTCTTCTTCTTTTTGGACTTAGTCTTCCGCTTTTTGCGCAAACCAGACTCTGCCCGCTCCTTGGTGAATTCATCACCCGAAGAAATCACCTGTTTCTTCTTCTTTCTCCGTTTAGGAGAAGGAGGAGGAGGAGCCTTAAGCTCCACCGCCGAGTCTGTGTCCAAGAAATCCTCAAATGAATCCTCTTGGACACTCGGCCTACGCCGCTTCCGAGACACAGGCGATTTGGCAGTCAAGATGTGGCTTTCCAATCTTGCAAAGCGAGCCTCCCAATCTGGAGGCGCAGGCACATCAGGCACTGCGTCCTCGTCCGGGTCGGAGAGGATATGCGCCCGGGGCTGTGTCGACGGCCCTGCCGACAACACGGGTGAGGAGTCGTACTCCTCGTCCACTCCACTCGGAACACGCCCCTCGGCTGCTGCTGCACCGCGCTTACTCCGCTTCGTGGCCATCGGGAACTGAAACAAACATTTTTGGTCAGTCCCGGTATATATATATGTCACAATATGGTTGTTTCAAACTCATTTGGACATCTATTGGTGTTAAAGAACGTGTTTATACCGTTATAACACAGGCGTAATAAGCTAAATTTGTGCGTGGGTTGTGGGTCAAGCCCAAACCTTACGCGGGGTCGGGACCAGTGTATCGGCCCGCCCATCCCTCTGTTCCGCACACTTCTCCCACCTGTGACTACTACGTCAACAAGTTGGAGAAAATGCTACGAAACTCGGAGAAACGCCTGAAAAAGTTTTGTCTAGGGGAGTCTATAAAAGAAACCCAGGAGCATCTCCAACATTACTCTCTATTAGAGTACGAGAGAATTTCCACATGAGATAGGGCGAAACCCACATCTCTACCCATAGTCACACGGTGACCCGGGTGTTGACATAACCGCTAATGACCGGTTTGGTTCCTTCGAGAAACCCACTCGAGTGTTCTATCCTTGGTTGTTTATAACCAAATAACTCGTCCAAATTGGACCAACGAAAGTCTAAACTTTCCATATTGATGCTCTAATGCATCATAATTAAGCTAACCACAGTTTTTATTATACTTACTGCGTATTTGCTTGTATGTAGACTAATTTTGCCGGAGCAACCCAACGACACGTTATCCAGTCGTGAGTTGTTTATGCTAATTGCTGGTACCGGACGTGCTTACCTCTCCCTAGCCTGAGGCTAGCCTGAGGCTGTTTACCGAGGTAAAATCATATACTAACAGTATATATCACATATTTAAAGACGCTCATTAGAAAACAATTTAGAATTGTAACTAGGGGGGGGGGGGGGCCCACATAATTCATTTAGAGTTAATTCTCATCATACAAACAGTTAAATGCGCCTCAATCGCCGCTGCCCTCCCCCCCCCCCCCCAGCTGTCACCATGGTTACTGAGTAGTTGCATCTGACCCCTGATCCCTGCCGTGGGTGGGTGGAACGTTGTATCTAAGGAAACCAACAGATAAGCAGCGCCATAATCGGTTACACCCCGTACTTCTTACGTAAACTTGCACGTGGGCAGTTAGAAGCCAGTTGCGTAATCCGATTTGTTTGTTGTTGTTTTACGTCCTAGCAACATCTAAGGTCACATCAGGATGGGTACAATAAATAACAGTGCGCACCCGGGGAGGCTATATAGTGCTGCCCCTCTGGGAGATAATGCCACTGGCACCATGACCCGATACCCCACACAGTCACATTATCCTGACACCGAGCTAACCAGTCCTTATCCTATTCTATTAATGCTGAGCATTAGGCTAGGTCGCAACAAGTATCAATTTTATAAGTCATTGGTTTGACCCGGCTGGGATTCGAACTCTTGACCTTGGGCACGGGAGGCCTGCGCTCTGTCGATTCGGCTACCGCGTCTGGTTTGCATAATCCGATGGTTTTGAGTTTCTGCCTCGTTTTAAACAATAAATATACAAGGTTGGCCACTAAGTACAATCTAGATTCCTTTAAGCCCAAGTCAGACCTTACCGGATTGAGCAACGGACATAAACCGGACAAAGAATTGTCTAGTCCGGTGGTGTTTGGTATCAAAATGTACCGAAACGTGTCAAAATGTTGTACTTTCAACGGACGAAATGGACGCTAAATTGACAGGGAACGTACATTAACGAATAGCCAATGGACGAGAACTGTTGGACAGTATGGATATCGACGTCGCTGCGGCGGCGATTTGTTTACTTTACATTCGTCGATTCGAACATTTTAATATCGCCGCTGATGTGGCGGCAGCATTAATATCGCTTCGCATTTAGGGTTAATTTGATTAAATTTCACTTATTGCATATGTAAATCTGTCAAATATGATCGCATTGAATAGATTGACGACTATACACACACACTAACCGCACCGGATAGGCCCTAAACCCAACTCAGAAGGTGGTTTAGCTTAGCCGCGGTTAAATCACGCGGTTAGCGCTAACCCCGATTGGTGCATACTGATTTCTCACATTTAGCCGTGGGCGGTTACCTTAGCCGCGGTTAAGGCCCTAACACCGATTGGTGCATACGGGCCCTGATGAGATGGCCGAATGATTTGAGCGTCCATCTCCCATTTTGGTAGATTGTGAGATTCGAACCCATGGTTCAAACCCAGGTCGAGTCAAACCCATGACTTATAAATTTATACTTGTCACTTCCTAGCCAGGCGGTCGGCATTTTTATGATAGTGCAAGGGCTGGTTGGCTCAGTGTCAGGAAAATGTAACTGAGTGGGATATCACATTATCAAGTCAAGGTGCTGGTGGCCTGGTATCACAGTGGGGCAGCACTATAAAATCACCAGAAGAGTGCACTGTTACAAGTCAGTACCCATCCCGATATGACCATAGATGTTGCCAGGACCTAAAACTCCAACAACCAACCAACCAACACAGGATCTCTGCGGGCACCTCCCTCATCTATTACAATGTGACACCGAGCCTCCGGCTCCTGAATCCAGGCCGGACGCCCCCAGAGCAGCCCGGCGTGTAGCCTTCAGGGCCAGCACCGTCTGTCAATGACAGACATACTGTCACCATCGCGTGTCACGTACACTGTCACCACGCCCAACGCACTGAGGTGCCGTCACCGCGACCACCCAGTATCCATCAGGTGACACGTGGCCACGCTCACCTTGCACTGGTTACAGTACTTGGCGCGGGGGCACGGCTGCCAGCCGCCCATACAGCTAACAATAGTATTATAACTATAAGTCAACTATATTATTACTATTATTGTTATTATTCCTAATACTACTATTATTGTTTTTGTGTTCGCTTTTTAATTGCTTTAAAATTGATTATTGTCTGAAATGATTTTTAATTATTGTTTTTATATTAGTTTTGTGATATTATTTTATTTATATTGTTTTTGTATTATTTTTTGTATTGTTATTTTTATATTATTATTTTATATTATTTTTATATTAGTATTTTACATTAGTATTTTTATAATATATGCTTTATATTATTGTTCTTATTTGATTGTTTTTATATTATTCGATTTATATTATTATTTTAATACCATCACTTTAATATTTCTTCTATATTATTCTTTTACTTTAAAATGTTGTCATTCTCTTTATTCCTTTTATTCCCAGCAACATCATCATCATCATCATCATCATCATCATCATCATCATCAGTACCACCACAGACAGCTCAAGTGTAAAGTCTCATTTACAACTGCATCATCAGATAAAAGCACAACAATTTTCGAACCCAAAACAAATTCGAACCTATATATATATCTAAAGGGGCTGTCACACTATGATGTATGGCCATGCATACGATTTTCGACCAACACTTCGGCATACGGCATCATACGTTACGTATACATTGGGCATATGTCAAGTACGCTCGGGATACGGCGTCATAGGTCGTCATAGGTTGGCGTAGGTCGAGCCGCTAAAAATTGTTTGTGCATGTTCAAAATTTTCAACGTATGTCGCCGTATGGCTCATAGGTTTGTCATACTCTCGGTGTATGCTCGGTGTACGCTCAGTATACGTTATGCACACATTAAGGGTAGGTCAGGATAGGCTGGAACACGTTAGCCGTATGTTGGGAACGTGCAGTCCGTGTACAGCCAACGGATGCATAATGTACTCCAAACGTACTTCAAACGTATGCCTGCCATATCTCCAGCATACTTAACTTATGCGCCATACTTCTAGCGATGGAGTAACGTACGTAACGTTGGTCAGCGTACCATCAGCGTATGCAAACGTTTTATTAACGTTTTGTGAGGCACATGAACGCTCTAAATAGGTCAGAGATACATTCTGCATATGTTACATACGTTGTGTGTATGCCCATTTTTATCCCTCGTAGCGCGAAAAGTTAGGCATAAGCCAACCTATTTTGATTTGAAATTTATTTCAACACTTTATGCACACGCCGTCACCATACGTCGTAGTGTGACAGGGCGTTAACGTACATAGTGGCGCACTCATAGTACAGGGATGAAACCTAATATAGTCTAAATACGGACGAAAATAACTTTAGTATGGAACAGGAAGTAGAAACTCTGGCTCCAGGATCAAATGGCTACCCCTATCGGCACAAAGTTGGTGAAATGGGTGAGAATGCAAAAAGACAAGATGGCGGCGATAAAACGCTGTTGCTTTTATTTTTAAAATTCCTTAAACTACATGTATTATTATATATTTCAAATCAAAAGTAGCAGGTAAATATGAAGATTTATGTGAAGAATATATTTTGCTTCTTAAATTAAGAATTTAATAGCTCAATTAATTTCCCCGCCATGTCGAAATTCTTCGCCCGTTTTTCTAATATGTTGGTTTTCACCCCTGTACTGGATTTATGGGGTGAATCCTTTATCTACGTGCTAGGCTGCTCAATACAACTATATCAAAACTTAACCATTTAACATACAGGGATGGCCGAATGAGTTAGAGCGTCCGTCTCCCGTGTTGGTAGATCGTGGGTTCGAACCCCGGTCGAGTCAAACCAATGACTTAAAAATTGATACTTGTTGCTTCCTAGCCTGGCGCTCGGCATTATTAGGATAGAGCAAGGACTGGTTGGCTCAGTGTCAGGATAATGTGACTGAGTGGGATATCAGGTCATGGTGCTGGTGGCCTGGTGTTACAGTGGGGCAGCACTATAAAGTCGCCATGAGTGTGCACTGTCACAAGTCGGTACCCGTCCTGATATGACCTTAGATGTTGCTAGGACATAACAAACAAACAAAGTTTTTATTTTAAACATGGGTTTCTTACCCATTCAATTTAACCTCATCTTTTATATAAACTATCAGGAAATCCCAAATACTGCCTTTCTAGATTGGCGATCTTACAGCAAGTTCCTCAGTGTGATTTGATTTGACATCCTGTGTTATTACATCTTTGCAGCTACATCTTACAATGTGGAAGTGGGTAAATACACATAGACCATTATACCGGAAGTGGTGTTTTATTCCATGTAAAACATTTGCTATGACACTTTCACTTCAATCTACATTAGAAACAAATGCATGGCAAGAAGTTGAAGAACACTACCAAGTTTGGTGATCAGGAACCATTTGGTTGTAGGTGCAATGTGACCTTAAATTATAGGTCTCACAGTGAAATACAGTATAAACCCGTTAAACCAAACTTGAAGGGACCCTAGAAATTTGTGTGTATTAACCGATCATTGTTTTAACCGAGCTTTGGCTTCGACATTGACTTGGCTTTGGCCAAAACGCGGGTGCATTATGAATGTAATGTATGTGGATACTTTGATTATTGTTTTCTTAAAGTATATACAGTATAACCCTATTAAACCAAGCTCAGTTAAACCAAACGATCGGTTAATCCAAACTTTTTTCGGTGGCCTGGCAAAATACTACCATTTATCATATAAAAAGGTCTCAGATGACCTTATGAGCACATCAAAGTTTGGTTAACCATACCGGAAGTGGCCTGGGGTCTGACAATTCTGTTTGGATTAACTGATAATTTGGATTAACCGACTTTGGTTTAACCAACTTTGTTATATGATAAATGGTAGTATTTTGGCGGGCCACCGCAAAAAGTTCAGATTAACCGATCGTTTGGTTTAACCGAGCTTGGTTTAACGGGGTTTTACTGTATATGGTTATGTGTGTGTGTGGGGGGGGGGGGGGGGGGATGTCCCCCCCTTATGTTGTGCAAGCTGTAGCTGTGAATTGACATGCTGGGTCCCAGCTTGAGTCCTTCTTGAGGTACAAACGGAACTTGGAATACCCATATTTGGACTCAGCCGGGAGTTGACCCAATGACCTCTCGCATGCGAAGTGGACGATCTGCCTCTTAGTGAGTTTGCTTTGTGTTGGTGGGAGTGTGTGCATGTGTATAAATATGTGTGCGTGTGGGGGGATGGGGGGGGGGCGACAGTGGGGGGGGGGGGTTGTTCTCAGGAAGTTTACATTGAAAGGTGTGAATAATACCAATGCGTTTACTGTAGGTTAAAAAAAAAAAACCTTATACAAATACATTTACTGTACTTTTCCTTTCAATAAGCATCAGTGTTGGATATACTTTTTGTATTCAACTAATCCGTATGCCAATATACATAAGTCCTTTTCTTTTAATAGTATCTTTATTTCCCCCTATTATATATATATACCAGATGCGGTAGCTGAAACGGAAGAGCGCAGGCTTCCATGCAGAAGGTCTGGAGTTCGAATCCCAGCCAAGTCAAACCAATGACTTATCAAATTAATACTTGTCGCTACTTAGCCTGGCACTCGCCATTAATAGGATAGGATAAAGAGTGATTAGCACGGTATCATGATAATGGGAGTAAGTGGGATATTGGGTTATGGTGCCACTGGCCTCGTCTCCCAGTGAGGCAGCACTATAAAGTCGCCATCTTAATATGACCTTAGATGTTGCTAGGACATAAAAGAAACAAACACATATATGCAGTGACACTTCTCTAACCGACCACCTCCACAAATCGACCACTTCCCTATATCGATCATTTTGTTGGGGTCCCAAACGATTGCCCATTGTAATGAAATGAAAAACCCCCTAAACTGACCACCTCCCTAATGGACCATTGAAATTCGGTCCCATGTTCAGTCGATTTAGAGAGGTTTTACTGTATAATAATAATAATAATAATAATATTATTATTATTAGTATAGGGTGAAAAATAGCTTCAGTCTTCGGCAAATACCTGTATGATGGCTCCATTTGTTTGTGGTTCCCAGTAAGGCTGGCGTGCAAAGCGGTGTTTTCCTTTAATCCACTCTTTACACACTCTTTTGTCCACCAGGCAGCTGTGGCAAAGCCCAAGGGTCTGTTTACACTGAGCAGAGAGACATAGGTGACAGCTAATTGGTTCTCCACGTCCACCTTTTATCGCCCACAGATGAGCAATGACGACAATACTGGTATTCAGAATTCCACTGATCCTTCGAGAAGGACTGAAGCTGCGACCTAGAATGCCGGGTGGCAGCTTCAGCTTAGCCGACAGAAGGTGTGGATGGTCTCATTCCGAGCCTTCACTATAGATCCTAGACTTTAAAGGTGCCTAATCCAATGAAACTATCAAATATTCTAAACCGTAACACACGCCTAAACTTGATCCTGCAAATCCGACTTATATCCCAGTCACACTATGATAAAGGATTCACCCTGTACTCGCAGTAAACGGGTGAATACCAGCCCTATATAAAAGCTGTCACAAAAGCGGGGAAAGGAAATGAGAGCCTAATTTCACAATCTAAGATTTAGTAAGAAGCAACAATTATTCTTCATATATGTCCTCATATTTCCCTGCTACCTTTGAGTTGAAAAATATAATAAAACATATAGTTTAATAGAATTTAAAGGTAATATCGACGGCGTTCTAATATCTTGTCTTTTTGCATTCTCTCCCATTTCACCAACTCTGTCCCGATATAAACACCCATTTGATATTGGAGGCAGGCATTCTACTTCGTGTTCCATACTAAAGCTATTTTCACCCATATTTACACTATGTTGTTGTTCACCCGTGTACTACAACTACAGGGTGAATCTTTTATCTAAGTCACACTATGCTTGCGATCACTTGGGACCAGCGAAAAGGGGTGGTCGCAAAGTAGTCGGCGATTGGTTTGTTTCTTTGTTGTTTTACATCTTAGCAACACCTAAGGTCATATCAGGATGGGTACCGACTTGTGACAGCGCACACTCATGGTGACCTTATACAGTTATAGTGATGCCCCACTGGGAGACCAGACCACCATCACCATGACCTGATATCCCACTCAGTCACATTATCCTGACACTGAGCCAACCGCTCCTAGCCCTATCCTAATAATGGCAAGCGCCTGGCTAGAAAGCGACAAGTATACATTTTTAAGTCATTGGTTTGACTCGACCAGGGTTCAAACCAATGATCCCATGGGTTCAGATCCCCTGATCTTCCAAAACAGGAGATGGACGCTCAACTCATTCGGCCATCCCGTCTGGTCCTCGGCGATTGGTTGGCGATTAGTCAGTGATGTCTGGGTGACCATTTTGGTTGCAAGTAGGTTGCAGGTGCTACACCAAAAAACCTCCTTGCGACTAAAAAGGTCATTGACCAGTCACCTACCATTGTTTTTCCTACTTTTTGTTGTTGCTTTGGTCACTAGGAGGTTGCCGGCTTTTGGTTGCAAAGTGGTCGCGTAGTGTGACTGAGGCTTTAAAGCTGCATAGTCTGATGAAAACATTACATTTTCAAAACCAAAGTAATTATCTCCATTTGATTCTAGATGTCTAACTTAGATACTGGTGCACTTATCAAATATTTGTAACCACATAGAAGGGAATAATACTGAGGCAATTTAATCAAACCTGTTACGCTAGAAGTCTATAGTGTCAGACTTTTGGCATGCTTGCCAAAATTAATTTGGCATGTTTGCACTTCAAATATCTAAAAGGATAGCCATTTAAAATAAAAGTTACTTCAAACTAAAGTAAGGTAGATTATAACGATCAGCGTAATATATTTATCTCAGAAAAATGACTG
The DNA here is from genome assembly GCA_030323885.1 of Branchipolynoe longqiensis. Taxonomy (NCBI): domain Eukaryota; kingdom Metazoa; phylum Annelida; class Polychaeta; order Phyllodocida; family Polynoidae; genus Branchipolynoe; species Branchipolynoe longqiensis. Next base: position 28,400,352 of record CM059186.1, read on the forward strand.
AAACGCGAAACCATCAGACTATGCAACTTTAAGTTTAACCACTGGGGCATAAGCACCTATTCCTGCTTAGAAGGGAGATCAATTGAAAAGAACCTGTAAGTGTTTTCAAGTCCTAAAATTTACAAGCCTGTGATGTTCCAGCATATTTGGTGTGCATGCCAACAACATTTTGCCTGTTTTCATTTGAAAATATCTTCAAAGTTAACACATACATAAAACAAAACGACCTACCCCGGGAATGAATGGAAAAGGCAGCCATTAGAGGGTTTCAGTCTATCAACATATTACCCGTCAAGAATGGTAATTGTGGACCAGGGCCTATATGCAGGAGTCGGTGGTATTCGGTGATAGTGAGCCGAAACGGTGGTAGTCGGGAATTTCCCGGGTAGCGGCGAAAGATTGTATGCACGAAGCGGTGATAGGCCTAACACCAAAGGCTTACCCGGTGGTACCTTACCCCTGGTATGTAGGAGGTATAGCGACTTCATTAGGCCCAAATCTATTCAATGCTGTCATATTTAACAGAATTACATATGCAATAACTGAAATTTGATCAATTTAACCCTAAATGCGAAGCGTTATTAAGGCTACTGCCGCATTGGCGGCGATATTAATAGTTATATTTTCGAATCGACGAATGTACAGTAAACAAACCGCCGCCACCGCATCGAAGTCGCTTTCCATACTGGCGGCGGCGGCGATTTGTTTACTTTACGTTCGTCGATTCGAAAATATAACTATTAATATCGCCGCCGTTACGGCAGCACCGTTAATATTGCTTCGAATTTAGGGTTAATTTCATCAAATGTCACTTATTGCGTATCTAATTCTGTTAAATATGACAGCATTGAATAGATTTGGGCCTAATGCACTCGCTATACCTGGTATGGAAAACGGCGGCGGCGCCGGTTTGTTTACTGTACGTTCATCGATTCGAAAATATAACTATTAATATCGCCGCCAATGCGGCGGTACCCTTAATAACGCTTCGAATTTAGGGTTAAATTGATAAAATTTCACTTATTGCGTATGTAATTCTGTTAAATATGGTCGCATTGAATAGATTTAAGCCTAATATATGGGTACAGATACAGAGGGATTTCCCAAATCTATAAATAAATTCACGGGTAGCTATAATCAAAGTGTTGCGCGCTTCTGCATACGACTTGACACAGTTCTCGACGTCGGCGATAGCTACCCGGTAATAGGCTGTAACACCAAAACCCGGTACCACCGACTCCTGCATATAGGCCCAGGAAGCTCCTGGGTAGCCCTGAGATAAATACACGCGCACGTTAACCATACAAGACAATACACCACAAACTAATGACTAAAACTGTTCAGTATTGAAACAAGTTCTAACATGTTATGGACAGGCTAAATAAACCATCAATATTAATCAAAATTAATTAATTAAAGTTACTTCATTCAACCTAAAGTAAAGTATGCTTTCTCAACATCAACTCTTCAATTCCTTCCACACGGGGGGGGGGGGGGGGGGGGGGGGGGCTCGCACCCTGGTCTACTGGATCGGATCTAGGGTGGAACTGCTGGGAGTGCCAGTTTCAGACAGTGTCGACTCACGGAACTAACCAGGCAGTACCACTCCATTGGCATATTAACAATATTTTAAATATTAAAAAATATTAAAATATACACCACATGTTATGACAATATGCTATAAACAAATTCCCAAAACACACACATGGTCTTATTATCGGGAATGATTCACTGCCGTTTTTTTAGTCCACTGTAGATGTGCATGTGTAGCACTCACACACTCTACAACTACAAGCACCCCTGGCCCACTTTGCATTACACATGTTCCAAAACAACTGTCGGAACTGTCGTGTTCACACGGACAAGAAGCCTCACAAAGGTGGGGGGGGGGGGGGGGGGAGTGGGGAGTAGGGGTTGCAGCCCACTCACCAGAGCGAATTGCAGCCTGGTAATGCCCTCTTTGACCCAGGGTCTGGGGCTGGTGGTGTGTGGAGGTTAAGAACCAACGGGCTCAAGACTTAATAAGCATCATAGAGAGTTCATGCAGGTGTGTCGGGTGGGGGGGGGGGTGAGGTGGGGGAGGGTTGAGGTGGAAGTGGCGGTATGGTGGGAGGGGAGCGTGGGCAGGTGATAAGTGGGGTTGGGATAGGGGAGTGTAGCTTTGTTTGCTTGGGGTTGTAGGTCCTGGCAACATCCAAGGTACCCGGGCTTATATATTATGGACAGTATAAATACAGCCTCAATAAAAAAAGAAAAAAAAGAAAAAAAGAAAAAAAAAGGTCATTTCATGACAGGTACTAAATTGTGAGAGGGCACATTTGCTGCCCCACTGGGCCACCACGCCACTGGCACCATGGCCTGGTTTCCTACTCAGTCACATTATCCCGGCACTGAGTTAACCAGTCCTTACCCTATCCTCGCAATGTTGAACACCGTATGCATGATGCGGTGTTAGCTCCCCAAAACTGGTTTTGGCAGGGATTTCTAGGTTAGCGGTGAAAACTCAGTACACAAGGAGCGGTGTTAGCGCAAACACACCTGGGCCCGTATTCATGACGCAGTGTTAGCTTACACTCGGTGTGTTTACATACTGAGTTTTCGCCGCTAACCTAGAAATCCCCACCAAAACCAGTTTTGGCTCGCTAACACCGCATCATGAATATGGGCCCAAGTGTAAGCTAACACCGTGTCATGCATACAGGCCTGGCTAGTGATAGTATAAATTTGATAAGTCACTGGTCGGGGTTTGAACTCCGTACAGATTCAGGCACGGCATCGGGTCGGGAAGGTGGTTATGGTGGGGATAAGATTGGGGAATGTGGAGGGTGAGGTGGAATGAGATGGGAATGAGATGGGAGTGAGTGAGAGTGAGGTGGGGTTGAAGTGGAAGTGAGGTGAGAGTGAGGTAGGAGTGAGGTGGAAGTGCGGTGGGAGTGAGGTAGAAGTGAGGTGAGGTGGAAGTGAGGTGGGAGTGAGGTAGAATTGAGGTAGATTTGAGGTGGGAGTGAGGTGAGTGGTGAAGAGTGAGGTAGACATGAGGTAGAAGAGGGGTGGGAGTGAGATATAAGTGAGGTAGGAGTGAGGTGGGAGTGAGGTAGAAGTGAGGTAGATTTGATGTGGGAGTGAGGTGGAATTGAGGTAGAAGTGAGGTGGGAGTGAGGGAGAAGTGAGGTGGATTTGATGTGGGAGTGAGGTGGAATTGAGGTAGAAGTGAGGTGGGATTGAGGTAAAAGTGAGGTGGGAGTGAGGTAGAAGTGAGGTGGGAGTAAGGTAGAAGTGCTGTGGGAGTGAGGTGAGAGTAAGGGGGGAGTGAGGTAGAAGTGAGGTAGATTTGACATGGGAGTGAGGTGGAATTGAGGTAGAAGTGAGGTAGAATTGAGGTGAGAGTGAGGTAGAAGTGAGGTGGGAGTGAGGTAGAAGTGAGGTGGAGTGGGGTAGAAGTGGGGTAGAACTGAGGTAGAACTGAGGTAGAACTGAGGTAGAACTGAGGTAGAATTGAGGTAGAACTGAGGTGAGAGGTGTGAGTGAGGTGAGAGTGAGGTAGAATTGAGGTGTGAGTGAGGTAGAATTGAGGTAGAATTGAGGTGTGAGTGAGGTGAGAGTGAGGTAGAAGTGAGGTGTGAGTGAGGTAGAATTGAGGTAGAAGTGAGGTGGGAATGAGGTAGAAGTGAGGTAGAATTGAGGTGTGAGTGAGGTAGAAGTGAGGTGGGAGTGAGGTAGAATTGAGGTAGAAGTGAGGTGGGAATGAGGTATAAGTGAGGTAGAATTGAGGTGTGAGTGAGGTAGAATTGAGGTGTGAGTGAGGTAGAAGTGAGGTGGGAATGAGGTAGAAGTGAGATAGAATTGAGGTAGAATTGAGGTGGGAGTGAGGTGAGAGTGAGGTAGAAGTGAGGTGGGAGTGAGTGAGGTAGAAGTGAGGTGGGAGTGAGGTAGAAGTGAGGTGGGAATGAGGTAGAAGTGAGGTAGAAGTGAGATAGAAGTGAGGTAGAATTGAGGTGGGAGTGAGGTGGGAGTGAGGTGTGAGTGAGCTAGAAGTGAGGTGGGAATGAGGTAGAAGTGAGATAGAATTGAGGTAGAATTGAGGTGGCAGTGAGGTGAGAGTGAGGTGCCAGTGGGGTGAGGCACACACATGCTAGCACTCTCTGGGTACGCTGACATAGCGCGGTGCATTTTGGGGTGTGGGGTGGGTTTGTGAGTGAGGGAGGCCGGGGGCCATTTTCCCCTCATAACGATTGTCTCGGCGACCCAGATTATAAATGTGCGGAGCTAATAAAGGTGTGTCGCCCAGAGCCACACTATTTATACAGCAGCCCCCCTCAACCCCTCCCCCACCTAGCCCCACCCCCCACATTCCCACCCCACTCTACAAGGCCTAGTTGCCTGTGCGTAGAAGTGTACTGAGCCTGCGTGGGATGGTATGTTACGGATGGATGGAGAGATACTTATACTTATCCCCATCACTAACTCTCGTCTGTTTATATATTTAGACATAACAGGCTGTTATTACCCGATTCGGCCTGTCTACTATATATGACCTGTCATAATTATAGTGGTCATGTGGAAAGGACTGACTATACCGCTACTGAGTCGAAAAAGTATCAAGTCTTGTTTTTCAATGCATTTAGTGATGGAGCTTTGACTATTTTGGGTGGAAGCCTATTCCATATGTTGGCCGCTCTATCAAGGAGAAAGGAGAAAGTAAAATAGTCGGGTATGTTGCATGAGTGTGCTAACATAGGGAAATTTATCTTCTACTTCAAGCTGCATGGACGATGAAAACATCAAATTTTCAAAACCAAAATAATACCTAGATTTGATTCTACTTATCTAACTTCGATACTGGTGCATTTATTAAACATTTGTCGCCACATAGAAATTAGAAGGCTATACTGGGGCAATTTAATAGAACCTGTTACTGCATAACCCTATGGTGTAAAGAGTTTCGGTGTGCTTGCCAAAATTAATTTTGCGTGTATGCACTTCAGATATCTCAAAGATTGGCCATTTAAAAAAAAGTTACTTCAAATTAAAGTAAGGTAGATTATAACAATCAACCTAAAAATATATTCATCTAAGAAAATGACAGGAACTCAAAATCATCGAACGGTGCACCATATTTTCAGAATATTCGAATATTTGTCAATTATTGATTGATTTTGACCATACAAACTGAAATCTGTGAAATTGAATGAATGCACTTCAAAATAGCAGCATTCTCACCACAATTTGAGCAGAGCTAAACGGAAACCCCCAAAACAAATAACATAACGACTAACAGCTAAGATGACAAGGCTGCTACCAAATTGAGACTATTGCTGTTCAGCGATGAAAACAAGCCACGGTGCAACTTACTCGTTATGGACAGGGTAAATAAACCATCTCCCCCCCAAAAAAAACAAAAAAAAACACCTGTGAATCAACATTTTTGTGCCTGATGCAAAACGGCTGACTGAATAGTGATGACGCCAGCATGCGACTTTAGTGGTTCTGGCAAAGCACCACTAATTTCCAAATCCTTAGTCAAAGAAACCACCAATGACTCACACACTCAATGTCATGCCATCTCTTGGGAATCGTCCTGATATGACCTTAGATGTTGCTAGGACGCAAAACAACAACAAAATAAACAAACAAAATCTCTAAATGAAGCGAAACAGTGAATTTAGAGTGAGATGAGAGCCTACGCTTCAGCCATTCTAGACCTATATAACTTTATAAGCTCCCGGACGCAATCAATCTACCCATGCTACCTGTGTAGCTGGCAATTCACCTTGGGTGGTCAATGCACTTCACTACAGTCGTATCTGCTAATGCTAATAATAGGGCTGGAAGACCAGTGTTTCGGTACTGATTTCTCTCTCTCTATGTATATATAAATACAATTATATATATATATTCAAGTACTAAAACACACACACATAAATACATTATATATATATATATATATATATATATATATATATATATATATATAGATTAGTTAGACGAATCTTACCTTGGTATAGATGATGGATAACTGTTGTTTTCCCGAGGTATAAGCCTCGGCTAGACGTGGGTGAGGGAGAGGTAAGCACATCCGGGTACAGCAATCTTTACCTACTAATTCAGGATAAAATGATCTCTAAAATTCTAAATACTAATGTTTCCTTGGTACAAGCAAGGGACTAGACGTGGCAGGGTGTGGAGGGTGGGCCGTCACCCACGTCTAGCCGAGGCTTATACCTCGGGAAAACAACAGTTATCCATCATCTATACCAAGGTAAGATTCGTCTAACTAATCTATTTTACCTCGGTATATAGCCTCAGGCTAGCCGCATGCTAGGGAGACTTTACGTAATATCATTTTATCCTGATATTTCATTTTATTTGTTTATGTTTTGTGGTATGGAACGTTCGTTAACCTTATATGTTTGTGACCATGGTATGTTCTCACCTTTTTTGACCTTAATGTTGTAGCAGTCGCCGTGCGACGCCACTTGGCTTTTCCAATCGCTTGTTATAATGTCTAGCAAACGATCGTTCGGTCTTCCATCCTGCATGCGCTAGTATGCGCTTGACCGAAATGCCTAAGAGGCGTGCCTTTGACACCATGGCTCCTCTTGTTGAGTGTGACGCATATTTGTCCGTATCCACTCCTGCCATCTTTAGGACATTAATTGTCCATCTGGCAAGCGTATCTCTTGATATGCCCTTGTGTGGCTTAATAAAGCTTATCAACAATTGTCTTGAGTTTCTAACTCCTTGTGTCTTGGATATATATGTTCTGATCGCGGAAACTACACACAGTTTCGGATTGTCTTTGAATTGTGTTACATCAATTGACGACAAAGGATCACCTAAACGATTAGATTTTAACAATGTTGTCAAATCGAAGGTCGCTTGCCTTCTATCTATTTCCAGTCCATCGAGTGAAAGTGCCACTATAGTCTGGCCTCGATGACCTGTGACTAACAGTAATAAAAGTGCTAACTTAAACCCTAATTGTTTTATATCTAGCAACCTATTATGTGGCCAATCGTTAAACATTTTGAATACCAGTGACACATCCCAAAATCGGTCATATTTTGGTTTAGGTGGGTTTCGTTCATAAATTCCCTTTAGTACCCATGATATAACATGGTGTTTACCCATTGTATCTCCCCTTGTTCTGGGAAGGATAATCGAGAGAGCGCACCTGGCAGCATTAATTGCGCCGTAACCTAGCCCTTCTTGTTCTAACATTCTAAAGAATCTGCACACTTGGGCAATAGTTGGGTTCATGGGTTTAACTTTGTGAATAAGACAATAAACGCCCCATTTTTTCAAATATGTGGTATACATTTTAACTGTTCCTTTTCTCCACGCATGTGACACTAGCCGTTCTTGTGTAATTTTGTCTAAACCAAATTGTTCTAGGTATTTATTTAGAAAAGGAATGCAAGCAACGGTGTTGTTGCTACGTTGCCGTGATGTTCCAGAGGGCCTTGGTGAGTTAGATTTCCTCGGGATTTTGGGAATCTGAGGCAATCTCGGGCTGTCGAGGCTAGTCCTGCTAGCCACGGCTGTGTGTCCCATTCGGGGACGATCAGGATGACGTGAGACCGGTCCATCTTTATCTTTCGTGCCACTTTGGTAATGATGTTGAAAGGGGGAAAAATATAATAAAATTCATTTTCCCAAATCAGTGAGAAAGCATCTATGTGCCAAGCAAATGGTTCTGGGTGCCATGAAACATATCTGTTAACTTTAAAGTTATTCCTTGATGCAAATAAGTCAACCGTAGGTGAACCCCATTGGCGACAAATTTTGTTGAAAATTTTTATGTTTAAATTCCATTCTAAGTGGTCGTGAAAGACTCTACTCTTTTTGTCAGCCAGGACGTTTTGCGATCCTGGGATATGTGATATGGTTAACCATATTTGATGTTTTTGCGCCCAGTTCCAAATACTTTGTGCCAAGTTATTGCACTCTTTTGACTTTGTACCTCCCATATTTCTGACATATGCCATGGCCGTAGTGTTATCTGTAAGCAGTTGAACAGTATTTTTCGGTATTTTAATTAGACTCAAGAGGCCTAAGTAAACCGCTCTTAATTCAAGAACATTAATATGGTCTGATTTTTCGTTTTCTAACCATCTCCCTCCTGTTGCTACATCATTTCGATGAGCTCCCCAACCTTGTAATGACGCATCGGTAGTAACTACCGTGTTGGGTTGATCCATTCTAATGGGATTGGAAGAGTTATTAATATTCTCGATCCACCAAGATATATCTGTGTAACCATCCTGGGAAATGTACATTTTTCTTTCAAAGTTACCTTTTGTACGTGCTAACGCTCTATTCTTGTCTATTTCTAGAGACTTGAAGTGCGCCGCCCCATAAAGAACAGCCGGCGCATATGAAACCATTATACCGATAAGGACAGCGACCTGTCTAATCTTTGGCCTAGATATGTCAAGCAGCTGGGAGGCCGTGTCATGAAACTTCTGTAGTTTCTGTTCCGTTAATGATACGGTCATTGCTTTGGTGTTGATTAAAAACCCTAGGCATTTTAATTCCTTATTCGGGACAAAAACAGATTTTTTGTCGTGTATGTAAAAACCTAATTCTGTTAATAAAGTACACAAATCATTCACTGCCAAATGGCATTTGTTAAAGGATTCTGCCATAATAAAGGAATCATCTATGTATGGAAACATTGTATGTCCTAATCTTCCCATAACAGCAAAAACAGGTTTTAATAACTTTGTGAACAGTCGAGGTGCGCAGGCTAAACCATTAGGCATGCAAGTAAATTGGAAAAAGGGTACCGTTCCAAATAAATCTCAGAAATTTTCTGTGTTCTTTGCAAATGGGGACTGTATAATACGCGTCTCTTAAGTCTACACTGGCAAGCCAGGCATGCAGCGTTATTAAGTCTCTCGCCGTTTCTAATGAGAACATTTTAAAATGTTTGTATGTTACCAATTTATTTAACTTTGTCAAATCCAAAATCATGCGAATTTCGCCATTTGGTTTGGGCCTAGAAAAGACATTAGAAATAAAGTGTCCTTTTGTGTTTTGTACTCATTCAATAATACCTTTTGTTTCAAACAGCGAAACCTGATAATCTATTTGGCGTTTTTCTGCTATGTTGAATTTGTATGGGAACGGAACTCTTTCCTGTTTTGGTATGTCTGTGAAAGGTATTTGAACTCCTTTTACTATATCCAAAATTTCCCTATCAGATGTAATGTTAACCCATTTGTGCAAACAGTTAAGGATGTTGCCTGCCTGAAACTTGCTTACATAAGTTTGTGTCTCTTCAGACACTGTGTTGATGTAGGAGTCTGTGTCTCTACTTGGCTCCTGGCCGCGGGAATTGGGGTTTGGGTGTAAACTCCCTTTTGTATCCGCGGTTGTCGTTCCAACCCGTGTTCTGGCGTTCTCCTCTGCCTCGTCCTCTGGGATTGAAGCCGAATGAGGGACCTCCTCGTCCCGGCCTTCCTCCTCTGCGGAAGCGAAAATCCGAGCGGGAGCGTCGGAATTTGTTGGGGTTGTCAAACTTTTTGGTGCCATCCGTGTTTTTAGCGCTTTTAGTGTCTACCTCGACAGCTTTGAAGAGGTGCGCTAGCTGACCGCCAAACATTTTGGTTTTGTCCAGTGGCTTGCCTAGCACTGGCTTTGGCGGTAGGTAAAGGGTGTATTCTTTACCATCATTGTCAGTTACTTTCTTCGATCTGGCGACTTCTTTGCCAGCATCTGTTGTGACCGACTTGAAGACGTTTTCAAATCGCCTAAAAGTCATGAAGTTCGACGCTGCGGTAAGCAGCGCAATTCCTTTGTCCATCACTCGTGCAAGCGACGAGAACTTATTCTCGGCTTGCATCCGATTCGCTACCGGAGTTATCGATGTAAGCGCTCCGAGCACCGCTTTATGAATCGTGCACAACGCGTTCTCATAACGCCGTCTTTCGTCTGAGAGATGGATGCCTGCATCCATTTCTTTACTGATGGACTGGGGAACTCCTTTAATTCCCGAAATTTGTTCCGTCAGCTTGTTGATCACCTCCACAGGTTTGAAAGTGTGGAAATGTCCTTTCAGGGTTTCCCTCATCATGGTTGTAGTCCGCAACCTCTTTGCTTTCGCCAACGGGCATTTCTTCTTGATCTTTGCCCCTATCCTGGCATAAATGCCCACTCTCTCCGTGTCTGAATCGGAGTCAGTTGTGGACGAATCATCTGATTTATCCGATGATGAGTCCTTCTTCTTTTTCTTTTTGTTTTTCTTTGTCTTCTTCACTCGTTTCTTATTGGTCTTTGTGAATTCATCACCCGAGCTACTGCCAAGTCTTTTCCGCTTCTTGGGTTTCGGTTGCGGAACCTCAAATGCCGATTCGGTTTCGTCATCTGAGAAATCCTCCCAGTCATCGTCTGGGATAGGAGGAGAAGAAGGCTGTGTGGCTTGTGTCTTATATTTGTCCATAATCCGTAGGATTTTGTCTTCAAGCTCCTCATCCCCACTATCCTTGTCCGAAGGACCAGCCCCCGGCTGTGGAGACGGCGGTCCCGTCTGCGGTGGTGAGGAATCGTACCCAGAAGGCACGTGGCCCTCTGCCGCTGCCGGCGGAACCTTGTTTCGCTTGGTGGCCATCGGTTTCTGTAACAACAAAGGTTACTTAGTACCGGTATCATCTCAACATGTTCACAAAGTGAGCTAGAGTGAGGTATTATTCGGATGGTATATAGTAACGTGTTTAAACCGTTCTGTATACAGGCGTTAAGCTAAAGTTTTGCCGTAGGTTTTATCGGTAGTGAAACCAACCAAACGGAGGGGCGGCCATTGGCACGCCCGCTCTCTCTGTTTCGTACACTTCTCCCACCCGCGGCATTCTGCGCCAGCAAGTTGAAGAAAATATTACGAAACTCGGAGGCTCGCCTCAAAAACCGGTCTGGGGAGTCTATAAAAGAAACCCAGGATCATCCCCAACATAACCCTCTTTAGGGTTCGGAGGAATTTCCTTAGGAGATGCAACTCGGGTTAACATCTCTGCCTGTCTGAACACAGGTTTCGCTATGTCAAGCGGTATCGGTTTCGGTTCTGCACATTCTATCCTCGTGTTTTTTATAACACCTTTTATGTCCAAATTGGACCTGAGAAAGTTCTAAGCTTTCATAATGGGATGCTATAAACCATCCTTAAGAAGTTGAATGCAGTTTCTCAATACTTACAGTTAGTTAAAGTGTTGTAGTAGTTAAATCCTGCTGGAGCAGCTCAGCGAACGTCCTCCCGCCGTGAGCTGCTTATGCTAATTGCTGTACCCGGATGTGCTTACCTCTCCCTAGCCTGCGGCTAGCCTGAGGCTATATACCGAGGTAAAATATATATATATACATACAGTAAAACCTCTCTAACTGACCACCTTCACAGATCGACCACTCCGCTATATCGATCGCTTTATTTGGGTCCCAACAATACCATTGTAACCAGATTCTAACTCCGTAAACCGACCACTTCCCTAAATGGACCACCTTAAGTCGGTCCCAAGGTCGGTCGATTTAGAGAGGTGTTACTCTATAAATATATATAATTATACATATAAATATATATATAAATATATAAATATTTAAATAAATATATATGTATTCTTGAGGAGGGGGAGTGGAGAGATATATTCAAATGTCCTGTCATCAGAGGAAGAATCAAAATGAACATTTTGTACACTGAAATAAAAATTTGTTCACACATTGATTGATTGGTTGGTGGTTGCTTTATGCCGTGTCGGCAGCATACGCCACATTCACAGCATATTCACATGATGGTGGTTCACCGATCGCAGGGGTCGCAGTAGACAAGTACTACGATAGTACAATTCTTGGTTGGAACTCTCTAAAGCGGCTGTCACACATCACCGGATTGGAGGAAACGGAAAGAAACTGAACAAAGTCCGTTGATAGTCCGGTTTGTGTCCATACAAGTTTTGAACACGCACAAAACTTGGAACGGATGCTGCCGGATTGACGTCTACGGTTCTTGTCTGGTTTGAGTTTGCTTCATGCGTTGGCTATCCATTTCATGTCCGTTTCATGTCAGTTTCATGTCAGTTTCATGTCTGTTCGTCCAGCTGCCTTTGAACCGATATCGCAACATTTTGACCCATTTTAATACATTTTGATACTTATCAGGACCGAACACCACCAGACTAGACAATTCTGTCTGTTGCTCAATCCGGTGATGTGTGACAGCCGCATAATGGGCGAAGCTAAAATTCCATGTATGCAAATGCAATAAAAAATGGAAAAGCATGTAAACGCACGGTGGAGCTTCCGTATGTCTGGTTGCGAATGCTGATGCGAAAGCAAATGCAAATGTGAATGTGTGGCTCGCTCAATGGACCAATTGGTGCAAATGCGTTGTTGTTGCATTCACATTCGCATACCGCATATATATATATATGAAATCTTAGCTTTAGTCGTATTGGACTCCCCAGTCTAAATCCCAGTCGGATAGAATAAATAAGGACTCTAAACCTCAGGGGCCATATGCATGGAGCGGTGTTAGCGACCCAAAACTGGTTTAGGATGGAATTTCTGGTTTAGCAGCGAAAAGTCGCTAGGCATCGAGCAGTGTTAGGCAAACACCATGAGTTTAAGGTCAGAGATTCTAACACCAGCCCATAGCAGGTTTACGGGCGGTGTTAGGTACCGAGTAGGGCCAAATCTATTCAATGCTATCATATTTAACAGAATTACATACTCTAAAAGTACAATTTTATCAAATTAACAACAAATTCGAACATATATTAACGCCACAGCTACATCGGCGGCAATATTAATATAGTCGAATCAACAAATGTAAACTAAACAAATCATCGCTGCCACCCGCCGCCGTATCGGCAGCGATATATTAGAGCCAAATCTATTCAATGCTATCATATTTAACAGAATTACGTAAGCAATAAGTGAAATTTCATCAAATTAACCCTAAAATCGAAGTGATATTAATGCCTTAGCTAAATCGGCGGCGATATTAATACTGTCGAATTGACGAATGTAAGCAAAACAAATCGCCGCCGCCACCAAATCGACTGCGATATTGGGAAATAGCGGTGCTCGCCGGCAACAGGCTCGAGGGATTTCCCAAATCTATAAATAACTTCACGTTTAGCTAACATGAACCGTTTAGGCACCCATGCATATGGCGTGAAATACTTTGCGATGCCGGTGATAGCTACCCGATGTTAGATGGTTAACACCACATGACGCTAACACTGCTTCATGCATACGGACCCAGGTGCGCATGCTATATATAGAAGCGGGCGCTGTGGGCTGTGGACGGTGGACGGTAGATGTATACACAGCCTTGTCAGGCATGCTGGGTGTGATATGAAGACTGAGTGGGCTGAAAGCCAGATGGGTTGAAGGCCAGATAAGGGTACAGATAAGGTAATCAGTAAGATGCAGGTCAGGATATGACCTAGGTAGTGTTCATTGGGAGGAGGGCTTCTATTGGGGTTTTACGTCCTAGCAACATCTAGTGTAGGGGATTGGTCACCTATTTATACCAAACCACCAGTGATCAAGTCCCCAGCAATCCTAACTAGGTATTTAATAGCCCGCGACACATGTCTTCTGGGAGGGGGGGGGGGCCTAGTCTCCCAGCACCATGACCTGATATCCGCCACTCAGTCACATTATCCTGACACTGAGCCAACCAGTCTTTGCCCTATCCTAATAATGCCGAGCGCCTGGCTCGGAAGCGACAAATATCAATTTTTAAGTCATTGGTGTGACTCGACCAGGGTTCGAATCCCACGATCTACCAAAACGGGAGATGGACGCTAAACTCATTCGGCCATTCCGTTTCCCAATACAGGTTGAACAGGATACCATTCCCGTTGGAAGGAGACACAAACCATTGCATGCCCTCTTACCAAAGAAGCCACGTGACCTCATTCTAGTTCCCTGGTGGGAAGGACGCGTGGGAACCGACCCGCCCCCTGGTGGCTGACCGTGGACTTTGCGCCAACTGATCTGGTACTTGTACTGGTACTGGTAGCCCCTACAGAGGTACACTCACACATACTTCACCCACTCCACTGGACAACTGGGCCATGGGACCGGTGGTGGGTTGGGGGGGGGGGGAGGTTAGAGGGGAGGGTGGGGGGGGGGCCACAATCAGAAATGGTTTTGTTTGTTTGTGTGTCCTAGCAACATTTAAGGTCGCACTCATGGTGACCTTATAGCACTTCCCCACTGGCAAATCGGGCCATGGGGACCATGACCCGATATCCCATTCAGTCACATTATCCCGACACTGAGCTAACCAGTCCTTGCCCTATCCTATTAATGCTGAGCGCCAGGCTAGGAAGCGACAAGTATAAATTTTAACCAGTCCTCATCCTTATTACTATTAGGATAGGGCAAGGATTGGTTGGCTCAGTGTCAGGATAATATGACTGAGTGGGATATCGTCAATTGGTTTGACTAGACCGGGAACCGAACTCCCGACCTTCCGCACGGGAGGCCCGCGCTTTACCGATTAGGCCACGGCGGCCGGTTAATCAGAAATCAGACAACCGCGAGTTGTTTACATTCCACGGCTATCTCAAACAGAGCCTTGTAATGTAAACATGACATAGGATAATTAGCCAGATAAGTGCACCCTAATCAGTTTCCCAGGCAACGCGTCAATAGTACACTAGTACACGCCAGGCAGCGGAGCTGGGAAACTAGTTAAAGCTGCATAGGCATGACATTTTCTAAACCCAAAACACTTACAAAAAAAGTTACATATAATCGATCCGACATATCCAACTTAGAAGGTTGGGTTCAAACCCTGGTCGAGTCAAACCAATGCCATAAAAATGTACACTTGTCGCTTCCTACCCAGGCGCTCTGCATTATTAGGATAGGGCAAGGACTGGTTGGCTCAGTGTCAGGATAATGTGACTGAGTGGGATATCAGGCCATAGTGCTCCAACAACCAACCAGACCGGATGGCTGATTGAGTTAGAGCGTCCGTCTCCCGTAGTGGTAGCTCGTGGGGTCGTGAGTTCAAACCCTGGTCGAGTCAAACCAATGACTTAAAAATTGATACTTGTCGCTTCCTAGCCAGGCACTCTGCATTCAGACACAAAAAACAGTATAGCAAAGACTATCTCACCCCAACTAAATCACATCATAAAGATCAGGACTTACTTTATGGTAACTGACATTTATAAAATATACATTGCAAAATTTGTTTATAAGCAAAAGTATGGCCTCCTCCCTGAAATATTTGATAATCTTTTCAAAGAAAACAATCAGGTCCATTCCCATAACACACGACAGATAAATAACATACACTGGAAACAAATATGACAAAATAACTAACTGAAAACCAAGTAACTCAATACCAGTACAGATTAGAAACCTAAAAAGTACTGTAAAAAACTAAAGATAAGCTATCTCAATGCATACTAAATCGATTACCAGTAAAGAATATATATATAATAGTGTATAGTTGTCATTAACTAGCCACATAATTAAAAATATCAAGCGGCTATGGCAAAGAACATAATGGTGCTGTCACATTACGATCCTTCTCACCAGCGCGCCGCGAAGTGCAAAATCACTTTTAATCGTCGAGAGACGTCAAACTTTTTGGCGTCAGCGCAACGTATTGGTAGCGTGCGGCTGACGTTGTGGTAAAAGTTTGGCGTGATATGACCTTAGATGTTGGTAGGACGTAAAACAACAAAATACAACCGTTTGACGCACCGTGTGGGAACGACCCTCACTCGCGTGCGGCGTGTGCCTAGCATTCGCATAACATTATTCCAGCGATGTCGACATGCTTCTGACGTCGCCATAATGTTGGCACCCGTGCGTTGTCGGTCGTCGAAAGTTTTGTGCAAGCACAAAACTTCGCCAATTCCCTGATGTGCGCTGCTGACCTTCGCCGACCTTCAACAAATACCAACGCGCACGTAACGCTTCCTGACATATCCCGAAGTTGCACACAAAAAAATCACATACGTCGATGCGTGTTGGCGAGAAGGGTCGTAACCTGACAGGGCTATAACTTAGATTTATCCCTATTATTTAGTTAAATGCAAAATAACTACTGATACTGCATGTAAGTACATGAATCCATGACACAATATACATATATTATTCCTATCATTACTTAGTTTTTTGCTAACTGTGAAGAGACGCATCAGTATCTCATCATAATCATTAGTTAAAAATGTAGCTTAAGTTTAATCATTTGTTATTGTCATCACTTGTTCATTCACATCATGGAGACCAGCTAGATAAATATCGTTTTTCTGGGATCCTTTCTGTCTGTAAGGAATTTGTATGCATTTATTGTATCACCTCAGTTTATTGTAAACATACCTTGGAGAGAATAAAAGAATTGAATTGAATTGAAAAAAGTGGGATACCAGGTCATGGTGCCGGCGGCCTGATTTCCCAGTGAGACAGCACTATAAAGTCGCCATGAGCGCACACTGTCACACGTCAATACAAGTCTTGATATGACTTTAGATGTTGCCCTGACGTAAGGCTCCAACAACCAACCAACCAAGCATCTTGGTTAAAGCAATGTATCATCATCACCATCATCGTCATCATCATCATCATCATCATCACCACCATCACTGGTGTACTTACCGAACATGTTCCAGTACTCCGTGAATGGCGCCTGCGGTGCGATGCACGATGGCGACCACGAGAGGCGCCTGCGTCGCGGCATCTTGCGCGGTGTATGACGGGAAGGCGCGATGTTAATAGTGGCGCCACGGGACGCAGCGGGTACACGGTAGGGGCGGGAGGTGTGTATGGGGGGGGTGGGGGGGGGGCCGTGGGTGCTGAGGCCAGGGTTATCAACCTACCCACCTACATTCGTACATGTATACAGCATAGCATGGCCCAACCCCGCCCAGATCACGTCCACAGTTCGTGCGTTAACACTAACTGTCTGTCGGCCACCTCCCCGTGTGTGTGTGTGTGTGTGTGCGTGTGCGTGTGCGTGTGCGTGTGTGTGTGTGTGTGCTGCGTCTGATCTCTCAATTGTTCTAATTACGTCCTGTGGTAGCCGAACGTCCGTAGCTCTTTCTTCTCCTCTCTCTTTCTCACTCTCTGCTTGTCATTGACACTTAGTAATCCACTGGCAATAATAATAACCTGTTTGGTTCAATCCTCTGTGTGCATGTATGAGTGTGTGTGTGTGTGTGAGTGAGTAACATTCACAGGTCACTCTCTGCTGATTGTCATTGGCACTTGGTAATCCACTGGCAATAATCATTAGTTTAAGATGACCCTTCTGCTTCAATTCTCTGTCAATCGAAATAGTTTCTCGTTGTCCTCATTGTATACACCAAGCTGTAGTAGGGTGTGTGGAATGTGAGTGGTTGAGGGACGGAGGGAATGGTGTGGGTTCCTTCCTGTCTCATCTGTCACACAACAGGTAAGTGAGCCACATACTCAGATTGTAAGTTGAATGTCTCGCGCCTTGTTCAGTCACTAGTCTCCCCCCTCTCTCCACACACACAAAAACCCTAAACAAAGCTCTTTGCCAATCCCCAAGGCGAGTCAATTAAAAGACTTACCAAATTCATACTTGGCGCTACTTTTCCTGGCACTGCTTGGTATTATTACTAGGCCAGGGTAAAGGGCGACTGGATGGTTCAAGTGGTTGGTTAATGTGGGTTATCGGGGTGGCGATGGTGTCGATGGCATGGTATCCCACTGGTGAAATACTATAAAGACGCCATGGCGAAAAACTCTCACAGGGCGGTAGTACCCATCCTGATGTGATATGTTGCTGGGACGGGGGAAGTACCAATAAATCAAACTTCGATATTGGTTGAAGTGTATTCTGTTGTGTGTTCGTGTCTGGAACTTGTGGGTCGTTTGGGCTATTTTCCGTTCCAACCAGTGGTCCACAACTGGTTCATCAAAGTCCTGTCCTGTCTGTGGGAAAGTGTATATATAAAAGACCCCTTGCTGCTTATCGGAAAGAGTAGCTTATGTGGTGGCAGCGGGTTTCCTCCAAAGGAATATGTCAGAATGACCATATGGTTTACGTCCAATAGCCGATGTTAAAAATCAATGCGCTCTAGAGGCGTCGTTAAATAAAACAAGCTTTACTTGTTGTGTGTCCTGCACACTGCACACTGCACGGGTGCGGTGTGCACTACTGGCTTTAAACACTTGTAGACGACTTCACGCGCTGTGTAGGCGGATAGACGTTATTGTTGGCATTCAGCAACAAACGCACAACGAGCCTGTGTGTATGCCCGTCTACCTCTAGACTGACCTCACTGGGATCGTTGAGCCGAGCCGAGCCGACAGCCGAGCCGAGCTGCCTGGCACTGGCACCGGAGGCGTGGGAACGTGTCTGGTGTAGGGAAAAAGGCACCATAGCATCATAGCTTCATAACATCATCCCCCCAACCCACACACCCACACCCCCACCTCCAAACAAAGAGGATGAAAACAAACGCCGGGCTACAAGTATGGGGACCGCCGCCCGCCCACCGCCGCCAGCACCACCTGGTGAGCGCTAGTTATGGCGCTATCCTCGGTGGTGGTTAGAACTTAGATAGATAGCACAGCGCCCAAATATGGCCAGCCTTGCAAATTCTTATCCACTACTACTGATTTGGCAGATTATAAATAAATAAGCCAGCCTCAGGATCAGGATGAGGATGAGGATGTCTACGCCACTTGGTATTCATTCATTCATTCATTCATCCAAGTTCTGAACAGGAGTCAATGTTGGTTGCTATCTCTCTATCTCTCTCTCTGTCTCTTTCTGTCTGTCTGTCTCTCTCTCTCTAAATCCTTTTAAAATGTCTACAGCGCTTTGTATTATTTATTCACTCATCCAAGTTCTGACGAGGAATCAATGTCTCTCTCTCTCATCGCTCTGCCCTTCACTCACTCTCTCTCCCTCTCTCTCTCTCTCTCCCTCTCTCCCTCTCAGTTGTAACCGTTGTATGAGAGACTTTGTGTTGTGTGAGAGGCTATGTGTATGTTATATGAGAGCTTGTTTTAATATATGAGAGCCTGTTATATAATACTCATGCCTGAGAGAGCCTGTTATATAATATTCATGTTAAACGCCGGAGACCTATTCATTCGGACATCTCATGTCCCAAGTAAATAAACCCTTTTCGCCTTCAGACAGAAGGTTGGTTGGAAGATCATTTTCATGATGTTACGTTGTTAGGCCTTAATAACCACAACATCACTTCTGTCACTGATGCCAGAAGGTACTGCGTTGTTGGTGGAAACGGTCTATTGTAAATATAATCCTCCACCACCACCACGCATCGCTGTGACCTGTGTCCGGCCAGGGTTGCTGTAGATATACACAGTATGTTGAGAGTGATACTGATCCCGGTAGTATGACGGTAACTTTCCGTCCTAGGTGAGTGAGTGAGTGAGTGAGTGAATGAGTGAGAGTGAGTGAGAGTGAGGGAGAGAGTGATTGCCTGCCGCTTGCTTGACGTGAGCGACGGGACCCTCTCGGTGACAGACAGCCGCCCGACCCTTCCGGTCCTACCCCGGTCCTACTCGGTCCCGGTCCACTGCCCGTGATATACCGGGCACTCCACGCCCGACATTGTGGAGGTGTCGCGGGAGATCAGGTTCCCAGCGTCCCCGAGAGGTGGCCGGCCACCTGCCCGCAACAAAGACCCGGTCTCCTCCTCCTCCTCCTCCTCCTCCTCCTCCTCCAGTCACACCTCTACCCAGAATCAGGGTAACCACGAACCCACGTATAGAATGGAGCCGCTGTCACCCCTCAACCACTCCCACCCCCACCTACTGCCTCTCCACTCCAGGTGTTGCTACTATGCTAGTAACAGATAGGTAAAGTAGTGGGTGCTTGGCTCCAGGTGTGTCCTTGCCTGTGTGTGTTTTACAGCCACAGCTAGCGGCGATTCCCCGAACTACACGCACGTGTGTGTGTGTGCCTCCTGGCACAGTAGGGGTGAGGTGAGATGAGGTGGAGGTGGAGCGAAATGGGGCGTGTCTCCAGGGTACTAACCCCCACAAGAGATCCACAAGCTTCCTGAGTTTTAAGTGGTGGCCGAGGCGCCCCCGGGGGGAGGCAGGCGTGCCGCGGTATGTTGTCGGGGACGTGCTCGCGTTTATGCCGATCAGCGGGCAGGACGTGGCCCCGGGGGTGGCAGGGCGGGCGGGCGGGCGGGCGGGTGGAGAGCCTCCTGTACACACAGTGTTGTCGGGGCGTCCAGTGTCTACTGTTTTGAGGGGGCTGGCCGCGTGTACATCTATGTATACCACGGGGACGCGGCTGACGACCCCTCCCGGTCCTCTCTCTGTCACCCACACCGCCGCAAGAGGCGCCCTCGTCGCCACGGTCCACAGCCCGCACACGTGACCCCTGAAACGGCCTCCCGCCCGGAGTCCCCGGTAGACAGAATCCAGCCGGTAGTTGATAGACTGGGTGTGGATAGTTGGGTCTCTTGTTCTATGCTAGACTATTAAATTGCACGAGAGACTATGCGTTGTATGAGAGATTTTGTGTTGTGTGAGAGGCTATGTGTATGTTATATGAGAGCTTGTTTTAATATATGAGAGCCTGTTATATAATAGACTAAATATTAATATAAAAGAGACTGTTATATGAGATACTAGATTAATAGAGGCTGCTATATAGTGCATATATGTATTATAAAAGAGATTACCGGTTATGTTGTTGTTGAAGATGTATACTGCCTATCATGGATAAGTCTGAGTAGACTTGTTTTCACCATTAGACAGCTTTGTCGATAGAAAGCCCGAGCCTACACTTTTACCGACCCAAGGAGGGATTTTTTACCTCCCACACCACATAGACATGGTATGAGAGCAACTGGCCTTTGATGACACTGTGAGTTATACACGGCGGTGGAAATCCAAATTGGCAGAGGTGGGGGCACAGGGAATCGAACCGCTGACCTTCAGATTAGGAGTCCGAGCTAGAAAAAAGTCAGACACTCTGACCACTCCGCCACAGAGAACGGATGGATGTAAGAGGATATAAAAGGAACTACAGTAAAACCTCCATAACCGACCACATCCACTCGACGACCACTCCCCTATATCGATCAGTTTATTTGGGTCCCAAGAATACCATTGTAACCATATCCTAACTCCCTAAACCGACCACCTCCCTAAATGGACCACCCAAAGTCGGTCCCAAGGTTGGTCGATATAAAGAGGTTTCACTGTATATGTTATATCGGAAAGACTGACTTATATCAGGATATATATATGAGAGCGATATATAAGAGATACATTATATTATATGAGGGGGCCTATGCTATATAAAACTCAATTACTTAACTCAGCTATACCATAATAGCAGCACAGTTTTTGCAGCGAACCACCATCTTAGCCCATAACGCTGAACTTTTTATGGCTAACCTACTAACATACTAACCCCCTTCATAATCTACTAATATGCCCGACCTAAGTACCCGCTGATCTACCTATTTACAATGTAATGTAAACAGTCGGAAGAACAGTGCCTCAGTTTATACTTTATAAACTGTTTTACCAAAGAAAGCAAGTGGTCTTTTATATGCACTTTCCCACAGACAGGAGAGCACATACCACAGCCTTTGATGAACCAGTTGTGGACCACTGATTGAGGATGCTATGCTATATCAGAAAGACTAATGCTATATTTAGAGGGACTGAATGCCATACTGGTTACGCCCATTAATTACACTGCCCGGCCCGGATCTCTCAATGTTGCCCTCTTCCTTCACGACCCCCCCCCCCCCCACACACACCGGGACCCTCATGACCCCCCTGACCCCTGACCTCCACACACACACGCAGAAGAGAAAATGGACCCTTAAACGTCGACCCGCAGTCATTGGCTTCTGGGAACGCCGCCCGGGCCAGCAGTACCGCACGTCACGTGTACTGTCACGTGCACTGTCACGTGCACGCTATGCACACAGCCGGGTTGGTTTTATGCCTGGTACACACCTACCGTTTTTGCGCACCCACCTACCGTATACGATCTAAAACTGATCGTTTCACACACAAAAATCGCAAGGTGTGCGCTCCCCGCGCACACCTAGCGATTGCGATTCGCGCATAAAACCTCAGTTTTAGGGCTAAAACCGGTCGTTTACGATTGCGATTCGCGATTCGAAAAACGAATCGGCCCGTTTTCAGTTTTAAGCGGGTCGGGTCGAGTCGCCGGTTTTAGTGCGCGAATCCTATACGGGAGGTGTGTACTAGGCATTAGTCATTCAACAGGACATGCTAGTTTAAAGTTGCATGGTGCGATGAAATATATATTTTTCAAAAGGAAAATACTTATCTACATTTGATTCATTATACCCCACTTAGATATTGGTGTATATTAACTCGTAAATTTTTTTTTTTTTTTTTTTTTTTATTGAGGCTGTATTTATACTGTCCATAGCATATAAGCCCGGGTACCCAGGCTTGTTTTCAATGCTGGCCAGTTGTAGTGTTGGTGTTATCTTACCACACAGTGGCTGCTGATAAGGTATTTGATTGCCTGCATTTCAGTAGCAGATAGATAATTGGTTGGTATGGTTAGTAGCCTATGTTAGTTTTTTTGGATTTTCTTGGTATATATGTTTTTATTTTTCTACTCTTATTACTAGACTAGCCTACTCCTATTTACATATCATAGGCTTGTACGTAGCTGTGTGGTGTGTTATCTGGCTACTTTTGGCATGGTTACCTTCCATTGGGCATCCCACTGGTGGGCCGTGACATATCACATGCCCCTTTGCAGTGCAGCTTACTGGGGGTTTCCTAGCCTTATTTTGCACAGATATTTTTTGTAAGTTTTTAGGTCAGGAATTTGTCGTTCCTTTACCGTTTGGGCATTCCACAACTTGGCAGCCATTTCCAGCGTGCTTCTCTCATGAGCTTTTATTCGGCTTCTGGTCTGCTTTAGTAGTGGTGCATTGTTTGCTCTAGTAGCCCTTTGTGGTTTTGTTAGAAGTTTACTGTTTTGACTATAGCTATATGCTAATGTTTTCAAATGAATTATTCTCCTATTTTCTAGTAGTTTCACTTTGGTTCTTTTGTGTATGTCATAGGTTGGGTGCAGCTTGTCTACTCTTAGACAGATTTTTAGGGCTCTGTTCTGCAGTGTTTGCAGTTTTTTTAGTAGTTCTTTTCTCGCACCCATGTAGTTTACATCTCCATAGTCAAAATAGGGGAGCACCATGCCCTTGAAGATTTTTATTGACATTTCTTGTGTCATGTAGTCTCTTAGCTTTGCAAATAGCCACAGTTTGTGGTTTACTTTTTGTATAATTTTATTTATACATAGGTTGTAGTTTAGTTGGCTGTCCAACTCAAGGCCTAGGTATTTGTAATGGTCTACATTTTCTAGTGTTTGGTTTCCTAACTTACAGTGTAGTTTTCTTTCTGGCATTTGTTTATGCGAGAAGAGTACTGTTTTTGATTTGCTTGTGTTGATGGTTATTTTGTTGGACTCACACCACTCATCTAGTTTTAGTAGGAGTTTATTTAGTTTAGTTATTACCTCCTCCTCTGTGGTGCCATTTGCGTATATGACTGTGTCATCTGCATATAGTTGGAGGCATTCAGTTTGCAACCATTTTTCAAGGTCGTTTATATAGATTATAAAGAGTAGTGGCCCTAACACTGACCCTTGGGGTACACCACATGTGACAGGTTGGTTGTCTGATAGTGTATTGTTTATTTTTGTTTTCTGTTGCCTGTTGTTCAGGTAGCATCTTATCCAATCCATAGTGTTGGATTTTATGCCCATGGTTTTTAGTTTTTCCAGTAGTATTTTGTGGTCTACTGTGTCAAATGCTTTGCTGAAGTCAATGAAGGCAGCTCCAACTAATTGTTTTTGGTTCATTGATGCCATTATGTCATTTGTTAGGTTAGCTATTGTTTTTGATGTGGAGTGCAGTTTCCTGAAGCCCCCTTGTCTTTCGTTTAGTATATCATTTTTTTCCAGGTGTTCATTGATGTGTCTATGTAACACTTTTTCAATGAGCTTGCCTGGGGTTTGAAGAATTGATATTGGCCTGTAGTTTCCCATGTTTTGTTTGTCTCCACCCTTGTGAATGGGGGTGATGGTTGCCATTTTCCAGGCTGAGATAAAACGCCCCTGCTCAAAGGAGATGTTGAATAGGTCTACTATGGTGGCCGGGATGGCTTGGAGTGCCTCTTTCAGTATTTTGGTTGGTATTTCATCTATTCCACTTGGTTTATTCGTGTCTATGTCATTTATTAATTTTTTTACTTCTATCATATCTGTTTTGCAGGTGGGGATTTCGTTCTCCACAGTTCCTGATCTGTTTTCCCATCTTTTTTTGAATTTTTCTGACAGCTTTTGCCCTATTGTGGCAAAGTGTCTGTTCAGTTTGTTTGCTGCATCTTTGTCTGTGAGCATTGGGATAGCATATACAGAATAATCAGTGAATTTACTACCTGATCCCATTAGACACTTTGAGGAAGCCATTAGGCAGCCCGCAAACGAATTGGGTCAATTTCATGACCTGATTTGTTTTGTCCTCATTCCCAACACCATATATGGCTTTAGTCAGGTTCTAAGACATACACATTACTAGGTCAACTCACATCACGTGACCATCGCGAGATAGTAATCTGTGTCATAGGTACAGGACTTTTGGCAAGCTTGTCGAAATGTTGTTGGGTTCTTTCAGCTCAAATTGCTCTGAAATTAGTATGTTTTCATAAAAATTACTCTGGACTAATGACTAGTAGGTTATAATGATCAGCTTGATATATTTATCTAAAAGATAAGGCATAAATTCAAACGCCATCGGACTGTGCAACTTTAACTGCTTCATGGCTGGCTTTATAATTAGGGGTTGGGGTTTAGCTTACAGCTCTGCTAACAGAAACTGTCCTCTCAGATGCTTGTCTGCATGTCTGAATGTCTGGATGTGCACCATGGGAAGGGTCCGTGGAGGAGGAGGGGGGAGAGATGGAGGAGGAGGACTGGAGAGGATGAGGGGGAAGGAGGAGGTGAGGTGGAGGGTGAGGTGGAGGAGGAGGGGGTAAGGAGGAGGGAGAGGAGGAGGGGGAGGAGGAGGTGGAGAACTGGAGGGGGAGGAGGAAGGGGGAGGAGGAGGGGAGAGGGGGAGGGGGAGGAGGAGGGGGAAGGAGGAGGGGGACGAGGAGGGGGAAGGAGAAGGGGGAAGGAGGAGAGGGGAAGGAGAAGGGGGAGGAGGTGGGGAAGGACAAGGGGAAGGAGGAGGGGAAGGAGGAGGGGGGAGGAGGAGGGGGAAGGAGAAGGGAGAAGGAGGAGGGGAAAGAGGAGGCGGAGGAGGAGCAAGGAGGAGGAGGTGGGTGGATGAGCAGGAGGAAGTAGAAGGGGGAGTTGGAGGAGGAGTGAGGAGGACGGATGAAGGAGGAAGAGGGAGGAAGAGGTGAAGAGGAGGTGAAGAGGAGATTGAGGATAAAGAAGTTGGGGGAGGAGGAAGAGGAGGAGGATGGAAAGGGAGGTGAAGGAGGAGAAGGGGGTGACGAGAGGGTGGGATGGGGAAGAAGAGAACAAAGGAGGAGGATGAAGAAGGGATGAGGGGTTGGGGGTTGGGGGAGGAGAAGGAGGAAGAGGGAGAGGGGTGTTTTCTATGGCGCAGGATTCACTATCGCTCCGGTCCTCGTGGTTTGTGTTCTGCGTCCTGGCAACCTCTAATGTCATACCAGGACGGTGGTCAGTTTGTTCAGTGGTCTCAGGTTAACAGGTGTGCTGTGAGACTCACGATATATAATACACACAAGCGTGTGTATTACATCCATATATATGTATATGCATATATAAATATATATTTATGTATATACACCAATATGCATCATGCTTTTCCGAGTCAAACCAATGACTTTTAAAATTGATACTTGTCACTACATAGCTTGGTGCACGGCATTAATAGGATAGGACAAGGACTGGTTAGCACAATATCAGGATAATGTGACTGTGTGGGATATTGGGCCATGTTGCCGATGGCCTGGTCTCCCACTCCCAGTGGGACAACACTATTAAGTACTGATAAGTGCGCACTGTCACAAGTCGGTACCCATCCTGATATGACCTTAGATGTTGCTCCGACATAAAACAACAACAACACAACACAAACACACACGCTATTCCTATGTTAAGACCCATCGCCCCCCCCCCAACACCCGCAACACACACACACACATACACACACACACATACACACACCGACAGACCACCTCCGAGTG
This sequence comes from Branchipolynoe longqiensis, assembly GCA_030323885.1. Lineage (NCBI taxonomy): Eukaryota > Metazoa > Annelida > Polychaeta > Phyllodocida > Polynoidae > Branchipolynoe > Branchipolynoe longqiensis. The sequence continues at coordinate 28,426,563 of CM059186.1, forward strand.
TGACCCGCGTGACCTGTTGTCCCACAGTAGTGTGACCTCTAGCCATCTCTACGCACATCTCTGTGTGTGCACGCTCTACTGGGAGTGGTGATGCCGTGCAGGGTCACGTGATGGGTCAACTGCACCTCCACTGTTGTCTCACGGTGCTGGCAGGGGTCAGCAGTAAGGGTCAGTATGAGGGGAAGGGGGGAGGGGAAGGGGGGAGGAGGAGGGGAAAGGGAGGAAGAGATTGGAAAGGAGGGTAAGGGGAGCCCCGGGGGAGGAAGGAGGAGGGGGAGGGGAGGGGGGGAGGCAGGGATGGGAAATGAGGAGGAGGAGGAGGGGGAAGGGGAAGGGGAGGGGGAAGGGGAGGGGAGGGGGAAGGGGAAGGGGAGGGGGAAGGGGAAGGGGAGGGGGAAGGGAGGGGCGAAAGGAAGGAAGGGATAGGAAAGGAGGAGGAGGAGGGGGAACGGGAGGAAGGAGGACAGGGGAGGGGGGAAGGGAAGGGAGGAGGGTAGGAGAAGGTGGAGGAGTGAGGACGGGGAAGGGGGGGAAAGGAAAGGAGAGGCGAGGGGGAGGAGGAGGAGGAGGAGGAGGAGGAGGAGGAGGAGGAGGAAGGGTGTGAGGAGGGGGAGAGGGGGAAGAGGAGGACAAGGTGAATGAGCGAGGAGGTGGAAGGGAATGAGGTGGACAGGGAAGGGAGGGGACGGTGAGGGGGGGGGGGAGGTTTGAGGGAGGAGGAGGAGGGCGGGGGAGAAGACAATGGGTGGAGGTGGAGGTGGAGGTGGAGGTGGAGGTGGAGGAGGAGGAGGAAGGAGGAGGAGGGGGGAAGAAGGGGGGGGGGGAAGAGGGGGGAAGGAGAGGAAGAAGTCAGTGTGTGATGAGGTCATCATGTTATAATGTACTGTGCGCAGCCGCAGTGGCACTCTAGTGCATATCCGGTGCGTTCCAGGTGCAAATGGCCCGCGGCTGGTGCGTTGTCCGAGGGTTTGGGGTTCAATCAATAACCGAATCATTGACTCAACCGGTGCTTGCTTGTAGTTGAACTATTGTATCCGTTAGGGTTCACTCGGTGTCTTACTGACCACCTCAACAATAGACGATTTCCATAACCAGCCTGCCCTCCGACGGCAGTGTAAAGAACTATTGTTGTGGGCAGTTTCATTCTCTGTGGGGGAAATGTTTGTTTGTTTGTTGTTTGTTAGAGTTTTACATCCCGGCAACATCTGAGGCCATATCAGGAGTGGGGGAAATGGTGTTATAAGAGGATTTTTCACCAATGCCATGCCCTCTGGTGGCAGTGGCAAGAACCAATGTTGTGGGTAGCAGCTCACTGTTCATGTTCCGTGGGGAAAGGTATTATAGAGGATTTCCACCACTGACTTGCCCTCTGGTTGAAGTGTCCAAGAACCAATGTTGTGGGAGGAAGGTCAGTGTGCAGCATGCTCTGTGGAAAAAGGTGTTATAGAAGATTTCATCACTAACCTGCCCTCTGGTGGCAGTGACAAGAACCAATGTTGTGGACAGCAGTGTTGTCAGATTAGAATTCTAGCCTCGCTACAGCTAGGATTTGCAGCACAATGTCATTAGGGCTGAAGGACACTAATAGTAATAACCACAGCTTGACAGCGGACACCCTCAAACCTAGATACAAGATTCACCCCGTACTGCTGCAGTAGGGGTGCAAACCAACCCTATGTAAAAGCTGTCGAAAAAACGGGTCAATGAATTGAGAGCCTAATTTCACAATCTAAGAAGCAACATTTATTCTGTACATGTCTTATTGATAGCCCGCTACCTTTGAGTTGAAAAATATAATATAATATCCAGTTTAATGCAATTTAAAAGTGAAATCGACGGCGTTCTGCGGCCACCATCTTGTCTTTTTGCATTCTCTCCTAATTCACCAACTCTGTGCCTATATGGGTAGCCATTTGATACTGGAGCCACAGTTTCTACTTCATGTTCCATACTAAACCTATTTTCGCCCGTATTTAGACTACGTTGTCATTCACCTGTGAACTCCAAGTACCGGGTGAATCTTTTATCTACCTCAAACCATTGTTTGGCCATAAATAACTCCGGGAGAGTAGCTTGTTTCAAGATATAACACCATGACCTATCATATTCACTCCTAATAATTATGAATAAATAAAGTTGTGATTCCTCTTTAAGAACTGCCATCTCCTTGGTCTACCTACCGTACGCGACGGCCAAAATCGGTAGAGGGCGGGCCTCGCGTTCGGGAGTTCGGTTCCCGATCGAGTGATTTATCATTGGCTATTTGACGTCAAATGTATATGGTCCTTCTGACATAATAATAAAATAATAATAAAACATTTATATAGCACCCGATCCAGCAAGCTGTTCTTATGCGCTTTACATAACAAACAAATATGGGCGGAACAGCAGCTGGCATAGTAATTCCAGCAGAAACAGCAGCTGGTGCCGGCTGTGTTACTTTGGCAGCAATTGCTGCTTGCAATAGACCTTATGCAGCAGATGTCTTTGGCATCTTAACATTAACAATAACCGCTGATGGCTCAGTTCTCAGTACCACAGTTCCCTTCCTTGTGGTATCTAGTAGAGGTTTAGGAAAATGTTCTCCAGTCCCACTGCATATTTCTTCGGAGGAAACCCTCTGCCACCACATAGGCTACTCTTTCCGATAAGCAACAATGGGTCTTTTATATGCACTTTCCCACAGACAGGACAACACATACCACAGCCTTTGATGAACCAGTTGTGGACCACTGGTTGAGGGCTCTATACTATATCAGAAGGACTAATGCTATATTACTATTATTCGAGGGACACATTGATACTTGTCGCTTTGTAGCCTGGTGCTAGGCATTAACAGGATAGGGTCAGTTCAGTGTCAGGATAATATGACTGAGTAGGGTATCAGGTCATGGTGCCGGCGCCCTGATTTCCCAGTGGGGCAGCACTATAAAGTCACCATGACTGCCCCCTGTCACAACTCTGTACCCATCCTGATATGCTAGGACGTAAAAATCCCAACAACCAAACAACTAACTCCTTGGTCTTAGCCAAGCAGGTATTTAATAAGTCGGCTTTGTATTCCTCTCCAATGATTCAAACACCTTTAATTCCAGTGCGAAGATGGGCCTTCAGGGAGGGGAGGGGGGGGGTGGCCCCATGAGATATCTTACTGAACAAAAAAAAACAAGATATATTGTAAAATAAAATATCAATCCCTGACGAGGTTTGTGTGGAAAGTAAACTTCAGACTACTAGAGGCAATCAGGTACACTCTATCACATCTCAAACAAGGCCTTATGCCCGGTACACACCTAGCGTATACGATCGTTTTCCCGCACCCACCTAGCGTATACGATCTAAAACTGCCCAAAAATCGTGAGGTGTGCACTCCCCTAGCACACCTACCGATTGCGATTCACGACTAAAAACTAATTTTTAGGGCTAAAACGGTAGGTGTGCGCTAGCACTACGATTGCGATTCCCGATTCGAAAAATGAATCGGCCCGACTTCAGTTTTAAGCTGATCGGGAGTTTTAGTGCGCGAATCCTATACGCTATGTGTGTACCTAGCATTAGTCTAGTGATCGGTATTTAAAGGTGCATAATCCGATTGTCTTGAGCTACACCCACATTTATCTTAGACACATATTGATAATTATAATCTACTTGACTTTAATTTGAAGTGATTCTTGAAGATTTATACTGCCTGTCATGGATAAGTCTGAATAGACTTGTTTTCACCATTAGACAGTTTGTCGACCGAAAGCCCGAGCCTACACTTTTACCGACCCAATGGATTTTTAACCTCCCACACCACATAGACATGGTATGAGAGCAACTGGCCTTTGATGACGCTATAAGTTATACACAGCGATGGAAATCCTGACCTTCAGTTTAGGAGTCTGACCTGGAAAATAGTCAGACACTCTAACCACTCCGCCACAGAGAACACCACGTTTATTTAAAAGGAGTAACTTTGGATAATTTGCAATGAAAATATGCGCAATTAAATTACGACATCACAGTTTTGACACCATACACTTCAACAATTACAGGTTTCGATAAGATTATCTTAATATTCCATTCTAGTTCCATTAAAGACACTATAATACTAAGACAGCTCACTCAGCCTGTACTGTGTAATCAAAATGATCAAACCCACCACTTGGTGCACTGGCTGTTCTCTTGGTTAAACAGTTGCTATATTATATGTATAAATATATGAATGTGAAAGATGTGTGATGATGGCAATGCTGCTGATGATGATGTGTATTTGTTCGTAGCAATTTCATATTGATGTGTATTCATACTTACCTATCTCATGTATAATATAATTGTATGTGCTTACATGTGAAACACCAACCAGCAGCCAGGCAACCAGCAGCGGTGGCACTGCAAAATTTACATTACCATGGGAGAGATAGGGAGTGAGCCGTCTTAGTATTATAGGCTCTTTGGTTCTATGCAGCAAGAACTGCATAATGAGTGCACCAGTATCTAAGTTGGGTACATAGGTTAAAATAGAGGTCAATGTTAGAGTTGTTGAAAATTGTGATGCTTCCATCGGACTGTGCAGCTTTAACGTCGCGTTGAATGTGCGTTGGGACTGAATGCGCACGCGCATTGCCGTAGGGGACGGACCGGAAGTCTGATTAAATCATTCCCACGCTTCACCTGGGAATGGATGGGTGGGGGGTGGGGGGGGGTTGTGCTAACAGTTCGCCAAGACCCAACTACGGGGAATCCAGGTGGTTGCACTAATTAATTCAACCCACAGTGGATTCACGCCAATGTTTTAAAGTTGCACAGTCCGATGAGAAACGCCTCGATTTGATCTTACATATCCAAATAAAGTTGCATAGTCTGATGGTTTTTAGTTCTTTTTTTTGGTTATTTTCCTAGATAAATATATTAGGTTGATTACTATAAGCTGTCTTACTTTTTATTTTTACTAAATGTATTTTATTCAGCGAATAATGTCTTTTGTCAGCGCCAGAGCACTGGTCTTCCAGCCGTTCATTACAATTTGTTGGTACATAAATGACAATATCAGTTGCAATAATAAGCACATGACAAACCTGTTCGATAATAGAAACATAATATAAATTGACTATTCGTTGTAATAGTAACTGCATACAATTCCAGTTCACCATATGTATTATGCACTTGGTGAGCTTGCATCAATAAATGTACAAGATGATTCTAGAATTGTCTTTAAATACTTCTTTCTTCCTTTGCTTTCTCTCTTCTTTAAAAAAAAAAAAGATATAACATATCTCCAATACACATATATATATTATATTGTAAATATACAAATCAGTGGATCCAATCACCAATACCAAATGCGAGAAACCTGTCCATTTTTTAATCCCATCACAAGTGTTCCATACTGTGTGGCCTAATGATGGGATCGGAGGTCTGAGATTGCAGTGGGGACTTACATCAGACAGGTTTTATGTCAATTTAAAGGAAAATGTTAGGTAATAGGTTTTGAACGAAGGTGTAGTAGGGGTGGGAAGGGGATCAGCATGCAGGGCTGTGTAGTGCATTTGAGAACATATATATATATATATATGTATATATATGTATGTAGAAGGGTCAGGGCACGGATGGCCTTTAGAATACCTATAACCATGTAGGGTTCTGACAGGCCTGTTGTATTTTCATTAAGTTTTTAAATTCAAGGAGACTTGTGGATCGTCTTGTCCTCACTGGAAGTTTATTCCACAATGTGCCACCTCTGTAAATCGGTGCTTTAGTCAGCTTGTTTGTTAGTGGCTTGGGTATTTTTAGAAGTGTAGCATTGCTCTGTCTGGTTACTCTGTGTGTATGGTCAACATATTGTTCATCATTGGATCTTTTATACATGAGACTGAGGAGATGTGTGTCCCTCCTTTGGCTAAGGTAGCTGACTTGTGTTTTAGCATGTATTTCCTTTACAGGCAGGTCTTTCCCTCTGTAGACAGTTCTATGATTCATAGTATGAAGTAACTTTCATTTTAAATGGTTAGCTCTTTAGATAATTTACGTGCAAACATGCCAAATTAATTTTGGCAAGCACACCAAAAGGTTTCTGCAATAACAGGTTCTGTTAAATTGACGTGGTTTCTATGTGGCAACAAATGATTAATAAGCGCACCAGTATCTAAGTTTGATTTGTAGAATCAAATTAGAAAATTTAGGTAAGTGATTTGGTTTTGAGAATTTGATGCTTTCATCGGACTATGCAGCTTTAAGACACAGGTGTGGTTCATTAGAATTATTGATATATTGGAGGAATATTATAGTTGCATTTTCCGATGGTTTTGAGTTTCGGTAATTGTTTTGGATACATCTATTACTATTAGGTTGATTCTTATAATCTACATTACCTTAGGAAACACACTTGACTCTACACTGAATGCGAACCAGCAACTATCGAGGCTGAACCAAATTCTAGGTATGAGAATGGCAACCTCTAGAAAAATAAGATGCTACATGAGTGAGAACACAGCGCTCAAACTGTATAAGGCAACATACTGCCAATAATAGATTATAATGATCTAATCTATGGCCTTTTAACAAAACAACAAGAAAATAAATTACAGAGAACTCAAAACCGATCTCTTAGAACAGTATATAGGGGCAAAGTTCTCTCAGTGAATGAGATGCACACTAGATCTAATATCACATACCTGAGCCAAAGGAGAGATGCACATCTGCTATCTCTTATGTTTATCAGAGCCAAGGATGAAAACTACATAGACCATACTACCAGAGTTACCAGGCAGGGGGATGCTACACTCCTCAAAGTTCCTAAACCCCTCACAAATAGACTGACAAGAGCCCCTATCTACAAAGGCAGCAAATTATGGAATGAACTCCCAGTCAGAATTAGACATGCACAAACACAACTAGAATTCAAGAACCTGGTAAGAATTCACCAAGCCAGTCAGGCCCTTCTACAGGCCTAGTGATGAGGTCGCCATATGTAATTAGCTATCTATTATAAGCACCCATGGCCACCCCACCCCCTCCCACCACCCCACGCGCTCCTTTACCTGCTGCCAACAAACCAAGTTATCCACCGTACAAATTATTTGCCCAGCAAATTCGGAAATGTGTATCAGTCTGGTAGTATTGCTATAGACCGGGGGCCCTATGGTACTGGGACGGCTCACTCCCTATCTCTCCCATGTGATGTAAATTTTGCGGTGCCACCTTGTGGTGGCTTTGATCGACCCAGCTGCTGGTTGGTGTTTCACATGTAAACACATACAGTTATATCATGCATGAGATGGGTAAGCATGAATACACATCAATATGAAATTGCTATGAACAGGCACACATCATCGTCGTTTTTGTCACCTTTCACATTCATATGTACATTTGTGCATATAATATAGCATCTGTTTAGCCGGGGGAACTGCCAGCACACCAAGTGGCGGGTTTGATCATTTTGATTACACAGTACAGGCTGAGTGAGCTGTCTTGGTATTATAGGGTCTTTGTATAAACATAGACACTAATAAAGTCTGTACTAGACTACTAAATGACTGAAACGTACAATCTTCCAAGCATTGTTTATCCTATCATTACTAACAACCTACTTACTCAAACTACTTCATGTAGTCAAAAAACACACCTGAGGTATTAACCTTTTAAGCATAACCCTATAAGCTAACCACACTCTATCTAACAGAATAAACAAAACATTCTACTAACACTCACTCCATCTCAAAATGTTAACTCCAACAACATGATAGTTTTGCAATTCACAACATAGTAGGCATACAAACCTATGAAGGGAAACTATGTGCCTAACCACTCTGTAATGTAAAGGTCTAATCAATACACATGTATGCATCAAGGGTGTATGAATACAACATATAACTGCTATTTTTGTATGTGAATTGTCAAACTATACCATATGTAGGTCTTTGAATGTTTGATATTGTTATTTCAGCTGATTTGGGCTAGCTGCTGGTGACAATATCAGACTACATATGCATATATTGTAAATAACTGTATTGTCACATGGCTGGACGACCAGTGCCACAGCGCTGACAAAAGACTTTATTCAATGAATAAACTATATTTACAACAACCTTAAGTTTGTCAAATCAACCCAATGACAAACAAATTTATACTTGTCGCTTCCTAGCCAGGCACTCCGCATTATTAGGATAGGCCAAGGACTGGTTGGCTCAGTGTCAGGATAATGTGAATGAGTGGGACATCAGGTCATGGTGCTGGTGGCCTGGTCTCCCAGTGGGGCAGCACTATGCACCCCTGGGTTCGAATCCCACGATCTACCAAAACGGGAGACTCATTCGGCCATCCCGTCTGTTGTGTTGGTGATGGTGGGAAGTGGGTGAGGGGGTTGAGGTGGTGAGGGGTTGAGGTGGTGAGGGTTTGAGGTGGTGAGGGGTTGAGGTGGTGAGTGGTTGAGGTGGTGAGGGTGTGAGGGGTTGAGGGTGTGAGAGTTTGAGGGTGTGAGGGGTCGAGGGTGTGAAGGGTTGAGGTGGTGAGGGGGTGAGGTGGTGAGGGGGTGAGGCGGTGAGGGGGTCAGGGGGTGAGGCGGTGAGGTGGTGAGGGGGTTAGGCAGTGAGGGGGTGAGAGGGTGAGGGGGCGAGACGGTGAGGCGGTGAGGGGGGCGAGGCGGTGAGGGGTGAGGGGGTGACGGGGTGAGCGGGCAGTATCTGCCGGGTGTGACAGCTTTATCTGGCCCGTACCCGCAGCGTCATTATCAGGCCTAACTACACCCTGGTATGTCCGCTTTGTGGGCACAACTTCATTACTAATATAATCCTTATTCTGCTGCATGATAATAGCAGAATTACACATCACCCATTACAACCACTAGTACCAGTAGCAATCAACGCCATCCTGTCATCACATTGTGGGTTTTTTTGTGTTCAAGGGTCAAAGGTGGGACGGAGAGGGACCTTTTATTCAAATGTCAGTGCGTCCATTTCATGTGTACGTTGCTTTTATTTCTGTGGACATTTATAGCTTTACTTTCTGCTGATTTTCTCGTCCATTTATTTATTTATTTATAATTTTAAATCGTCATATATAATTTATAATGTACAGTAAAAGCCTCTAAATCGACCGACCACGGGATTGGCTTTAAATGGTCCACTTATGGAGGTGGTCGGTTTAGATATATAATATATATAATATATATTATATATATTAAATATATATTATATATATAATACAGATAATACAGATAAAGCATATAATACATATAATACATATAATAAATATAACACATAAAATACATAAAATACATATAATACATATAATGTATATACAATTGATATAATATATATATAATATATATAACATACATATCATCATCATCATCATCATCATCATGCTGTCAGTCACGATGTGACAAAGACTGCTTTCATTACTTGACTGCCGCTCTCCATTTAGCTCTCTGCTATATATAATATAAAATATATAATATATACAACTGGTGTGTGGTTCGTATGTATGAGCGTGTGTGCGTGTCCGTATGCGTGTGTGCATGTACGTGTATGTGTGTGAACATGCGCGCCTGCGTGTGGAGATGCGGATATCCCATATCTGTATCATGTCACACAATGGGGCATGAATTCACATGCCCTTCTTCTCTGCACGGACCTTCAAAGGATGATTCCCGAGCACCATGTGACGAAATCAATGCCGGACCTGTCCGCGCATGTACCAACGTGTGTGTGTGTGTGTGTGTGTGTGTGTGTGTATATATATATATATATATATATATATATATATACACATACATACATATATATATATATATATATATATACATATATATATATATATATATATATATATATATATATATATATATATATATATATGGTCAGCGCTTGTACTACACAGGGTCAGTTAGATAGGATACAGCTAATATCCTATTACATAGGGAACTGAAGATAGATAGTGTCCTTGTTTATATTCCCATAATAGATTATAGAGCACATAATTATATATAGTACCTTCACAAGGATGTTGACCCAAGAATTAGACTGGTGCATTTAAATACCCCAGTCACACTACTTCTTGCGACTACTTATGACCACTTGATACTTGTCGCTTACTAGCCAGGTGCTCGGCATTATTAGGAGAGGCAAGGACCCGGCGCAGTATCAGGATAATGTGACTGAGTGGGATATCAGTTCATGGTACTGGCTGCCTGGTCTCCCAGTGGGGCAGCACTATAAAGTCACCATGAGTGTGCACTGTCACAAGTTGGTACCCATCCTGATATGATATTAGATGTTGGCAGGATGTAAAACTCCAACAACAAAACACAATTATGACGGCATCATAGTGCTGTTCCACTGGGAGACTACTCCAATGAAACTATGACCAGATATCCCACTCAGCCACATTATCCCGACACTGCCTAAACCAGTCATTCTCATATCCTACTAACGCAGAACACTAGACTAGTTACTAAGTTAGTGACAAACATACATTTTGAGCGCCATTGGTTTGACTTGGCAGGGATTCGAACCAACGACCTTCCACACGATCAGTCATGCCGAATCGGGCACCGCTCCCGGTCCACGCTAACCGGATACGGTTGGCAGACAGGGCGGTGAGAGGGTGGAGGGCGGGTGGTGGCCGTGGTTGTGGTGGTGGTGGTCCCACTGATGGTGGTGGTGGTGGTGGTAGCGGGTGGTAGTGGCGGCTGGTGGTGGCCATGGTGGTGGTGGTGCCAGTGATGGTGGTGGTGGGTGGTGGTGGGTGGTGGTGGTGGGTGGTGGTGGCCATGGTGGCGGGTGGTGGTGGCCATGGTGGTGGTGGCCATGGTGGTGGTGGTGGTGGTGGCGGCGGGTGGTGGTGGCCATGGTGGTGGTGGTGGTAGCGGGTGGTAGTGGCGGCTGGTGGTGGCCATGGTGGTGGTGGTGGTGGTGCCAGTGATGGTGGTGGTGGGTGGTGGTGGTGGTGCCAGTGATGGTGGTGGTGGGTGGTGGTGGTGGCCATGGTGGTGGTGGGTGGTGGTGGCCATGGTGGTGGTGGGTGGTGGTGGCGGGTGGTGGTGGCCGTGGTGGTGGTGGGTGGTGGTGGCGGGTGGTGGTGGCCATGGTGGCGGGTGGTGGTGGCCATGGTGGTGGTGGCCGTGGTGGTGGTGTCCGTGGTGGTGGTGGCCGTGGTGGTGGTGGCCGTGGTGGTGGTGTCCGTGGTGGTGGTGGCCGTGGTGGTGGTGGCCGTGGTGGTGGTGGTGGTGGTGGTGGTGGTAGCAGAACTTAGTGAAAGCAGGGTGCAATAGCCAACACTAATAAGCATGGGGGTAATTTAGGGGTGCGGCTGTGCACATACGAACAGCGTAATTTCTCATCGGACCTGTGTGGTAAATGCGCATGCAACGAGTAATATGTAGCCATTATCGCCCAGGACGTTGACTATTCAGTCAAATCGTGGCACGAATCCTACACAAACGAGTAATCCCAACCGTCATGGCGCCTAGCCTACCAATAGTAATACTAGGACTACACACGTTCTACTATTTGTAGTCTCCTTACGAAACTATTTACATGCAAATCTGTACTGGTGCGATATCTGATCTGGTGCGATATCTGATCTGGTGCGATATCCGATCTGGTGCGATATCTGATCTGGTGCGATATCTGATCTGGTGCGATATTTGATCTGGTGTAATATCTGATCTGGTGCGTTATCTGATCTGGTGCGATATCTGATCTGGTGCGATATCTGATCTGGTGCGATATCTGATCTGGTCCAATAATTGATCTGGTGCGATATCTGGTCTGGTATGATAAGATATTTAGTCTGGTCTGATGAGATATCTGGTCTGATATCTGGTTTGCTACGTATCTGGTCTGATCAAATATCTGTTCTGGTCCAGTGCAATATTTGGTCTGATAGTGGGTGCACGCAGATAGCTGGCATAGGACCAGTTCTGGCCTGATATGACATTTGAGATATTTGAAGTGTAAACATGTCAAATTAGTTTTGGCAAGTACACCAAACACACCAAGGCTTCTGCAGTAACACTAACGGGTTCTATTAAATTGACTCAGTATTCCCTTCAATGTGGTGACAAATACTTAAGTGCATCAGTATCTAAGTTAGATGTGTAGATTCAAATCTAGATATAATTGTTTTGGTTCAGAGAATTTGATGCTTCATCAGACTATGCAGCTTTAAGTTTAAGGCAAGTGCTTTCCCGCCCCCCCCCCTTTTTTTCTTTTGGTAAATATGTTTATTTTGCTGAATAAGTTCTTTTGTCACTGCCGAAGTACTGGTTGTAGAGACCAGACGGGATGGCCGAATGAGTTGGAGCGTCCGTCTCCCGTGCTGGTAGATCGTGGGATCGAACCTTGGTCAAGTCAAACCAATGACTTGAAAATTGGTGCTTGTCGCTTCCTAGCCAGGCGCTCGGCATTATTAGGACAGGGCAAGGGCTGGTGTGCTCAGTGTCAGGATAATGTGACTGAGTGGGATACCAGGTCATGGTGCCGGCAGCCTGGTTTCCCAGTGAGACAGCACTATAAAGTCACCATGAGTGCGCACTGTCACAAGTCAGTACCCATCCTGATATGACCTTAGACATTGCTAGGACGTAAAACAACAAACAAACAGCACTGGTTGTCTAGTGATTTTTCAAACCAATTACCCAAAGTTGAAATTTCCCACACGTAATCAACGGATGTAGGCCACGCACACACAAAGTCCTCAGGCTCAAAACGTCTATGTGGGACAAACAATAAGTGGTTAGCGCATGCGCAGACTGTTTTTTCATGACGGAACAACTGTTAACACCGAATATAAGACGGAGTGTAGGGAGTGCACCCCCTCCCCCCTCCCCCCCCCCCACCCCACACACGGATGTAAACCTCAGTCTCGAGTTATATCTTCGAGTCTGCGCAATGACACACTTCCGTGCGCGCCAGGGTGCGCAGCTGACATCAACACGACAGTCTGCTCGCTGCGTCAGACCGGGCGCGGTAGCCGAATCGGCAGAGCGCAGGCCTCGCGTGCGGAACGTCGGGAATTCGGTTCCCGGTCGAGTCAAACCAATGGCTTATAAAATTGACAATTTTCGCTTCCTAGCCTGGCGCTCAGCATTAATAGGATAGGGCAAGGACTGGTTAGCTCAGTGTCAGGATAATGTGACTGAGTGGGATATCGGGTCATGGTGCCAGTGGCCTGATTTCCCAATGGGGCAGCACTATAAAATCACCATGAGCGCGCACTGTCACAAGTCAGTATCCATCCTGACATGACCTTAGATGTTGCCAGGACATTAAACTCCAACAACCAACCAACGCTGCGTCAGCCATGGCGCTCATGACGTCATTTATGGCGTTAGACGTGGCTGTGACCGACGACGGGCGGGTTCTACCTCCATCCCGCCCGCTGGGCACCAGTCCAATAAAATACACATGTATATCTAACACCACGGCGCCACTCACTGCACGCCGAATTAATATCCACTCATCTGGCACAGTGCGTATAACTGCAGTCATCAACCAGGCAACTGTAGTGCACCGCTATGCAAGTGCCACCTCACTTAAAGTTGCATAGTCCGATGGTTTTGAGTTTCTGTAATTTTTCTGAGATAAATATATATTAAATTAATTGTTATAATTATACTTATCCTGTTCTGTTGATATATTTAGGCATAGTAAATAGCCTGTTAACAGATTCAGCCTGTTTATATATGACCTGTCATAATTATAGTGCTCATGTGGCAAGGACTGAATATACCGATACTGAGTCCAAAATTGATCAAGTCTGTTTTTCAATGCATTTTAGTGATGGAGCATCGACTATTTCAGGTAGAAATCTATTCCATATGTTTGCGCTCTATCAATACCTTTCTTTAGTTTAAAGTAATTTTTATTTTAAATGGCTAACTTTTGAGATATTTGAAGTGCAAATGTGTGAAATTAATTTTGGCAAGCATGCCAAAACTGACACCATTGGCTTCTGAGGTAACAGGTTCTATTAAAATTAACTCAGTGTTCCCTTCTATGTGGCAATAAAATGCTTAATAAGTGCATTAGTATCAAAGTTAGTTATGTAAGATCAAATCTACATAATTGTTTTGATTTTGACAATTTGATGCTTATTTTGAGTATGCACCTTTAACATTTCACTCAAAGTTCTGGTCACACTGTTTTACATTAATATACCAGAGGTAATGGCCGAATCGAGCACTGGCTGGCTTCCCGTGTGCTGTGGAAGGTCGGGTCTTTGTCAACTTGGTCAAGTCAAACCAATGACTTACAAAATTGATAACTGTCACTACCCAGCCTGGTGCTTGGCAGTACTATGACTGGTTCGCTCAATATTAGGAGAATAGGATTGAGTGGGATATTGGCTCATAGTGCTAGCACTAGCTGCCAGAGGCCATATGCAGGAAGCGGTGTTATCGAGCCAAAACGCGTTTAGAGGGGATTTCTGGTTTAGCGCCGAAAATTCGGTATGCACGAGTCAGTGATAGGCCTAACACCGCGCGTTTAAGGTCCGCGACACTAACCCCGTTTCATATGACGTTTACGGGCGGTGTTAGCGTAAGGATAGGGCCAAATCTATTAAATCGTATCATATTTAACAGAATTAGATACGCAATAAGTGAAATTTGATTAAATTAACCCTAAATCTGAAGCAATATTAACGGTGCCGTCGTAACGGCGGAGATATTAATACTTATATTTTCGAATCGACGAACGTAAAGTAAACAAATCGCCGTAGCGCCGCATCGACGTCGCTGTCCATACTGGCAGTGGCGGCGGTTTGTTTACTGTAGGTTCGTCGATTCGAAAATATAACCGCTAATATCGCCGCCGTTACGGCCGCAGCGTTAATATTGCTTCGAATTTAGGGTTAATTTCATCAAATTTCACTTATTGCGTATCTAATTCTGTTAAATATGATAGCATTTAATATATTTAAGCCTAATATATGGGTAGAGACCAGAGGGATTTCCCAAATCTATAAATAATTTCACGTTTAGCTAACACTGACCGTTTAGGCGCTCCTGCATACCACTTGACATATTTCGCCCGGTCGGTGTTAGCTATACGCGTTTAAAGGCTAAACTCAAACTCGCGTAACACCGCTTCCTGCATATGGCCCCTGGTCTCCCAGGGAATGGGGAGAGGTGGAAGTGGGGTTGGGGTGGGCTGGGCAGAGACGCCCACAAGTGCCAACAAGTTGGCATGCGACAATCAATCACTGGACTTTATAAATTATACCATCAACCTGTTGCCCAAACACACACAAATAATTTAGATGATCTTTTTAACTGAATAAAAGAGTCTATGGCAACAATGCTCGCCAGAAATCTAAAGAAAGGACTTTGGGAGTCGTGGAGGGTTCTTCTATATTGCAATTTGTAATTAATTGCAAGAAAGACAAAAAGATTGTCCAATTGCTTGACGGCGCATTGCATAAACAACTTTCCGGCTCATCTGTTTCATGAAATCCTTGCATATAAAACAATGAATGCCAAGACTAAGGGAAACCTTCAGTGAATTGGGGTGGGGGGGGGGGGGTAGGTGCTCATTGTATAGTGTGGTACACAGTGGTAGTTCACAGAATTTTGTGAATATGGGTATTCCAAGTTCCGCTGGTCTCAGTAAAGGCCCTGTCACACTTTACCGGATTGAGGAAACGGATTGAACAAAGTCCGTTGATACCAGGCAAAGTCCGGTTTGTGTCCGTTGCATATCCGTTGATATATGGCCCGATCCGTTACAAGTTTTGAGCATGCACAAAACTTGTAACGGATTGCGCCGGACTGACGTATGCAGTTATTATCCATTATCATCCGTTCCCCATCCGTTCCCCGTCCGTTCCCGTCCGTTACATATCCATTCCATGTCCGTTGCCTTCATTATAGTTCTTTTTGTATTCTGAATTGTCGGTTTATCGTTAATACGTTATCAACCGTTACCATCCGTTACCATCTGTTACCAATCCATTACCATTTGTTACCCATCCGTTACCGTCTGTTACCCATCCATTACCATCTGTTACCCGCCCATTACATAATTGATACATTTCAAGTCCGAATCACACCGGCTTAGAATATTTTTGTCCGTTTCAATCCGTTTCCTGAATCCGGCAAAGTGTGACGGGGCCTTAAGGATTAAGGTTGTGCCCCAGCATGCCCGGTCACAGCTACAACTTATGCTTGTAAAAAAAGCAAAGTTTGTTTTATTTAACGACACCTCTAGAGCACATTTATTTTCATCATCATCTATTGGACGTCAAACATATGGTCATTCAAACATATTTCTTTTGGAGGAAACCCACTGCCACCATATAGCCTATGCTTTCCGATAAGCAGCGAGTGGTCTTTTATATGCACTTTCCCACAGTAAAGACAGCACATACCACAGCCTTTGATGAACCAGTTGTGGACTAGCTTACACTTGTACTTGTAGTGGAACGCAGGGATGGTGCCCTCCCTGTCATATCCTTCACTATATACCCTATACTTTGAACTTGCCATGCACCTATAACCACATGCCCCCTAATGACCGAACACGGGAGGGTTATTGCCATATGTTAGTTTGTTATGTGGATTGCAGTGAAATTGTCCCAGCAAATATTTTACTTGAGATAAAATACTACTTCTTGTATCACGGTGTACAGCATAACCCCGTTAAACCAAACTTGAAGGGACCCTAGAAATTTGTTTGGATTATCCGATCATTGGTTTAACCGAGCTTTGACTTTGACTTTGCCTTGGCAAAAATGGGGTGCATTATGAATGTACAATGTTTGTGGACACTATGATTATTGTTTTTTATGTATATACAGTTTAACCCCATTAAACAATCCTCGGTTAAATCAAATGATTGGTTAATCCAAACATTTCTCGGCGACCTGGCAAAACACTACCACTTATCATATAAAAAAGTCTCAGATGACCTTAAAACCACATGAAAGTTTGGTTTAACTGTACTGGAAGTGGTCTGGGGCCGACAATTTTGTTTAGATTAACCGATACTTTGGATTAACCGACTTTGGTTTAACCAACTTTTTCATATGATAAATGGTAGTATTTTGCCGGGCCGCCGAAAAAAGTTAGGATTAACCGATCGTTTGGTTTAACCGAGCTTGGTTTAACGGGGCTGTACTGTATGTGTATTCACCGCTTCACCCAACCTTCCGCCACCATGTAAGCTGTAGCTGCGATCCAACGTGCTGGGTCGCACATCCTCAGGCCTACCTGAGGGACCAGCAGAACTCATATCACACATATATATCCTCAAGGCACTCAGCCAACACAAACACATTGAAATATATAGGTATCCTGCACTTGAGAAAGATGTTGATTTGTTTGGAGTCTTACGTCCTAACAACAGATCATATCTTACGTCCTAACAACAGATCATATCAGGGTACCTAGTGATTTGTGACAGTACAAACTCATAACGGCTTTATACGACAGGTGAACCCAATATCCCAATATCTCTCTTTACCAGGCGCAGTGGCCGAATCGGTAGAGCACTGGCCTTGCGTGCGGGAGATTGGGAGTTCGCTTCCCGGTCGAGTTAAACCAATGACTTATAAAATTGATACTTGTCGCTTCCTAGCCTGCCGCTTGCCATTAATAGGATAGGGCAAGGACTGGTTATCTCAGTGTCAGGATAATGTGACTGAGTGGGATATCAGGTCATGGTGCCAGGGGCCTGATTTCCCAGTGGTGCAGCACAATAAAGTCACCATGAATGCACAGTCACAAGTTGGTACCCATCCTGATATGACTTTAGATGTTGCAAAATTCCAACAACCAAGCATCCCAATATCTCATTATCAGTACCACATGATTATCATTCAGTATCTCATTATCACATCATCATCATTCCAACAGAACGCATGCTATGCTAACATAAAAGCCAAGCATCAGGCAAAGGGAGCCGCAATTATCAATTCTGTAAACATTGGCATTAACAGCATAACTCGGCCAAGGATCGATCCCATGACCTCCCCATGCATGGGCGGCGATCAGTCCATCGGGTGCACTCGGGCAGTGTTTAGGGGGCATCAAGTGCAGTAGTAGTCCTTCACGCCGACCAGGCTCGGGAGAACTGGTAGTATTCAGTCGGCAACAGGAGTAATCAGAAACTAGGTCAACATGATTAGTCAGAAACTAGGCCAGCCACGGACTCTTTGGTTAAAGTTGCATGATCCAATGAAACCATAACATTTTCGAAACCAAAGCACTCACCTGTATTTGATCCTACATAATAAACTTTAGATACCGGTGCACTTATTTAAAGTTGCATAGTAATTAATATAGTCTGATGGTTTTGAGTTTCTTGTCATTCTCTGAGATAAATATATTAAATTGATTGGTATTATCTACCCTACTTTAGTTCGAAGTAAGTTTGATTGTAAAAGGCTAACTTTTGAGATGTTTGAAGTGTAAACAAGCAAAATTAATTTTGGCAAGCACACCAAAACTCTCACACAATAGGCTTATGCAGTAACAGTTTCAATTAAATTGACTCAGTATTCCGTTCTATGTGGTACCAAATGGTTAATAAGTGCATCACTATCTAATACCCCAGTCACACCACAGCTTGCGACCACTTTGCGACCACCTTACTTAGACCAAAGAACCCACACTCACCTGTGACGTCCTTGCTACTGCAGTGGTCTGCACTGACCTCTTAGGCAAGTAACCACATAGACAGGTAGGCGTGGGGAGTCTGTTGATATCAGGGAGCCTAGGTGGTGTAATGGTTAGCACACTGGCCCGGAATGCAAAGAGATGTGGGTTCGAGTCCCGCTCTAGGCGCAGTATTTCCCATTTTCATCACCCCCACGACACTGGTTGCCGTGATCAGGATCCTGTACAAGCATTGCGCTGTATGGTTGTTGAACCTACCCTGTGTATGTATGTGTTAGTGCATTGCCTGTATGTATGTAATTGTAAGCATTACAAGACTTACAATTCCAGGGGGACGAGTGTAGTGGTCTGCACTGACCTCTTAGGCAAGTAACCACATAGACAGGTAGGCGTGGGGAGTCTGTTGATATCAGGGAGCCTAGGTGGTGTAATGGTTAGCACACTGGCCCGGAATGCAAAGAGATGTGGGTTCGAGTCCCGCTCTAGGCGCAGTATTTCCCATTTTCATCACCCCCACGACACTACCAAAACAATGGTTGCTGATGTCTGGGCGTCACTGGTGAGTGTGGGTTCTTTGGTTTAAGGTGGTCGCAAGCTGTAGTGTGACTGGATTATAAGTTATAGATATGTAGAATCAAATCTAGGTAAGAGTTTTGGTTTTGAAAATTTGATATTTCATCAGACTATGTAGCTTTACAGTTGTATGATAAAAGCATAACATTTTCAAAAGCAAAACACATATCTAGACTAACTCATACCGCATTATGTGTCTCTATCTTACCTGTTTATACAATACAACCCCGTTAAACCAAGCTCGGTTAAACCAAACGATCGGTTAATCCAAACTTTTTTCAGCGGCCCGGCGAAATACTACCATTTATCATATAAAAAAGTTGGTTAAACCAAAGTCGGTTAATCCAAAGTATTGTTGGGCCCCAGGCCACTTCCAGTACAGTTAAACCAAACTTTCATGTGGTTATAACGTCATCAGAGACTTTTTTATATGATAAATGGTAGTATTTTGCCAGGCTGCTGAAAAAAGTTTGGATTAACCGATCGTTTGGTTTAACCGAGCTTGGTTTAACAGGGTTATACTGTATATACATAAAAAACAATAATCGAAGTGTCCACATACATTGTATATTACATTCATAATGCACTTGCGTTTATACAAAGCCAAGTCAAAGTCGAAGCCAAAGCTCGGTTAAACCAATGATCGGTTAATCCAAACAAATTTCTAGGGTCCCTTCAAATTTGGTTTAATGGGGTTATAATGTATTATCAATTGTCTCAGCCACTACGTAAGAATTATATATATATATAGATGCAGGCGCACATATAATATATATAATACACGCACACATATAATATATATATCGTAACTAGATACTAGGTGAATTCTTAGTTTCAAATAATCCCACGTAGAAAGTATTTTTAATGGAACTAGATCTCAGTATCTGACATTCACCAGTTTCAGGTCACAACGCACTGGTCCAGCCTAGCCGAAGTAACGTATTGTTTTTCATACAGCCCGGCAAATACTACCCCCCCCCCCCCACCCACCCACACATACACAGAATCCCCCCCTCCCAGCCACACCTATGTTCGCCCCTCCCCAGTTTCCTACCGTTAACAGATCAGTTAAAGACCAGCTAAAGACCAGCCAGGTCAATTCTTACTGGATTCCCCCTGCACCCCCCCCCCCCTCCTACACACACATATAAAAGAAGACATTTTCATCACAACATCTGTGTGAATTCTAGCTGTGATGCATACACACCTCTTAGGTAGACCTAGATAAAGGATTCACCCAGTACTCGCAGTACATGGGTGAAGACCAGCCTTATATAAAAACGGTTGAAAAAGCAGGTTAATGAAATGAGAGTCTAATTTCACAATCTAAGAAGCAACATTTATTCTTTGTAGTTGTCTTCATATTTACCCGCTACCTCTGAGTTGAAAAATATAATAAAATAGCTAGTTCAATACAATTTAAAATTGAAATCGATGGCGTTCTATGGCCACCATCTTGGATTTTTGCATTCTCTACCATTTCACCAAATCTGTGGCAATATATGTAGCCATTTGATCATGGAACCATAGTTTCTACTTCATGTTCCATACTAAACCTATTTTCGCCCGCATTTACACCACGTTGTCCTTCACCGTGTACTACAAGTACTGGGTGAATCTTTTATCTACGGTAGACCGGGCCCAATGGCCGAATCAGTAGAGCGCAGGATTCCCACGTGGAAGGTCGGGTGTTGGAATTCCAGCCGAGTCAAGCCAACGACTCATACAATTGATACTTGTCGCTACCTAGCCTGGAGCTCAGCATTAATAGGATAGTTCAAGGACTGGTTAGCACAGGATCAGGATAATGGGACTGTGCGGCCTGGTTTCCCAGTGGGGCAGCACTATAAAGTCACCATGACTGCGCACTATGATGCTCCTCAAGGCACACACATCAACATTAAGTTAAAAAAATCCCAAACAACAAGGATAAAAACATCCTTTTAAATGATTCGTCTCCTCTGATTCTTCACGCGCCGCTGAACACAATCCAGTCCAGTTAACCTACCGTAACCACTGATGCGTGTCGTAATAAGAAGAAACTCACCTGGAGGGAGACAA
This sequence comes from Branchipolynoe longqiensis, assembly GCA_030323885.1. Lineage (NCBI taxonomy): Eukaryota > Metazoa > Annelida > Polychaeta > Phyllodocida > Polynoidae > Branchipolynoe > Branchipolynoe longqiensis. The sequence goes on from CM059186.1 coordinate 28,447,798, forward strand.
AGATGAAAACATAAGGGTTAGCATTGAATTACTTGGGTGTGATTATCCTAACTACATTATATATAAACAAACAAAAAAACAAGGACAAAAACCAACAATCGACATAAGTCAACTCCGATTGCCTTTTCCATAATATATAGATTTGTAACAAAAAATACACAGAAGAAGGAGGATAGGGGGTGGGGGGGGGGGGAAGGGGAATGAGAAGGAGGAGGGGGAAGGAGGAGGGGGGAAGGAGGAGCGGGAGAAGGAGGAGGGGAGGAGGAGCGGAGGGGGAGGGGAGGAGGAGAGGGGAGGAGGAGGGGAGGGGGAGGAGGAGAAGGAGGAGAGGGGAGGAGGAGGACGACGACGACGAGGGGAGGGGGAGGGGAGGAGGAGAAGGAGGAGAGGGGAGGAGTAGAAGGAGGAGGAGGGGGAGGGGGGGGGGGGAGGAGAAGGAGGAGAGGGGAGGAGGAGGAGGAGGAGGAGGGAGGAGGAAGAGGGAGGAGGAGGGAGGAGGAGGGGGAGGGAGGAGGGCCAGGATGGTGGAGGAAGGGGGGAGGAGAAGAGGAAGGGGGATGAGGAGAGGAGAGGAGAGGAGAGGAGAGGAGAGGAGAGGAGAGGAGAGGAGCGGAGCGGAGCGGAGAGAGGAGGAGAGGAGAGGAGAGGAGAGGAGAGGAGAGGAGGAGAGGAGAGGAGAGGAGAGGAGCGGACGGGCGAGAGGAGAGGATAGGAGAGGAGATTGCGCGGCTGAGTCGCTTCTATTCGCGCGATCGGCTTGCGGCTGGGGGTCGTCCGACGGGTTGGTGGAGTGAGGGGGGCCGGGGCGTAGTCATGGCAGGGAGGACAGGATGGGACTGAGAGTAGGGGAAGATCCGGTTGAGGAGAGCGGGGTGAAGGGGGAAGAGGAGGAGAAGAAATGGTGTGGGGGGGGGAGGGTACATTCCAAGCCAGAGCCACTTGCCTTCAGAAAGCTAAACGTCGGTTTACAATTTCCCCCTCAGGATGGTATGCCATATTAAAGCCATCCAGACACCTGCCCTACAACTTGTACAAGTACAATCGAGGAGAACCCTGATGGTCAGCCATTGGCAGTGCAGTAACCGCCGAAATTGCTAGTGCAAAGCCATTGAAAACAAACTACTTATATTTGTCCTCTTATGTTGATATATTTAGGCATAACAGCCTGTTAACATATTCGGCCTGTGTATATACGACCTGTCATAATTATAGTGGTCATGCAGTGAGGACTCACTATACCAATACTAAGTCAACAATTTATCAAGTCTGTTTTTCAATGCAGTTTAATGATGGAGCTTTGACTATTTTGGTCTGCAAATTGACGGGGTTCACAAAATATTGTGAGTATTCCACAGGTCAATGACCACCACAATTATCACTTCCCCTCCGTCCCTTCCCTGCTCTCTTTTTTGTATGTCTGTCTCTCTCTGACAGTTTTTCGGTGTCTCTGCTTTTCGCTATCCCTCTCTATCCATCTGCCTGTGTCTCTCTTTCTCTCTGCCTCTATGGTTATGTGTCTCTTTCTGTCTCATTCTGTTTCTTTGTGTCTCTATCCCTCGCTGTCTCTGTGTCTCTCCCTCGTTGTCATTGTGTTGCATTGTCTCTCCATATGTCTCTCTGTCTCTCTAATGGATGCGGTGGCCTAATTGTTAAGCGCAGACTTCCCATGCGGAAGGCTTTGAGTTGTAATCCCAGCCGAATCAAACCGATGACTTATAAAATGTGATACTTGTCACTTCCTAGCCTGGCGCTTGGCATTAATAGGATAGGGCAAGGACTGGTTAGCTCAGCATCAGGATAATGTGACTGAGTGGGATATCGGATCATGGTGCTGGCAGCCTGATGTCCTAGTGTTGCAGCACTATAAAGTCACCATGAGTGCACAGTCACAAGTCGGTACCCATCCTGATATGACCTTAAAACTCAAACAACCAACCTCTCTCTCCGTTGGTGTCTGTCTGTTCTGTTGAGCGCGTTGATATCCTATAATGTCATCAGAAAACCAGCTTGGTTCTCTCAACATTCTTCTTACACCTTTACAATGTTGGGCCATTGAAGTGGGAAGAAAGCACACAAAAAAAAGGAGCACTGCATTATTGGTGTGCAGTAGGCGTGAATGCGACCCACCCCACCCACATCTAGACACGCACACATGCACACACATCCTGCCGCCTGGCTACCACCCCCGAGAACCACCGCACACACACACGCGCACAATGCACACACCCATTACTTGGGCTCATCTCTCAAAGAGAAACCATTATTGTAATGTCCTAGCTGCACTGCACAACTGTGACATTTATAACATTTTATTATATCCGCACACCTTGGAATTTGCAATATTTTGTTGCAGCCAATACACCTGTGATATTTGCGATATTTAGTTGTGACTGCAAACATGTGATATTTGCGATATTTAGTTGTGGCCATACACCTGTAATATCTCTCATATTTAGTTGTGGCCGCACACCTGTGGTATTTGTGATATTTAGTTGTGGCTGCACAAGTGTGATATTTATGATATTTAGATGTAGCCACACACCCGTAATATTTGTGATATTTAGTTGTAGCCGCACACCTGTAATATTTGTGATATTTAGTTGTGGCCGCACACCTGTGATATTTGTGATATTTAGTTGTGGCCATACAGCTGTAATATTTGTGATATTTAGTTGTGGCTGCACACCTGTGATATTTGTGATATCTAGTTGTGGCTGCACAAGTGTGATATTTATGATATTTAGTTGTGGCCGCAAAGCTGTAATATTTGTGATATTTAGTTGAAGACTCACACCTGTGATATTTGTGATATTTAGTTGAAGCCACACACCTGTGATATTTGTGATATTTAGTTGAAACCACACACCTGTGATATTTGTGATATTTAGTTGTAGCCGCAGACCTGTGATATCTGTGATATTTAGTTCTAGCCACACACCTGTGATATTTGTGATATTTAGTTGAAGCCACACACCTGTGATATTTGTGATATTTAGTTGTGGCTGCACACCTGTGATATTTGTGATATTTAGTTGTGGCCGTACACCTGTAATATTTGTGATATTTAGTTGTGGCTGCACACATGTGATATTTGTGATATTTAGTTGTGGCTGCACACATGTGATATTTGTGATATTTAGTTGAAGCCACACACCTGTAATATTTGTGATATCTAGTTCTAGCCACACACCTGTGATATTTGTGATATTTAGTTGAAGCCACACACCTGTGATATTTGTGATATTTAGTTGTAGCCACACACCTGTGATATTTGTGATATTTAGTTGTGGCTGTACGCCTGTGATATTTAGTTGAAGCCGCATGGCTGTGATATTTGTGGTATTTAGTTGAAAATGCACATCTGCGACAAACACAATATTTTGTTGCAGCTGCACATCTGCAACATTCAGAATATTTTGTTCGGACCACACACCTGCAACATTCGCAATATTTTGTCATGGCTGCACAACTGTGACATCCACAACATTTTGTTCTGACCATACACTTGCAACATACACAATTCTTTGATATGACCACACACTTGCAACATTCACAATATTTTATCATGACTGCACATCTGCGACATACACAATATTTTGATGTGGACACACAGTTGCAACATTCACAATATTTTGTTGCGACTGAACATCTACGACACACACAATATTTAGCCACTCACCAACATTAAAAAAAACTAATATAGAAACGACTGACACCCAAAACCGCAAAAGGTTGGCCCGAGAAAGATCAGGTAAACACTCCTGAGTGCGGGACCAGACCAATCCAGTATCACAGCTGTCCAGCATTGAAAACAATCACCCTCACGGGAGCTTATATGTTATGGGCAGAATAAAAAACTTGTCACAAAAAAACAACCCCAAAAACCATTCACAATTATAAACTGACTATAAATGAGACAGAGACAGAGCCTGGGATGATGGTTTCAGACACCCCTGAATGAGGCGTATATCGGTGTGTCACGGCTACAAATACCTGCGGGGCTTGGCCTGTTTGTGTGAACTAGTTTAAAAGCAGGCAAATAACACCAAGACCATTGTGGGTTTACGGGGTTGTCGATAACCGATAGTTGCGAGTAGGGGGGTGGGTGGAGGTGATGAGGAGGGGGAGGGCGGGGCAGGAAGAGGTGGGGAAAGGATGAGGGGGGGGGGGATCAATACATGCTTCCAGAGGTCCAGGTGTTAACTTCATAACCTGGGTCCTGTGCTCGGCTACTTCACACGTAATCAGCCTTCCTCCCATATACAACCAGCCAGCCTACCACCCTCACCCCTCACGCCTCCCCACTGTCAGCGAGTGGCAGATGTATTACGCAAAGACGGCTGAAGATAGGCCGTGTACTATTTATGTGAGGGGGTGAGTTTTAAGTAGACAGGAGACCAGATCACCGCTCACCCCCCACTTTCCTACCGCTCACCCCTCCCCCCCACACTTCCCTCTCGCTCACCACCGTCCTCCCCAGTTCCCTACCGCTCACCGTCCCCCTCACCAGTTTCCTACCGCTCACCGCCCACACTTCCATACCGCTCACCGCCCCCCATCCCAGTTCCCTACCACTCACCGCCCCTCCCCAGTTCCCTACCGCTCACCCCCCTCCCCAGTTCCCTACCGCTCACCGCCCCGTCCCCCGTCCCCTACCGCTAACCACCCCCCTCCCCAGTTCCCTACCGCTCACCGCCCCGTCCCCTATCGCTCACCGCCCAGTCCCCCCATTCCCCGACCGCTCACCCCCCCCATCCCCAGTTCCCTACTGCTCACCCCCCTCCCCAGTTCCCTACCGCTCACCGCCCCGTCCCCAGTTTTCCCAACAGCTAACCGCCCCCCTCCCCAGTTCCCTACCGCTCACCGCCCCCGTCCCCAGTTCCCAACAGCTCACCGCCCCCTCCCCAGTTTCCTACCACTCACCGCCCCGTCCCCTGTTCCCGACCGTAACCGCCCCCCTCCCCAGTTCCCTACTGCTCACCCCGACCCCATCCCCAGTTCCCTACCGCTAACCGCCCCCCTCCTCAGTTCCCTATCGCTCACCGCCCTGTCCACAGCTCATTACCACTCACTGCCCCCCTCCCCAGTTTCCTACCGCTCCAATCCCCCCTCCCCAGTTCCCTACCCCGCTCACCCCCCTGCCCAGTTCCCTACCGCTCACACCGCCCCGTCCCCCGTTCCCGACCGCTAACCGCCCCTTCCCCAGTTCCCTACCTCTCCCAACCCCACCCCCCCCCCCCTCTCCAGTTCCCTACTGCTCCCCCCCCTCCCCCTCCCCCTCCCCAGTTCCCTACCGCTCACCCCCCCCCTCCAGTTCCCTCCCGCTCACTGCCTCGTCCCCAGTTCCCTACTGCTCCTCCCCCCTCCACATCGCACTGGCAGGTCAGGGATGGTTCACATAGGAAGCTGACAAGATAATATGCATAATGTCCCCCCCCCCCCCCCCTCCCTTGCCTACTGCACCCCCACACGTGTGTGATGATGTGTGCGTGGTGGGGAGGGTCGGGATGGAGAGGTATGTGTGTGATAAATATAAGTTGACATATAAACAGACCCCGTGGTTTCATGATTGCCAACTGTATGAATTTATGTAAGGCAAGTGAGCGTAGACAGATTATATCGGTATGTCAGGTTCTTAGTTCTCCATACATGTATGTGTGAAGTATATGTGTACGTGTTCATGTACATGTATGTGTTGTTGAAGTTCTACGTCCTGGCAACATCTAAGGTCATATCAGGACGGGTACGGACTTGTGACGCACTGACAGTGTCCACTCATGGGTACTTTATTGTGCTGCCCCACTGGGAATCCAAGCTGCCAGCACCATAACCCGATATCCCACTCAGTCACCTTATTCTGACACTGAGCTAACCAGTCCTTGCCCTATCCTATCGATGCCGAGCGCCAAGCTAGGAAACGACAAGTATCAATTTTGTAAGTCATTGGTTTATCTCGATAGGGAATTGGACCCCCGATCTCCCGCACGGGAGGCCTGCGCTCTACCGTTTCGGCCACCGCGTCCGGTGTATCTGCGGAAGCGCATGAATGTATGTGTGCATGCACTGAAGTGTATGTATGCATATATATATTATACACGTATATGTATGTATGTGTGTGTGTATGTGTGCATGTATGTGTGCATATATGTGTAGGTACGCATGTATGTATGTATGTATGTATGTATGCATGTATGTATACAGGCGCATGTATATCTAAATGTATGCATGTATGTATGTTTGTATCTAGTATGTACGTAGTATGTATGCATATATGTATTAAACATGTATATGTATATGTGTGTGTATATGTGTGCATGTATGTGTGCCATGTATATGTTGATAACAGCGTACGCATGTATGTTGATCTAGAAGTGTATAAATGCATATGTATAACGTATATGTTATTGTGTGTAAATGCTATGTTCATAATGTAGGTATCTGTATGTATTATGTAGAATGTATATGTATGTATGTGTATTTAATATATGTATCATTTACATGTTGTACCATTATGACCCTATTAGGTGTTCCATTATCATTTACAACATATACACCTGGACACGGTGGCCGAATCGGTAGAGCGCAGGCTTTCTGTGCGCAAGGTCGGGAGTTCGAAACGCTACCAAGTCAAGCTAATGACTTACAAAATTGATATGTGTCGCTACCTAGCCTGTCGTTTGGCATTACTAGGATATGGCATGGACTGGTTAGCCCAGAACCAGAATAATGTGACTGAGTAGGAAATCGGGGCATGGTGCTGGTGGCCTGGTCTCCCAGTGGGGCAGCACTACAAAATCGCCATGAGTGTGCACTGTCACAAGTCGGTACCCGTCCTGATATTACCTTAGATGTTGCCAGGACGTAAGACTCCAACAAACAAACATTCCGCATGACAATCAAGGCGGATAGTAAATAAAGTAAAGCTTGTTGTATTTAACGACACGTCTAGAGCACATTGATTTTTAGCATCGGCTATTGGACATCAAACATTTGGTCATTCTAACATATTTCTTTGGAGGAAACCCGCTACCGCCACATAGGCTACTCTGTCCAATAAGGAGGAAGGAGTCTTTTATATGTACTTTTCCACAGACAGGACAGCACATACCACAACCATTGACGAACCAGTTGTGGATCACTGGTTGGAATGGAAAATAGCCCAAACTGCAAATGGTTCCACTGAGCAGGATCGATCGGATGACCCACACCTTCACAGGTGGACACATTACCCCCTGAGCTAAGTCCCACTCCCAGTGAATAAGGCATTTAGTAAATGTGTATATGGGTCGTTCTCAGAAACTGTGTACCACTTTTGTGACATAGAAAAGGCGATTTCACCTCCATACGCACACCCAGCCCTGTGCCCCCCACCATGCCTGTGTCATGGGGGTGATGAAAATGGGAAATATTGCGCCTAGAGCGGGACTCGAACCCACATCTCTTTGCATTCCGGGCCAGTGTGCTAACCATTACACCACCTAGGCTTCCTGACATCACCACACTACCCACGCCTACCTGTCTATGTGGTTACTGGCCTGAGTAGTCAGTGCAGACCACTACACCTGTCTGATCTGTTCTACCCGACAGTGTGACAATCTCTATGTAAACCGACATCCACACAGCTAAGTAAGAATCCCCCCCCCCCCCCCTCTCCCCTGACACATGTAAACAGAAAGCAAACAGGTGCCAGTGTTGCTGTCATAACTTATATTTACCCATCCCGACGGGTCTAATTCTCCGCCCCCGGCACCACCCCCGCCCACGCACCTGCCCCAAATATCATGATGATATACCTTACTTTAGTGTGAAATAACTTTCATTTTAAAGGGTTAAAATTGCATAGTCCGATTGTTTTTAATTTCTACCACTTTTCTGAGATAAATATATTCAATTGATTGGCACAGCCTCCCCTACCGGGCGTGGTGGCCGAATCGGTAGAGCACAGGCCTCGCGTGTGGAAGATTGGAAGATCGCGAGTTCGCGAGTTCGGTTCCCGGTCGAGTCAAACCAATTACTTAAAAATGTATACTTGTTGCTTCCTAGCCTGGTGCTCAGCATTATTAGGATAGGGCAAGGGCTGGTTAGCTCGGTTTCAGGATAATGTGACTGAGTGGAATATCGGGTCATGGTGCCAGTGGCCTGATTTCCCAGTGGGGCAGCACTATAAAATCGCCATGAGCGCATACTGTCACAAGTCGGTACCCGTCCTGATATGACCTTAGATGTTGCTAGGATGTAAAACAACAACCAAAGCATAGCCTCCCTTACTTTGGTTTGAAGTAACTTTTATTTTAAATGGCTAAATTTTGAGCTATTTGAAGTGCAAATATGTCAAGTTAATTTTGGCAAGCTTGCCAAACCTCTGACACCATAGACTTCAGCAGTAACAGCTTCTAATAAATTGCATCTTGATTCTCTTTTATGTGGCAACACATGCTTAATAAGTGCGTCATTATCTATGTTAGATATGTATAATCAATTTCAGATAATCGCTTTGGTTTTGAAAATTTGATGCTTCATTGGACTATGCAGCTTTAACCTTCGCCATGAAATGTCAAAGTAAAATACACATGCACTGGTAACTTTGGTGTGCAACTAACAATGCTGGTTATCACAGGTGTCAGTAGTGCCAGGTTCTATTATTGTATTGACTCAGTATTCCTTCTATGCAGATTATTAGGATAGGGCAAGGACTGGTTTGTTCAGTGTCAGGATAATGTGACTGAGTGGGATATCAGGTCATGGTGCTGTCAGCCTGGTCTTCCAGTGGGGCAGCACTATAAAGTCGCCATGAGTGCGCACTGTCACAAGTCGGTCCAGGTCCTGATATGGCCTTAGATGTTGTTAGGATATAAAACAACAACAAACATGCAAAACCTTCTATGCAGTAATATATGTTCAATAAGTACACTAATATCTAACTAAGTTTGATGTGTTGGATCAAATCTAGATATTTGAAGAGAAAACACGCAAATACATGTTGGCATACACATCGAAATTCACGCCCTCCCCACACACATACTCACCCATCCACCCCCACACACTAACCCACCTACCCACCCATCCACACCCACACACAAATCCCCATCCACCTACTCCCACACCCACACATCCCCCACCTACCCACACACGCACACCTACTCACACCCACTCTCTCTCTCTGCCAAATAACTTCCCATCATCAATCAAATTCACTCCATGTGAATACAGTATAACCCCATCAAACTAAACTTGAAGGGGCCCTAACAATTTGTTTGGATTAACCAATTATTTGTTTAACCAAGCTTTGGCTTTGACTTTGACTTGGCTTTGGCAAAAACGTGAGTGTATTATGAATGTAATATACAATGTATGTGGACACTTTGATTATTGTTTTTTTATGTATATCCAGTATAACCCCCTTAAACCAAACGATTGGTTAATCGAAACTTTTTTCGGCAGCCCGGCAAAATACTACCATTTATCATATAAAAAAAGTTGCTGGGGTTTCAGATGACCTTATAACCACATGAAAGTTTGGTATAACCGTACTGGAAGTGGCCTGGGGTCCGACAATTTTGTTTGGATTAACCGATAATTTGGATTAACCAACTTTGGTTTAACCAACTTTTTTATATGATAAATGGTAATATTTTGCCGGGCCGGTAAAAAAAGTTTGGATTAATCAATCGTTTGGTTTAACCAAGCTTGGTTTAAAGGGGTTTTACTGTATATGGAATAGGCCATACATTGCTTATCTACTTGGGTGCGTCCATAATCTGACCTGCTCATAACTCTCACTACGTCACAGATGGTATAAGCAGATAAGCACCGAGCCGGGTAGTTAGGCTATTGTCTACAGCGCCAACATTAAAAGCTTCCGACGAGAGACCTGGGCCCGTATGCATGGGCTGGTGCTAAGCGTAGCCGGTGCTACACGCTAGCTCTGGGATCACCGGCTAGCACTGCCTTGGTGAATCAGGTCAAGCCATATGCACCAATGCCCAAACCGGGCCGGTGTCATGGTATAAAACCCCGGCCCGATCGCAGCCCCTGCCGTGAAGACAGTTGACTAAGCATTTATTTTTGTAAAATAAATTTAAAAGCTTTCATTGGATCGATTAAAAATACCTTAATGCGCGATTGAAGAGGAAGATCTGAAGTATTTAATGTAACCTATGAGCAATTTATGCTGAAAGTATTAAAAACAGAGAAAGTTGGGATATTCTGAGTGTCAGTGCAATCTTCATACAGAAAAAGTGAAATATCTCTAAAGCTACACCACTTAGAAACAAGCTGCTTGGTACACATATAGAAAACATATTCGACGGATAGATTATATTAAATTTATATGGTTAGGGTTGTGCATTTCTATTAATCTTTAATAGACACTGGCAGTGTGTATTCGTTCTGCAGCCAAGCTGCGCCTGTTTACAAACTCTGCGCATGCGCAGAAGCCACAGCAGGGGCTGCGATCGGGCCGGGGTTTTATACCATGACACCGGATAGCAAACCGGGCCGGATAGCAAACCGTGTGGTTATTTATAGATTTGGGGAACCCCACTGAGCCTGTTCCCGGTGAGTGCCGCTATTTGCCAATATCGCCGGCGGCGGTGGCGTTAATATTGGTTCGATTATTGGATTAATTTGACCAAATTCGGCAGTGGCCTTAATATCACTTTGATTTCTGGTTTAATTTGACGAAATTTCACTTTTTTTAAATGTTGCGGTGGCGGCGGAGGCGGCAGCGCCCAGCGGCAGCGATTTGTTTTGTTTACATTCATCGATTCGACAATATTAATATCGCCACCGATTTAGTGGCGGCGTTAATATCGGTTGCGTATGTAATTCTGTCAAATATAATAGCATTGAATAGATTGACACCCACACACGCACACTGACGGCACACTAAACGGCGCGGCCTGCCGTTAAACCTGATATGAAAGCAGGGTAGCTTAGCCTAGGCTCCCGTCGGCGGCTAGCGCTGGTACCACTTTATGCATGCGGATTTTCCACCGTTAGCCATGTGGTGCCACCCAAACCATGGTTAGGTTGCTAGCACCAGCCCATGCATATGGGCCCAGACGGGATAGCCTAATAAGTTGATCGTCTGTCTCCCATTTTGGTAGATCGTTGAATTCGAACCTACGGTTTCGAACCCTAGTCGAGTCAAACCAATGACTTAAAAAATTGATACTTGTCGCTTCCTATCCAGGCACTCAGCATTATTAGGATAGGGCAAGCACTGGTTGGCTCAGTATCAGGATAATGTGACTGAGTGGGATATCACTTTAACTTTATCAGGTCATGGTGCTCGCGGCCTGATCCCCCAGTGGGGCAGGCACTATGTAAGTCGCCATGATTGCATACTGCCACAAGTCGGTACCCGTCCTGATATGACCTTAGATGTTGCCAGGACGTAAAGCTCCAACAACCAACCAACAGCTTGTGACGAGGGGTGGGGTGGAATAATGAATATATCGCACCAACGTGTGCTATTTAAACTATCTAGCGCAGGACACAGCCGCCTGGCAGCATTACTTGGCCGGGTAAATGGGGACAGGCCCTGCAGAAACATGTTAACATATGTGACCCGATTCTGTAGCAACCAGCGCACACCCACATCACCCCCTCCCTCCCCCCCCCCCCCCATACTCATCCCCTCACACACAGACACGCACACAACTAGTTCCTAATACTAGTAGTAACAACACTGGCAGCACATTTGCATAGTCATCTGTGAATCCAACAATGTCCTCTTTTCTTTTTGTTTGTTTGCTTGTTTGTTTCTGTCTTTCTTTCTTTTCCGTTCTCTTTCTTTCTTTCCGTCATTTTTCTTTTCTTTTCCGTTCTCTTTCTTTCTCTTCCGTTCTCTCTCTTTCGTTCTTTGTCTTTTTTTCTTTTCAGTTCTCTTTTTCTTTCTTTCTGCCTTTCTTTCTCTTCCGTTCTCTTCCTTTCGTTCTGGCTTTCTTTCTTTCAGTCTCTTTCCTCTCCTCCCTTCTCCCCCTCTCCCGTTCTCTCTCCCCCCCCTTCCCACTCTGTCTCTTATTCTTTCTTTCTTTTGCTCTTTCTTTCTTTCTTTCTTTCTTTCTTTCTTTCTTTCTTTCCTATCGGACACAGTAGTAGGCCGAACCAGTAAGACTCAGAGCGTTGGCTTCCCATGTCGAGGATTGGAATCCCGGCCGAGACAAACCAATGACTTACAAAATTGACACTAGTCACCACCTAGGCTGGCGCTCGGTATTACTCATATCAAGATAATGTGGCTGAGCGGGATATTGGGTCATGGTGCTAGCAGCCTGATCTCCCAGTGGGCAGCACTATAAAACTCGCCATGAGTGCGCACTGTCACAAGTCCGTACTTGTCCTGATAATAGTAATGTCGTGGGGGTGATGAAAATGGGAAATACTGCGCCTAGAGCAGGACTCGAACCCACATCTCTTTGCATTCCGGGCCAGTGTGCTAACCATTACACCACCTAGGCTCCCTGATATCAATACACTCCCCACGCCTACCTGCCTATGTGGTTACTTGCCTGAGAGGTCAGTGCAGACCACTACACTCGTCCCCCTGGAATTGTAAGTTTTGTAATGCTTACAATTACATACATACAGGCAATGCACTAACACATACATACACAGGGTAGGTTCAACAACCATACAGCGCAAAGCTTGTACAGGATCCTGATCACGGCAACCAGTGTCGTGGGGGTGATGAAAACGGGAAATACTGCGCCTAGAGCAGGACTCGAACCCACATCTCTTTGCACTCCGGGCCAGTGTGCTAACCATTACACCACCTAGGCTCCCTGATATCAAGACACTTCCCACGCCTACCTGTCTATGTGGTTACTTGCCTGAGAGGTCAGTGCAGACCACTACACTCGTCCCCCTGGAATTGTAAGTCTTGTAATGCTTACAATTACATACATACAGGCAATGCACTAACACATACAGACACAGGGTAGGTTCAACAACCATACAGCGCAAAGCTTGTACAGGATCCTGATCACGGCAACCAGTGTCGTGGGGGTGATGAAAATGGGAAATATTGCACCTAGAGCAGGACTCGAACCCACATCTCTTTGTATTCCGGGCCAGTGTGCTAACCATTACACCACCTAGGCTCCCTGATATCAATACACTCCCCACGCCTACCTGTCTATGTGGTTACTTGCCTGAGAGGTCAGTGCAGACCACTACAGTAATATGACATTAGATGTTGTTAGGACGTAAAACCTCAACAAACAAACATCCGAAGTCATCATCTCAGGACGAGTACAAACTTGTGACAGTGTAAAAATTCATGCCTGATACAATTTCCCGCACACAAACAGACATGTACACACACACGCACACGCACACGCACACGCACACGACCGTGAGTGGTGAGTGATATCCAACTCAGCCACATTATCCTGACACTGAGGAAACCAGCCCTTGCCCGATCCTATTAATGCACAGCGCCATGCTGGGTAGAGACAAGTATCAATTTAGTAAATAATCTATTTAACGAGACTGGGGATTCGAACCCACGACCGTTCTGCTGCACTGGAAGCCAGCCAGGCACAGCCAGCGCTCTTACCCATTCTGTCCAAGGGCACACGTGGGAAGTACGAGGAGCAATGCGCACGCGCTAGGCACCTTCCGAGTGAGGCTTAGCAGAGATAGGTTGTTCTACAAATTGTGTACCACATATTTGGTTTCCATGTTACATTGTTAATGATTTTAAGTTTTTTTTTTGAGTCTCGGGGGAGGGGGGGGGGGTAGTAGGGCCTAAATCAAATACTTATTGTTGAATCTGTGTGTTAAGTATGTTATTTATACTACACAAAATGTATCCAAAATATGCTTATATTATTTTGTTCTAAATTGAAAATTTGAAATTGTGCATACCGACACCATGCATCTTACCCAAACGGTTTTAAAAAAAAAACTAAGAGAATAATTTTTGCTTAACTGTAATCTTGTTTGAATTTGAATTGAATGATTGAAAGATGTTAAAATGATGTTCTAGATGGATGTTACACAATTCATTTGAACAGCTTTCTCGATTCGTATAAAATAAAAAATAAAAAAGTGAAAAAATTATTTCAACTCTAACATATGCACAACATATAAACCTTCATATGAATATGGATTCTTTTGGAATGTGTTCTGTCTTTATTTGGAATGTTTTCACTGTGGGTTTCCATGTCACAAAAATGGTACACAGTTTCTGAGAATGACCCAGATACATTAGCATCTCAGAGCTGTTGATGTGCACCCCCAGGCGTCCCCCCCCCCCCCCCCCCCCCCACACACACACACCACCATACACACTCCACATAGATGGGCCCGTGCCAATGTGTGCGAGGCCATCACGACAAGTGGCGAGCGGTTTATTATGAGACCAGACAGGATGGCCGAATGAGTTAGAGCATCCGTCTCCCGTGCTGGTAGATCGTGGGGTCGTCTACCCTCACAGTGGTTTCGGCACAGCCACCACAGGCGGGGGGCACCATGAGGAGACCCGGCCCATCAGCTTTCAGCCCGCCGGGGTAGAGGGGAGGGCCACCCTTAGAGGCGACTCTGGCCTACACGGAGAGAGCGCCGGCAACACCCACAGGCACATCAGCGAGAAGGGGGGTCACGGACCCGCTAGGCCTGGTAGAACCGATGCAAGCACCGGGGGCGAGACCCGCGACCCCAGCAACGAGGTCAAATGGTGTCACGAGAGCTAGCAGTGAGTGAGCGGCATCGGCAGCAGCAGCAGGCAGGGCGGAGCCGGTGACCGGCTCCTACCTGGAACAATTTATACCGAGTGAGAAGGTACCGCAGGACGCAGAAGGGCAAAAGCTGGCCGACAACACGGCGAAGCTTGTAAACACATTGTGGGAACTGCCTATGACCAGAATGGAAATGGCAGACATGTATGCCACGTTACCACTCCCTGCAAATGCGGATGCCTTGCACAAAACAAGACTAAACCCTGAAATCGAATCTACACTGCCAACAAGAGTGAAAGACAACGATACAGCACTGGCATCGGCGAAATGGGGGTGTGCAATTCGCGGCCTGGTCACTGGATGCCATCGAGACAGGGAAGATGTTGGAAACAAAGGAACTGGTGTTGTTACTGGTAACGACGATGAAAATACTCGCGAGAACGAGTAACTCACTCTTGACAATGAGACGGGACAATGTAAGACCGACATTGCAGAACCAGCTGAAACCTCTTGTGAGGAAAGATGGCGAGCAGGGTTTCAAGTACCTCCTAGCTGAGGAGTTGACAACCCAAATCATAATGCTGGAGGCGAGTAGAAAGACGGCTAACACAATCATGAGATCACAGGCGGTCAGGACGACAGGGCAGAGGAGTCACAGGAAGCAGGGAAACTTCCGGGGCAGTATGGGGAGGAGCTGCCAACAACAAAGTGGCCCACTACATCGCCACGAGGAGGCAAGATCCTTCCACCACTGCCAAAACGGCGCAGGCCAAACACACCACACAGAGGGGCGGCATGGGTGTTCAACGAGCGGGCAGCAGGGATGAGCCGGGCACCAGTAAATGTGAATACCACCACTGTAAATTACACTGCTGGGGGAGTAACTGGTAAGGCAGGAGAGTGGGATACGGTGACTGACAACCAGTGGGTCAAACGTATGGTCAGAGGGGTGAAACTAAAACTGACGGGGGTCCCACACCAATCCCACCAGCCAGTCTCAAGAGACAAAGAGGTGGGCAGCACGTTAAGCAAGAAGGTGGGTGAGATGTTAGAATGAGGGGTGATCGAAAGAGCAGAAGCATCCGACAGGATGTTCATGTCACACCTGTTTCTAAGACTCAAGAAAGATGGGGATTTTAGGCTCATACTGAACCTCTCAAAACTTAACGAATTCATCACCTACTGCCATTTCAAAATGGAGCAGTTGAGCACAGTCATGCACCTGGTGCACAGGGGGGCGTGGCTAGCAAGTATTGATATTTTGCAGGCGTACCACAGCCTGGAGATCAGAGAGGGTGACCATGATTTATTACAGTTCATACACAGGATACAGGATACAGGTTCAGGGTACTACCAAACGGGCTCAGCTCGGAACCGCATATTTTCAGAAAAATAATTAAATCAGTCCTAAGTCACCTCAGGGAGGTCAGTAACATACTACTGTGTTTTTACATTGACGATATGATCATAATCGGAAAGACACAGACAGAGGTGGAAACCGTGGTAAAAACCACACTAGAGCTGCTTACTAGACTGGGGTTCACGATTAAAGTCAGTGGTGATACCGACCAAAGAGATTCAGTTCCTGGGGTTCAGGATCAATACCCTAGCAGAAAATTACTCCCACCTAGAACGACAGTGCACCCCGATTGGAAGACAACAACAAATGACGAGAGCTCGACTGAAGCGACATCCTGTAACCGCTGGCCCCTTGTGGCCTCTTTCTTACCATAAAAATTCATATTCTGCTGCATGTTAATAGCAGAATTTTATATTAGCGTTCAAATGAGCGAACAGCTCGCGGTTGACAGTGAGTGATCAGGTCATGTCATCGCCATGAGGTGGCGCGGTGCAAGGCTCAGAGTCTACTGACGAGGTGCTTGGCAGTACAACTACTACCACTATGCACACACTTCCTCCTCTACAACGCTACCAACACGCGAATCCATAAAGGCCCTGTCAGACCTTACCGGACTGGAGAACCGGACACTGTCTGGTACTGTACGGCGATGTCCGGTACATGTCCGGTACCCATCCGGCGGTGTCGGGCGGTGTCCGGTACAAGTTTTGAACATGCACAAACTTCTACCGGACACCGCCGGACTGACGTGTCCGGTTGGAGTCCGGTATGTCCGGTACCCATCCGGTACCCATCCGGTACCCATCCGGTACCCATTTGGTACCCATCCGGTACCCATCCGTACATGTCCGGTACCCATCCATTGGTGTCCGGTTTGTCCGTTTTGTCCAGTACATGTCTGGTACCCATCCGTTACGTGTCCGGTTCTCGTCCGGTACTCGTCCGGTACATGTATGGTACATGTACGGTACTTGTCTGGTCGCCCAGTGCCAATTGACCCAATTCCGCTCCATTTCGATACATTTCAATACATTGTGTGTACCGGAAAGCACCGGACTAGACAATTCTTTGTCCGGTGGTCTTCGGTGCTCAGTCCGGTGAGGTGTGACAATGGCTTAAAGCTGCATCATCCAATGAAAGTACCAGACAGGATGGCCGAATGAATTGAGCGTCCGTCTCCCGTTTTGGTAGATCGTGGGGTTCGAACCCATAATTTCAAACCCTGGTCGAGTCAAACCAATGACTTAAAACTTGATACTTGTCGCTTCCTAGACAGGTGCTCGGCATTCATAGGATAGGGCAAAGACTGGTTGGCTTAGTATCAGGATAATGTGACTGAGTGTGATATCACGTCATGGTGCTGGCGACCTGGTCTCCCAGTGGGGCAGTACTATAAAAGTCGCCATGAGTGTGCACTGTCACAAGTCGGTACCTGTCCTGATATGACCTTATATGTTGCCAGGACGTAAAACTCCAACAACCAACGAACCCCTACGGACACACTTTCTCCTCTATAAGCTACCAACACGCTAATCTCTAAAGCTGCATCATCCGCTGAAAGCATACATTTTTCGGAATCTAAAATGCATACCTCGATTTGGTACTGGTTCGCGCCTTAAAGTTGATTAATCTGGTGGTTTTGAGTTTCTGTCATTTTTCTTAGATTAATATATTAATTTGATAGTTATAATCTACCTTACTTTAGTCTGAAGTAACTTTTATTTTAAATGGCTAACTTTTGAGATCTTTGAAGTGTAAACATGTCCAATTAGTTTTGGAAAGCACGCCAAAACTCTGACACCGTAGGCTTCTGTAGTAAAAAGGTTCTATTAAATTGTCTCAGTGTTCCGTTATATGTGGTGACAAATGCTTAATAAGTGCATCAGTATCTAAGTTAGATATGTAGAATCAAATATAAATAATTATTTTGGTTTTGAAAATTCGATGTTTCATCAGACTATGCAGCTCTATGCATTTATTGCAGGTTGGCGCTTCTACGATAGTATATTTGATACACTTGAAAATGGATGAACAAATCCTACCTTCACAATTTCGGTGTGCACACCGCAATTAATTGGACATGTTTTCACTTGAAACATCTCCAAAGTTGACCTTTTAAAGTTTTATATATTTTCTTCGGCTTTGGCAAGTCTGAACACAAGGTAAATGTGCAAACTCTTGACTGGTACCTCCTATAACTAAAGGGCCCCTCCGCTTATTAAAGTAAATATTCTAGGTGAGTGAAGACAGATAGAGAGCCACGCGTGCGCAACAGCACACACAAGCCATGACTTGGTGCCCAGGCCGTTCCAACAACCATAACCGGTTAGGACATGTAGACAGGAAGATCAATCCAGACAAATAGGACAAGATATAGCTTTGTTTGTTTATTGTTGTTTTACGTCCTGGCAACATCTAAGGTCATATTAGGATGGGTACCGACTTGTGACAGTGCACACTCATGGCAACTTTATAGTGCTGCCCCACTGAAAGACCATGCCGCCAGCACCACGACCTGATATCCCACTCACTCAAATTATCCTGACACTGAGCTAACCAGTCCTTGCCCTATCCTAATAATGCCGAGCGCCAGGCTAGGAAGCGACAAGTACCAATTTTTAAGTCATTGGTTTGACTCGATCAGGGTTCCAACCCACGACCGACCAACACGGGAGACGGACGCTCTAACTCATTCGGCCATCCCGTCTGGTTACAAGATATAGCAAGTTGTAGATAGTAATAATAGATAGGCATCTCCAGCACATTTAGAATGGAGAGTATTGCCATGAGGTGGTCACCCAGCAATATGCCTGTGGCTGTGGGAGGATAATGGATCCCAGCCCAAATAATATTCATATAACGAATTTTGCACCACATAAGTTACTCCGAAGTAAAGCAAATTATAATGATCAACCTGATATATTTGTTTTTAAAATAAATGTGACAAAGTCAAAAGCATCGGATTAGGCAACTTCAAGTCGTGGAGAAGGGGGACCAAGAAAATAGGCAATGTTTTACATAAAAGTCATCAAACAATCAATGCGTCTTCCCACACCATTCTTGTGGTGGTTTTGCAAATAACATATGTGTCATATGTCTAACTGTCTTCAGCGATCCCTTGTGACATTTTAGACATGTTTTATTCACAATTTCCATATATATTCTACAAACATAAACTAACCCATTGACAATACCACTAACCTGTGATCGGCTAACTCCTACCATGTGCCAACAATTTCTTCAATGTCAGATCATTTTTGTCTCATTTGACTGTTCCTGGGATGACAGGGACACCAGCTATGTCAGGAGAATATTGGTCTGGAAACTACAGAATTATCCTTTGAATCTAAAGAGATGTACTATACCATATTAGACTGCGCTCACCATAAACCATACAGTGAGGGAATGGTGAAGCTATTCTTTATTTGGTTACTTTCACTGATTAATTAACAGGGAGTGGTTCAATCGCAGACAATTAGCATCCCTCATTCCATTGCTCCTTGGCCTATCCTAGTAATGCCGAATGCCAGGCTAGGTAGAAACAAGTATAAATTTTATAAGTCATTGGTTTGACTCGGCCATAGTTTTAAATCCCATGACCTGGATACAGGGAGCAGGCGGGCTCTCAACACACTCAGCCATCCCATATGGTATAGACTACATCACCATTCCAGCGGCGCGGTGCATTGTGGGATGTGTCAAAGCAAAACAAACCCGCAAAAAGCACATGGCACATGCTAACACACTGGGTGCAGTTATGAAATGTGCTAGTTTCAGCTCATCTGAGCTCTTGTTTGAAACATAGAACACTAACTAAAAAGATATATATAATAAATTAAGATATTAATCTTTTATCCAGCATTGCATTTACATCAATATAATCAGCACATCTTATGCCATGTGCATTTAGATTTAGACAATTCTGGGCACTCAGACTAGTGTTAGAGCCATAGCCAGAGTCAGTTTTACTTTATTCATGTTTTTATTTATATCCTATGGTTAATGACATATGTAGAAATAGAAAATGAGTAGGGTTAATCAGATATTGGCTATATATTTCTTTGAAACTAGTTTTTGTTGACACATTTGACATTTTAATATTTAGAACAAGAATTACTTATGGCTAATCAATGGTGATGTAAACATCAGCCTGTAAAGTGACTGAAATTGTATGTTTCTTAGCTCAAAATGCTTAATTATGGAGAGTTGTGTCTTAAACATATTCATTATGTTATTTATTATATTGCATCCTTCCATCCATGTTTGTGCCAAATTGTTATGTATCTTCATTAATTTTGAATAAAATCGAAAATTTACCCTACGCGTATCGGCAAACTCAATGGCTGTAAGTCTTTGCTTTGCTGCCAACGCCGTTTTCAGCGCATGCGCAGTCGGAACGGTGATCTCGTCTATTAGACGGAGGCCTGCAGTTTGGTGCTTGGCACTCACATCCCGAACCGAATGACATTCACCCGGGGACAATACCACATTATACCAATATAAAAGTAGGCAAAGTACTCCCCACTTAGGGCTACACGCGCAACATCCCGGAACAGGAAACAGGATTCGCTGGACTTGTTTATCTGCCCATCCACTGTCACACACGCACACATCACCCTCAGTCTCCTTTATTTGCTGATCGATCTGCTCTTTTATTATTGCCTTTATATTATTAAAGTTGCATAGTCCGATGGTTTTGAGTTTCTCTCATTTTCTGAGATAAATATATTGCTATGATCGATCTTACTTTAGTTTGAAGTAACATTTATTAAAAATTATCAATTTTAATTTTTTTTAGATATTTTAGGAGTAAACATGCCTCATGCTCTTTTATTATTGCTTTTTAATATTAAAGTTGCATAGTCCGATGGTTTTTGAATTCTCATTTTGTGAGATAAATATATTAAATTGATTGCTATGATCGATCTTAATTTAGTTTGAAGTAACATTTATTTTAAATTATCAATTGATTGCTATGATCGATCTTACTTTAGTTTGAAGTAACATTTATTTTAAATTATCAATTGATTGCTATGAGCGATCTTACTTTAGTTTGAAGTAACATTTATTTTAAATTATCAATTGATTGCTATGAGCGGTCTTACTTTAGTTTGAAGTAACATTTATTTAAAATTATCAATTGATTGCTATGAGCGATCTTACTTTAGTTTGAAGTAACATTTATTTAAAATTATCAATTGATTGCTATGAGCGATCTTACTTTAGTTTGAAGTAACATTTATTTTAAATTATCAATTGATTGCTGTGAGCAATCTTACTTTAGTTTGAAGTAACATTTATTTAAAATTATCAATTGATTGCTATGAGCCATCTTACTTTAGTTTGAAGTAACATTTATCTAAAAGTATCAATATATTTTAAAATTTTATATTTATAGATATTTGAGGTGTAAATATGCTAAATTAATGTTGGCAAGCAACACCATAAGCTTCTGTAGTAACATGTTCTATGAACCTCACTGAGTACTTCCCTTCTAGGTGGCAACACATGCTTAATGTGGGCCCCAGTATCTAAGTTAGATATGTAGAATCAAATCTAGATAATCGTGTTGGTTGTGAAAATTTGATGCTTCATCAGATTGTGCAGCTCTAAAACAAAGTTATTTACCAATTTCTTGGAATATGCGATATGGACAGTTAAAATAAAAGGAGCAATTTGGCCTTCACGAGCAGACTTTTATCCGTAATAAATAAAGTTCAGAAGTTTCAGTGACAATAAATACTTATATTTACTACTTGTGACAGAGCTTTCCCAAAGGAAATTTTTTTTAAATTGTTTACCAATTTCTTGCAGTGTACAATATGTACAGAGAAGGACAATTCAGACAAACAGAGAAGGTGCAATATGTACAGAGAAGGACAATTCAGACAAACAGAGAAGGTGCAATATGTACAGAGAAGGACAATTCAGACAAACAGAGAAGGTACAATATGTACAGAGAAGGACAATTCAGACAATCAGCAAAGGTGCAATTTGTACAGAGAAGGACAATTCAGACAAACAGAGCAGGTGCAATATGTACAGAGAAGGACAATTCAGACAAACAGAGAAGGTGCAATATGTAAAGAGAAGGACAATTCTCTCACCCGTAATTAAAGTTGAGAAATTACAAATAATATTTACTAATTGCATCAATACTTTGCTAACAAAGAAAAAGAAGATGAACTGTTTACCAATTTCTTACCATCTGGGATATACACGGTTCAAATAAGAACAGGATATCTGTTGTCTTCAGAAGTTAATTCTATCATCAAGTTGAGAATATCTCTCCACAAATAATGCTTATGTTTTCTAATTAACTTTGTTGATTTGTTTGTTTGTTTGTTGTTGTTTTACGTCCTTGTAACATCTGAGGTCATATCAGGACAGATACCGACTTGTGACAGTGCGCACTCATGGCGACTTTATAGTGATGCCCCACTGGGAGACCAGGCCGCCAGCCCCATGACCTGATATCCTACTCAGTCACATTATCCCCCACAAATAATGTTAATATTAATTGCATCAGTGCTTTGTTACATAAAACACTAATAAAGGATAAATTCTTTACTAATTTCCATCAATATGCAATATCCACAGTTCCAACCACAGGGAATCTTATGTTATTGTCTCTCACAATTAAAGTTGCATAGTCCGATGGTTTCGAATTTCTGTATTTTTTTTAGATAAATATATTAGATCGATCACTAGTATCTACTTCGCATTAGTTCAAAGTTACTTTTATTTTAAAGTATTTTGAGTGCAAACATGGAAAATTAGTTTTGGCAGGCTTGGAAAAACTCTGGCACCATAGACTTCTGCAGTAACAGGTTCTGTTAAATTGACTCAGTATTTGCCTTCTACGCAGAAACAAATGCTTAATAAGTGCATCAGTATCTAAGTCAGATATGTAAAATCAAATCTAGATAATTGGTTTGGTTTTGAAAATTTGATATTTCATCGGACTATGCAGCTTTAATTAAAGTTGATAATTTTCCCAAAAGATTACGCTTATACATCAAGCATCAATGCTCCATCTAAAATAAAATTAGAGATATATTTCTTTAATAATTTCATGCGATATTAAATATCAACAGCTCTAATAATAGGATATTTGTCTTCATCGAAAGTCTCTCATCAATAATTAAAATTAATAATCTGTCCACTACTAATGCTTATATTTGACTAATTGCATCAGTACTTTGCTAAACGGGGGGAAAGGCTAACTTGGTTATTGATTTCCTGCAATATGCAATATCCACTGTTCCACGAATAGGACTTATTCGGAGCATATTGGCTTAAGGGCGCATTCCATATACGCGTAATGCGAATGCGAATGCGAATGCGACAAAAAATCGAAACGCCTTGAAACCTATGAGCTACATTCCATACACGCATAATGCGTAATGCGAATGCGAATGCGAATAAAATCCATTATCCCGATCACTCCATGTAGCGATCGGTGCGTAATGCGTAAAGGTGGTGCGAATAGAAAAGCATCAGTCGCATTTGTCCATTGATATAAGGCTGGAGGAGGCGGCTGATAATTACGGACAGCCAGGACAAGGTGGAGCGCGGACCTGTTAGGAAGCAGTCTCCAAGGCTGCTGAGTGGAAACATATGGTAGTGGTGGTGGTGGTGGTTCGGGTTGCTAAAAATGCTACCAGAGCCACACAAATTTGAATACTTATCTATAATTTGGTTATAATAAAGGTAGGAACCCCCATGTGACATACAAAAAGTTACATAGATATAAATGCAATATTTGGTCATATACAGAGCAGTATGGAGAATAATTGTTTATTTTTATTTTTTAAATATAGCCAGTCGTGTGCCGCATAACGCATTACGCATTACGCGTGTATGGAATGATGGCATTCGCATAATGCATAACACATAACGCATTACGCATTACGCGTATATGGAATGCACCCTTTATGAAGGAGAACAATCATCTCACTAATAATTAAAGTTGAGAAGTTACTCCCACAAATAATGCTAATATTTATTTGACTAATAGTGTCAATGTTCGGCTAAAAGTGGTAGGAAAATACAAAATTTGCTAGCAATTTCCTGCGATGTGCAATATATGCAGTTCCAATAACAACAGGATATATGTCTTCGTTGTGGGACAATTCCGCGGCCCAGACAGTCACAGATGACTCTCCACCCCCTTACCCCCCAAACACCTTCCCGTCCCACCCTACCCTCCAACTAGACATTCTCTCGCCCTGGACCCCCCCCCCCCCCCCCCCCCCCATCCACCATCTCTCCCCACAAAGCACCAGTCATGTCTCTCACCCTACCACTGTGCCAGTCTGTCCAAACCCCGGGTTGTTATTGTGACATGCTGACAACTAAGGAAATATTTACAGATCAACTACAAGCCCCCCCCCCCCCCCCCGCCACCACCGCCACCACCACCGCCACCACCTGCCAAGCCCTTCACACCCCCCACCCGCGCCACCACCTGCCAAGCCCTTCACACCCCACCCCCACACACACCTTACCCCACCCCAGACACTACTATCCCCCCCTGTCCCCATGACAACACCCACGCCCCTGGGGCCAGCTCGGTGTTATTACTGTGGGTCCCGGATGTAGTTCGCGCCGTTTGTCCGCGTTTCGATGTTGATTGTGTAATATTTGCTCTCCGATCAAGGTTCTAAGTGTAGTGTGTGTGTGTGTGTGTGGTACAAAAACAACAATCCGCTTTCAGGATTCGTGGTAACTGATGTGTATGGCACTGGCACCATTAAGCACACACACACACACAAACACCACACACACCGACACATACCAGACACCAATACTACACCCTCCCGGCTTTACACACAATGCGTGTCCATGAACCCTTTGCTCTCAGAACAGTGCAGAGGACGTTCACGACTACAGACTTTGTAGGCTTACAGTTATACGCCTGTGTCAGATAGGTGGCCCAACGAGATAGATTACCGATAGCTTGATTGATTGATTGATTGATTGGTGGTTGCTTTACACCGTGTCGGCAGCAGAGGCCATATTCACGGCGAGAAATGTTTGTTTTTTGTTCAAACCACCGCCTTTACATGTAAAATCAGACAATCAATTATGTGCCAATAGACACTCATTAAATTAGAAAGCTCACAATCATATATTTGTGGTCAAGGGAAACAAATTCCCATAGAAAAAGAAAAGTTGTATTAATAATTGATAGAATCTATTTAGTAAACTATATGAGGTGGTACAGTCCAGCTGCCCTCAAAAAGGCTAAAATGTTTTCTTGTTTTACTTTAGTAAAAAGGTCATGCATACTGTCTGCAGTGTAGAACTGTGGGCGCAGGGCCAAAGAATCAACACAACTTAGTAAAATGTGTTTGAGTGTCAGCGGGGACTGACACCCAATACATTTAGGGGGAGGTTCCCCCTTGAGCAGAAAAGCATGTGTAAGCACGAGTGGCCAATACGGCAGCGGCTAAGGACCACTTGGTCCCGCCGACCTCCCACATGAGTCTGTGGTGGTTTTCCCACAGATGGTTCAATTTCTTTAAGTTTATTAATGGTTTCATCCCACTCATGTTGCCATTTGGATTTCATGTGGGTGGCTATTAGGGGTTTCAGATCAGAGTGAGGGATCAGACACGGTTCAAGATCACAGTTCAGGTCCTTCTTCGCAGCCCGATCAGCTTGTTTGTTTCCTTGTATGCAGGCATGGCCAGGCACCCAGCACAGGTGGATGTCATACCCATCTGTTATCAGTTGGTTCATTTTATAAATGACCATTGCTAGAATAGGGTGATTCGTTTTCAGTCCAGCAACAGCCCGGAGGCAAGAGAACGAATCACTGTATATAACATAGTTAGTATGGTTGGATACCTTGATACACTCCAAAGCGAGAAGGAGTGCTTGGGCTTCTGCAGTGAAAATCGAGCTATGATCGGGCAAGCGTATGCCACATTTTTTCCGTCGGCAGACTGCCGCAGCTACCCGGCTTTGGTCTTTCGAATCATCAGTGTATATGGAGAGGTGGTCTGCAAACTGGCCTTGAAACCGATAGCCACCAGACGGGATGGCTGAATGAGTTGAGCGTCTGTCTTCTGTTTTGGGAGATCGGGGGATCTGAACCCATGGGTTCATGGTTTCGAACCCTGGTTGAGTCAAACCAATGACTTAAATATTTATACTTGTCGCTTCCTAGCCAGGCTTATTAGGATAGGGCAAGGACTGGTTGGGTTCAGTGTCAGGATAATGTGAGTGGGTGGGATATCAGGTCATGGTGTTGGTGGCCTGGTCTCCGAGTGGGGCAGCACTATAAAGTCGCCATGAGTGCACACTGCCACAAGTCGGTATCCGCCCTGATATGACCTTAGATGTTGCTAAGATGTAAAACAACAAACAAAACAATTAACAAATACTCTCTTAATCAGACACACCCGCACTCACTCACACCAACTCACTCTCTTAATCAGACTCACACACTCACTCTCTTATTCACACCCAGCCAATCGCCCGTTCATTAAATCATCCACTCACTCACCCACCCAATCGCCCCCCCCCCCGTCCTGATATGACCTTAGATGTTGCAAGGACGTAAAACTCCAAAAACCAACCCAATGACCCACTCCATCACCCACCCCACTCATTCACTCACTCACTCACTCACTCACCCATGCATTCACTCATTCAATCAGCCACCCATTCATTCAAACACACTCACTCACCACACTCTCACAGCATGATGCAGCAAAAGCCCCTTCCCCCTTAAAGTTGCATAGTCTGATGAAAACATCAAATTTTCAAAACCAAAACGCTTATCTAGATTTGATTCTACATATTCAACTTAGACACTGGTGCAGTTATTAAGCATTTGTTGCTACATAGAAGGGCATAATAAGTCAATTAATAGAACCCGTTACTACTGAAGTCTATGGTGTCAGAGTTTTGGCGTGCTTGCCAACATTATTTTGGCATGTTTTGACGTCAAATATCTCCAAACTTAGCTATTTAAAATTAAAGTTACTTCAAACTAAAGTAAAGTAGATCATAACGATTAGTATAATATATTTATCTCAGAAAATAGCAGAAACTCAAAAGCATCGGACTATGCAACTTTAATGCTAGCCCATAACGCTGGTACAGTAAACAAACAGTGCCCCCCCCCCCCCCCACCTCCCTCCGCCTACCCTCATGCCTCGCCCCGTGTGCAGGAATGCGCGCGCACCAGGTTCCACTCAACACCAGCAGATCCTCCCGGCCTTCTGACCTCTCCTCACCTTTCACCCCCTCCCCCCCACCCTCCCCACCCACCCAGCCCCTTACCTACGGGGCTCCCACATGGGCTGCATCACTAACCATTAACACCTCTAATGCCTCATGCCTGCAATGGTTGGTGAGGGAGGGGTCTATCGGGAGAAGCTTTGTGATGAGGGGCAGATATATCAGATGGATCGACACCGGACGCAGTTGCCGAATTGGTAGAGCGCAGGCTTCCCATGCGGAAGGTCGGGAGTCCCGGACAAGTCAAACCAATGATTTATCGAATTGATACTTGTTGCATCCTAGCCTGGCGCACGGCATTACTAGGATAGGGCAAGGACTGGTTATCCCAGTATCAGGATAATTTGACTGGGTGGGAAATTTGGGCATGATGCCAGTGGCCTGGTCTCCCAGTGGGGCAGCATTATAAAGTCGCTATGAGGCCACACTGCTACAAGTTGGTACCTGTCCTGATTTGACTTTGATGTTGCCAGGATCTAAAATCTCAACAAACAAAACAGACATATTTACTTAGACGGACACAGGTGAACCATCACTGAAACAGGCCATTTAAAGCTGCATAGTCCGATACAAGCTAAAAGAGGCCATTTAAAGCTGCATAGTCCGATACAAGCTGAAACAGGCCATTTAAAGCTAGATAGTCCAATACAAGCTGAAACAGGCCATTTAAAGCTGCATAGTCTGATATAAGCTGAAACAGGCCATTTAAAGCTGCATAGTCTGATATAAGCTGAAACAGGCCATTTAAAGCTGCGTAGTCAAATACAAACTTAAACAGGCCATTTAAAGCTGCATAGTCCAATACAAGCTGAAACAGGCCATTTAAAGCTGCATAGTCCGATACAAGCTGAAACAGGCCATTTAAAGCTGCATAGTCTGATACAAGCTGAAACAGGCCATTTAAAGCTGCATAGTCCGATACACACTGAAACAGGCCATTTAAAGCTGCATAGTCCGATAAAAGCATAACATTTTCTAAAGGAAAACACTCACCAAGATTTGAATCCACATATCCAACTTCGATATTGATGTACAGTAAAACCTGTCTAACCAACCACCGCCACAGATTGACTGCCCCCTACATCAATTGCTTTATTTGGGTTCCAAACAATTGTAATGATATTCTACAAATCAACCACCTCCCTATTGTGTATCTCGGCCACTTTATTTGACCCCAAAGTGGTATTTGAATTCGCTAAAGTCATTGATAATTATTATGTCTTGCAAGAAAAAAGTTGAAAAAAGTGTGTCAATTTTGATGTAAATGTTCACATTTTCACTTTAGCACAAAATGATATAAACATACTTTTTATACATTTTGTGGCATAGATTAAATACATATAGTATTGCCAAGATACTTCATTGCTACCCGGGGAACAGAGAAGTAGGAAGCAGGAGGTGGGAATAACACAACTTTATTTTCCTGACAGGCAGCGTAACCGGCTGACTAGTGCAGCTCTACTCAATGCAGCTGTGAGTGACCGGTAACAAGGCCCGACATGCAAGTGAAGTCATGGTATTTAATAATAGTCACATGAGAAATAAATACATTTTAATCACAATCACAGGACATTTCAATCATCATAAACAAAGGACATTTCAATCAATCATTAATCAATCATCAAACAATCATCAATCATCAAATCTACATCATTGCACACATTTAAATAATTTGAGTTTCAATTTTTCTCAGGTAAATCTTTTAGTTTTTTCATTCATTTTGTTTTTTGCTTGGGTTTATTTTTAAAGATCGAGTGAAGTGCATTGGTTGTGGGTGGGTTAAGAAGACATGTTGCTGCTACAGTGGGCTGTATGCGAGTGGCTATTCCGAGGCTCACATGGGCAAGTCTGGGGGGGTGGGGCTTTGAGGTTGAAGTTGATTGGTCAAGGAGGTTTGTGGGGTTGGCCAGTGGGGTGGCTTGTTGATGTGAGTGGCAGGTGGGAGGGGCTGTTTACCCGTTCTCTGCACCCCCAGCAATGACAGCAAATGAGCGCCACCTGCTCATTTAACCCAATTAATACATGGGCACAGACGCAACAATAACTATTTGACTTGCAATTAAAAAAAGAAAGATTTGATTACGTCCCTAAACCGACCACCTCCCTAAATGGACCATTTAAAGTCGGTCCAATGGTCGGTCGATTTAGAGAGATGTTACTGTATTTGTTGCTATACTGATGTAGAAACCAAATATATTTTATTTCAAATTGTGGTTAAATTTTGAGGGGACTGCTTTGACTTAGCCGGCCTGGATTTTCACCCATGGGGACATGGGGACAGTCACACAGGGTCAGTTACCAAGGAGACACTGACAGTAACCAGCGTGGCCACTTCATTTGTCTGAGCACACCTGTATAATCAGCAGGTAATGCACACCTGTCCAATTCTGCCAAGGTAAAACGAGCTCACCACCCGCCTGCAGGTGTCGACTGGAGTGCATCTCCACCGGTTCAGACACAGATAATCACTTTTAATTTTAATCTCATTTATTGAGGTCATTGAAACTGTTATAAGTTGGTAAAAGGAATAATAATATATTCACCGGATGTGGTGACCCAATAGACTAGATCGCCATTCCAGCCGCGCGGTGCATTGTGGGGTGTGTGGAAGAAAAACAAACCATCACAAAGCACATGGCTGGTGCAGCTATGAAATGTGCTAGTTTCAGCTCATCTCAGCTCTTGTTTGAAATGTAGAATGAAAATGAAAAAAAAAAAAAAAATTAAGATGTTAATCTTTTATCTGGCGTTGCATTTACTTTAATCAGCATGTCTTCTACCATCTGCATTTAGATCTAGAGAAATATGGTCACTTAGACTAGTGTTAGAACTATAGCCAGATTCAGTTTTACTTATTTTACCTAAGGTTAATAACATCTGTAGAGCTAGGAAGTAGGTAGGGTTAATCAGACATTAGTTATATATTTCTTTTAAACAAGTTCATGTTGACACATTTGACCTTTTAACATTTACAACACAAATTAAACATCAGCCTGTGAGTGTGAAGTGACTGATTGTTTTCTGTGGAATTGTATGTTTCTTAGCTCAAAATGCTTAACTATGGCTAGTTTTGTCTTTAATATATTCATTATATCATTATATTACATGTGTGCATCCGTGTTTATGCCAAATTGCTATGTATTTTCTATTCATTTTGAATAAAATCGAAGTTTTGCCCTAGGCGTATCGGCAAACTCAATGGCGCCTTTGTTTTTCTCTCAACACCGTTTTCAGCGCATGCGCAGTCGGAATGCTGATCTCGTCTATCAGCAGACGGTAGAGAGGTTGAAAACCTGGCTGAGTCAAATCTATGACTTACAAAATTAATACTTGTCACTACCTAGCCTGGCACTCAGCATTACTATGAGAGGACACAGACTGGTTAGCCCAGGATCAGGATAATGTGACTGAGTGGTACATCGAGTCATGGTGCTGGTGGCCTGATCTCCCAGAGGGGCAGCACTATAAAGTCGCCATGAGTGCGCTCTGTTACAAGTGGGTACCCGTCCTAATGTTGCTACGGCGTAAAGCTCCAGTGCTTCATTGGGAAATCAGGCCGCTGGCACCATGACCCAATAACCCACTCAGTCGGCATTACTAGGATAGAGTAAGGACTGGTTAACCCAGTATTAGGATAATGTGACTGATTGGGATATCAGGTCATGGGGCTGGCGGTCTGGTCTCCCAGTGCACTATAAAGTCGCCATGAGTACGCACTGTCACAAGTTGGTACCCGTCCTGACATTACCTTAGATGTTGCCAGGATGTAAAACCCCAACAACCAATCAACAAAAACACCACTGGCAATGCGCATACGCGTATCAGTAAACAAGTCTACTACTACTGCACTAGTGTACTACCGGTCTTCAACCACCACCATCACAATTTCATTATCTCCTGTATGGGACGTGAATTCATGATCCGGCCAACCCGACCCCGAAATACCTCAGTCAACCCGAGCTATCTGATGTACCGTGCCGTGCACTGCTATCAGAGGTGGGAAGACAACATTACGGAATGGACAGGCCTCGAGTTTGGCAAGTCCCAGAGGGCCGTGCAGAACAGTGAAAACTGGGTTGATAAAAAAAACCGGTTGCAAAGTTAACTGTACACTGCCCCAATGACCCCTGTGGTTAAGGAATTGATGATGATTATGACGGTGACGATGATGAGGATGATGACTGGCATAGGGCCTATGCATGTGTGACTCAAACGGGAATTAATCAAACCACCTCCTGCATGGAACACGAGCGGGCGCTGTACCAACTCGGCCGGCCAGACCGGTAATTCAAAAAAAAAAAAAAACACTTTGTTTGGGGGTACACACACCACTTGGCATGACCTGAGCCAAACAACAGAGACATACATCATGAGCATGCGCGTTGGCGGTGACAGTGACAGTACTGACACCTGGATTAGACTTTAGAGCAGGTCTGGCCGGCACCCAGGTGTGTGGGGGGAGCGTGGGGGGGGGGGGAGTGTGGGGGGGAGTGTGTGGGTGTGGGGGGAGTGTGTGTGTGTGTGGGTGTGTGTATGTGTGTGGGTGTATGGTTTTGTGGGTGTGGGTGTGGGTGCATAAGTAAAAAAGCTAAGTTTGTTCCATTTAACGATGCTTCTAGAACAAATTGATTTTGATCATCGACTATTGGACGTCAAACATATGCTCATTCTGAAATATTTCTTTGGAGGAAATCCGGTCCCGCCACATAGGCTCCTCTTTCCGATAAGCAGCAAGGGGTCTTTTACATGCACTTTCCCACAGACAGGAGAGCACATACCACAGCCTTTGATGAACCAGTTGTGGACCACTGGTTGGAATGGAAAATAGTCCAAACTGCAAATGGGTCGACTGAGCAGGATCGATCGGATGACCCACACCTTCACAGGTGGACACTCTACCGCCTGAGCTACGTCCCGTTCCCGGGGTGCATAAGTGTGCCCAGTGAATGTGACTTGTGATGCGCAGGTTAAAGTGGTTGTTCACTATGATGAATACTACCTACACACATCTTGCTGAGGCCGCGGGCTGTGGACACTTGTGTGATCGCAACCAGCCCTCGCCTCTCAGTCACTTGGTTGGGAGAGGGGATGTTGGTGTTTTACGCCCTGGCAACATCTAAGGTAATTTCAGGTCAGTCGTCAGACAGCCCTGTCTAACACTACTGGCGACCAGACGGGATGGATGAATGAGTTGAGCATCCATCTCCCGTTTTGGTAGACCGTTGGATTCGAACTCACAGGATCGAATCCTGGTCGAGTCAAACCAATGACATACAAATTTAGATTTGCCGCTTCCTAGCCAGCCGCTCGGCATTATTAGGATAGGGCAATGACTGGTTGGTTCAGTGTCAGGATAATGTGACCGAGTGGGATATCAGGTCATGGTGCTGGTGGCCTGACACTATAATTAAAGTCGGCATGAGCGAACACTGTTACAAGTCGGTACCCATCCTGATATGACCTTACATGTTGCCAGGACGTCAAACTCCAAAAACCAACCAACAATGTGCATACATGTAGCAGTAAACAAGTCTACTACTACTGCTCCACTAGTGTAGTAGCGGTCTTCAAAGGGCAACTCCGCATTCTGTCCAATGGTGTCCTCACTTAGCAGATGTCCTGTCATTGGAGCGGCAGTCAATTGAAACAAATAACAGTCCGTGCATTGGAAAATTGTTCACAGATGAGAGGAGTTCACTGATCACAAGGTCTGCTGAAGACAGGTGTATGAGTTGGGTTCATTATTTTATATTTTTCTACTTCAGTGTCATCATATTTCTATTTTTACTTTTTGATAAAAAAAAAGAAGACAAGAAAAATGTAATCTCATTACTGAGAGTATATATATTGTCAAGTTTTGTATATAATAGTCATACTACGACCTTACGTCCTTGCTATGTCTCTCCCTCTCTCTCTCTCCCTCTCTCTCTCACTCTCTCTGTCTCTCTCTATATATAAGGAGTGTAATATATTATACGCATATATATATTATAATATATAAAATATAATATATACAAATTCTCTGGTGCGACTGACACTGGTCAACATCTGGGGGAGGTGAGGTGGGCCAGATGGCGCCACCGGTACAATGTTGTATCTTACGGAGGATAACAATAATAATAATAATAAGTGATATTACCTTGTGAATCTTTATACTCACATAATACGTTATACATCACATATATTTATTATATATATGAATTATATATCATAGACCTATATAAGCGATATAATGCATGATGTGAATACAGATAACAAATATGACAGATTTCCTATATATAAAGTATATATATATATATGAAATATATTAATTATATGTTATGTAGATATGCTATTTAATACATTATATGATCATAAA
Organism: Branchipolynoe longqiensis; assembly: GCA_030323885.1. NCBI lineage: Eukaryota > Metazoa > Annelida > Polychaeta > Phyllodocida > Polynoidae > Branchipolynoe > Branchipolynoe longqiensis. Next base: position 28,481,459 of record CM059186.1, read on the forward strand.
TAAAAAAATTGAATTATATATATTATATATATATATACAAAATAATGCCTTATATGAATATAAATAACAATGGTGACATATTTTATTTTCCGCCCACTACCCTTTACGATGAATCACATACCTGGTGCTGCCTGGAGTCGCTTCCCTGTATCACCACCGACTCATCTAGTCCTGATAATAAATATCTATGTATGTATGGCATAAATTCTTCTACAAATAAAAATTAATGGAAGTTCCTAGAAACCATCGTGTTATTCCCTAATTATTCATCAAGCGCTACCGGTGGCGCCATCACTCGGCGCTCAACCTCACAGACCGATGCACGAGTCTCAACGGAGGTGCAACTGACATCATCACAGTTCAAACACACATTTCTTTTGCCACTGTCTGACCTTTCAGGACTGTGCACTTGGGTGGGGGTGGGGTTGGGGGTTGGGGGTCTTAGCACAATAAAATTAACGGAAGTTCCTTGATACCATCGCGCTATTCCCTAATTATTCAACAAGCGCTACCAGTGGCGCCAGCACTCGGCGCTCGACCTCACCAACCGATGCGCTAGTCTCAACGGAGGTGCTACTGACATCATCACAGTTCAAACACAGAGTGTGCATATTGTTTGCCACTGTCTGACCTTTCAGGACCGTGTACTTGGGTGGGGGTGGAGGGGAGGGGGTGGGGGGGGGGGGCTTAGCACAGAACCAGGACGTGGCGAGTTCCATATATGGCGACCCCGACTAGGATAACGTCAGACTCCACAATCATATGATCTTTCCCAAATAGCTCACAACGAATCAGTAGCTGATAGTCACAGAGGAAGCTTGGGTGGGGTCATTTATATTTGATATAAAAATATATATATATATATATATATATATATAATATATATATATATATATATAACCTTTTCGCTCTTTGTTCATAATTCTTTTTTTTCTCTCCAGCAGCATAGTTTCATAAAGAGGCGGCGATGGCGCTACTGGTGCAGCTGTGAAGATGGCAATAGCAGCCATGGAGTAAATGATAGGAGTAATCATATGTTTATATACGCATAATACATTACACATCATATATATGTAAGGGCCACTAAGCGACAACAAAGAACCAGTGTGGGTAATACGGTTTATTGAATGAAGAATACCGTATCTGTCTGGGCACAAACCGCCCAACCGAATTAAAATATAGAAAAAAACATCTGCCGGTCAGGCACCGTGTGTAGTATGAAAGAGACTGTCTCTATATACTTATATATATATATCAGGTTATATATGCCGTATAATTTATTTATGCGAATATAAATAACCAATGTGATACCTCCTCTCATTTACTCCGCATACATATATATTATAGGAAAATGAATTGGCGTCGGATGCATATCCTGGGTGAACATATGTGCCCGGCACTAGTAGGCCAATAGCCCGAAGGTGGGTCGGGTGATACTGGAGTAATATATAGATAGATGCAAAACTAGGTCAACATAAAACATCCAGAACAGACCCCAGCAACAACACACATACACTACACTGAATCTCCTCAATTTGTCAATATTTGTTTTCTGAGATACAAAAGTTGGTGTCCAGCCAGCCCTCATCAGATCAGACCCCATGGTCATATATATGAGCCTGTCTCAAAAGGTGATAACTCTTCTTTTTTTTTGGTCCATTGCAACGATTGACACAACACAGCACAGAAACGGTTACACTGAAAACACAAGGACATTTGCTTCAAATCAATATGTATTCTATTGGGATTATGAAACACCATATAAAAAACAAATCAGTTTATCCTGAGCAAATGCATAAGCATATAGTATGTTGATTATTACAATGGACAAAGTTTTGTCCCATATTGCTTAGCACCTTTTGAGACAGTCTCATATATCATTTATGGTTTTGAGTTGATGCCATATTTTGAGATACACATATTAGGTTGGTTGTTAAAAATTACTTTACTTTGAAGTACAGTAAAACCTCTCTAAATCGACCGACCATGGGACCAACTTTAGATGGTCGATTTAGGGAGGTGGTCGCTTTAGGGAGTTTTTCATTTTGTTACAATGGTATTGTATGGGCGATCGTTTGGGACTCAAATAAAGCGATCGATATAAGGAAGTGGTCGATTTGTGGAGGTGGTCGATTAGAGAGGTTTTACTGTAACTGTTTATAATAAATGGCTAACTTTGGATATACTGGAAGTGAAAAAAAAGAGTGAAATTACTTTTTGCATGAACACTGTAATGAAAAAACGTTTCCTTAAAACAAACCCCAGCCTTCGGCTTTGACCCACTTGAAAAAAATCCTATCCACATTGACTACCATTTGCAAAACTATACATAGTATACAAACTATACGTAGTATACAATATATAGTATATATAATATATATAGTATATATAGTACATATAGCAATATAGTATATACTTATATACTATATATATACTAGATGCGCATACTATATATACTATATATATACAATATATAGAGAAAGTCTCCTATTTTTTCCAGTGGCCAGTCAGCATCAGTAACCAGTCCTTTGTTTGGAGTACCTACTCTATACTACATATACTATACACATAATACATATACAAAATATACTATGTATGCTATGCATACTCTGTATACTCTGTATACTATGTATACTCTGTATACTATATATACTATGCATACTGGCTGACACTGGTCTACATCCGGTGGAGGCGAGGAGGCAGCAGGTGGCGCCACCGGTACAGTGTTGGATCTTATGGGGCATAACAATAATCATAATAATTCCCTTATGTATCTTTATACTCGCATAATTCGTTATACATCACATATATATATATAGTAGTTCTGTACCTATATATAGACTGATACTGATAGATACATATATCATATATGAGTCGGTCTCACGAAAATGGGCCAATTGGTGCTCAATTTAAGATGTTGGCATCGCAATTCTTAAAGTGTAGTGCATTTCTTTGTTTCATATTAAATTATCCTAGAAACAAATAGGGTTGTTGTATTTCCTCTAACTGTACATTCAGGATAAATTTTAGAACTTTCCAACACCTCTGTCAATGCTAAACTATAATTATGCCGTTCGACGCCAACATCCAATAGTTGACACCAACATTTTTAGCAGATGTTGGTGTCGCAATTGTTACAGTAGTGCATTTCTTTGTTTCATATTAGATTATCCTAGAAACAAACAGGGTTGTTGTATTTTCTCTACCTTTACATTCAGGATAAATTTTAGAACTTTCCAACGCCTCTGTCAATGCTAAACTATAACTATGCCATTCGACGGCAACATCCAATGCTCGACGCCAACAATTTTCCCCGATTGGCCTATTTTCGTGAGACTGACTCATATATAAGACTGTCTCAAAAGGTGCTAAGCAATATGGGACAAAACTTTGTCCATTGTAACGATCAACATACTATCTGCTTATGCATTTTCTCAGGATAAACTGACTTGTTTTTTACATGATGTTTCATAATCCCAATAGAATACATATTGATTTGAAGCAAATGTCCTTGTGTTTTCAGTGTAACCGTACCTGTGCTGTTTTGTGTCAATCGTTACAATGGGGGAAAAAAAGAAAGAAGAGTTATCACCTTTTGAGACAGGCTCATATATTCATAAAAATGTTTTTAAATGGCAAGACGGCACAAAGCTACTTGACACATGTAGTTAAGGTTCATTTGCACATTGCTACCTCATGCTGTGACCCCTCGTTGACTTCCGGTTGCACTCAGTGTGTGGCCGGTATATATACATCGACCAGTCACTGTGTATGTCAACATCTGTAATCTAAAAAACACACATTGCGAATGGTGCTAGTGTGCAGGTCACATTTCCTGCGGGTCTAAGGTCACTTAAAGCTGCATAATCCAAAGGAAGTATCCTTTGGATTATGCAGCTTTAAGTAAACACAGACATGCGGGAAATGTGACGTGACGTGACCTTCCGCTAGTGTGCAGGTCACATTTCCTGCAGGTCTATGGTCACTTAAAGCTGCATAATCCAAAGGAAGTATCCTTTGGATTATGCAGCTTTAAGTAAACACAGACATGCGGGAAATATGAGGTGACCTTCCGCTAGTGTGCAGGTCAAATTTCCTGCAGGTCTATGGTCACTTAAAGCTGCATAATCCAAAGGAAGTATCCTTTGGATTATGCAGCTTTAAGTAAACACATACATGCGGGAAATGTGACGTGACCTTCCGCTAGTGTGCAGGTCACATTTCCTGCAGGTCTATGGTCACTTAAAGCTGCATAATCCAAAGGAAGTATCCTTTGGATTATGCAGCTTTAAGTAAACACAGACATGCGGGAAATGTGACCTGACCTTCTGCTAGTGTGCAGGTCACATTTCCTGCAGGTCTATGGTCACTTAAAGCTGCATAATCCAAAGGAAGTATCCTTTGGATTATGCAGCTTTAAGTAAACACAGACATGCGGGAAATGTGACCTGACCTTCTGCTAGTGTGCAGGTCACATTTCCTGCAGGTCTATGGTCACTTAAAGCTGCATAATCCAAAGGAAGTATCCTTTGGATTATGCAGCTTTAAGTAAAGACATACATGCGGGAAATATGACCAGACCTTCCGCTAGTGTGCAGGTCACATTTCCTGCAGGTATATGGTCACTTAAAGCTGCATAATCCAAAGGAAGTATCCTTTGGATTATGCAGCTTTAAGTAAAGACATACATGCGGGAAATATGAGGTGACCTTCCGCTAGTGTGCAGGTCAAATTTCCTGCAGGTCTATGGTCACTTAAAGCTGCATAATCCAAAGGAAGTATCCTTTGGATTATGCAGCTTTAAGTAAACACAGACATGCGGGTAATGTGACCTGACCTTCTGCTAGTGTGCAGGTCACATTTCCTGCAGGTCTATCTATGGTCACTTAAAGCTGCATAATCCAAAGGAAGTATCCTTTGGATTATGCAGCTTTAAGTAAACACAGACATGCGGGTAATGTGACCAGACCTTCCGCTAGTGTGCAGGTCAAATTTCCTGCAGGTCTATGGTCACTTAAAGCTGCATAATCCAAAGGACGCATCCAATTTTCGAAGCCATAACGCTGATCTAGATTTGATCCTACATATCCAACTTAGATTCTGATGAACTCATGAAAGTTATACCGACGGCGGTGGCCGGTGGCGGGAGTTCAATTCCCAGTCGAGTCAAACCAATTACTTACCAAATTTATACTTGTCGCTTCCTAGCTTGGCGCTCGGCATTAATAGGATAGGGCAAAGGACCGGTTAGCTCAGTGTCAGGATAATGTGACTGAGTTGGATATTGGGTCATGGTGCTGGCAGTTTGATTTTGTGTGGGGCAGCACTATAAAGTCACCATGAGTGTGCACTGTCACAAGTCGGTATATGAATGTAGGCATGGTGCCATTCTGAGTATGATAAGGAAAATGTCTAGATGCCTTAAATTATAGCTTAGAACTCCAAGCTTACATCATATTCTTAAAACCCTGGCCACATAGCCTTTAGTGGACGTAGTGATCCGTAGGATAGATTAACGTGGGTCAAACGTAGTGTAATAAGTCTGTTAAACTACGTTGAAATATATTAAAGTACGGCAGGTTTTGGTTGATGAGCCACCGAATGATACGGATTAATACGTTACGGTACGGATGCCAGTACGTTCAACTACATTCAACTAAGTTCAACTACTTTCAGATACGTTAGCCTCCACAACGACATCCACTAACGGCTATGTGACCACGGCATGCGCGACGTGGAACGGCCATGGTTTTGTGTGGGTCAAAGTATGCTAGAGTACACTAGAGAAGGATAGAGTACAATAAGAGGAACGTTATACTATGTTAGACTTCATTACAGTACGTTAGCATCACGGATGCAAATTCAGCCTCTAACATACTGCTCTTTTGAACATGTCCAAAAATTAAATCGGAGATCATGGCTCACCCACTTTATTACCAAGTTAACATCAAGGACAAGTATGGATGCCAGTATGTTCAACTACTTTCAACTATGTTAGCCTCCACTACATTCACCTACGTCCACTAACGGCTATGTGACCAGGGTTTTAAACTCCTAATTCCTGAAACTATGTGTATCAATGAAGCTCAATTAGCATATTGTAATGAGGTCTATTTGTAGGCACTCGGCCATGAGGTCAGACCTGAAATGACCTTGAGGGGTCAGGGAGAGTATACTGCCTCGAGCCACTTAGGGTCACTAGTACCCAGCATGCATTGTCAGCCATGTCTACAGTAGTTATATGTATATATAACAGTATACAGTAGTTATATCTATATATAAATATCTAGTATACACGCTTATAAATATGTATATATATAAACATGTAGATATATGTAGTTGTTTGTTTGTTTGTTTGTTGTTGTTTTATGTCATAGCAACATCTAAGGTAATATCAGGATGGGTACCGACTTGTGACAGTGCAAACTCATGGCGACTTTATAGTGCTGTCCCACTGGGAAACCAGGCCGCCGGCACCATGACCTGGTATCCCACTCAGTCACATTATCCTGACACTGAGCACACCAGTCCTTGCCCTATCCTAATAATGCCGAGTGCCTGGCAAGGAAGCAACAAGTATCAATTTTAAAGTCATTGGTTTGACTCGACCGGGACTCGATATATGTATATGTGTACACATACATATAAAGATGTAGTATATATATATATCACATGTTTATATACAGACATAATAATTCTTGCGTATGCTATAACAGGTACAAAATGATAGAGTCAAGTAGGGCGATATGAATTGGCGGTAAAGATCCCCAACTCCTTTATAATATTTTTTAAACACGTTCCGAACATGGGGGTGGGGGGAGGGGGGGCGGGGGGGTTGAAGCATGCCAGTACCCACCTCCCCCACACCCAGGAGGGTGTGTGTCTAGGAGCAGGACACTACAGATATTATCACACGCGATAACAGTCTCATCACTATCCACATATATATATATATATATATATATATATATATATATATATATATATATATACACATGTAGTATATATGCTACATTTTTATATATACATATATACATATATATATATGTTTATATATAACCATGTCATGCATATACATTTATATATTAAACCAAATTTATTTCTATTAAGCTTCTACTTCTGTCATGATTAGACTGCTGTTTGATGTGCTGATAAGACCTTACTGCTTTCATTACTTGACTGCCGCTCTCCATTTAGCTCTCTACATTTCATGAAAGCTGCCTGCAAAAGTGTTGAAGTACTGCTGGCTTTTGCACGTTACCAGCGGCACTCTCTCGGGGAGCAAATAGAGGTTTCACACCGGCAAGAACATGTCCAGACAGGCGCACAACTATTTGTCCCTGCGGTGGCTGGTCGGGAGATGTTGGGAGTTCCATACATCAACCGCCCTTGATGCTGCCACAGTGACATGGTTTTCTGTTCAGGGTTTGCTCCCTTAGCCTTCGGTTCTGTCAAGAACCTGTACCACAAGGCAGTGGTTTACAACTCTGCATGGCAGGGGCGTCAAACTCCCTGAGGTATTGCAATACCTGCATACCTGCAGAGTTACTGACATAGGTAGATAACAATGTAACCACTCAATAGCTCAGTCCGCTTACTCATACCTGCAACTGTGTGCACTGAAGCTGCAATAGTCTGATGAAAGCATAAACTTGTCAAATTAAAAATCTAAATTTGAGGAGCCTCATATTAACTAGATTTGATCCTACGTATCATATTGGTGCACTCTTTAAACATTTATTGCAGTTTGGTGCTTCTGTGCTATTCTCGGAAATGGGTAAATAAAGCCTATATCCAACATTTTAGGGTGCCAGCCCCAACAATTAAATTGGCATGTTTCTAATTTGAATATCTCCAAATAAACCGTTTAAAATAAAAGCTATCTCAATTTAAAGTAAAGTAGATTATAGCAATCAACTTAAAGCTGTATAGTCTGATACAAGCCTCACATTTTCAAAACCAAAATAATGATCTAGATTTGATCCTAAATATTTAACTTCGATATTGATGCACTTATTAACCATTTGTTGCCACTAGACATAGAAGGCAATACTGAGTCAAGTTGCTAGAACCTGTTACTGCTGAAGCCTATCATGTCAGAGTTTTCGCATGCTTGCCAAAATAAATTTGGCATGTTTGAACTTCAAATATCTCCAAAGTTAGCCATTTAAAATAAAAGTTACTTCAAATTAAAGTAAAGTGGATTATAACTCAAAACCATCGGACTATGCAACTTTAATATATCCTTCTAAAATATGGTTGGTTGGTTTTTGGAGTTTTACGTCCTGGCAAGATCAAAGGTCATGAGGATGGGTACTGATCTGTGACACTGCGCACTCGTGGTGACTTTATAGTGCTGCCTCAATGGGAAATCAGGCCACCGCGACCATGACCCAATATCCCATCCAATCACATTATCCTGACACTGTCATTGGTTTGACTCGACCGGGAACAGAACTTCCGATCTCCCACATGCGAAGCCTGCGCTTTATCGATTCGGCCACCGCGCCCAGTGTCTAACTGTCTAAAAGTAGGGCAGAGAATCAAAACTATCAAATTATGCAATTTTACCAGATACACAGCCATAGCTGATGGACCCCGAGTTGACACCCTGACAGAAATGTGTCAACTTGAATTGACAAAAAAGGCTCACCCCCGACCCCTAAAACCAAACTGTATAAGAACACATAACTGACTGACCTACCTCGAATTTGCTGACGTGCCATGTTTGTTTCAACAGTTACTCCAGGAGACGATCTTATCCAAATATATTGTTGTTATTAATAGTATTATTATCAAGTTCTGGTTTCCAGGAACATGATGGGTAAAACCTTCAGTTAATCCTAGATACTGTCAAATCGCATGTGTCTGTAGACTGTGCAGGTTCTTACCGCCTAGATGCCGGTGATCACTGATTGGTTCATTCGAGGAGGAACAATATCACCCACTAAATAATGTGGTAGGGTGTACATAATAAATTCTGATCAATGTAAATGAAATTTTATTCCGATTAGAGTGAATTAATTAATAATAAGCAACATAAATAAAACTTGTCTTATTTTTCCTTAAATCAATCACTTCCAAGTATTCCACTATTAGCGTTACAAAGCAGCGACATCGCGTTTCCAACTGACGCTACATCCTGGTCCATGCGAACTTGTCCTCTCCCCGGATACTTAAGTTCCAGTATTGGGAAAATGAGGTAAAAACTGCCAAGTAATCCACTGTTAGCGACCCAAAGCTTCAGCATTTCCATCACCAATGATGGTGTGCGATCAGGTGTGAGGCAGTGTGAGGTTGGTGAGCCCCTTGTAGATATATATACAATGAGAACTGTCTTGTCCAATCAGCTGAGACTGATCAGTAGGCATCCCGCATCGTGTGTCGCCTTGGTAGCCTACACAATGAGCTGGCTAACTAGAGCACAACACCTATTTCTTGTCTGCACAATGACAATCCCCTAGTCGCGAAGAGCACCACCTCAGGCTTGCATGATACAGTAATGTGCGGCCCACCTCCAGTACGTAGCATATGTAAGCATTTTCTGATCCATAGCACATGGAAATCAATCAGTTGAAGTTGCCCTCTCTCCACTGGAGACATTGCACTTTGCTCGATATGGTCTTTCCAATGATTAGGCAAATTAGTGCAATGACAACGCGTCTACACTGTCTCTTGTGTAAACACCAATGCAATGCCTATACATCTACACTGTCCCATGCACCAGTTCAATGACTACACATCTACACTGCCTCTTGTGTAAACACCAATGCAATGCCTATACATCTACACTGTCCCATACACCAGTTCAATGACTACACATCTACACTGCCTCTTGTGTAAACACCAATGCAATGACTATACATCCACACTGTCACATACACCAGTTCAATGACTACACATCTACCCTGCCTCTTATGTAAACACCAGTCCAATGACTACACATATCCACTGCCTCTTATGTAAACACCAGTGCAATGACTACACATCTCGACTGCGTCTTATGTAAACACCAGTCCAATGACTACAGATCTCCACTGCCTCTTATGTAAACACCAGTCCAATGACTACACATATCCACTGCCTCTTATGTAAACACCAGTCCAATGACTACACATATCCACTGCCTCTTATGTAAACACCAGTCCAATGACTACACATCTCCACTGCCTCTTATGTAAACACCAGTCCAATGACTACACATATCCACTGCCTCTTATGTAAACACCAGTCCAATGACTACACATATCCACTGCCTCTTATGTAAACACCAGTCCAATGACCACACATCTCCACTGCGTCTTATGTAAACACCAGTCCAATGACTACACATCTCCACTGCCTCTTATGTAAACACCAGTCCAATGACTACACATATCCACTGCCTCTTATGTAAACACCAGTCCAATGACTACACATATCCACTGCCTCTTATGTAAACACCAGTCCAATGACTACACATATCCACTGCCTCTTATGTAAACACCAGTCCAATGACTACACATATCCACTGCCTCTTATGTAAACACCAGTCCAATGACTACACATATCCACTGCCTCTTATGTAAACACCAGTCCAATGACTACACATATCCACTGCCTCTTATGACAACACCAGTCCAATGATTACACATATCCACTGCCTCTTGTCTAAAGACCAGTGCAATGACAACAAGTCCAGACATCCGTGCGATGCTGACTGTAGTTGCTGATGACTCAGTCTGACCGTGGAGACATGACACACTCCATCCAACCGCTGGTAGTGTACAGCGCGGCAGGTGGTGACCTTGCCCGAAGGATTTCCTCCAGGGTATGAGAGGCTGAGTGAAGGAGCGCTGTGTGCAGCGTGGGCCTGCCTACCTGAATGTTGCGCCGCTCCAGGCTTATCTGATAAGAGCGTGGTCATGTCAAGTACTTTGTGTGTTCCTGCCACACTATGCCGGATTGAGCAACCGACAGAATTGTCTAGTCCGGTGGTGATAAGTATCAAGATGTATTAAAATGTGTCAAAGTGTTGCGAAGGCCAGCAGACGAACGGACATGAAACGGACATGAAACGGACATGAATGGATAGCCAACGGACGAAACAAACTCAAACCAGACAAGAACCGTAGACGTCAATCCGGCGGCATCCGTTCCTAGTTTTGTGCATGTTCAAAACTTGTATGGACCCAAAACAGACTTTGTTTGGTTTCTGTCCGTTTCCCCCAATCCAGTGAGGTGTGACAGCTGCTTTATGTATGAGGCTCACGGTATAAATCTACCAGCATTTTTGCGGTTGCTGTTGCTACTGATGATAAGAGACAGACTGCTTGCTATGTTTGTTCTTCTTTCAGATAACACAACAGCACTGTTATCATCAAGTTCGGATTTAGTTATGTATACATATACTGATATAGACACTGCGGATATTGATATAACAGATTAGTGTCCGGATAATGATATGAAGGCGTATTATCAGTGGGGTGTGATTGTGCGTTAAGAGGTTACAGTCGGTGGCTAATCCATGCCTGATGGCGAACATTTCCTACATGGTCGGTCTTAATTGTGTAAGGGTGAACAAACCGTTTTTGGTGTGTGTGTGTGAGGTGGTGGTGTATACACATGGTGTGGTGTTGGTACACAGTGTGTCTTAGGTGCAGGGTACACAGTGTGTGTGTGGTGGGATGTGGTGTACAGAGTGTGCGTGAGGTGGTGTGTAAACAATGTGTGTGTGGTGGGATGTGGTGTACAGAGTGTGTGTGAGGTGGGGTTACAGTCTGAGTGTGTGTGCAAGGTGATGTGCAGACAGTGTGTGAGTCAGGTGGTGTGGTGTATGCCTGTGTGTGACTATATCTGCTGTTATGTGTGGTCTGCACAGTCCACACAGCGATATAAACACGGTGGGCTGCTACCTACCTACCTACCTACCTACCTACCCTACTACCCACATACCTACCTACCCACCTGTCTCTTTACCGCCTTACCACCAGGCTAAACCCACCTCGGGAGCAATTCCCTGAGCTGCTCCCGAGCACCTGTATAAGCGCTAACCGCAGTTAGGAACCCATCGTTCACCTCCGGCCGCCCGCCGGACCCCAGCTACAGCAGCAGTGTGTGGGCGGATGCGCACGCAGGTAACCCTAAACACTACAGGCAAACCCCCAACACAAGAAAGAGGGCCCAGCTGGGCTGGGTTAGGACTTCTACATCGGGGTTAGCTTTGAAGCACTGACCCCTCTCACTCCTATTCCCACACCTCAGCAACGCGTCAGTACTAGCTAGAGACTAGCCGGTACTAAAAGGTATGTATGTATACAGTAAAACCTCTCTAAATTGACCGACCATGGGATCGAATTTAAATGGTCTATTTAGGGAGGTGGTCGGTTTAGGGAGTTTTTCATTTGTTACAATGGTATTGGATGGACGATCGTTTGGGACTCATTGATTATTACTAACACCCAAAACCACGAGAGACTGGCCTGAGCTGAAACAGGTAAACACCCCTGGGCAAAGGATCAGAACAAAAACAACATCACAGGTGTCCAGCGTTGAAAACAAGCACCTTCATGGGGGCTTATGCGTTATGGGCAGGGTAAATTACCTTGTAACAAAAAAAATATGATAAAATAAAGCGATCGATATAGGGGAGTGGTCAATCTGTGGAGGTGGTCGGTTAGAGAGGTTTTACTGTAAATGGGCGGGTGCCATTAGGGTTGGAGGTGGATCGAGACAATAATAATGGCGGTGTAATAATAACAAGACAGTGCGTGAGAGGGATATATATATATAGAGAGAGAGAGACAGAGAGAGACAGAGAGAGACAGACAGAGAGAAAGGGCGATAGAAAGGGCGATAGAGTGATGGAGAAAGGGAGAGAATTGCAAGAAAGAGAGACGAGAAAGCGCTAGAGAGAAAGTGAGAGGAAAGTAGCACAGGGACCCCAGGAACAGATTCCTGAACTAGTCTTTGACATTGCCAGCTGTATAGAGAAGTCACATTCGGGAGGCAGTTCTTTTGTTATTGGTGCGTGCTCTCGCTGAAGACTAGTGTTCGTCAAACAGCGGGGTTCTTTCTATAGATCTATCACGTGTAGTGGTGCAGCGGGTGTTCGAGGGGGTGTATGTGAGGGGGCGGGGGGGGGGGGGGTTCTACATACACCAATCCCAGTGTCCTTCTTACAAAAAGACCACTGTCGACACCTCCCGGCCTTTCAGATACTTAAGCCTTGGTCTCATAGACGTTAGTGAACGTAGTTGAACGTAGTTGAACATAGGATAGATTAACAAAGGTGAAACGTGCTATCACTACGTTAAACTACGTTAAGGTATGGCAGGTTTTGGTTGATCACCCATCTAATAGTACAGATAAATACATGACAGTACAGATCCCGATACATTATGGTATGGATCCCGGTACGTCCAACTACGTTGAACTATGTTGAAACCACGTTGAACTAAGTTACCCTCCACTACGTTCAACTACGTTCGTTCAACTTCGTCCACTGACGGCAATGTGACCACGGCAGAACCGCCAAGGTTTTGTGCGGGTCAAAGTATGCTAGAGTATGCTAGAGTATGCTAGAGTACACTAGAGTATGCTACGGTACCGTAAGAAGTATGCAAGAGTACGCTAGACTATGCTAGAGTACGTTATCATCACAGAGGCTCCGTCTGCCTGAAATGTACCTCTCTTTTGAACATGTCCAAAGCTTAAATCGGAACTCACAGCCCAACCAAGTTCTTATCACGTTCTCATCACAGAGAAGTATGGATGCTGGTACATTCAACTACATTCAACTACGTTCAACTACGTTCAACTAGGTTAGCCTCCACTATGTTCAACTACTACCACTAATGTGTATGTGACTGGGCCTTTAGACGACAACACCCACTCTATTCCAACTCCAGCGACCAGACGCGGTAGCACAATCGGTAACAGCCGCTTGCTGATTTCCCTTGCGGTAGGTCTGGATTTTAAATCCCGGCTGAGTCAAACCAATGACTTACAAAATGTATGCTTGTCACTACCTAGCCTAGCGCTCAGTATTTAATAGGATATGGTAAGGACTGGTTTGCATAATATCAGGATAATGTGACTGAGTGGGTTATCGGGTCATGGTGCCAGTTGCCTGGTCTCCCAGTGGGGCAGCACTATGAAGTCCCCCATTGAGTGGCCACTTTCACTCGCAAATCAATACCCATCCTTTATATGTTGCCAGGACGTAAAACCCCAACGAACACACTGTTCAGCTCAGGATCCAAATACACAGTCCAGTAATGGAATATTATGAAGGTGTCAGTCATCCTAGTGATCCTGCTCAGTGGACCCATTTGCAGTTTGGGGTATTTTCCATTCCAACCAGTGGTCCACAACTGGTTCATCAAAGGATGTGGTATGTGCTGTCCTCTTTGTGGGAAAGTGCATATAAAAGACCCCTTGCTGCTTAATGGAAAGAGTAGTCTATGTCGGTACAGCAGGTTTCCTCCAAAGAAATATGTCAGAACGACCATATGTTAGACGTCCAATAGCCGATGATAAAAATCAATGTGCTCTAGAAGTGTTGCTAAATAAAACAAGCTGTATATATAGTAATATTATATACATATAATAATAATAATACTAATATCCACCTCCTTTCACAACATTCCATATGATGTATGCTGGGCGCGGATGGTGGAGCCGGGTGATGGCTGGCTGGCTGGCTGGCTGGCTGGCTGGCTGGCTGGCTGGCTGGCTGGCTGGCTGGCTGGCTGGCTCGCTGGCTGGCTGGCTGGCTGGCTGGCTGGCTGGCTGGCTGGCTGGCTGGCTGGCTGGCTGACTGGTTGGCTGGCTGGCAGGCTGACTGACTGGCTGGCTGGTTGGCTGGCTGGCAGGCTGACTGACTGGCTGGCTAGCTGACTGGCTGGCTGGGTCGTTACCGTGGCCAGCTGCCTATCTGGCCAGACATCGCTCATGCACGCCTTGGCCTTCTCAGGAGTGACTCAGGGGCTTGTCGTTCCTATGACACCCAGTCAACGTTCAGAAATCCACCTCATGAATCTATCTCAACCCCAACCCCGACCCCGACCCCCACCCCACCCCACCTAACACCGCCCCGCCCCTTCTCCACACACTCCGCCCATTCCTCGTCGGAAGCTACCCGCCCTGCGTAGCCGAGTATCCAGTCATAACCCTTCAATACACCGTGCTAGAGTCAGCTCTCATTAGCCGGGAATAGTGAGAAAGTTGTTCTCCCGTACAGAAGTAAGACTTCTCCTCCTCCCAAATGGTTGTGTTATTTCCTCCAGTAGGTTGTCTCAATAGCCAAGGTGTGATGTACTTACACACTAGGCGCTGACAGGGCCGGGGTGTCCTCCTGTAACCGTCTGGAGCTACTCCCCTCAGCACCTCCTGGGTATACTGCTCACTGGAGTACTGGCGTACTGGAGGACTGCCCCCTAACCCCTACTCTTTAAACCCCGTCCATCCACTCCTCCCCCTCCACACACACAAGGTCGGGCCTGGAGGAGCGATGTGTTTCTTACAAGTACTCCCTCTCTCCCCTTCCACAAATGCTCTAAATACGTCTTTGGGTTTTGTTTTCTTAAACAACAACACAAAGGGCATTCACCATCTGCCATATATGCGAAGGGTTCTACCCTATGTGCTTTGTCATAAGAACTGGGTTAGGCCTTTTTATCTCATCTATATACGTATAAATCATCTTATATATATATGCATATATATCTATATATGAATATATCTACATATATGTTCACCTATGCATGCGCACCGTCCTGATATGACCTTAGATGTTGCTAGGACCTAAAACCTCAACAACCAATGAAAGTATGTGCACATACGTATGCATATATATGTATATACTGTAAGACCTCTCTAAACCGACCGACCATGGGACAGACTTTAAATTGTCCATTTAGGGAGGTGGTCGGTTTAGGGGGTTTCTTTTATCGTTACAATGGTATTATATGGGCAATCGTTTGGGACCCAATTGAAGCGAAAGATATAGGGGAGTGGTCGATGTGGGGAGGTGGTCGGTTAAGGAGGTTATCATGTATATATATATATATATATATATATATATATATATATATGTACATATATTCATATATGTATAAAAATGCATACATATGTATATATATATATATATAGTATAGTTATACGAGTCTTACCTTGGTACAGATGATGGATAACTGTTGTTTTACCGAGGTATAAGCCTCGGATAGATGTGGGCTAGGGAGAGGTAAGCACGTCCGGTACCAGCAATCTTAACCTACTTATTGAGGATAAAAATGACTTTCAAACAATGGATACTATTACTTTACCGAAAAGGTACACCAACGGAATAGATGTGGCAGGGTGTGGCGGGAGGGCCCTAGCCCACATCTATCCGAGGCTTATACCTCGGTAAAACAACAGTTATCCATCATCTGTACCAAGGTAAGACTCGTATAACTATACTATTTTACCTCGGTAAACAGCCTCAGGCTAGCCTCAGGCTAGGGAGACCTTTACATAATTCATTTTTATCCTTAATATCATTCTTTCTTATTATTATAACATTCTAAATTTTTGTTCTCACCTATTCTTGTTAGTTGGCGAGAAGACGCTTTGCAACGCCGGTAGGCTTTTCTAGTCGTTTATTATAATGTTTTGCAAACGACTTAGCCGTCTTCCAGCCTGCATGCGCTAGTATTCTTTTCACAGAAATACCAAGCACCCGTGCCTTGGAGACCATGGCTCCTCTAGTTGAGTGGGAAGAGTATTTACTCGTATCCACTCCAGCCAATTTCAACACCGTAATTGTCCATCTGGCAAGTGTGTCTCGTGAAATCGCCTTATGTGGCTTTATAAAGCTCACTAATAGTTGTTGTGATGCACGTAAATCCTTTGTCTTGTATATATAAGCCCGTATGGCCGACACAACACATAATTTCCGATCATTCGGAAAACAGTCTAAGTGAACCGTTGATAAAGGGTCACCTAACGTGTTCGATTTAAGCAATTTTTCTAAATCAAACGTAGCTTGTTGCTTGTCTATTTCTAATCCAGTTAAGGATAAAGCAACAATCGTCTGTCCTCTGTGTCCGGTTACTAACAATAACAGGACCGCGACCTTAAAACCTAACTGTTTTATATCTAACCACGAGTTGTGAGGCCAAGCCTGAAACAACTTAAATACTATAGAAACATCCCAAAACCGACTATACTTTGGTTTTGGAGGATTCCTTTGATAAATTGAACGAAGTAAATAACAAATAACATGATGTTTTCCAACTGTTTCGCCATCAATTCTAGGTAATATAATTGATAACGCACACCTCGCCGCATTAATCGATCCAAAGGAAAGTCCTTCATCCTCTAGAGAACGAAGAAACCGAGCTACTTGTGAAATCTTTGGATTTGTTGGCTTAACTTTCATTAACAAACAATGTACACCCCATTTCTTTAAATAGGTTGTATACATTTTGACAGTTCCTGGCCTCCAGGCATCCGATACTATCCTATCCTCAGTAATTCTGTCCATCATCAATTGCTGTAGCTGCTTCCTTAGAAAAGGAATGCCAATAGGGGCGTCGTTGACACGTCGCCGTGAACCACTAGCGGTCCGTGGTGCGTCAGATTCCCGAGTTTTCTTGGAAATCGTATACGATCTTTTGCCAGTTGTGAAACTGCTGGCAGCCAAGGTTGCGTGTCCCAATCGGGCACCACCAGTATCGCATGTGTCCCTTCCAAGCCGATTTTTCTCACTACTCGGCTGATAATGCTAAATGGTGGGAAAATATAAAAATAATTATTTTCCCAGGTAATAGCAAACGCATCTACTTTCCAAGCATCCGGTTCAGGATGCCAAGAAACATAACAGGGTAACTTGTTATTTATTTCGTGATGCAAATAAGTCAACTTCAGGTGTACCCCATTTTTCACAAACGAAGTTAAACAAATGTGTAGAGAGAGACCACTCTAAATGGTCATGGAAATTTCTACTTTTATAATCTGCAAGTGTATTTTGTGACCCTGGAATATGCGCTACAGTCAGCCAGACTTGTTGAGCCTGTGCCCAGTTCCAAATCAGTTTAGATAACTGATTGCAAGACTTTGATTTGGTTCCACCCATGTTACGAATATATGCCATGGCAGTAGTATTATCAGTTAGTATTCTAACCTGTGATTTATTTATCTTTACTAAACTACGTAAGCCCAGATAAATAGCACGCAATTCTAGTGCATTAATATAGTCTGATTTTTCATCATCAAGCCATCTACCTCCTGTTGTGACCCCATCTCGATGAGCTCCCCAACCTTCTAACGAAGCATCAGTAGTAATTACTGTATTAGGTTCCGCCATGCGGATTGGATTTGGTGAACTTGCTATATGTTGCATCCACCATCCAATATCCTGTAACCCTTCTTGCGAAATAAACATCTTTCGCTCAAAATTGCCTTTAGTTCGTGTTAACGCTAAATTTTTATCTATTTCTAGCGACTTAATATGGGCCTTCCCATATAACACAGCAGGTGCATATGAGGTCATTATGCCAATAAGAACAGCAACCTGTCTAATTTTTGGCTTTGATAACTTAATAAGCTGAGTCGCTGTAGTCATAAACTTAATTAGTTTTTGTTCTGTTATCGACACTGTAAGGGACTGTGTATCCAGAATAAACCCTAAACATTTGAGTTGTTTTGTTGGTTTAAACACTGACTTTTGTTGATGTACATAAAACCCCAATTTAGTGAGTAATGCACATAAATCCAAAACTGCATTCACACAACCAATTTGTGTTGATGCTATAATAAAAGAATCATCTATGTATGGAAACATTATATGACCCTTCCTCGCCATTACCGAGAAAACAGGTTTAAGCAATTTAGTAAATAAACGTGGCGCACAAGCTAAGCCATTCGGCATGCAGGTAAACTCATAGAGTTGGTTATCCCAAATAAATCGAAGAAATTTTCGGTATTGTTCCATTATGGGAAGCGTATAATATGCATCCTGTAAATCAACACTAGCCATCCACGCATCTGGTGTAATCAGATCCCGTGCCGTATCTAGAGAGAACATTTTAAAATGTCGATATTCCACCCTTTTATTAAGGATTGTTAAATCCAGGATCATTCGAACATCACCATTAGGCTTCGGTCTCGAGAAAATGTTTGAAATAAACTGTCCTGAACAGTGTGTCACTTTTTGTATAATTCCTTTCTCAAAGAATTTATGTACCTGTTTAGTTAGTGCGTCTCGTTCAACTGGTTGAATGTTATATGGAAAAGGTATTATACTTTGTACAGGAATTTGTGTAAAGGGAATTTGAACACCCCTAACTATTTCTATAATTTCTTGGTCACTAGTAATTTTGTGCCACTCAGAAATATGATTACTAATATTACCAGCCACAAAGTTGCTTACAGTTTGTGTGTTTTTAGAGGCTGCAGGGACTTGTAAAGTTTGTGTTTGGACTTCTACTTGGACCCGCCCCTGGGGAAAGGTCTCGACGAGTTGAACCCTCGACCTATTGGCCGTGCGGTGTTGTCGGTCCAGCCTGGGCGAGCGCCCCGGCCCCGAAACCCTTGACCAAAGTTTGAACTCGGTCTGGTTCCTCTGGTGAACCGTCGTGGACGAAAATCCCCTCGTGACTTTTTGAAACGAGGAACTTCCTGTTTCTTCTTGCCATCCATGTTTTTGCCACTCTTGGCTGCAGTCTCTACCTCTTTATAGAGGTATTGTAGTTGACCGCCAAACATCTTGGTATTATCTAAAGGTTTCCCTTTAATCGGCTCTGGAGCAAGATAGAGTGTAAACTCCTTCCCCTCATTATCGGTAACCTTCTTAGAGCGAGCCACTTCTTTGCCAGCATCTGTGCAAACTGACTTGAAGACATTTTCATATCTTCGAAACGACAGGTAATTACCTGCCGCCGCTAGTACTGCAATGCCTTTGTCCATTGTCTTAGCCAAAGACGAGAACTTATTTTCACTCTGCATCCTATTAGCCACAGGAACAATAGCTGTTAGGGTAGCCAACACTGCCTTATGCACTGTGTGCAACACATCCTCAAACTTCTTACGGTCATCCGTCATATTGACATCCCGATCCATTTCTTTAATGATGGAGTTGGGAACACCCTTTATGCCTGTTAACTCATCTCCTAACTTGGAGATAACCTCCGCCGGTTTGAACGTGCGAAAATGACCATTCACGGTCTCGCGCATAAGCGTAGTGGTTTTAACCCGCTTAGCCTTTGGCTTCTCCACCTTCTTAGCCACTTTAGTGCCAATGTCCGCATAGACCCCTTCATATACGGTGTCTGAGTCTGATTCCGTAGAAGTAGACTCAGTGGACGACTCAGAAGAAGAATATTTCCTCTTCCTCTTCTTCTTTTTGGACTTAGTCTTCCGCTTTTTGCGCAAACCAGACTCTGCCCGCTCCTTGGTGAATTCATCACCCGAAGAAATCACCTGTTTCTTCTTCTTCCTCCGTTTAGGAGAAGGAGGAGGAGGAGCCTTAAGCTCCACCGCCGAGTCTGTGTCCAAGAAATCCTCAAATGAATCCTCTTGGACACTCGGCCTACGCCGCTTCCGAGACACAGGCGATTTGGCAGTCAAGATGTGGCTTTCCAATCTTGCAAAGCGAGCCTCCCAATCTGGAGGCGCAGGCACATCAGGCACTGCGTCCTCGTCCGGGTCGGAGAGGATATGCGCCCGGGGCTGTGTCGACGGCCCTGCCGACAACACGGGTGAGGAGTCGTACTCCTCGTCCACTCCACTCGGAAACACGCCCCTCGGCTGCTGCTGCACCGCGCTTACTCCGCTTCGTGGCCATCGGGAACTGAAACAAACATTTTTGATCAGTCCCGGTATATATATATGTCACAATATGGTTGTTTCAAACTCATTTGGACATCTATTGGTGTTAAAGAACGTGTTTATACCGTTATAACACAGGCGTAATAAGCTAAATTTGTGCGTGGGTTGTGGGTCAAGCCCAAACCTTACGCGGGGTTGGGACCAGTGTATCGGCCCGCCCATCCCTCTGTTCCGCACACTTCTCCCACCTGTGACTACTACGTCAACAAGTTGGAGAAAATGCTATGAAACTCGGAGAAACGCCTGAAAAAGTTTTGTCTAGGGGAGTCTATAAAAGAAACCCAGGAGCATCTCCAACATTACTCTCTATTAGAGTACGAGAGAATTTCCACATGAGATAGGGCGAAACCCACATCTCTACCCATAGTCACACGGTGACCCGGGTGTTGACATAACCGCTAATGACCGGTTTGGTTCCTTCGCGAAACCCACTCGAGTGTTCTATCCTTGGTTGTTTATAACCAAATAACTCGTCCAAATTGGACCAACGAAAGTCTAAACTTTCCATATTGATGCTCTAATGCATCATAATTAAGCTAACCACAGTTTTTATTATACTTACTGCGTATTTGCTTGTATGTAGACTAATTTTGCCGGAGCAACCCAACGACACGTTATCCAGTCGTGAGTTGTATATGCTAATTGCTGGTACCGGACGTGCTTACCTCTCCCTAGCCTGAGGCTAGCCTGAGGCTGTTTACCGAGGTAAAATATATATATATGCCATACAGACACACATGGGTATAAGGTCAGTCAAAGCTTTCGTTGTTGTATAGGCAGCGTGAAACAAAATCTAAACAAAACATAGAACAAAATCCACACACACATAGAACAACATCTAAACACACATAAAACAAAATCTAAACACACATATAGAACACAATCTAACACGCACATGAAACACAATCTAAACAAAACATAGAACAAAATCTAAACACACACAGAACAAAATCTAACACACACATGAAACAAAATCTAAACACACATAAAACAAAATCTAAACACATGATATAAAATAAACACATAAGAAACAAAATCTAAGCACACATGAAACAAAATCTAAACACATGATATAAAATAAACACACAAGAAACAAAATCTAAGCACACATGAAACAAAATCTAAACACATGATATAAAATAAATACACAAGAAACAAAATCTAAGCACACATGAAACAAAATCTAAACACATGATATAAAATAAACACACAAGAAACAAAATCTAAGCACACATGAAACAAAATCTAAACACATGATATAAAATAAACACACAAGAAACAAAATTCAAACGCACATGAAACAAATTCTAAACACACACATAGAACAAAATCTAAGCACACATGCACAAACACACCACACACACACATACACATACACACAAACCTAGCTTAAAGTTGCATAGTTCGATGGTTTTGTATTTCCGTATATTTCCTGAGATAAATATATTAGATCGATCACTAGTATCTACTTTACATTTGTTCAAAGTTACTTAAATTTTAAATGGTAAACTTATGAGATATTTTGAGTGCAAACATGGAAAATTAGTTTTGGCAAGCTTGCCAAAACTCTGACACCATAGACTTCTGCAGTAACAGGTTCTGTTAAATTGACTCAGTATTGCCTTCTATGCAGAAACAAATGCTTAATAAGTGCATCAGTATCTAAGTTAGATATGTAAAATCAAATCTAGATAATTGGTTTGGTTTTGAAAATTTGATATTTCATCGGACTATGCAGCTTTAACCGATATACAAAGTTGCCTGCTTCCCAATGTGACCTACAATTGCCTCCCCGGATGAGTCACTCACCTCGGTTTAGTCCGTTTGACACGTCAGGCACTCTTAAACCAACATTGGCGATTGCGTAAATTCGGTTCTCCTGCAAACAAAACAGCACACTCGTCAAGCTCAGACAGAGAGAACATGACACAACTGTCGGCTGAATCATGCTGGGCTTGCTAGGCTCCCATTGACTGCTTGGGCACCGACATAACAGCCATATGGGTCGTTGTGACACCATGCATCTACTGAAACATTTTGTTCAACTTTATTTTTGTGAGACACAATCTCTTTTGTTTTACTGTAACCAATCAAATCTTGTTTGAATGTGTGGTGTGTGATCTTACGGATGTGTGTTAAAATGATGTTATGGATGTTACATGATTAATTTTAACGGCTTTCTCCATTTGTATAAGATCAAAATCAAAAAGTGAAAACAAAAATTTCAACTCTGACATATACACAACTTATAAACCTTCATATGAATCTCCAATTATTTGGAGTGTTTTCTGTTATTATTATGAATGTTTTCACTTTTGGTTTGCATGTCGCAAAAGTGGTACCCGGTTTCTGAGAACGAGCCATACCGCAGTGACACATAAAGCTTACTGTGGTGGGGGCGGGGGTGAGGGGGTGAGGGGGTGAGAGGGGTGAGAGCGGGTTGCAATTGGGAAACATTGCGCCTAGAGCGGGACACGAACACACACACCTCTGGCAGTCCTGGGCTAGTATCTTAACCATTAGGCCACCAAGGGTTCCTAATGCAATAAACCTACCCATGCCTACTTTACCATGTAGCATTTCACCTAGGGAGGACAATGCACCATGCACAATACACAGGTACATTGTGTGTGGTGTCGGAATTTGGACCTATGGAATGGCCTTCATATCGCATAGCGTAAATCTATATATCATGTCTACGCGAATATGGGACTTAACCGTACACCACACATGTCTACCAACTACGGGTTCGATTCCCTCACAAAATCCGGAGTAGCCTCCATCGTCAACAATCACAGAAGAAAATGGCAAAAGAAGCTTGCATGCCTGATTAAATTGAGTAAATTTGCACCTTACCCTCCTTCTTACCCTCATAATGAATTTGTGTAACCCCCCCCCCCCCCCCCCCCCCCCCCCACCACCACCACCGCCCTCCCCGTTCTCATGACCTTGGGCATGCCGGGTCGCAGCCTCAGCTTACCGTCAGAAGGTGGTAGAGGTGGTGAATACACATACATGAAATAGCATTTTATCTAATGTAAAATATTTAAGAGGACAATTTAGAAACAACTGTGTGTGTGTATAGCTAAATTATGAGTGTGAGTGTATATGTATATATATATATATATATATATATATATATATATATATATATATATATTTGATGTATAAGCATTGTGCCAGTATAAAGGTGCGGAAGGGAATTATTATTATTATTATTATTTTATTTCATTATCTACCAACCACTATCCTCGATGTATTCACCTCCTATCCTACATACTGATACATTAATCTCAACCCCCTTCTTATTGTCTTGTTCCTTTTTGTACTGTAGCCGGCCTTTATATGACTGACATACAAGAGGCTATATGCATGTGTATACATCCATACATATATACATATATACAAACAGACTCTCATATGTTAGCCATATATATATATATATATATATATATATATATATATATATATATATATATATATAATTATATATAATTATATATATGAGTCAGTCTCATGAAAACAGGCCAATTGGTGCATGGGGGAAAGATGTCGGCATCGACCATTGGATGTCGGCGTCGAACGACATACTTATAATTTAGCATTGACAGAAGTGTGGGAAAGTTCTTGAATGTATCTATCCTGATTGTAAAGGTAGAGTAAATAAAACAACCCTATTTGTTTCTAGGATAACTTAATATGAAACAAGGAAATGCACTACACTTTACCAATTGCGATGCTGACATCTGTTAAAGATGTCGGCGTCAACCATTGGATGTCGGCGTCGAACTGTATAATTATAGTTTAGCATTGACATAGGTGGGGGAAAGTTCTTAGATTTATCCTGAATGTAATGGTAGAGAAAATACAACAGGAAACTTTAACCCAGAATATTTTGGAAATGCATTCGCACTCTTTTGTGCATTTTATTATTAAAACCACCAATTGGCCCATTTTCATGAGACAGACTCATATATATATATATACATATATATATACATATATATATATATACATATATATATCCCTCAGACACCTTCATAACTAAGCTACACATGTAAATATATGGCTAAAAATATATACATATCGTATTTTACTGATATACTTTAATCATATATATGGCTATGACACACATGAATATATAATGCATAAATATCTTAGCCATATATATATAGCTAATACACATACATGCATATATATATTACTAGCTATAGACTTCTATATTGTTCAAATATGTAATTGTAAGCATATATTATATATGCATGTATGTCATGGCCTTATGTATAAGTAAAATACGATATGTGTATATATATGCTTAGCCAGGTATGTATGTATATATATATACATACATATGTATACATACATATATATCTAAAATACGAGGGGGTTTATGTTTGTTATCGGCCCTTATAGCGTCATGTAAGTGGTTTATGTGCACACCCACAGCCTCGGTGGCATGTTTAGCACACACTAAAAAAATCGCGTAAATATAAATGGGCCTGTGGCGCAAGGCGACGTGGTGAATAGAGGCATTAATATGAGCACACAGAGCGGCGGGGGGGGGGGGGGGATCTATAGGCAGAACCACACAGCGGGGACGCGGCTAGGGCTCATGTGTGCATTAAAGTGGCTTATTATCAATACGCTTATCATACGAATCACACACACAATCCAGGGTGGAGCTGGGGATGGTTGGTTGGTTGTTGGAGTTTTATGTCCTGGCAACAACTAAGATCATATCAGGATGGGTACCGACGTGTGACAGTACGCACTCATGGCGACTTTTATAGTGCTTCTCCACTGGGACACCAAGCCGCCAGCTCCATGTCCTAATTTCCCACTCAGTCACATTATCCTGACACTGAGCCAACCAGTCCTTGCCCTATCATAATATAATGCCGAGAGCCAGGCTAAGAAGTGACAAGTATTCATTTTTAAGTCATTGGTTTGATTCGACCGTGGTTCGAACCCATGGGTTCGAATCCCAAGATATACCATTCGGTCATCCCGTCTGGTGGTGGGCTGTTGGTGGGCTGTTGGTGGGCTGGTAGTGGTGGGGTTGTGCTGGGCTGGTGGTGGGGTGGAGATGGGGTGGGGAGGGGGGGGGGCGATTCAACCATACTCTGGCTGCCCGATCCCGACCAGGAGCTCTATGTTATTTCCAGCGTATTTTCAACTGTTTTGTTATTACGCATTGAAGATCTGGTCACCTGATTATTAACGTGGTTTGATATCCCACTCAGTCACATTATCCTGACACTGAGCCAACCAACTAGTAAAGCTGACAATGCTAAGCATTATGAGGAATAACCCATAAGAGAAAGAAAAAAAGAAAGGGTGCAATCCATCGAAAATTGGAAATTTCTCATCGCGAATTTTAAAAAAAATTAAAAAGGAAAACAGCCCAGGTGCAAAAGAACTAGCCTATCCTACTCCCTTTGTAATAAACCCCAAAAGTACACCCATTCACACGCACACCTCCCCCCCCCACCCCCACCCCCACACACAGCACCCCCCCCCCCCCCCATCCTCCAACTCCCCCCACCCTGCCACCCAGCACCCCCACCCTGCACCCCCCACCCTGCACCCCCATCCTGCACTCCCATGCAGCACCCCCACCCTGCACCCCCCACACAGCACCCCCCCCCCCCACGCGCACCCCCACACAGCGCCCCCACCCTGCATCCCCACCCAGCACCCCCATCCTGCACTCCAACGCAGCACCCCCCCACGCAGCACCCCCATCCTGCACCCCCACCCAGCACCACCACCCAGCACCCCCACGCAGCACCCCCCCCCCCCCCCACCCCCCACGCAACACCCCCATGCAGCACCCCCACCCAGCACCCCCACCCTGCACTCCCACGCAGCACCCCCCCACGCAGCACCCCCACCCTGCACCCCCATCCTGCACCCCCACCCTGCACTCCGTACGCAGCACCCCCACCCTGCACCCCCCCACCCAGCACCCCCACCCTGCACCCCCCACCCAGCACCCCCACCCAGCACCCCCATCCTGCACTCCCTACGCAGCATCCCCATCCCCCACCCCCCCCCAGCACCCCCACCCAGCACCCCCATCCTGCACTCCCTACGCAGCACCCCCACCCCCACCCCCCACCCAGCACCCCCATCCTGCACTCCCAAGCAACCCCCCGCACGAAGCACCCCCCACATAGCAAAGCTGCAGGCAAATGCCGACGCCTTAATTGGATATGTTTCTTGGTCAGTAATCACTTCACCGCGGCAGCCATATTACGCCATCAACGGCAGGAAGGATTAGCCTCCCACTGAGACTAACCGGATCCAACTCAGCCTGCACCCTCACCACAATGAGCGGGATGTAATCAACTGACGAGCAACTCAGGGCTGGGCTGGGAGCAGCTCATGTGGACTGGGTAAATAACCAGGGACGCCAGTGAGGTCAGTTTAAAAAAAACAACCAAAAAACAACCAACACCTCACTAAAAGCATGAGCATTTCTGGAAGGGTTAATGGTTGGTTGTTGGAGTTTTACGTCCTGGCAACATCTAAAGTAAGTCATATCAGGACGGGTACCGGCTTGTCACAGTTCACACTCATGGCTATTTTATAGTGTTGCCCCACTGGGAATATATACACAATATATATATATATATATATATATATATATATATATATATATATATATATATAATATATATATATATACAGTAAAACCTCCCACCTCAACAAATCGACCACTCCCCTATATCAATCACTTTAATTGGGTCCCAACAATACCATTGTAACCATATTCTACCTCCCGAAACCTCCCACCTCCCTAAATGGACCACTTAAAGTCGGTCCCAAGGTCGGTCAATTTAGAGAGGTTTGACGGTATGTATGTATGTATGTATGTATGTATGTCTGTATGTATGTATGTATGTATGTATGTATGCATGCATGCATGAATGTATGTATGTGTGTATACATGTATGTATGTATGTATGTATGTATGTATGTAAGTATGTATGTATGTATATATATATATAAATACATACACACACACACATATATATAGTATAGTTATACGAATCTTACCTGGGTATAGATGATGGATAACTGTTGTTTTCCCGAGGTACAAGCCTCGGTTAGATGTTGGCTAGGGAGAAGGAAGCACGTCAGGAACCAGCAATCTTTACCTACTTATTCAGGATAAAAATGATCTTAGACTCAAATGGATACTTTAATGTTTTCGTCTTGGCACAAGCAAACATGATAGATGTGGCAGGGTGTGGAGGGTGGGCCCTAGCCAACATCTAACCGAGGCTTGTACCTCGGGAAAACAACAGTTATCCATCATCTATACCTAGGTAAGATTCGTATAACTATACTATTTTACCTCGGTACTACGCCTCAGGCTAGCTTCAGGCTAGGGAGAATTTTACATAACTTCATTTTTATCCTTAATTCATTCATAATCAAAACCATCATAGTTTTTTACATTTCATACTGTATTCATTAGTATTATTACTTTTAACTTTTCTCACCTGTCTTGTTAATTGGTGAGTAAGCGTGTGGCCAGGCCGCTCGACTTTTCTAGTCGTTTGTTGTAATGTTTTGCAAACGATCTAGCAGTCTTCCAGCCTGCATGTGCCAGGATCCGTTTCACTGAGATCCCTAGCAGTCGTGCTTTGGAGACCATGGCTCCTCGTGTCGAATGAGAAGCGTAGCGTCCCGTATCCACTCCTGCTGCCTTCAGGACAATAATGGTCCATCGTGCCAGAGTGTCTCTTGAAATACCTTTGTGTGGTTTAATAAAACTCACCAACAATTGTCTTGAATTCCTAATAACTTTTGTCTTGGATAAATAAACCCGTATGGCAGACACTACACACAGTTGTCTGTCATCCGGGAAACTAGTCAAATGCACTGTAGATAATGGATCCCCTGTGCGGTTTGACTTTAACAATTGCTGTAAATCAAACGTCGCCTCCTTGCGATCTATCTCCAAACCATCCAATGACAATGCTACAATCGTTTGTCCTCTGTGTCCAGTAACTAACAGCAATAATACTGCGACCTTAAATCCTAGTTGTTTCAAATCCAAATTCCTATTACTAGGCCAACTCTTAAATAGTGTGAACACAATTGACACATCCCAAAACCTATTATATTTTGGCTTTGGAGGGTTTCTTTCGTAAACCGATCTCAAAAACCAACAAACCACTTGGTGTTTCCCAATTGTCTGTCCATCAATTCGGGGAAGTATAATGGATAAAGTGCATCTTGCTGCATTCAGCGCTCCAAACCCCAACCCCTGATCTTCCAGCATCCTTAAAAATCTAATAACTTGTGCAATTGTAGGCTTCATTGGCTTTACCATCATAAGCAAACAATGAAGCCCCCATTTCTTCAAATAACTTGAATATAACTTAACAGTTCCTTTCCTCCAAACATGGGAAGTTAATCTCTCCTGAGTAACCTTATCTAACCCAAACTGTTGCAAATACTTGTTGAAAAACGGAATTCCCAGAGGTGTATTATTTACACGTCTCCGTGAATCTTCCACCGGCCTTGTGGGAATCGTATAGGTTCCTTGGCTCCGGGGGCCACTCCTACTAACCATGACTGCATGTCCCAATCTGGAACTATCAGTCTCCCGATCTTCATTGCTACTCCTTTGATTTGAGGAAAAACTGACAGCCATGGAAGTTTGCGTAGCCCTATCTACTTGTTCCCTGGAGGGGGGAACGGCTTGGTGGGAGGAAACTCCCTCCTGAATGGTCGATTTCCGTCGTTCCAGCCGAATGACTGGCGCTGACCCCGACCTCTGGGCTGGAAAGTCGGTCCCGACCTTCCTCCTCTGGCAGGGGGCTGACGAAAATCCACTCGAGCTCTACGAAACTGAGTGTTGGGTTCCACCGGCTTACCTTTGTCTAAATTCTTGCCATACTTTGCTTCAGCCTCCACTCCCTTGAAGAGATACTGGAGCTGACCGCCAAACATCTTGGTTTTGTCCAACGGTTTTCCCTTTATCGGCTTGGGAGGAAGGAAAAGAGTATATTCCTTCCCATCATTGTCCACAATTTTCTTGGACCTGGCTACCTCCCTACCAGCCTCGGTACAGACGGCCTTGAAGACATTCTCAAACCGTCTACTCGAAATATAGTTAGCAGCAGCCGTTAACATGCCCAGACCCTTATCCATGGTTCTGGCCAGCGAAGAGAACTTATTCTCAGTTTGCATACGATTGGCCACTGGAGCAACCGCTGTTAAGGCCCCAAGCACCGCCTTGTGAACTGTGAAAAGAGTCAACTCAAACCTTTTCCTCTCCTCATTCAGATGAACCTCGTTGTCCATCTCCTTCACCTGCGAATGAGGAACACCTTTAATCCCCGTCAGCTGTACACCCAGCCTGGTGATCACTTCGGCCGGTTTGAAAGTATTAAAGTGTCCCTTAATAGTTTCTCTCATCATGGTTGTTGTAAGGACTTTCTTAGCTTTTTCTTTAGCGCATTTCTTGCGCACTTTGCCACCTATCTTTGCAAACAACCCCACTCGGTCAGTCTCTGAATCTGATTCCGTTGTAGATGAATCATCAGAAGAATCTGAAGAAGAATCTTTCTTCTTCTTCTTTTTCTTAGTCTTCCTTTTCTTTGTCTTCTTTTTCACCACCTTCTTCCTTACCTTTGTGTAGTCGTCTCCTGACGAGACCACTGCTTTCTTGACTTTCTTCTTTTTAACCCGGCGCATTGGGTCCGAAGATGAATCATCATCCCCTGACAACTCCTCTTCCCCACCAACTCTTTCCTCGTCCGAGTCAGTCTCTGGAGGAGGTGACCTTTTCTTTTGACGAAAAGTAGCCTGGTCACGGTTAAGGAGCTGTAACTCCAACATCTCCATCCGAGCTTCCCAATCCAGTGGCGGCACTCGCAACACCACCGAATCACAACTGTCGTCCGGATCTGACATACCATGCGTCCCGGGCCGAGGCGACGGAGGAACCGCCAACACCTGCCCCTCATCGGACTCATCCGGTGGGCGACCCTCTGCGGCAGCTGGTGCGACCGTCTTACCGCGCTTCGTGGCCATCAGAAATCTGGAAACAATCGAACGAGAGTTACCAAAGAGCCATGGCGCATAGACTAAATGTCACGAAAGATTAATTTAATAACCATTGTGCATCTAGTGGTGTAGTAAACCGTTTTGAACTGTTTCTACACAGGCGTGGATAAGCTAATTTTGTCGTAGGTCGGTGTGAACCAAACCAAACGAGGGGTAGGGACCAGTAAACCGGTACCCTCCCACACTCTCTGTTCCGTACACTTCTCCCCCTGCGGCTACTGCGCCAGCAAGTTGGAGAAAATGCTACGAAACTCGGAGCGTACGCCTAACTATGGGGAGTCTATAAAAGAAACCCAAGATTATTTCCAACGCGAATCCATAAAAGAAACCGCGGAAATAATCCCAAAAAGACAAATGAGCCTAATTTTTCAGAACCCCTTACGTGTTCCACGTCAACAATGCCGAATCGGCGTATATAAATTTATCGAAAAAACACCACGAGATGCACAATAATTCAATAAATTAACAAAACAAAGCATATATACACCAGCAAAACAAAGCATATATACACCTGGCAGGAGCAAACCGATAATCCAGTTCCAAACCCCTTACGGGCCTCGCTCCTCCGACTACCGTCAACAACGCCGAAACGGCGTAAATTAATTTATCGAAAAAACACCACGAGATGCACAATAATTCAATAAATTAACAAACCAAAGCATATATACACAAGAAATACCTATAAAGCCTCAACAGGTCTTCATACACTTAGCCTGGCAGGAGCAACCCGATAAACCAGTTGCAAACCCCTTACGGGCCTCGCTCCTCCGACTACCGTCAACAACGCCGAAACGGCGTAAATTAATTTAGCGAAAAAACACCACGAGATGCACAATTAATCCAATAAATTAACAAACCGAAGTATATATAGACAAGAACTACCAAACCTCCGGTATTCTTGGGTTAAAGACCCATAAAGTCGCCATAGCAATAGCGATAAACGGGAAACAAGAAATAAACAAAATGGCGAACCCAAACTACAGCGTACCGGCCGTCAAACCGTTTTAACGCTAATAATTACTTTAATACGTCCGCCATATTAATATAACTTGCCTCAAAGACTCCACAGGTCTTCATAAACACTCCTGTGAAAAATAAACTCCAACTTACTGCGAACAATGTAGCTATTTGTCGATAAAGTCCGCTGTCAACTCGCATAGATCTTATCCCTGCGAGAACCTTATGCTAATTGCTGGTTCCTGACGTGCTTCCTTCTCCCTAGCCTGAAGCTAGCCTGAGGCGTAGTACCGAGGTAAAATATATATATACCATTGACCCTACAAACCCTGAAATCTTTCAGCCTCAATCCCCTGATCATGAGCTGCAATCCTCCACTAATGAAGAGACCGGTGTAGGACGTTCAGAACACTACCCCGTTCAAAACAGTACGGTAGTGTTTTGAACCTAAGTTCAAAACACTACTGTTAAGTTCAAAACACTACCCCTACATACTTTCAAAACACTACCCAAGTTCAAAACACTATCATGACACAGCAGTGGGGGTTGTAGTGCCGCAACATGTACATATTGGTATGCGTATACACATTTGATGCGCGAAAAGGAAGAGAGGAGGCGGGGGTGGAAATAAAAGGTTTTTATTTTCGCCTCAGAAAGATACAGGGCATACAGGGTAAACAGGGTAGACGAGGAAAGAAGTAAATAATGAAGGATAAAATAAATGAAGAGCGGAGTAAATATAGGAACAGAGTTCAAATGTCAAAATATAGGAACAGAGTTCAAATGTCAGTGGAGTGAGGGGGTGCCGAGGAGCCCTCCACCGGAGGAAGAGAAAGTGGTAGGAGTGTAGGGTGGGTGGGTGGTGAAGAAAGGAGAGATCTGGGAGGCGGCAGGAGGGCGAGTGCCTGAGGGAGGCCAGGGGGCGGCCTTATAAGGGGAGAGAGGGAGGGGCGACAGCAGGTGAGTGTGAAAGCTGCCGGCCCGGGGGAGGGCGACAGGTGGCGAGCAGCGGCGTCGGGCGAGGCGTGAGCGCCGCGCGACGCGGAGGGCGGGGGAGGGGGCGGCGCGCCGCGCCGTCTGCCGAGGTGAGAAAGCAGCGCGACAGCGCGGGGCGGGGGGAGGGTCTCTTCCTCTCCTCGCATCAAACGTAATGCTTCGCATTACGACCGTATACACTGACCATACTGCGATGCTTGAAGCACGTATTAGTAGTATACACTGATAATGCTGCGGCATCTAACCACGTATTAGTATACCCTGATAGTGCTGCGGCATCTAACCACATATTAGCATACGTTGATAGTGGTGGGGCGTTTAACAACGTGTTAGTAGTACTAGTAGGCCTATACGCTGAGACAGTGAGAGTGCAGCAGCACCTGCACCATGTATTAGTATACACTGATAGTGCTGCAGCGTCTGGACCACATATTAGTATAGGCTAATAGTGCTGCGGAGTTAAACAACATATTAGTATACACTGATAGTGCTGTGGTGCTTAACACCATATTAGTATATGGTGATAGTGCTGCAGCATTTAACAATGTATTAATAATATATGCTGATAGTGTTGTGGCATCTGCACCACGTATTAGTATATGCTGATAGTGCTGCAGAGTTTAACAACATATTAGTAGTACTAGTAGGCCTATACGCTGATAGTGCTGCAGCATCTGGACCACATATTAGTATATGCTAATAGTGCTGCAGAGTTAAACAACATATTAGTATACACTGATAGTCCTATGCCGCTTAACACCATATTAGTATATGCTGATAGTGATGTGGCGCTTAACAACGTATTAGTATACACTGATAGTGCAGCAGCGTTTAACAATGTGTTAGTAGTATATGATGATAGTGCTGTGGCATCTGCACCACATATTACTAGTATATGCTCATAGTGCTGCAGAGGTTAACAACGTATTAGTATACACTGATAGTGCTGTGGTGCTTAACACCAATTATTAGCATACACTGATAATGCTGCGGCGTTTAATAACGTATTAGTATATACTGATAGTGCTGCAGCATTTAACAACGTCTTAGAAGAGCAGACAGGATGGCCAAATGAGTTGAGCATCCCTGTCCTAATATAATATTTCTGTATGCCCGGCCACGTTTGGGACACTAGATAATACTACAGAAACTCTCCCCTTCATATCACTTATCTATCAACTCATTAACCAATGCTAAGGAAGAATGAAGACAAGTCACACAGATAAACAGTGGAGAAGTTGTGCTTTAAGTTTAATAACACCAACTCCTGTCCACCTACCAGTGACCTATCATCCACACCCCTTGCCTTCTAGCCACACAAAATCTCATTACCACTTTAGCCTGTATAGAAGCAGTGCCTACAGCCCATGGGACAGGAGTCCTATGGCTGTGTACACACTCAATTGGAATAGATGAATTTTGATAGCATCAGACAGAGTGTATGGGGTTCCTGCTCAAGAGTAGGTGTGTCTCACTCAAGAGCCAGGAGTAGAGTGATCTCTCTTCAGTGTGTCTGAAGCAGAGTCTAGAATAATGATCTCAGGTTTGAGGCTAGTGTGGTCAGAGGGCCAATGGGATGCAGGTGACTGGGCAGTCCACAGCCAGCCAATCAGGCACCTCCACAGTCAAGAGTAGGTGGCACCCTCCCCCAGTAGGGGTGGCTGTCACTCAACCCAGCTGCAGGTGGTGCCCTGTGTGTATATGCAAATTAGGCTGGTGTGCACACCCAGTGGTCATGTAGGGACAGATAGCTGCATACAGTTACAATAGATCTCTGTTAAAATGGTCTTTCTCCAATTGCACTCTTTATGGATGCATAGAGAAACATTTCAACAATCATGTACTGCCTCTTATATAGGAACATCTCTTCATTAATCTCAGGCATAATATATGAACATATATTGCACACAGCTTATATCATGTCATAATGGGAGTGGGATATTACTTTTAGTTTATATAACATCGTCCCCACTCCATCGCCGAAGAATAATAAAGCTCTCTGCCAATATCTAATTCTTAACCGAAAATCCGTATATTTTTACACTGTGTTTGGAGATTGGGGGATCCAATCCCATGGGTTTGTGGCTTCAAACCCTGGGCGAGTCAAATCAATGACATAAAAATTGATACGTGTCACTTCCTAGCCAGGCGCTCAGCATTATTAGGATATGGCAAGGACTGGTTGGCTCAGTGTCAGGATAATATGACTGAGTGGGATATCAGGTTATGGTACTGATGGCCTGGTCTCTCAGTGGAGCTTAGATGTTGCTAGGATGCAAAACAACAAACAAACAAACAAAGACAAGCAAACTTCCGTACCCTATTTCCACACCGGGTGGCCTATTCAGTAGAGTGGGCCTCGCGCGCGGAAAGTCGGGAGTCTGGTTCCCGGTCGAGTCAAACCAATGACTTAAAAATGTATACTTGTCGCTTCCTAGCCTGGCGCTCGGCATTAATAGGATAGGGCAAGGTTTGCTCAGTGTCAGGCTAATGTGACTGAGTGGGATATCAGGCTGGTGGCCTGGTCTCTCACTGGGGCAGCACTATAAAGTCCATGAGTGTGCACTGTCACAAGTCAGTACCCACCCTGATATGACCTTAGACAATGCTATGACATAAAACAACAAACAACAACAACCCTACTGACCCACCTTACTACATACTGCCCCACCCTAAGTAAATAGAATAGTGTTGTGAACTTAAAGGTAGTGTTTTGAACTTAAGGACAGTGTTTTGAGCATGGCCACAGTAGTTTTTTGAACCTACCTTCAACCAGGTTGAAAAAACTACTGTAGTGTTTTGAACCTAGGTTGAAAACACTACCGTAGTGTTTTTGTGGGGTAGTGTTTTGAACTTACTACACCGGGATGACACTGACTGGCTGTGCAAATTGAGGGTATGGAGAGCTAAAGGGCATCAACAGGACAAAGGAGTGGCAGCAGTGGGAGGACAGGAGGTCTGCACACAATTACGTAATTTCCAGACTATTTCTATGTCCACTCAAATCTAACCTTTTTCACTTTATAGTGCTGTCCCACTGGGAGACCAGACCACCAATACCATGACCTGATATCCCACTGAGCCAACCAGTCCATGTCCTATCCTAATAATGCTGAGCACCTGGCTAGGAAGCAACAAGTATAAATTATTAAGTCATTGGTTTGACTCGACCACGGTTTGAACCGTGAATCCCACGATCTACCAAAATAGGAGACTGACGCTCAACTCATTCAGCCATCCCGTCTGGTTGGTGGTTACTCCAGGGTAGTCCTAGTCGGCAGCAGTGTAACAGTGCAGCCTCGTTATGAATATTAAGCAGTGAAGCACCCATAGTGATTGATGGGAGTATAACACTTGGCTTTAAAGAAGCTCTTCACTCACCATAGGCAGTTTCTTTACTGATTTGTGTACTGCCGCATGCATTGTTCATCGCGCACTGATTCTGTGAGCTTTCAATCGGACATTGCTGATGACAGTGAAGCAATATCAATGAACATTGGAAATAGGCTAGATTTATTCTATAACTATGCACGATGCATGCATTCATGAATGCATGTATATACATATACATATATATATGTGATATATATATATATATATATATATATATATATATACATATATATATATATATATGTGATGTGTATATATATATATATATATATATATATATATATATATATATATATATATATATATACTGACACTGGTCTACATCCGGTGGAGGCGAGGAGGGTAGGTGGAGCCACCAGTACAGTGTTGGTCTTACGGAGTATAACAAATAATAGTAATAATTAACCCTTGCGTATCTTTATACTTGCATAATTCGTTATACATCACATATATATATATAATATATATATATATATATATATATATATATACATATATATATATATGTATATGTACATACAAATTCTCGGGCACGATTCACAGTGTAGCGTCCCGGGTAGAGTCGCGCCGGTCACGTGGTTGGGGTGGCATACATCAAGTAAGCCACCCCACATCAATAATACAGTAGTAAATAAACATATAATCCCTTATGTGCCTTCATACTCGCATAATGCCTATACATCACATATATTACACACACTTCATTAAAACAACAAAAAAACACCCCCAAAACAGCAAGCAAAAGTGAATCAATACCCTGTTATTGCTAACTGACTAAAATGAAACAGTGGGCGGCAAGGATGATGCTGATGATGACAGTGGTAGTGGTGATAATGACATCAATAATGATAAGGATTACACAACATTAATTTCGAATAATGATGATGATGATTTGATTTCTTGGGATTCTATGTTATAACATCTAACTCCATGTCGGGATGGGCATAATGATTGTTTGCATGTTGGAGTTTTACGTGCTGGCAACATCTAATGTCATATCAGGACTGGGCATAATGATGACAATGTTGATGATGATGATAATCGTGATAATAGTTGGATGGTGATGATGATAGTGGTGATGATAGTGATGATGTTGATAATGATGATAGTGATGATGATGGGAATGATGACGACGACAATGATGGTAATACTAACGATAATTACAGTAAAACCTCTCTAAACCGACCACCTCCATAGATCGACCACTCCCCTATATCGACCGCTTTATTTGGGTCCCAATAATACCACTGTAAGGATATTCTAACTCCCTAAACCGACCACCTCCCTAAATCGACCGCTTAAAGTCGGTCCCATGGTCGGTCGATTTAGAGATGTTTTACTGCATATTATTGACTCTAAAGAAACTGGGAGCATGGAGCATTAATTAAAATTTTAAATAATAATAATAATAGATGATATTTTTTTAATACTTGCTGCTACTCACCCAAGAGGGCAGGCGTCGCATGGGGGGCGTGGGCGGCTTGGTGCGCTGGCACAGCCCCATGCCACGCGCAGTCTCCTGCGGGATGGTCGACGAGTCGTCCTTGGTGCCCGGCAGGTTGCGGTCCCGGGCCGCCACGTTGATCTGGATCTTGTTGTCCTTCTTCCGGCGCGGCATTGTGGCGAGCGCCGACACCAGGTGCGTTGAGTGCGGCACGGCATACGGGTAGTCGGCGACCGCCTCGGCCGGAGTCCGGCCCGGCCGCATCGGCGAGGCCCGGCAGTCGGCCGGGAGCGTCGGCCCGGAGATGGCTGTTGTTGCTGCTCCTGCCGCTGTTGCAGGGTCGATGGTAGCGGCGGTGGTGATGGTGTTGGTGACCTCCGAGCCGCTGGACCCGATGAAGCTGGTCTCGGCGATCTGCTGCGGCGGCGCCTTGTTGTGGGCCTGAGGCGGGGTGCCAGCCAGCGGCGACTCGGTGCTCGACGTCATCTCGAAGCTGGAG
Organism: Branchipolynoe longqiensis; assembly: GCA_030323885.1. NCBI lineage: Eukaryota > Metazoa > Annelida > Polychaeta > Phyllodocida > Polynoidae > Branchipolynoe > Branchipolynoe longqiensis. The sequence continues at coordinate 28,519,690 of CM059186.1, forward strand.
GACATGGCGTGCGGGATGCCGGCCGGGAACCGGTGCAGGCAGTCCTCACTGCCACCCGCCGAGCTCACCATGGACGCTGGGTGCAGATGCGGGTTGGGGAACTGTCTCCGCTCGATGCGCACCTGCGGAGGCACCATGCGCTCCTGCGCGCTAAGGTTGTTGTTGTTCCCGATCACCCCGCCGCCTGCTCCGCTTACTCCGCCTCCCCCACTTCCACGCAGGCGCTTTGGCGCATACTTGCTCTCGTGGTTGTCATCGATCTCCTGGTACACCGGCTCGAAGTCGTCGTCGACGCCGACGCCGTCCTCGTCGTCTCCGTCATCCATTTGGTCGTCCATGTCTGGCGAAAGGTCCATGCGCACATGGCCCAGGTCGTGCGGGACGGCTTCTGGAGGCGTCGTCACTAGGTCCAGCCCAAGCTCCTCCAGTTGCCGCTCCCGCCGGAATGACTCGAGGATGGACGAGGAGGGTCTCTTCGGGATGGCAGGCGGGTCGATGTCGCCTGAGTCGGGCCGCGAGTCTGCGTCCTGCAGGAAATGTAAATGAAGGCACAAATGGTTAACGAAAGCAATATGACAGAGCCTGTTGTCAAAGGATAACCTCTGCATCAAGGCCGATGTTGTTCTGACATGGCAGGTATCCTTGTTATCGGAAAGACAGTCACAAGTTATACAGAAACAGTTCAATTGCCGCTCCCGCCGGAACGACTCGAGGATGGACGAGGAGGGCCTCTTCGGGATGGCGGGCTGGTCGATATCGCCTAAGTCGGGCCGCGAGTCTGCATCCTGCAGGTAATGTAAACAAAAGCGCAAACGGTTAGCGTAAACAATATAACAGCGCCTGTCTTCAAAGGACAACCTCTGCATCTAGGCCAATGTTGTCCTGACATGGCAGCTGTCCTGTTATTGGAGGGACAATAACAAGAAACAGTTCATATGTTAAATAATTGTTGGCACCTGTCTTCAAAGGACAACTCTGCATACAGATCATTGTTGTCCTGAGATGGCAGGTGTCCTGTTATCGGAGGGAGTGTAACAAGTGATACAGAAACAGTTGATACGTTAAATAATTGTTCGCACCTGTCTTGAAAGAACAACCTCTGCATCCAGACCAATGTTGTCCTGACATGGCAGGTGTCCTGTCATCGGAACAACAGTCACAAATGACACAAAAACAGTTCATATATTAAATAATGGCATTCCATTATCTTATTTAAGCAGAATACAGTCTGTGATTTTGTGTTTGGATGTCGCACCAACCGATTCAATTTACCACACACGCATCCATATGAAAAACCGCAGCCGCTTTCCGGACATATGGAATCATACTAATGCATCTCAATTCATTTCCTTTATTCCAGGAACCGTATAATGCATGCTGTAGGCCGCTTCCACGCATGTAGAATCTTAGCTTAAGGCTAATTTTGTTGTCGGCTTTGTTCACAAACTAGGTACACCTTCCAGTACTCACCTGTACGCTCCTTCGGTGCACCTCTCTGGCTGCTGATGCTGGCAAAGACTGCAGCCGGAGTCGCAGTATCTCGATCTGAGCCCGCAAGGTGGCGTTGTCGTCCTTCAAGTCTGCCACCTCTACATCGTGCTGGAGAAGCAATGCCAAAACAGTGACTACTTAAAACTAAAGGCCCTGTCACACTATGCCGTATTGCATCAGCGGATGCCGACATACCCTGTCATACTAGGAATTTTGAACATGCTAAAAAATAAACTTATGCCAAACTTACCCATAACTTATCTCAGCATACACTAGTGGGCTTTAACGAATACTACTTATGCCAAATATACCCATAACGTACCCATAACTTGTCTCAGCGTACACCAATGTACACCAGCATACACCAACATGTTGGTGCAAAATCACATACATCAGCAAATGCTGACGTAATATGGCATAGTGTGACATGGCCTTAAATCTTTAATATGCGTGTCCCAAGTTCCACCGGTTGGTTGGTTGGTTGAGCTTTACCTCCTGACAACATCTAAGGTCATATCAGGACGGGTGACAGCGCGCACTCATGGCGACTTTATAGTCCTGCCCCTCTGGGAGACCAGGCCGCCAGCACCATGACATCATATTACAGCGAACCGTATGGGTGCAGATATGGAAGAAAATAAGTAGCCCGTTAAAGTTTTAAACACACTTATTTCAAGTTGAATAACCCGATGGGTTTAAGTTTCTGCCTCATTTTTTTTAAAAAGCTGTTGAACATTATAATCTACTTTACACTATTTTGAGATAACTTTTATTTTAAAGGGTTAATTAAATTAACATTAGGGGTATATGAAGTGAAGCCACACAAAGTTAATCTTGGGGAGTGGACGTCAAAATGCTCGAGACCATCGCTTCAGCAGTGACAGGTTCTATTAAATTGACTTAGTATTTATTCCCTTCTATGAAGCAATACCTGTTTACTAAGTGCACCAGTATCTAAGTAGGGTCTAAGTTATATGTAGGGTCAAATCTAGGGAAGTGTTTCGGTTTAGAAAACTGCATGTTTCCATCTGAATATGCAGCTTTAACGCTGCATAATCCATTAGAACTGGGTCATCGTCATATCCTAAAAATAAATACATTAATTTTATCCTCTTTAGCAGGAAGAAACTTCCATGAGAGAAGATTTAGTCTTAAAATATCTGAGTTGAAAAAGGTGCCCAGAGAATCTTTCCAACTTTAAAAAACAAGTGCTGACCTAGTTTTATGTAACCCTGAACTGCCATAAGTAGTTATGGTGTGAGTCAGTTTGTTAGTAAAGCAGGTTTTTTTTTAACTTCCTCATTTCTTTGTTTAGGAAAAAAACACCATAATTTCCCCTGGCTATAATAAATCAAATAAAAATTAATTATATTATTTCTCTCGAATGACCTTTATAAAGAAAGTAGGTAAATACGATTACGTCAGTTGGCGTTGACATCACAATTGTTAGTAGTAAGCAGTGGCTGTTCCAGTTCTGACCCCCCCCCCCCCCAACCTCCCCCGCCCCAACCAACCAGTACTCACCTCGTTCATCTTCTTAGACACCCACTCCTTGATGCGCGCTGACTTCTCCTCCACCATCCTCGCCTCAGTCAGCCGCAGGTGTTTCTGTGAACAGAGGCGGAATGACATCTCACTGCCGTATACATGTATATACATACACATATACATATACATATACATACATACATACATACATACATACATACATACATAAATACATACATACATATACATGCATCCACTCAGATATGTACACACATACATACATATATACATACAGACATACTGACATAATACAGACACATACACACATGCATACACATACACATACACATGTATACACACATACATACATGTACACATACATACATAATACACACATACACACATGCATACACATACATACATACACATACATATTATGCACACATGCATGCATACATAAACATAAGCATACATACATATATGCATACATATATAGATCCATCCATCCATACATACATACATCTGTCACAGACATACATCTGTCCATACATAAAAGCGTACATAAAACACACATCCATCCAACTACGCATACAGATATTCCTACATACACATTTTCATATACAATACATACACATCTATAGATACATACACAGAGGTACATACATAATACATACATACACATACATGCATACATAATACATACATACCATGTATGCATGCACAAAAACATACATACTATATAAAGTGACTTCCAAATACCACATAAAGTACAGTCCGATTGGGATGCCATACTGTCGTCCACCATGATTCAATAACCCACTCAGTCACATTATCCTTACGCTGATCCAACCAGCCCCTGCCCTATTCTAGCAATACCGAGCACCAGACAACCCTGGCACCTACTATCGAGTTTATACTATAATTATAAACCACTGCACAGACACTGATTCGACTTGGCACTGCATCGATAATGTCACTGCAATCATTAAGAACAAATGTATGGCAATGCCAAGAACCCTACCAACTTTGGTCATCAGGAGGCATGTGGTTATAGAACAGGACATTGCCCCACGTGTCTGCTAGTGACCAATCAAAGCACGTTCTCTCGCAGCAGCCGCCGTGCCGCCCCGGTGTAAAAAAATACGGATTTTCGGTTCGGATTTTTATATTGGCAGAGAGCATTACTATTCTCGGGCGACGGAGTGGGGACCAAGGTTATGTAACAGAGAAGCAATGGGTGCCCCACTCGGTGTGTGACATAAGAGACGATGTGGAAAATATGATAACACATAGTGCCCGAGATATGTGATGTTCATATGTAGGAGACAGTTAATGTTTAGTGAAATGTTCGCTCTATGCACCAGTAAGAGTGCAAGTGGAGGGGAAGGACATTTTTAATATATGTTTATTGTAACTGTCTGCAACTACCTGTTACCACGGGGCCGATGGGCAAGCACACCCAGCCATCCTGCATACATTATGGGCACCACCTGCAGCTGGGGTTGAGTGACAACTGCCCCCTATTAGGGCGTCGCCCCCCAGGGTGTAGAGGGTGTCTGATTGGCTGGCTGTGGGAAGCCCAGTCACCTGCATTCCTTATACCTGACACACAGACCCCACTCTATTTGACTTCTTCTTGGCTCGGCACTCTAGCAGGAGACACTCTTCTCTTGTCCAGGAACCCAGACACTCTGTCTGAGGCTCCACTTTCTATACACAAACTAGCAGCAGCTATTCCAAAGGCACTGAGCTGTGTGCAACAACCATGGGACTCCGGTTCAATGGGCTGTAGGCACTGATTCTTATACACACTAACAAGAGTAATGAGGATCTGTGTGGACAGTAGGTAAGGAGTGAGGGTGATAGGTCGCTAGTAGGTGAACAGGAGTTGATGCCAATAAAGCACAACTTCTTCACTGTCAATCTTGCGCGACTTGTCTTCCCTTTCTACCTTATGAGTTTGTTGAGAGGGGCATCAGGTGGGAACTGACAGACAGTTGTCAGAATGCACCTGGGGAAGAGTAAGTGGTATCTGGGGCTCTGACGGCCGAGACCCAAGATATTACACCGTGTGTGTTGATTACTCTACTCTGCACCCAGAACCTCCATAGTTGTACACCTATAAACCAGGTCTAGCAGCAGGGAGTCGCTTGTGTTGTGCGGTGGCTACATTTGGTGACTCGTCAAAACAAGAGTTACAGCCTGTTCCTACAGTAGCCCCCCCACCAACCCCATCCTCTCATACCCCACATATCCCTATACTTCCCAAACCTCCCATACCCCCCCCCCCCACCCCCACCTCCTACCCGGACGCTGCGCAGGTATCAACCAAAGTGCATTGCACGGGCCAGCAGTGACAATGGGAAGGGTCGAAGCAACCAGCGAAACTCATCCCCTGCCAAGCAGACATCTATTGTTTAGTGGGCAGTGCCTCCCATTCATTTCCATTCAGACACGGTCGGTAGCCTATCACACGATCGGGGTATCAACATACAGCGTGTTCTGTAAGGTGGCCTGTCCACACAGCCACGCGCCAATGGTGGAGGCTTGGATAATGGTAGCAGTCCGAGATATACATAATCATAGATGACAATGGCCTGACAAAAAAAAAAGCAGAAAAATATCTTATGAATTTTTGGGACTTCTAAAATCAGAATGGTTGTCTTTTGTGTGTGTGATCATATCCAGAAAAAAATCGGGCAGCTCAAAAACCGGGATTCCGGATAAATTCAGAAGTTTCTCATCTATTATTATCTATATCAGGGATGAGTACTATTATGGGATGAGTTGGAATAATAGTAACCATCCCGATATATGTAGGACGCAGGGGGGGGGGACTACAAATCAGCGCCCCAGTGGGGGGGGGGGGGGGGGGGGGGCTCCACCAATGCGTCGGTCAGGAGGAAATCAGATAAATGTATTCCCCTCCAAGTATTTATACTTGCATAATACGTTATACATCAAATATATAGGGAATGTATATAAATGTATATAATGTATATAATATATATCGAAGATGGCTACACTTAGGCGTTGGGATAATAGCCACCTCCGATAAATATATATACACATATATATACACATATATACACACACATATATATACACACACACACACATATATATATATATATATATATATATATATATATATATATATATACTTCTACTTATAACTTCCGAGCGAGTGGCGTGAGAAATCCCGAACATGGGGGGCGGAGTGAAGCATGCCGGTACCCCACCACCCAGGAAGGGGGAGGGGTAGGAGCAGGACACTACAGAGATTATTACATGCGATAACAGTCTTATCACTATCCATATATATATGGGATGTATATATATTATATCAGGCATGTATATATATATATATATATATATATATATATATATATATATATATATATATATATTATATATATATATATATATATAGGTGCCTGGCCATGCCGGCATACAAGGAAACGAACGAGCTGATCGGGCTGCGAAGAAGGCCCTGAACTGTGATCTTGAACCGTGTCTGATCCCTCACTCTGATCTGAAACCACTAATAGCCACCCACATAAAATCCAAATGGCAACATGAGTGGGATGAAAACATTAATAAACTTAAAGAAATTGAACCATCTGTGGGAAAGCCACCACAGACTCATGCGGGAGGTCGGCGGGACCAAGTGGTCCTTAGCCGCTGCCGTATTGGCCACTCGTGGCTTACACATGCTTTTCTGCTCAAGGGGGAACCTCCCCCTGAATGTATTGGGTGTCAGTCCCTGCTGACACTCAAACACATTTTTACTAAGTTGCGTTGATTTTTTGGCCCTGCGCCAACAGTTCTACACTGCAGGCAGTATGCATGACCTTTTTACTAAGGTAAAACAGGAAAACATTTTAGCCTTTTTGAGGGCAGCTGGACTGTACCACCTCATATAGTTTACTAAATAGATTCTGTCAATTATTAATAAAACTTTTCCTTTTCTATGGGAATTTGTTTCCCTTGACCACAAATATATGATTGTGAGCTTTCTAATTTAATGAGTGTCTATTGGCACATAATTGATTGTCTGCTTTTGCATGTAAAAGCGGTGGTTTGAACAAAAAACAAACATTTCTCGCCGTGAATATGGCCTATGCTGCCGACACGGCGTAAAGCAACCATCAATCAAAATATATATGTAGACCCGCTAAGGACAAACACAAGAACGGATGTGGATAATACATTTATTATTACCATCTAAATAATGTATCTGGCTGGCCTAACCGCCGAATCAAATAAACAAAAACTTTTTCTCGGGTGAGCAAACCGGCGCGCAGGCCGGGTGCGTATCAGGAAGGCGCCGGGCCGGCCGAGCGCCGTGGTTATATACGACTACCGGCACGCCGCCTAGCGAGCAGCGGGCGCAAAATGCTTCGCACGAAGTCGGCGCGTTCGAAACGCCGGAATACTGCCCAGCTCAATATATACAATCGTCAATATATACAATCGTCAATGCCTACACTAGCATATACGCATATATACTACCTATCGGGGACAGCTACTATCATGCCCAATAACAAACAAACAAAACAACAACAAATATATATATATAGCATATATATCATATATATATATAAGTAGATCACTGTTTTCATAAACACTGAGGACAGTCCCCGGCCACCAACAGGCGCAGATTCAATCAAAACGTCATCATTTCATTAAGGCCTTTGGGAATGTGCCGCTGGTTATCGCTTGTGTTGTTAAAGGCCCTGTCACACTACGACGTTTCTCACCAACGCGCCTCGACGCGTGGCGACGGGTTGGGTTTTTGTTCAAAACGTTGGTACACGTCCGGTACGTTACCGGCGCGATGCCGGCGCGTTACCGGCGCGTCGGTACATAACAACGTGTGAATGGACACTTCGGCGCGCGTCGAGCCGCGTCAAGGTTTTGTGCTTGCACAAAACTTTCGACGGGCCGCAATGCGCGGCAGCGTGTTGGCAGGCGCGTTACGGACGTGTTAGCAACACGTTAACACACGTTGGCTTTTTTCCCCCAAAAATGCGACCGTTCCGTCGGCGCATCCGTAACGTCCCATCGACGGGTAGTGGGCGCGCTATTGGCGTTGCTCCAGCGTATCTCGGAGCGTTGGACGTGTTGCCGGAGTGCCTGGACGCGTTGGCCGCGCAGTGTGGACGTGCTGCGGGCGCGTCCTAACATGTTGATGGCGGGTATGTACGCGTTGACACGGTACTAACGCGACACCAACGCGCCGTCAACGCGCCGACAGCGCGCCGACAACACGCCGATGGCACGCTGGGAACCCGCTGGTGGGACGTTGACATGTTGTTCTGCCGCGCGTCGAAACACGTTGGCCGCGCGCTCATAGCACGCTACTAACACGCTGCGCCGCGTCAAACTTTCTCCCAATGCGCCGAAGAGTTGGACGCATGCCGACGGGTTGCAAATATTTTGCGCGTTGCCGGCGCGCCGGCGGAAACGTCATAGTGTGACAGGGCCTTAACAGATGCATTATAGATGGTGGGAGCCGGTGGTAGAGAGACAGGGCAGGGTGAATGGGGAAACTTCCTGTCAGCCGACAATTGGGAGTCGACACCATGACCTTCTCGCTACTGTTCTGCTTTTGGCGGAATTAACCGAACATCAAAGGAGCTGCCCCATTTCCAATAAGAAAGTTCCGAGTTTCGCTGGTACCTCTGGAAGGACGGAGGCTGCGGCCCAGCACGCCGGGTCACAGCTACAGCTTACCCACTGAGGCCGTAATCGATTAACACGACCCGGGCGACTCGGGTCACCCGCACCGACTCGTCAGAATTTCAAATCGAACCCCGCGAGTGGAGTAGAGAAATACACGTGCCGTGTGAAAAACGACCCAACCCCAGTAACCACCTCTTGGCTGGGGTTTGCTAGGAGCGATGACTTCACTGCTGGTACCTGTAGGATAAGAGGTACCAGTACAGGTCCTACATGTTGTTTTAATGCGGGTTTTTTTAATAACCCAGATTGTCAGCTTCTACAATCATAAAATACTTTAAATCCTATTTTGCTATACTTATATCGGGTCGGACGTTTTGAGAACTAGTTTGGTGTGATGGGGGTGTAAGTAACATCCCCCTCACCCCCACCCTCCCCACCATACCGCTGATTACCACTCACCGGGTACCCGACTCTCCACTCATACACCACTTACTTGCTCCTCCAGCTGTTCCTTAATGAGGTCGATGGACTTGTCCTTTTCGCGCACTTCCGCTTCCAAGAGGGCCAGCTTCCGGTCTACCCTCTCAGGGCAGAAGCGAGCAGCAGCCAGCTGCTCCCCCAGAGACGCCACCTACCGGAGGAAAATACGTCAGAATCAGAACCAGAGTCCATGAGAAACCTCTAGTAAAATCCAAGCACAAAAATGTGTGCTTAAATTTAATTGTTTTCCTTTTTATTTATAGATAAATATATTAAGTTGATTGCTATACTCTGGTTTGCTTTTAGTTTGGAATAACTTTTAAGTTAAAGGATTAACTTTGGGAGATACTTGGGGTGAAAACTATGCAAAACTAATTTTAGCATGCACAATGAAATATTGGAAATCATAGTCTGTTCCAGTGATTGAGGTTCTATTAAATTGATTTAGGATTCCTTCTATGCGGCAATAAAAGTACATAATTATCAAAGTTGAATGTGTTGGATACAATCTAGATAAGTGCTTTGATTCAGAAAATGTTATGCTTTCTTTGGACTATGCAGCTTTAATAATCTCAAAGAATTCGATTTATATACAACATCCATTCAAGGAAAAACCAGCCATTTTTAATAATGGAGTCACTTGTTGTCACTAAATGACGTCAGCTATCATTGTATCAGATTACTTCCATCTCCCTTCCTCCAACCTATATTGCCACCAAAAACCTAATACAGTGAAACCCCGTTATAGCGCGATCGTTGGCGTCCATAAAATGTCATCGCGAAAAGAGCAGGGTCGTGCTAAATCAGGGTACAGTTCACTGAATTAGGCTACTTTTGAAATAAGGAATTCTGGATCCAATGAATCATTGCATTATATCCGAATTCGCGTTCTTTCAAGGGCGTATTATAACGGGGTTTCACTGTATATAGTATACAGTCAACCCTTGTTAATCTGCTGGACTACTTTGTTCACATCGTGAGCAAAATCACAAACCGACTAAGCCACTAGGAGCTCCTTATTCCAGTCATGCATACTCTATGACATGGCAGTGGTGTCCTTGTATTTCTAGAAAACCCGCCATCTTGGTTTTTCATTCCAATTGAGGGTTATAAATGCAAAGATTTCAGAATAACACCAATTCTATAAGAGAACACCCACAAAAATATATAAAAAATACAATGAACGGATTATTAAAAGACCAAAGACAACTGGATATTTGAAATCATCACAAATAATTTATATTACACGCTAAGCATTCTGGGCCTTCTGACAGAATAACTTCTAATTTTCATAGGCTGTGTGCATTGTTCTAATCCACAAGAAAATAACCCTGGTCTAGGAAGCAATGGGAATGCACGTTAGAAGAGTCTTCGCGAAACACAACGGCCCCACACTCATGTGTCCTTCCAGACTATTATAGTATTATAGTATTATAGTATTATAGTAGCAGGAGCTCAGACCAACAAATTGCTTATTCTCTGAATGTGTAACTGCTGACAACCTGATTATTTTCTTGAAATATATATTTCTTTTAGAATAAATACAACAGCATTTGTTTTTTTTTGGAACTCACAGTCACAGACAAAATAGTGATATTAAGAGAAAACCAGGAAAATTGGGTGCATAGAAAATCACTTAAAGTTGCAGAGTCCGATGGTTTTGAGTTTCGGCCATTTTTCTGAGATAAATATATTAAATTGATCATTATAATCTACCTTACTTTATTCTGCGAAAAATAGCTAATGTTGGAGATATATGAAGCGCAAACATGCAGAATTAATTTTGGCAAGCACGCCAAAACTCTGACGACATAGGCTTACGCAGTAACAGGTTCGATTAAATTGACTCTGGGTGCCCTTCAATGCGGCAACAAATGCTTAATAAGTATATCAGTATCTAAGTTAGATATGTAGAAGCAAATCTAGGTAAGTGCTTCGGTTAAAAATAGTTGATGCTTTATCGAATGATACAACTTAAACACCAACCACAAAACTGACGGATAGACAAGAAAATGGAACCACGGAACATTGGTTGGTTGTTTGATTGTTGGAGTTATACATCCTGGCAACATCTAAGGTGATATCAAGACCGGTACCGACTCGTGGCAGTGCGCACTAATTGCAACTTTATAGTGCTGTCCATTTGAGCGCCAGGCCAGGAAGCAACAAGTATCAATTTTATAAGTCATTGGTTTGAGTCGACCGGAAACCGAACTCCAGATCTCCCGATCTCCCGCACCCGAGGCCCGCGCTCTACCGATTCGGGCACCACGCCCGGTTCCAAAGGATAATACAAAATTTAAAAGATAAAACAAAAACCAAAAGCATCGCTAATTTCGTGGTTTCTCCCCTCAACATTCTTAGTAAATCAATCACGTGAATGGGGGCATACCGATTGCCAATATCATGGTACAACGCCCTACAGCCAGCGAATGGGGCACATTAAGTACGGGGCAATTTACTTGGAGACCCTCACGGGTGTGTCCAAGGGTATGGTGGCCAGGGAACCCGCCAGAGGGCGCAGCTAGCTTGTTTCCCTGGTTATATCACGTGACCACAATACAGCCGTTTGGAAAGGGAGTGTATGGATAATCTCAGGTGACCAGAATACCTACCGACTGGCCGCACTTGGCGGTGGAATAATACAATATGGGAGAGAGCAGATGTTAGAATTGTTTAAAAATTAAAGCTGCATAGTGCGATGAAAAAATCAAATTTTCAAAACCAAAACGGTGATCTAGATGTGATTGTATATATCTAACTTAGATA